>CM033443.1:6000000-6600000 GCA_019425775.1 Rafetus swinhoei
TCAGGTAAGGCTCCTCCTCCTTGTATCAGTTCCTCTTCGCATAACAAGGAAACAAGGATGAGATGAGAGCCCCATGTGTGACCTGCCAGATCTTCTCCTTAGACCACCAGCAAATTTGCTGGGAACGGCTACTCTGGGGTCTGTGGAGATACATCGCTGAGGTGGGACAGTGACCAACCCAACCAGGAGAGTGCAGGAAACAACTGGCCCGCTACAAAAAGACAGCGGTAAGTAGAAATCATTGGTTGGATGTAGCCTTCACAATTAAACTTCATGGGCGGTCCTGGGCAGCAAACCCACCGAATAAATGTGGCTTGAAAACAGGGTTCTTGTTCCAATTCATAATAGATATTAGAACATAACAACGACCATAATGGGTCATATCAAAGGTCCATCTAGCCCAGTATCCTGTCTGCCGACAGTGCTCCCCTTGGCCTCCCGCTGTGGGGACACCACCAAGCTCAGCTTAAGGGATGCTGACTCCGTCTACGTATTCTGTGTAGCTGGAGTTCTGCCCTTGAGCCGAGCTGCCGGGTCTAGTGTAGACCTGGCCACAGGCTTGCAAGACTCAGTCTGTGGGGCTGTTTAATTGTGGGGTAGACATTCCGGCTCAGACTGCAGTCCAAGTGCTGGGACCCTCCCAGTTCGCAGAGTCCTAAGGTCCGGGGCCCACCCTATGCCTGGACATCTACACTGCAGCCCCGCAGTGTGAACCCTGCAAGCCGAAATCAGCTGACCCGTGCCAGCCAGGAGTTTTTAATTGCAGGGTAGACAAACCCTGATGTACCAGGAAAAGGAATAAGCTACTCTACCATGACCTCCCATTTAAAGCAACTGCAAAGAATAGAACATAAGAACGGCCAGACTGAGTCAGGCCAAAGGTCCATCTAGCCCAGTATCCTGTCTGCCGACAGCGGCCAATGCCAGAGGCCCCCAGAGGGAATGAACAGAACAGGGAATCAAGTGATTCCTTTTCTGTCACCCATTCCCAGCTTCTTGCAAACAGAGGCTGGGGACACCATTCCTACCCATCTTGGCTAATAGCCATTGACAGACCTCACCTCCATGAATTTATTTTTGTATATACAATCAATATTGACATTCAGTTCAGCACTGGGTAATATATTTTATATTAGTCAATTCTAAATCATGTGGAACAATCCTCTGATTTACCAACCATGCTTCTACCTGGTCCCAATGCAACAAAAGGGTCTATGGAACTACCTGCCACTAAAATGAAGCAATCTCTACAGCCCACAGGGCACTCCAGCCACATGAGACCTCTCAGACGGGGCTGAGACTGCACCGAAGGAGGAAGTATGGGACTCAGATGCCACCGTGATGGACGGCAAATAGGAAAAGTCTCAGGTGTTTCAGAATCCCGAGCCAAAGGTCAAACATATTGTAATGACAAGGAACCCTCTTTTATGAGCTTTACGTGGTTTGTGCACGAGAAGGATCTTTCTTTTCTTTTTTAAAAATATAAGTAAAATGTGCTGGTTTTTATGCCAAAAAATAAAGAAACAAACATGGATCCATAGCAAAGATCCGGTTCGGGTGGATTCATCACCTGGTAGGAAATGAATTGGATGCTCTCTTGGTTCCACTATCGGGTCTTTCTCCAGGGAGCAAAGTTGTGATTTTCTAGGACAACTGAAGACGGCTTTGTCAAGAAAGCTATGACCTAAGGGCAAGTCTGACGCACTTCCATGATCGCTGGGGTGCTTGGTGCACAGAGTTAATGTTCACACTTCTTTGGGGTATCCCAAACAACCCCTGCAGGCTTGTGGCCAAATTTTGTTTTGACTTGGATCCAAGCATGCAAGCCAACTGTTTCTGCATTTCATTTCTGTCATATCCTGCACATTAAAACGCCATTAATTCAAACCTTTTGTGTCTAAGAACAACTGTGCTGTAAAGCAGCACTGAAAAAGCTGCCAGAGTTCTTTTTAAACCAGTGTAAGATCACGTTCATTCACCCAAACAGGGACCCCAAACCATAGTTTGGTCAAATACATATTGCAAGTAACAACTTTCTCCCCCTGAATTAAAAAAAAAAAAAAGAAATTAGGGGGTCAGCCCAGAAGCCAGTTTCTCCCCCTGACTGTTGGAGCATCGAGGTTCTTTTCTCCCTCTTTTCCTTTCGTCGTCAAAGAAAACAGAACAATCTGTTAAAAGAGTCTTGTAGCTGTTGTGAAATAGATTAACCTTGGACTTGTGATGTAAGTTGTCCCGTACTACTTGTGTTGGCTTCCCATGGGTAACATGAGACTCCTTTTCGGATTTGTCCTTACCTACCCGCGTGGCGAACTCATGAAAATCTATACTATCTAGCTACACGCATACGCTCGCCACACTATAAAACCCATGCAGGATATACCTTCAGAGACATGCTCTAGCGGTCTGACCCCAGATTAGAGCCAGCAAGTAGAAATACAATCCTGATTCTAACACGGTGGCCTTTGGCCATTCCCTTAAGCTCCCTGCCTCGGTTTTCCCCATCTCTAAAATGGGTGTTACGTTACTTAATACCCAGGGAGCTGGGTTTAATTAGCTCATGTTCTGAAGAAGGAAAGGTCTATAAAGTGCGTCTCTTGAAAAACTGCATAATGAAGTCAGGCCGCTGCCACCGAGACACAATTGAAACTCTTTTTTCTTAGCATGCATGTCCAGTGCTGCACCATTTGGTCCTACCAAGGCATAATAAGGCATTTGTCAGACCCTCTTGGCGAGGTGACAGATTGCGCTCCTGGAGTGAGGTGGGAAAAGAAGATTAAAAGAGATACGTCCAAATCAAGGCTCTGAATTTTTTTTGATGGATTTGGCCTGGGTTGCATAGAAATGTCCAAATTCCTGTTGAAAATGGATAACTTGGCACCTAAGAAAAGTGGCCTAGAAAAAATCTCCCCCATGGTTTTAAAAAGGAGGTCGCAGACTGATGGATTAATTCCCCAGCCCAGGTAGAAATAACACCATACATAAGGTATGGCTCAGAGCCTTTTTCTCAGGGCATCAGCTGTAATTCCTTCCACATAAAACTGGTACAGCGCAACATTGGTCCTTTCCCTTCACCAGGCATCTTCTTTTTCCTGCACAGGTTTAACTCTACAGCTCAGTTCATGGTACACAACTCCAGCTATGTAGAATACCAAAGGCTGGATTTGGTTTGGGAACAAACCAAAGGAAGTATTTCTTCATGCAGCTCACAGCCAACCTGGGGAACTCCTTGCCAGAGGATGTTGTGAAGAGCAGGACTTTAACAGGGTTCAAAAAAGAGCTAGATAAGTTCATGGAGGTCAGGTCCATCAATGGCTATGAGCCAGGATGGGTAGAGTTGGTGTCCCTAGCCTTTGTTTGTCAGCAGCTAGGAGTGAGTGATGGGGAATGGATCACTTGATGATTCCCTGTTCTGTTCATTCCCTCTGGGGCACCTGGCATTGGCCACTGTTGGCAGATGGCGACGAGGAATCCTGTGGCACCTTATAGGCTAACAGATTTATTGAGCATAAGCTTTCATGGGCAAAGACCCACTTCGTCAGATGAAGTGGGTCTTTGCCCACGAAAGCTTATGCTCCAATAAATCTGTTAGTCTATAAGGTGCCACAGGACTCCTCGTCGCTTTTGCAGATCCAGACTAACACGGCTACCCCTCTGATACTTGTCGGCAGACAGGATACTGGGCTCCATGGACCTTTGGCCTGACCCGGTGTGGCTGTTCTTATAGTCTTATGTTCTCAAGTTCACATTCCCTGGCCCAGATTCATAGGGTGCATCTACACTGCAGTGAACGACCTGTGACTGGCTGCGATCAGAGGACTCAGGCTAACAGGGCCATATATTTGCACTGTAGACGTGCGGGGTCAAGCTGGAATCCGGGATCAGACACCCCAAGGGGGGGGGGTGGCCTCTGAGCCTAGGTCCAAATTCCAACACTGCCATTCTTTGCCCGGCAGCCTGGGTCAGCTGAGCCAGCCACGAGACTCGGGGCAGTCCTGTTGTTTGGTAGAGCGGATGCACCCAGCGCTTCCCGTGCTCATCTAGACTGGCCCTTGTATGCCATAGGGCACAACGCTTCCCACTGGCGATGGGGCAGCGGTGGGATTCTCTGGGTGGCCCGCGAGATGTTTTGCAACATGCAAGGTTGCCAGGTTCTGCTGGGTTCCATCTGTGCAGGCTTTGCCCTCTGGTGTTATTCACGTGACAGGCGCGTCGAGCCGGGGCACGTGAAGGGAGGTGGGGGTGGATGGCACCCAGCACGGGCCGCCAGAGCTGGGTACTCCCTCTGTGCCCAATCCCCGCGCTTCTGTGGTTCAGTCGGCACCGCCCGCACCCTCTAGGGGCACCAGCGCAGTGAGCAACACTCCCTTCTCCCCGGAGACCGGCTTGGTTACAACCACCTTGTGGCCCATTGAGGGCCATTCACATGGCTCACTTCCTAACCTGGCTTGCCCATCACCGGGACAGAGCTTCCTACAGGCCATTGATCCAGCCCCCTGGGCTGCGGAAAGGGTGGGGGCAGGGTTAGGAACAGCATCCAACTCCTTTAATGGAGAGGACCCTGCCTATTTCCCAGATGCAGGGACTGCGCTCACGAGAGACCCCTGACTCTAAGGCAGTCGCTTCTGGGGCCTGAGTCCCCCTGGACACCCGAAGGCTCGGACCATCTGGCCCGTTATAACGCACGCCGCAACTATGCACGTGGAGAGCAAAGAGAAGCTGGAAGCTCGGGGCAGGAATTGCCGAGTGAGTTTCTCTGAGCTGTCTCATGCAGGTGGCTGGACTGGCCCAGGGGTTTTCCAACGACGGGGCACGCCCCAGGACTGGGCGGGGGAATGTCGGGTGCTGGGGCTCGTTGCTGCAGGGGGATCAGGTGAGCAGTGGGGGGGGGGGGCTAAGGCAGCTTCCTGCCTGGCCTGGCACCACAGACTGCACTGCGCCCCAGAAGCCGCAGGCAACAGACCTGGCTCCTAGTTGGGGGGAGCACACAGGGCTCTGCGCACTGCCCCAAACACTAGCTCCACACTCCCATTGGCTCGGAACTGGCTGCTGGCTGCTTCTGGGGCACAGCCTGGTCTGTGGTGCCAGGAGAGGCAGGAAGCTGCCTAGCCCCCCACTCCCTGCTGCACTGCTGACTGGGAGCCGTTTGAGGTAAGCCTCTCTTGCCCCCCCCAAGCCAGAGCCTCCTCCTATGCCCAAAGCCCCCATCCCCAGCCCATCTCAGACCCCACATGCTAGTCAAATTATATTGGGTTGCGGCATCAAGAATTTTCCTCAACTGGGCCATGAAAACTGTTTGAAAAACCCTGGACTAGATCAAGGTTTCTCAGTGACCAGGCTGATCCCTGAGATCTCCCCGGCAGTTTGGCAAAGCAGCAAGCTGGCCCCTGGTACCCAAAGGGCTGAGAAACACTGGGCTAGATGCTCCCAGCATCCCTGCTCCGGCCTCAGCATCTGTGAAGCCACAGGTGAAAGGCACAGCAGCGACTCTGCTTATCCCAACGAGGCCACCTTGGTGCTTCTTTCCTAGCATGATGGTTTTTTAAAGGTGTGTTGAAGCCTCTAAGTTAAACCATTGAAAATTGGCACCCGTCTGATTCCCAGCCACTCAGCCTAGGCCCAGGATCCACCAGGAGATTACAGGTCCATGATGGCTGTCCAGTAGTGTGGTCTGAGCGGGAGAGGGGACTTGAACCTACCCCACCTCCCTGCCTACAGGAGCCAGGCAGCTGTGTCAAAGGGTGTGTCTAGACTACATGGCTCCGTCGACAGAACCATGTAAAGTAGTTTACTCAACATAGACATACTCGAGGTTTACCGGAGCGGATGACAAAGGCTTCCCTTGTCGACCGCGCCGCGGCTAGACTGCTGCGCTGTGCCGGATCAGCTGATTGTCGGCACAGCGCAGCGGCCATGTTTATTTTAATGAAGCGGGGATTATTTAAATCCCCGCTTCATTGACTATGCCGAGTAAACTACTTGACATGGCTCCTTCGACGGAGCCATGTAGTCTAGACACACCCAAAGGGGTTTGCAAAAGCCGAACAGGCTTTTTAATCACACATGCTCCACCCCTCTCCTTGCAGCCGACCAGGGAGCTGTATTGTCAATGGAACTGAAAACACCGTGAGTCCTACATTGCTAAAACTCAGCTCAGAGAGAAAAAAAAAAGAACAATCCCGTCCCACCCGGAGAGAATGAAAAATCTTTTCCCAGGCTGCAAAGCCTGAAGAAACCCGATGAATTTATGAGCTGGTGGCTAACCTAGGGCTTCTGGTGTCCAAGACACACCGCGGAACAGGCTAAAAGTACAAATGAGCGATGTATGGGGTAATTATGCCCCCATTTGGTCTAGCCCGGTTTCTAAAATTTCCCAATCATATCCTGATTTTTCCCCCCCTTCTCTCTTTTCTTTGTGGTTTAAAAACCCTTGCTTTGGCTCTGGTTGCAAAGAATCAGGCAATGTAGACAGGGAGAGGAAAAGAATCCCTCTCAGCTGCTAAATGTATAAACCTGCAGATTTATTTAGTAGTAATCCCTGAAGGAGAAACATATTCAATACTTCATCATCTGAGAAACTGCCCACATCTGTTCCCAGACAGCAACAGGCGGTCAACAGCATGTGCCAGCAACAACAAGACAACCTGTTGCTATTTTTTCCTCCTTTCCTAACACTGAAGCTTGCAAATAAGCCCAAACACAATATTTCTAGATATTTTTCTTCTTTACACAAATTCCAGCTCCTTCAGGAGGGAGACTGCCTCAGTTTGTTAAGCAGCGTCTTTCTCTGTCCCCTGGGAAATATAGTGACAGCAAAAGAACATTAGAAGAAAATGAATGAACAATCCCCTCTCTTTTAAGCTATTCTCCAGGGCCATTCATTCCCCAAGGAAGTCAGAGAAGTACCTCATTTGTTTAGATTTCATTTCCAGCATTGGTTGCAATGTACTACAGGTTGCACCTCTATAAACTGGGACTCTCTGGTCCGGCATCCAGACCACAGATGTTCCAGGATCAGAGAGTCCAGTGCACTGCGTGTGTTGTGGAGGGAAGCCGGTGCATGTCTCGGGGGGGTGGGGGGGGGGAGGGTGGTAGTTCAGCTGGACTGTGGGGGCAGCCAGGAAGCCTGTGGTGATGTGGAGCCAGAAGGGACTTCCCCTAGTCTGGAAAAATCCCTCATCCAGGATCAGTCAGGTCCAAGGGTGACAGACTAGGGAGGTCCAACCTGTAGACAGTCAGTCACGCCAATAACAGAACTCATCATCCATCACCATTTTAGCTTTCCCAACCAGGAAAAGCTTTGGCTAAAATGATCTAGGTCAGTGTTTCCCAATTTTATTAGGCCACGGAACCCTTTTCAGCTTAAAAGAATTTCAAGAAACCCATAGGGTTGCCAGAGTAAAATTTGTTAAGCAAAAAAAAAAAAAAAATTAAAAAAACCCCACCAGAATTGGTCGAGCAAAAAAAAAAAAAAAGCTGAAAAATATGAAAAATAGAATCTGTCTCTTTAAGAGCGGGTGAGGAGTGCTGCATTCTCGAGGAACCCTTTCTTTCACTTCGTGGAACCCTGGGGTTCCTCGGAGCACCAACTGGGAAACACTGATCTAGGTGTATTGTGGAGGTGAGACATGGCCATTTATTCTTGTGCGACCCCCTACTGGTCACATTAAAGATAAGGCAGATGGAACAGGAGGTTGAGTTGCTGCTTTGATACATTTAGTCCACAGGACAGATTAGTTGCGTGATGTCATGAGTCACAAACACAGTCTCGTGTTGCAGACTTGTGATGCTATTGTGCAGTTGAGTTTCATGAAAATTCTGAATATTTTCCAACAGTGTTTTATCTGGATGCCCCTGAAATGTTTAGATTCTTCATTAGATGATTTTTTAAAAATAGCTTTGAATTTTCAATAGTGCTCAAACACAATTTGAGTTCATTTTTGCTTGGAAATGGGTTTTTGGTCTCACTGGAAAATGGGATCTTGTCTATTTCACTTTGTTCCCTACAGAATAAAATGAGAGTGAAATGGAATACATTGAGAAAGAGTTTGAAAGACAAAAGCAAGAATTTTCACATTCTAAGTAAAGAGAGGTTCATGTGAGCACTTTGGTATCCATCAGTGTCCCCTCTAATTTTTTCCCTCCGGGTGCGGAATAAATTTTCTTATGTGCACTGAGGCAAGTGTAGATGTGCACCACCAATATAAATACATGCAGCGCTGTGGGCACTCTGCTAATCAAGTGGGTGGCACTCGAATCTCTCCTGGGTGGTCACCCAAGAGCTCAGCTTAAAGAGATCACTGGTATCCATCTCCTTCGGACACTGACATACAGGGTGTGTCTACACTGCACCGTTATTTCGAGATAACTAGCATTATTTTGAAATAACAATGTGAGCATCTACACAGCCATTCCGTTATTTTGTAATAATTTCGAAATAACAGGCGGCTTATTCCGAAATCTGTAAACCTCATTCTACGAGGAATAACCCCTATTCTGAAATAGCTATTTTGTAATAAGGCGTGCGTAGACGCTGCACTGCTGCTATTTCGAAATAGCCCCTCACCAGGGCCATTCTAAATTATTCCTCCCAGCGCCTCCTGGGGCTCTAACTCAAGATAGCACATCCACATTAGGACTAATTTTGAGGACTGCCTTGGACTAATTTTGAGGTTTCCCTGTAGTGTAGACGTGCTATTTCAAAATAAGCTATTTTGGAATAACTATTCTGGAATAGCTTGTTTTGAAATAAGCATGCAGTGTAGACATACCCTCAATGTCCACCTTTTCTATCCTCAAAGCCATTTTTGCATTGCTGAAGTTGGCCTCAAGTTTTGTCATTAACTCTTAAAATCTTTCTCTTTGGCTGATGCCTTCCAGGTCATCTCCAAAGGCAGAAACTAGTAGCTGCACACTAGCCAGGCTGATGTGGTATCGTATAACGACATAAGCCACACTGGAGGAATTTATAAAGATTTGGTTTTGGGAGTTGGCATTGTTACTTCAATTACGTTGCTTGGATAACGTCGGGCCTGAACTCTGAAAGAACTGGTCTCACATGGGAGAGCCCTCCTTTGGGGCACGTGTGTTTATGAAGATCTTCCTTTCTTTATTTGCTCCCGATATTACCCTCCTTCCATCCAGATGAGCTGTATAATGGCTGATGCAATAGAAGCACGTTTCCTAAACTACATATGACTTATAAATGGCATCCTGGTACCTCATATGTAGACCAAAACATTCTGTGTTGGGGTCCAGAATCTATTGTGTGCTACGAACAAAACTTGGAACATTCATGGGTAAATATACTTTTTCATTTTATATAGCAAGCTACTTAGTCGAGCACATAGTCTCAGCATCAAATGTAAAGTTTTCCTTGCAGGGCAAGAATCTGACGTCCCAGCAGCTCCATTACTGACAGTAGCAATAAGAACATAAGAACGGCCAGACTAGGTCAGACCAATGGTCCATCTAGCCCAGTGTCCTGTCTGCTGACAGTGACCAATGCCAGATGCCCCAGAGGGAGGGAACACAATGGGTAATCCTCACGTGATCCCTCCCCTCTCACCCACTTCCAGAGAAACAGAGGCTAGGGACACCATTCCTACCCATCCTGGCTAATAGCCATTGATGCACCTAATCTCCATGAATCTATCTAGCTCTTCTATCTAGCAGCATTGCCTAGTGGGTAGGACTCTGTGCCCACTCAGACGGTTCCCGGCTGACACTGACCCCGGGAAGCTGTCTCCCTCATTATGTGCCGATGCTCCCCCGGCCCCGTCTTCAATGCATCTTCCCTTTTCAGCTGTCAGTTCATTGGCGCGGGGTCTGTCTGTTGCCCTGGGTCGGTGCAGGAGCTCATGCGGCCGTGCTCTGCTAGTTGGAATAACAACCGAGGAAAAGAAAAATGCCAAGGACCGATTGACATCTGTCCCTTCGGGTAGACAAGATGCTCCATGCAATGTACACGCAACGTTTCAAGTTACTCTGCACACAGCATTGGTTTGCATCCCGCTGTGTCGAGTCCCCGTTTCCATAGATTTATGAGGCTTCTCACATTTTCTCCTGGCTTCCTCCTCCCTCCTACGACTCTCCCCCCAGCCCTCCCCCTTGCCACCCGTGCCACTGAAGCATGTGGAACTTTACACACCGGGCTCGCGCACACCCACACGTTAGGGGCCTGCTGTTCTCTAACAAGACGTGGCAGCCACCTGCCTGTAGTTTGATCCTGCAGACATCGGATACGTCTCCACCGCAATGAAATACCTGTGGCATTGAGTCAGTTGACCCGGGCATGCGAGGCTTGGGCTGTGGGGCTAAAAATAGCCGCCCAGACATTTGCGTTCAGTCTGCAGCCTGGGCTGTGAAGCCTTCCCCCCCCCCCTCGGGTCTCTGAGCCCCCCGACTGACTCCCTGCAGCCTGCCGGTTGGAGAGAACGCATGTTTGTGGAGGCACGGCACTTTATTTCCTCCTGACACTGGCATGTGACCACGTGGGGTCTTGCCCACGGAAGCGGATGCCCAAACCCATGGGTGAGTTTTGAAGGTGCTGCGTTTTTTGCGGATGCTGACCCGCACCGCGACCCCGCGGAGATGAATTTCCTCTCTGTTTGCTGTCCTGCCACCCGCAGGCAAAGTCTCGTTCTCCAAATTTCAATGAACCCCTGAACCTGATTACCAGCATGAGCGACGCCCCTCCTCCGCTCGGTGGAGGAATCAGGATTTTTCCAGCTGTGGGAGAGGGAGTAGCAGGAGACAGGAGGTTCTGTAGTACTGCCTGCATGGGGGGAGCAGGGAGGAGGCCGGAGGAGGAGACAACTCCCGCCAGGCCTGTCCCATCCATGCCTGCCTCCCTTTGCCTGTGCCCAGGTCCTACTTCTGGCTGGAGATTGGCCCTGCTGCCTGGCCCCAAAGAGGTCCCACTATTCACTTCTGGCTGTGGCCTGGGCTCCACGCAGATCCAGCCCAGCCAGGCCTGGCGGCAGCATCCCCAGCCAGAGCTGCCTCTGAGCCCTCAGCCCGGCCCTCACCTGCCTGGGCTGGCTGCAAGGATGCTCTGAGCCACGGAATGCAAGAGTCCACCTGGTCGGGGAGTGCCGGGGCTGGAGCTACCTGCAAGGGCTTGGGTGGCCGTCAGCTGTTCCGTCTTGCTCCCCTACTTTTCCTCCCCACCTGCAGAGTGTCTTCTGAGCTGGCAGGTGCTGGCCTGGGCAAGGGGGACTTAAGAACATAATAATGTCCATACTGGATCAGACCAAAGGTCCATCCAGCTCAGTATCCTGTCTGCCGACAGTGGCCTATGCCAGATGCCCCAGAGGGAGGGGACACAACAGGTAATCCTCATGTGATCCCTGCCCTGTCACCCACTTGCAAAGGTGGGGCAGCATGAGGATGGTGGGGCCAGGGCTACTGGGAGCCTGGGGTGGAGCTGGAACCGGGTCATGGGGTTGCCCTTTACAGTAAAGCTCCCAGTGGGGAACAGGGCGGATCAGCTGATGCCCCGCAGGCCAAAATCTATCTTCTGGGCTGCTAGTTGAAGAATGCTGATCTGGCCTGTCTCTTCTTCCTTCCCTGTTCCCTTGTCTTACCTGCTTCTGATTTTTGATTATTTGCGATAGCACCTGCGAGCAGAGGTATCAAACCAGGCCTCATCGTGTCAGGAACTGTCCAAACAGAACAAAAGAGAAGGTCTCTGTCTCCGGGAGCAATTGCTCCTCTCAACACGCACTGCTGACAACGCAAGAGCCTTCTCCCGTGCAGCCTCTAGCATCTGGACAGCCCATGGTATCTCTCTGGCCAGGTCTACACTACCGGAGAAAGTCGAGCTAAGATACGCAACTCCAGCTACAAGAAAAGCCTCACTGCAGTTGACATACCTCAAGACAACTTTCTGTGGCGCCCCCACAATGGGAGGTTGATAGAGGAGGTTCTCCCATTGACTTCCCTTACTCCTGGAGGCCCCAGGAGGGTGCCATCAGTGGTTGATTTAGCTGGTCCTTATTAGACCCACTAAATTGAACCTCGAAAGATTGATCTCTGGAGCGTCAATCTCCTGATAAGTGTAGACCTGGCCTCTGTCTCATCCACTTTCCAGCTCATTTCAAATCTCACCGGTGAGGAAAATCTTTGCTCCCTTGCTTGTTCCTCTCTCCCTCCTGATCAACTTTGCATTAAATTTTGACATATATAAAGAAAGAAAACAGCTACTGAAAATTACACATAAGCTCCTCAGAGTGTGTTAACCGTCTACAACCTAGCCTTAGCTATATTTAAAACATTGGTGATTATGTACAATATAAAAGGGTATTATGTTGAGCAAGTATTTTTCAATGAAGGTCTGTTTATAAAAATCGAACTAGCCTTTGAACTTATATTCTACCCTGTTCCCCTTTTAGGTACAGAAATTGGTTAATAATAGATAAGAGAAAGGAATACATGGAGATAAGAAACAAGAGAAGAAAAAAATCTTGAAGTAAAACAGAGAGCAGAGAAGAAACACAGAAGAAGGGGCTAGAGATGAGCCTGTTCCTCTGAAGTCCCTTCCCTCTATGTGAAGATTTTTAGTTTAATTGATTCTTGTATTTGTGTTACAGACCCCTGTGAAGCTGCTCTAGGGATGCAATTCATATGAAAGATGCTAAATAAATTCAAGGTGGAGGTGGCTTGGTTCAGTGGGACATAGGAGACCTGACTTTTATTCTTGGCTCCGCCACTGACCGGCTTTGTGTCACCTTGGTCAAGTCACTTCACCTCCTTGGCTTCTCAGCCTTTGTTTCTCTGAGCTATGGAGACTCGCAAGCTCTTTATTGCCTAGCACTATGGGGCCTTAATCTCATTTAAGGCCTCTGGGCCTTCACAGAATACCAATAATTAATAATATTATTGGACTGTTGAAGCTAGAAGCTGGAAAAAGAAATATCTGCTCAGGCAATCAACTGGTACCGTTTCCAAATGGCTGAGCTGTGAATTTAAGTGAACAGCTCTTAATCGCAAATGAAGTTTTGTGTCCTACTCCCACCGGATCGTGTGTTTACATTTGCCGGTTCATATTTTGAAGGTTCCCAGCAATCCCTAAAGCTGCCCACAATCCAATAATGATCCTTAGAAGGACACACACAAAAATCAAAATTACACACGCCATCCAGGTCGAGCCCTTTTAAGAACTCTTTTATTGCAACTTTGCAAAATCCATTAAGAATTTTAAAGAAAATCCTCCAAAAGATTACACCTTTGAAACGATAGCTACCTACATAGTTCTAACACAGTAGTTCAAAGTGTTGGAAAAGGCACTTTTACATTTTGCAGAGAACAGCAGGTTTCAATCTATTGTGTTTCTCCACCCGCCCCCAGCATGTTTCTAGTCTGTTACATGAGTGTTATCTGTCCGGTTTCCAGGTTTTTATAATCCACTGGGGCCTATGTAAATCTCAGGATTTCCTCTGCAGACTCGGCTCATGTTGCACAGCTGTGCTTGAGCACATGTGTGAGGAAATTAGAAATGAAATCAGCTGATCCAGTGCGGATTAGGGCTAGAAGATCAACCAAAGACTCTAAGACTGGCTGTCCTGTCTGATAGGGTCATCTGGAACCCCCCAGAAAAGTGTCTCAGTTAAGCTGAAATCCCCAGAAAAGCTTGCTGGCTTTTCCCGAAATACTGTTCTAAGAGAAAACTGGACAAACACGCAGGACGTTTTTCTCGTTGCTTGCTTGCCTGGCTGCTGGAAATTTGCACGAGCACTCAGTTAAGTTAAATACACATGTCTGCGGGAATAATGCCAGGAGGTGTCAGCTTGGAGAGGCCTAAAAGAAGTTCAGCGAGGTCACAGCTTCAGCTGGGTGAAAATGGCAGCAAGCTTTCTGGTTTAAACGTCTTAGCAAAGTGGCTTGGCATGGATTGTCAAACCTCCTATGCCTGGATTCTCATAGGTATTCTAGCAAAGGGGCTGGCTGGCAGGAATCTTCAGCAGCAGCAAACTTTAAATGAAAAGTGTAGGACATAGAAAGCAGGAGGCCAGCCCATGTTTCCAGGTCTCTACACCTGGCATCTGATTGGGTGAGTTTTAGCCAATCAGAGGAGAGAAATTTGCCACGTGACCACTGAATGAAATTTACTGCCTCCCGCACAGCGAGCCAGCAAAAGGACAGCACACAACCAGGCTCATAAGGCTACCTTTACCATCACTTTGCAATGTGTGTACAGCAGGTCCCCGAGTTGCGAAAGGTTGAGTCACGACCGTTCGCATTTACGACCAAAGCTCCCATGGAGCGGTCGTAAATGCGGTCCCCAAGTTACGAACGCGACCCGCGCTTATGAATAGCGCGGTCGCTATGTAACTCAATGGGGTCCAAGTTATGAACAGATCGAGTTACAGCCAAGTGTTTGGTCCGTAACTCGTTCGTAACTCGGGGAGGGGCTGTAGTCAGTTAGGGTGCGTCTACACAGCAGCGTTATTCTGGAATAACAATGTGAGTGTTTACACAGCAATTCTGTTATTTCAAAATAAATTTGAAATAACGGCTTATTCCGACTTCTGTAAACCTCATTCCACGAGGCATAATGCCTATTTTGAAATAGCTATATCGGAATAGCAGTAGTGTGGACGCGCCACTGCTGCCATTTCAAAATAGCCCCTTCCCAGGGCCATTCAAAGTAATTACTCCCCAGTGCGTCCTGGGGCTCTAAATCGAGGTAGCACATCCACATTAGGGGAACCTGCCTCGGACTAATTTCGAGGCTTCCCTGTAGTGTATTCCAGCCTTTTTCTTTTTTGTGTGCCATGGTTTGATTTGAATTCATATCGGTTCTCATTCTATCTGCACCACTTCTCCCAGCCCTAATTAATACTACGAAAATTCATGCCAATTTGCCTTGTCCCTCTCTGCCTCTCTTTGCATCAACTGCAGGTGATCTCACAAGTCCGGAGTCAGATCCACAGAATGCCCATCGCTGATGCTGATGGAGATGCCACATACTCTGGGAGTAGAAAAGAAGACCCCTAAGCCCTGGTCTCAGCTCACAGTCAACCTGTGGAACTCCTTGACAGAGGATGCGGTGAAGGCTAGAACTTTATCAGGGTTCAAAAAAGATCTAGATAGATTCATGGACATTAGGTCCATCAGTGGCTATTAGCTAGGAATGGTGTCCCTAGCCTCTGTTTCTCTGGAAGTGGGAGACGGGAGGGATCATGTGAGAATTACCTGTTGTGTTCCCTCCTCTGGGGCATCTGGCATTGGCCACTGTCGGCTAGATGCACCTTTGGTCTGACCCAGTATGTCCATTCTTATAGGACTTTATTTCAAAATAACGCCCCCCCCAGGTCGAATTTATAAGTGGAGCAAGCACACTATAAAGCCCGTGATTTTGAAATAACGGCCTGCAGAATTTGAAATCTGTACTCCTGCTTTTCATCAGGAGTAATGCTAATTCCGAAATAGTCATTTCGAAATAACGGTAGTGTGGACGTGCCAGTGCCGGTATTTCAAAATAATTACTCCCCAGAGTCATTTGAGGTAATTACTCCCCAGTGCTTCCTGGAGCTCTACGTTGAGGTAGCGCGTCCACACTAACGGAATTTCAAGGCTGCCCCATAGTTTGATTTTGTTAAATCGGGTGTTATTAAATCGAATGTACTAGTTTCGAAATAGTTTCCTAGTGTAGCCCTGGCCTTACAGAGAAAGCCCGCAACACCATTAAGAAACAACATTGTTGCCGCTTTCTCTTTGCAGGCCTCATTTCTCCCCCCTGCCCTCTCCCCTGGCCTTAAAATTCCTCGTTGATTGTAATTAAGCTTGACCCATGGTTATGAACCTGATTAGCGAGACGGCGCTGCTGGTTTTCCCAAGCTAAATCAGCTCTCATTTTCTAGGTGATTGGCTCTTTCGGGATCTTTTTGAATTGAGGCAAGGCGGATGTGCCTTATTATGGTGTTGTTCCAGTGAATGTTACAGAAGCACCAGCTCACCCAGTCGCTACTCAATTAGCAGCCGTTGAATTTTTTTCCTCCTCCTTGCGATCTCCCCCAAACCCAGAGGGCAGCGAGGCTGCTGCCAGCCCACACAACCCAGCGAAGCTTGTGCCTGTCAAAGGGGCAAGGAGAAACATTCCATTCCGGCTTTATCTTAATGAGCTGAGGAATCGGCAGATGCCCAGAGGAAGCCAGGAGGATGCCAATACGAATGTCAATGAGCCGGCAGTTGCTACGCGCTATATTTCTAATCACGTCACCCCAGATAAACCCTTTGTCAAATATTTTCCACAGGCCCGGGGGCTGCGATTTTTCAAACTGTCATGATCTGAGATAAATCAGGGGAAAACACGCTGCCGTCCCTATTCCACACAGGCCTCCTCCCTCTCCTCTACCAGTACCAAAGCCCTGGGCTTGCTCACTCCTGTTGCCACATGCAGATCCAAAGGGATCGAAATCCGCAGAGCTTCCGTGAGCTCAGGGGTGCTAGGGTGATTTATCCTATCCGAGGCTCTTGCCCAGGGGATCTGACTGAGCAAGAAAATAACCACGTGGGGCCAGACTTTCAGACTTTGGGGCTCCCTGTGGGGCACCTAAATTAGGACCAGCACTAGTCAGGTCCCATAGCAACACTTCAAGTCCCAGGCAATCAACCTAATTACTAGCCTAGTCTTCCTATGCTAGTGCAGGGGAGGTGGTGTGTCCTAGTGGATAGAGCACTGGATTGGGGACACAGGATAAATGGGTCCATTTCCATCTCTTCTACTGGGCTGTTGGGTGAGCTTGGGCAGGTCACTTTGGCTTTCTAGCCTCAGTTTCCATCTGCAAAATGGGGATAACAATATTGACCTCCACTGTTCCCTGTAAGCTGAGCACTCGGGAGGCCACCCAAGAGAGATTCTAGTGTCACCCAGCTGAGTAGCAGAGCACCCGCAATGCCGGCAGTATGTGTTTCTCCTGGTGGTGCACATCCACGCGTGTCTCAGTGCACAGAACAAATTTTACTCCGCACATGGGTGGAAAAAAATAGAGGGAATACTGCTGCCCTCCCTTGGTAAAGCCCTTTGAGATTAACTGATGAACAACACCAGATGAGAGAGTTGGCTAGGGTTATTCATCCTTGTTGTTGGCTTTATTGTAACGCTGGATGTGCCGGGCATGTTCCAGACATCCCAAAGTGATGGCCTGTTTCCCAAGGAGCTCCTGGTTTGAGGAGTAGACAGAAGGATGGCTCAGAGAAACCATAAACAGCAATTTTTTAGTGTAAGTGATGTAGCTCTGGTGCAACATAAGAGAGGGTCTAGAGGAGAAACTTAATGTGAGCTGACTTTATGAGTGAACTCTGCGGTATGACAGACATGGTTTAATATGCCAATTAGCTGAAAGCTAGCTAGTTCCTATGCCGATATCTGGGATGCTACACATACCCTCTGGTCTCAAATGGAGCTGGCATTTAGTGTCGTGGAAATGCCTTCAATTTCGCAGGGATTTTTTTTAAAAAAAGAGGTAAATGTTGCATTCGTAGTCTGGTTGTAGTGTCTTCCCCTTTCCTGGAGCTGGAGACAAAAGTTAATGAGGCATGAAAAGCAAGTTTCTCGCAATGCTGCAGTGCTGCCATGCCACTATCTAGCTGGAAAACCTCTTTCTCGTTGCATTCAAACGCTGTGGAGGAGCAAAACCAGGAATCTGGCCCCCCTCACGCTGAGTCTCCTCTTCTAGGCCACAGGCTTTGAATAAAATGAAGGTAAAAATGTTATAAGTGGAGATATGCAAAGTACTCCGCTTCGGGAGGAACAATCCATTTCACACATACAGAACGGGAAGCGACTGTCTAGGAAGGAGTACTGCAGAAAGGGATCTAAGGGTATGTCTAGACTATATGGCTCCGTCGATGGAGCCATGTAGATGAGTTTACTAGACATAGGGAAATGAAGCGGCGATTTAAATAATCACTGCTTCATTTACATCAAAATGGCCGCCGCGCTGTGCCGATCAGCTGTTTGGCGGCACCACGCGGTAGTCTGGATGCACTGCGGTCAACAAGGGAAGCCCTTGTCGACCGCTCCGTTATGCCTTGTGGAATGAGGTTTGCCGGGGCGGTCGACAAGGGCTTCCTGTCATGTCGCACATCAGACTACGCGTGGTGCCGCCAAACAGCTGATCGGCACACGCGCGGCGTAAATGAAGCGGCGATTATTTAAATCGCCGCTTCATTTCCCTATGTCTAGTAAACTCATCTACATGGCTCTGTTAACGGAGCCATGTAGTCTAGACATACCCTAAGGGTCATAGTGGACCACATGTTAAACATGAGGCAACAGTGTGATGCTGTTGCAAAAAAGCAAACATGATTCTGGGATGCATCAGCAGGAGTGTTGTGAGCAAGACACGAGAAGTCATTCTTCCGCTCTGCTCTGCGCTGGTTAGGCCTCAGTTGGAGTATGGTGTCCAGTTCTGGGCACCGCATTTCAAGAAAGATGTGGGGGAATTGGAGAAGGTCCAGAGAAGAGCAACAAAAATGATTGAAAGGTCTAGAGAACATGAGCTATGAGGGAAGACTGAAAGAATTGGGCTTGTTTAGTTTAGAAAAGGGAAGACTGACAGGGGACATGATGGCGGTTTTCAAGTATCTAAAAGATGTTATAAGGAGGAGGGAGAAAAATTGTTCTCCTTGGCTTCTGAGGATAGGACAAGAAGCAATGGGCTTAAACTGCAGCAAGGGAGGTTTAGGTTGGACATTAGGAAAAACTTCCTAACTGTCAGGGAGTTAAACACTGGAATGAGTTGCCTAGGAGGTTGTGGAATCTCCATCTCTGGAGATATTTAAGAGCAGGTTAAACAGACACTTCTCAGGGATGATCTAGACAGTGCTTGGCCCTGCCGTGGGGGCAGGGGACTGGACTTGATGACCTCTCGAGGTCCCTTCCAGTTCTAATGTTCTATGATACACTTTCTGCAGAAATTAGGCCAGAAAGACGGAGTCAAGCGTTGTAAAGTGGGGCCATATATTGTTCAGCCACTAGATGTCTCCAGGTTGTGTAGAACTCAGCATTTGGTACCTGATAAAGGGGACCAAACTGGGAGCCAGGCTTGGTGGAAAGCCGGTTGGTTTCTGTTTGTAGCTTGCAGCTGTTTGCTTCCGTGAGCGCGTCGTATTTAAGACGGGCCATGATGGCAGATGTCCTAGCAATTACTGACTGTGGCCCTGTGACTGGCTTCTGTCACAGGACGCTGTTGCCTGGATTTGCAGGCTGCCCTGCAAAAAGCGGCTTCCTCTATGCACCATCATCTTCAGGACCAGGCAAGCGTTTCCAAAGGGAGCAAGAGAACTTGGCAGGTGTGGGAATGAACGCTGTTTCTACTAGCATGTCACTCTGGTGCCTTGCAGGGCAAAAAATATTGCAGACGGGCCAGGGAGCAATGTTCCTGTGCATCTGGGGAAGGAAATTCCACGGATCCTTTTCCTCATTAGCAAAATCAAACTAGTAAGCGATCTCCAGGCCCAGCTGTTGTCAAGCGCACGCCACATATGCAGAGGGCCAGATTGTCTCTGGTCCTAACAGGAACAACTGAACGCAAGGAACTGCTGTTCCTGCCTGCCCCCCCGACTCCCGGCAATGCACAGACCAAGGCCAGATGCAACTGCAGTCCCTAGGGTTGCACTAGATCCCTAAGGAGGCAAGGAGGGGCAAGAAGGAGATGGGGGTAAGGCCTGGCTGGGTTCATCCATTTAAAGGGACAGTCAGCATTAGCTCAGGGCTAGGGTTGCCAGGTGTCCAGTATTGACCCGGACAGTCTGGTATTTTTGCCTCCTGTCCGGTAAAAAAATTCAGAAAATACCAGACACCTAAAATGTATTTTAGTATATTCTGTTTTTTCCCCTGCCAGGAGGCAAAAATATCAGACACCTGGCAACCCTATGACACACTCAGCAACTGGGCCCAGTTCCCCCCTCAGCCACCCTGCCGGGCCCCTGGACGCCCTCCCTTCCCCCCGCTTATCTGGTTCTGCTGGGCTTGTCTTGTGGCTGGAACAGAAAAATAAGATGGCCGCCAGCAAAAAAGCCTCTTCTTAAAGGGGCCATGCTGATTTTTTTTTTTTTTATGTTTTGCTTAATAACTGCTGTCGGGGTCTTTTTTTTTTTCTCAACAACTTTGGTCTCCCCCTTTTTTTCCTCAACAGAATTTTTTTCCTGTTTTTTTGGGGGTGTTTGGTATTTTTAGTTAAACCATCTGGCAACCTTACTCAGAGGTCTCCAGCTTTTTAAAGCACAAGGTCACTTTATGGATTGAAATCAATCCCGCCCCTACCTCAAACCCAAATACCATTGCCCTGCCTCCTTTCCCGTCCCTTCTCCGAGGCCTAGCCCCACCTCTTCCCTGAGGCCCCATCCGGCTCCATCTGTGGAGATGGGCTATAGGAGTGGGGGGAAGGGAACATCCTCACATAGCACCTCCCTTCTGCCTCTCCCACCCTGCACAGCAAGCAGGAGGCACCGGGGTGGGGAGCAACTTCAAGGCAGCGGGCAGGAGCAGCATGGCATTGTGTGTGTGTGTGTGGGGGGGAAGGATCCGGGACAGCACCAACCCCGTCCTTTCAAGAGGCCTGGGGACTCTATTGGAGTTTATATCTACCTGTCAGAGCAATGTAAATCGGTGGGTTTCAGATCCCGGTCTCAGCCTGTGCCTGACCATCTACACTGCGTTTTTAGCTCTGTAGTATGAACCTGAATCAGTTGATCCAAGCCCTGAGACTGGCTGCCGGAGGCGGGGGGGGCGAAGGAGTTCCCTCGCTGCATGGCAGATGTAGCGCTAAAGCTTTCATCTCAGGCAGCCCACAAGTAGGTGGGGCGTGGAGCCAAAGCAGGGGCATTCTGAGGGGGCCTGGGGTTTGGGATCACCCCTCTGTGACCCAGGTGCAGGGCCCGGACCAGTGTTCCCTCTAACTTTTTCATTCAATTTGAAGAATAAATTTTGTTATGTGCACCAAGGCAAGTGCTGATGTGCACCACCAGTAGAAACACATGTTGTGGATGGCTGTGGGTCCCCTGCTAATTAGCTGGACAGTTTATAGGGAACACTGCCTGGATCACCCTCCCCCCAGCCACAGGCCCCGCTGGGCCCCAACCCACCTCTCTCTACCCCTTCCCAACTGCCCCCAGCTCTGCCCACCCCATCCCTTCCTACCCCTGCTCTGCCTCCTCCCATCCCCACTGCACCCCTTGCCCAAGCCCCCTCTCCTGAGCAACCTGAGCCGAGGGATTGCAGGAGGCTTGGTGAGGGGTGACAGCAGGGGTTGGGGGCGACCTTGCAGCCTGCTCCGTCCCGCCCTGCCGCTCATCTCCCAGCCTGCTGTGCTCCCCTTCACCATGGCAACGGGAAGCAGAGTGCGCTGGTCCGGGGTTGGGCTGGGTCACTCTGGCTCCTGCTTCTGTGAGGAGTGGGGGGCTGCCCCCCAACCCCTGTTGCCACCCCACACTAGGCCTCTGACCTCGGTGGCTCCGAGGTAATCCCCTGGGCCCACCTGGGCCCTGTGGGTCCCGTCCATAGGGTGGTTGAAGCAGCTGCCCTTGGCCCCCACACAGTGCAGGGTTTGGGGGGGGCACCCCAAATCGTCCTATGGACAGGATGGCTCTTTATGCAGATTTAGGAATCTGCGGACATGCGTGGGACGCTTTAGCAGCACTTATGATTATGACGGCCCCTAAGAATCCCTAGCAAGGATTAGGGTCCCTTTGCGAGAGGGACTGTCCAGTGACACCCCAAAGAAGACAGCCTTTGCCCCAGAAGACACACCATCTCCATGTCCCAAGATACACAGCAAAGGAGCTAACCAGACGAGTGGGGCAGGACTGGGGCAGTGGGGCTGGAATCACACCACACTACGGAAGTTGCCGCTTGTCAAAGGCCTAATCAACCGCTCTCCTCAGAACTTCCACCTCCAGCCCCGGACAGGAGGGCCATAAGAACAGCTCTTCCCACCGCTGGTCCGGGCTGGAATCTGAAGGTGAAAAAAACTTTCCAGAAGGGTTCAGGGGCTCAGCAGAGGTTCAAATCTAAAAAGAGGTTGTTTTCCCCCCTGGAACTGTTCCGCCAGCCCAGTGGGGAAAGTAACTTAACATTTCTTACAGGTGCTGTCCTTCTGCAACCCAGGTCCCTTCCAGCTCTTTAGATAGCTCCCTGCTGGCTTTTTCTGCAGCTCAGCCAACTCTTGCCAGAGCTGCGCAATTGGGCGCAGCCGCTTCCTTTCACTTCTGCATGCCAGCCCTTAATTCATCGTGTTTAGTTATTTTTAAGTTGGCGCTATGGTACCTATGGTGCACTGCCTGGATCTGCAGCCATGGGAGCAAAAGGTTTGGCAAAGTGGCGGCTTATACATGGATTTGATCTGCTATGGACCTCTGACTTGTTATGTGACTTGTTATATGGCTTGTTCTCTCCAACGACAGGCTAGATCCCATGCAGACTTGCATAGAAAACTGTTACTGCCTCGGGGCTAACAGACCCACCCTTTTGACTCAAGGAGGAGTATCTCATGTTTTTATAAAACCCTGAAAATCCCACTTCAGCTTCCTGCAGGTGACTCAGTCTAGGTCATCATCCTTACTTAGGTTTCCACTGCTGGACTGGACACCATGGCCACTCGTAATGGCACACGGATGGCAGGGATAAAAACCTCTACTGCAAAAGCACATGCCCAGAATCAGCTGAGCCAGTGAGAATCTCCTCTGCTTTTTTGCAATACAGGAGCTATGGCACACAGTTGAGCAGGTCCATCTCCATCCAATCAGTAGGAAAGCTACCCTACTGGACAGCTCATTAATGTGTATGCTTTCCATACATTCTCCCCCTACTGGTTCCTTTCCAGGCAGGGTCTACTGGACTGATCCCTGGGCCAGGAGCCAGGAATGCCTTAGCATTAATCCCATCTCTGCCATTGGCTTGTTGTGTGGTTTGGGCAAAGCATAGAACATCCCCATCTCAACTTCCTCCTGGCCTGGAAGATGAAGATAATGTTGCTGATTTACCTACCTCATTGGGGTGTCATGAGGATTATTAGCTCATGCTCATGCACAGAGGGTGCTAAGGTAGGTGTATTATAAAAAGAAAACATTTGAAACAATCCACAGCCGTGAGAGCAGAACAGATGAGTTTCCCCTCATAGTCTCGGAAGGATGGAAAGGAGCGAAGAAAACAGCATCAGCCAAAATGTTATAAAACAGCAAATGTTGTAGGGATGTGTGAGTATATAGAACAGCAGTCTGGATCCAGCTTGAATTGATTCATGTGGTTTTTGACTTAGATTAGCCAAGCTTTCATGGAAAGAGGCTCACATTTCTGCTCCCGATTCCCATCCCTGGCTCTTATTTTTTTTTCCCTGGAAAGAACACTTCCGAATCCTCTTGCGATAGGTGGTTGGCTGGATCGGCATGTCCTGTTTTTCATCCCTTTGCCCCCAAATGGCACTCTACCTCACTTCATTTAAAACCGAGGGCTAGGGAATTAAGCAAATGACTTAAAAAAACAAAACACAAACAAACCGTGCAATGCATTTCTCCGGCCGCAAAAGCAGGAACACATCTGGAGAGTGTTTCGACGAGGCTGTTCGAGGAATTACCAGACCAGTCTCCTTTGCTTCATATTAGTATGTGGCTACCACATTAAAAATGACTGGGGGAGGGAGAGAAACCCAGAAGAAATATATATATATATATATATATATATAAGAACTACAGTAACAGGAACAAATTAAAAAAAGCCAAAAAGCCGCTGTGCTATAAAGAAGAATTTCCATTTGGTCAGAATGTGAAACGGCTTTGCTAAAAGTGATACTGCTCAGGAATTAGTCGTTACAGAACTTGCTATTTATTTAATCCTGCTTTTCCCATGAGGACCGTTTGAACGATGCACAGAAGTATGGTTAGGCTGGGGAGGAGTCCGGCTCACGCTAAGCAAAGCAAAGTGCGCCGCAGCTCCAGAGCATCACACAGACTAGCAGCCAAGGAAATTATGAAGCTATGGAGAGGGGCAGAGCAGAGCAGAGACCAGTCACATGGGGAAAAGCCAGTGAACTCAACTGAACTGGGGCAAAAAGGACATTTTTTTGGCCTGCGTGGGTATTTTTGTGTACCAGTGGCTGAGGGTGGCAACCATTGCATCTGAATTGTTCTAGAGCTTTGGTTGGGGGCCGTTTTGAGATTTCCTTTTGAATCACTGAAGACCTGACCCAAAATGTGTTGATGTCAATGGGAGTTTTTCCACTGAGGGCCTGTCTTTTTGTTCTTTGGTTGTACAGCACCAAGCACAAATAATACATAATAATGTCAGTGCTCTCTGGATCAGGCCCCTAATGCAGGAAGGAGCTGAAAAAGCTGTCCCTTGAAGGTTTTTAACATGGGTGGTGCGTGGTGGGTGAAAGCCCAGCTGGAGAAGGCAAGACCCAACCCTGCCTATATCCTTATGTCCAAGGCCTGCCCCTGGAGCTAACCCACCCACCTTCAGCCCAATCTTACCTGGCCATGTGGCGGGCTGGAACTGCGGTGCTGTAGCCCCGGCCTGGCCATCCCCAGCAGCGGTCTCAGCCTTTGGCAGTTGGGCATGTAGGCAGTTTTGGAAAGCCTGTGCCTTCCCTTGCCTGCATTACTGGCCACCCATGGTTTTTAATTAAGATAACAGCTTTACCAAAGGGAAACAGTGAGGGATCTATCATGTAAATGGGACCAGAATTCCACGGACAGCTCTGGAAACAGACCGATATGCATATAACTAGATCCGTCACAGATATAATATTGGTATCCGCATCCGCAACTGCAGAAATGACCCATGGATATTTGCATCTACAGCCACGGATGTGAATACCTGCGGATATAACATGGATATCCATGGATATGCCTGGCTTTACCTGTAACCCAGATCAAAATCTGGCCGATTGTTCCCCCCTGTCACTTAATGACTGTGTAATGCACGGCCAGTATTGCCAACCCCGACTGTTCAAAAAAATCACACGTCAGGGCCCAAAAAGCATAAGACTGCCTTCCAAAAAATTCACAGGATTAACACCTCTCCCCACCCCGCATTGTGGAGTT
Organism: Rafetus swinhoei; assembly: GCA_019425775.1. Taxonomy (NCBI): domain Eukaryota; kingdom Metazoa; phylum Chordata; order Testudines; family Trionychidae; genus Rafetus; species Rafetus swinhoei. The sequence goes on from CM033443.1 coordinate 6,025,048, forward strand.
CTTTTTCTTTGCCTTCTGGTGTCACATTTTCAAACTTCTGTGCCACAGCACGGGTTAGAAACGTCCCTTTTTAGACTCGAGGGGTGAACGTCTCGTCTAATCCCATGACTCCAGGACTTGAGGCTTTCAGAAAAACATCAAATAAGCCAAAACACCTGATAATATAGTGAGAGGGTGGAATTCCAGTTTTCACCGGTGGGACAGCTACTTGGTATCACCCCCCTACTGGGCCAAGTGTGGTACTGCAGGTCTTGTGCTGTAAATTTGGTATCAGTCTTTAAACTGTTAGATGGCAACACCCTCAGAATCCGGCTGTCTACACCTGTCAATGAACAATAGGCAACAAAGGCCGGCACTTAAAGACTTGGGATTCTGACCTCACAGTGAGGAACCCATCCTCCATCCCAGCCTCCAGTGGCAGATTTAGCCTTCGCCAATGGAGCCCTGGCCAGTTGGGAGGCTCTTGGAAAAATGGGCTATCCTGCACCCTTGTTGGTAGCATGGACAGAGTGGGTTTTCTCTGAGCAGGGTGTGCCAGGGTGCTGACACGTCTAGCAGTGGACAGGGAAAGCCTGATACAGCCCATTGCACTATACTATCCCTCTTTCCAATCTGTCTTATGTTTCTCTGGCCCCGTCCCCTAGACTAGCGTCAGACCCTGCATTTACCTTCACCACACCGCTGTGTGGCAGGAAGTTTTATCATCCCCATTTTGCAGAAGCGAGAGTAAGGGTCCTATTTTAATGATATTTAGGCATGTAAAGGTGCAGACCGGTGCTCTGTGGTGCAGTCAGACCAAAGATCCATCTAGCCCAGTATCTTGTCTGCTGACAGGAGCCAATGCCAGATGCCCCAGAGAGAGGGAACACAACAGATAATCCTCACGTGATCCCTCCCCTGTCACCCATTTCCTGACAAACAGAGGGTAGGGACACCATTCCTACCCATCCTGGCTATTAGCCCTTGATTGACCTAACCTCCATGAATCTATCTTGCTCTTTTTTGAACCCTGTTAGAAGTCCTAGCCTTCACAACATCCTCTATCAAGGAGTTCCACAGGTTGACTGTGCGCTGAGTGAAGAAAAACTTCCTTCTGTTTGTTTTAAACCTGCTGCCTCTTAATTCCATTTGGTGACCTTTAGTTCTTATATTGTAGGAATAAGTAAATAACTTTTCCTTATTCACTTTTTCCACATCAGTCATGATTTTATAGACCTCTAGCATATCCCCCCTTAGTCTCCTCTTTTCTAAGATGAAAAGTCCCAGTCTTTTTAATCTCGCTTCATATGGGACTTGTTCCAAACCCCTCATCATTTTTGTTGCCCTTTTCTGAACCTTTTCCAGTGCCAATATATCTTTTTTGAGATGAGGCGACCTCATCTGTATGCAGTATTCAAGATGTGGGAGTACCATGGTTTTATATAGAGGCAATAAGATATTCTCTGTCTTATTCGCTATCCCTTGTTTAATGATTCCTAACATTCTATTTGCTTTTTTGACTGCTGCTGCAAACTGAGTGGATGTTTTCAGAGAACTATCCACAATGACTCCAAGATCTCTCTCTTGAGTAGCTATATCTAAATTAGTCCCCATCATATTGTACGCATAGTTGGGATTTTTTTTCCAATGTGCATTACTTTACATTTATCAACATTACATTTCATTTGCCATTTTGTTGCCCAATCACTTAGTTTGGTGGGATCTTTTTGAAGCTCTTCACAATCTGCTTTGGTCTTAACTATCTTGAGCAGTTTGGTATCATTTGCAAATTCTACCACCTCACTGTTTACCCCTTTCTCTAGATCATTTATAAATAAGTTGAATAGGATTGGACCCAGGACAGACCCTTGGGGGATCCCACTAGTTACTTCTCTCGGTTTGAAAAACTTACCATTTATTCCTACCCTTTGTTTCCTGTCTTTTAACCAGTTATTAGTCCATGAAAGGACTTTCCCTCTTATCCCTCTTACTTTACTTAACAGCCTTTGGTGATGGACCTTGTCAAAGGCTTCCTGGAAATCTAAGTCTACTATACTCTGGATCTACATTTGTTGACCCCCTCAAAGACCTCTAGTAGATTAAAAGCTTCAGAGGGGTAGCCGAGTTAGTCTGCAACTAGAAAAACTTAAAAAACAACAAATAGTTTAGTAGCACCTTAAAGATGAACAAAACATGTAGAAGGTATCATGAGCTTTTGTGGACACAACCCACTTCTTCAGATGACTCGTCAATTAGTAGGGCACGATTTCCTTTTACAGAAACCGTGTTGACTTTCCCCCAACAAATTATGTTCATCTATGAGTCTTAAATAGACTCGCTAACTCGAACTCTGGAAGATCGATCGTAGTAGTGAAGGTAAGTCCTGAGTCAGCTGACCTGGCATACCCTCAAAGAACAGGTCACATCAGCTGCCTCTATTTCCTTGTACAAATTCATTGCCAGTGCTACTCCACTTAAGTCACCAAGGAAGTCTGTCTCTTGGATGGACGTAGACTCCCTTACAATTTCTCCCCCGGTGCACACATTATGCTCCTTTTTTGAAAGTGCCCCAGGACGATACACCCCTTGGTGTGAATTTATCCTCCCAGCCCTATTCTGATTTGAGGCTGAATCTCCGGTTGATTCTCAGTTAAAAAAAGGAAAAGTCTGATGGGACATCACGGAAGTGAGAATGAAACTGGGATCTAAACACCACGTTGGTAAATAACATGTGTGCCAAAAGCCTTCTGCTTCCTGCCTCTGTCTTCGGCACATTTCTCGATGAGCTGCATTTGGCAGAGCAAAAAGCACCTGAAATCCTTTATTGGATTGTTCTGGGGGGATATAAAGCATTTTTAGGAACCAATAGCAAACAGACTATTAAGAGCCCTGGTGACAGCTGCATTCCAAAAGCAGACTAATAGCAGAGAGACAAAGGAATGGTAGAATCATCTGTGAGCGAAATAAAGATTTTAATAGCAAAACCAATTCTTCAGAGAGCAAAAATAATCCAAAGCAAAGCATAGCCTTATATATGGGGATCTGGGAGAGAAAAAAAAATCTGATTTTTTTTCTTTCAGAACCCAAATTACTCCATCCGGAGCCGTTTCAAATATGCTGCTAAATTATTAAACTCCTGTGCCGGGGGAAAAGAGATAAAATAAACATCCACCATTTCAATCGTCTCATAAAGGAGAGATGCTAGGGTGAGTGGAAAAGCAGATTGCCCATGAATAACCAGGCGATTGAAATAATATCATCAGATGCTGGCTGAGCCTGGGAAGATGGGGAGTTCCAAATAAATCAATGACTTTATTCTGTTTTTTTAAAGGGAGTAAGAAAATCACCGCCCCGGGTTAGCAGTGCCCAATTTCCCTCAGGTCGGTGTCTACGGTTGGAGGAAATGGACCACAAAGCATTTGATGTAGGAGGTGAAGAATCTGAAGGAGTCGAGTTGGAGGGTCAATTAGGAGGAAATAAGCGGTAACTGATATCGGATTATGTCATGCAGCACTGTGGAGGGGTTAGAATGCATTTTGTGGCACACGTGAGCATTAATCTCCAACCAAGAAGACACCCTGCCCCGTGCTAGGGTGATATTGTACACACAACGATTAGGTGAAAAGGAGCCATGCAGACATGGAACCTAATCTGTTTATTTGGGCAGAGTTATGCATTGCCAAGTTATTTCTGTCTAGGAGCAGAATTAGGGAAGACTCTGTAGCTAAGTCCTTTGTTAACATGGCGAAACAGACGTGTCCATTCTTTCACTGTGCCCCACCCCTTTTTAGATCGTGGCCACTTGTGGGAGAAGACGCAGAAGAGGTTGGAGAGCAGCTTCTGTGCAGTGCAAATGGCACATTTCGGTATGTAGCCTTGGCTTGCGCTAGCTCTGCAAAACATCCCGGGGCACCCTGTTCAGGGGTTAGCCGCCTCAAAGGCTACATGAGTCTCCAGCATAGGCTATTGGTCGTGCATGTGACCTCTCATTATGTGGAATTGCTGCTCTTCATGGACACCGACTGAGAGATGATTGGTGTGAGCTTGGCTGGGCTGTCCTCTGAATACAGGGCCTGATTTTGATGGTGCATCAAAGCAAAACAAAACGACCTGAGAACGGCTGGTCAAGAGCAAAGATTGAAGGTTTTGCTTCGTTTCTATCAACAATTCTGTCTACACAGCCTCCATGAGAAAGCCTTGATGCGATCGTTATAGAGAATAGCCCATATCATAGAATCATAGAATTCTAGAACTGGAAGGGACCTCGAGAGGTCATCAAGTCCATTCCCCTGCCCTGACAGCAGGACCAAGCACTGTCTAGACCATCCCTGATAGATGTCTATCCAACCTGATCTTAAATATCTCTACAACCTCCCTAGGTAATTTATTCCAGTACTTAACCACCCTGACAGCTAGGAAGTTTTTCCTAATATCCAACCTAGACCTCCCTTGCTGCAATTTAAACCCATTGCTTCTTGTCCTACCATCAGAAGTTAAGGAGAATAAATTTTCTCCCTCCTCCTTGTGACACCCTTTTGGTAATTGAAAGCTGCTTCCATGTCCCCTCTCAGTCTTCCCTTTCCCAAATTAAACCAAACCAGGTCTTTCAGTCTTTCCTCCTAGGTCATATTTTCTAGACAGTTAATAATTTTTGTTGCTCTTCTCTAGACTCTCTCAATTTTCTCGACACCTTTCCTGATCTAATTGCAGTCGACAACAATAATACGGGTATAATATTCCCAGTCACCATGTTAGGGCAGCCTGTGAGGATGAAACCAGTCACTCAGATGAATTTGCCCAGGCCAACTGACTCAGTGTGGGTGTTGGGTTTAGGATTTGGGCCCAGATTCACAGATTTTTAAGACAGAAAAGACCATTGTGGTCTTCTAGTCAGACCTCCTCTAGAAACACAGAGAAGGGGAACTTCTTTGGTTTAAGTTCTGCTATGAGACTAATTCTGGAATGTTTCATTATAGATGTTAGATTTCAAACTTTAAGCGTCATGCTCTTTCACTTAGGCCATGTCTAAACTAGGAAATTATTTCGAAATTAGTAAATTCAACTTAACTCCTGATTTAACAAAATTGAAATAGTGTGTCCACACTACAAGGAAGCTTCCTGATGGGTGGCTTACAAGGGTAACCAGCACAATGCAAATCTGGAATATCGTTACAATCTGTGGAACTCCTTGCCAGAGGATGTGGTGAAGGCTAGGACTTTAACAGCGTTCAAAAAAAAGCTAGATAGATTCATGGAAGTTAGGTCCAACAATGGCTATTAGCCAGGATGGGTAGGAATGGTGTCCCTAGCTCTGTTTCTCTGGAGGTGGGTGACAGGGGACGGATCACGCGAGGATTACCTGTTGTGTTTCCTCCCTCTGGGGCACCTGGTATTGGCCACTGTCAGTAGACAGGATACTGGGCTGGATGGACCATTGGTCTGACCCAGTATGGCCTTTCTTATGTTCTTATGTACAATCAAGCAGACAACTTGAAATCTGCTTTCCACAAATATCCATGCTTAACATTCAGTTTTCACCAGTAGCATTGCTGTCAGTCTTCAACCACTGGAATGTTCAGCGAGCAGCACGAAAGGGTTGCAAAACACCATCAAACTGACATTTCTTTTTGAAGCTGGACAATTTCTCCCCGACTATCGCCCCCGCTTTTCTTGCACGGACAAAAGCAGAGAGAGAGTCCAGTGTAAAGGGAGCTGGGTACAGATCTCTGAATTGCTGTGGAGGAGAACTGGGGCTGAAATTTGGTCTGGAATCAATACGGTCAGAAAGTAGAAACATTCCGCATGACGTGAGAAACCCAGCACATGGTTATTTCATTACATGTACTCCATAAAACCCTTTTCTTTCAAGTGGGATTAAAATAAGCTCAAAAGTGGTCTTAGATAAAAGATGAGTACTTGAAAACGCCTTGGCAGCTAAATGTGGATGGTGACCAATATTTTGTCTATTTTCTTAGGGCAATAATTTTACACGGAATGAGTTGCAGTAGGAAATTAACTTTCTCCAGCTGCCTATTTTGGAAAGATTTAGAAACATTCTCTACTTTACTTTAAGTCACTCTCTTAGAGGAGACAGTTCCCATCTCTCCATCAATCTTAGCCTGGGCCCATCCACACAAGAGAGCCACTCCCTTGATACTACAGTACAATTAAATGATGGTCACATTAATGCTACCCTATACTGGAAACCTACTGACCATTCTACTTATCTACATGCCTCCAGGAGCGGCCCGAGGCCGGCTGCAGCAGCTGGTACCCCAGACGGAAGGCGCAATCGGTGCCCCTGCCTGCACAGCCGTCAATGGCCGTGACGTCATCATCGGGCGCCCAGGCCGGCGGCACCCTAGGCGACCGCCTGTCTGCCTAGGCTCACGGGCCGCCCCTGCATGCCTCTAGCTTCCATCCAGGACACAGCACACGTTTGATTGTTTGCAGGCAGACCCTAAAATACAACCAGATTAGCTCCAATCCCACAGACAGAGACAAACAGCTACAGGATCTTTATCAGGCATCCTTAACACTTAAATACCCACCTGGGGAAGTGAGGAAACAGATTGACAGAGCCAGACCAGTACCCAGGAATCTGTTTCTTCAACACAGCCCAAACAAAGAGACTAACAGGACACCTCTGGTCATCACCTACAGCTCCCAGTGTAACCCCCTCCAGCGCATCATTGACAATCTACAACCTCGCCTGGAAAATGACCCCTCACTCTCACTGGCCTTGGGGGACAGGCCAGTCAAGCCCCCTAACCTGAAGCAAATTCTTTCCAGCAGCCGCACATCACACCTCAGACACACTCATCCAGGAACCTACCTCCGCAATAAAGCCCGTTGCCAACTCTGCCCACACATCGATACAGGCGACACCCTCACAGGAGCTAACCACATCAACCACGACATCAGGGGCTCATACAACTGCCCACCCTCTGATGTGATCTACGACATCAAGTGCTAGCAATGCCCCTCTGCCAGGGATATTGGCCAAACCAGACAGTCTCTACGACAAAGGATTAATGGACCCAAATCAGACATCAGACATGGGAACACACATAAACCTGCAGGGGAGCATTTTAACCTGCCAGGGCTTTCGATCACAGATTTAAAAGTAGCCATTCTTCTATAAAGGAATTTCACCAGCCAATTACAGAGAGAGACTGAGTGCGAAATTCACCTTCCTATGCAAATTTGACACTGTTTCCCTGGGCCTGAACAAAGACATTAACTGGATGTCCCATTGGGGAACCTCTTCTCAGCAGGACTTCTAAGCCGAAATAAGTGACACAACATGAGCTATGTCAATTACATTGCTTACGTCAAAATAGCTTATTTCAGCTCGTGGCGCTGTCTACACAGCAGGAAGTCCGAGGTAGAGCCCTCTTCTGCCAACTTCCCTTACTCCTCATAAAATGAGGGTTACAGGAGTCAGAGTACGAAGTCTCCAGCTCACCATTATTTTGACATTATGTCAAAACTAGCCAATTAGCCCGTCATAAGATGGGATTTTCAGGTCTCTCCCGCAGGTTGGTCTTCTCTCCTGAGCCTCCGGTCTCTCGCGCCGTCCCTCTCTCTCTCTCCTCCTACTGCCTCCCCCTCTCTCTCTCAGCTCTCCTCTGCCTCCTGCCTCTCTCGCCTTCTGCCTCTTTCTCCTTCTCTTTCTTTCTCTTCTCCCCTGCCTCTCACTCTCCCTTTCTCTTCTCCTCCTCCTCCTGCCTCTCTCTCCCCTCCATCTCTCCCCTTCCCCTTCCGCTCCCACCGTGGCGCTCGGCTGAGTGCTGCCTGCTCAGCCGGGCCGCCGTGAGGGAGGGGGGCGGGGTGGTGACATACACGGCCAGGGGCGGGTCGTGTCACTGCCCCACCCCTCCTCCCCCGCGGCAGCCCGGCTGAGGGGCGCAGCACTCAGCCGAGCGCCATGGCGGAGGGGAAGCGGGGCGTGACGACACGGCCTCACCCCTGGTCGTGTACGTCACCGCCCCGCCTCCTCCCTCTGTGGCGGCTCGGCTGAGTGTTGTGTGCTCAGCCGGGCCACCATGGGGGAGGAGGGGGGGACGGTGACATACACGGCCAGGGGTCGGAGCCGTGTATGTCACCGCCCCGCCCCTCCTTCCCCTCCTGCTGTGGCGCTCAGCTGAGTGCTGTGCACTCAGCTGGGCTGCTGTGGGGACCCCAAACGGCCGCTTGCCGCCGCTTGCTCCCCCGCCGCTGCCCAGCTGAGCAGCGCAGCACTCAGCCAAGGCTCCACAGACTCACAGACATTGGGCTACTATATATATGATATTATGTCAAAATAATGGCTTGTAGTGTAGATGCGGACTATGTTATTTCGGAATCATGTCAGTTATTCTGAAATAACACTGCTGTTAAATGTAAGGAAGGCTGGTTTTATAAGGTACATCAAACACCTCATTGACATCCAAAGCTAAGTATTGGACACTTCTAGCCCACTCAATTAACCTCATTAGCATCAGCACTACAATTGACAGATTTTTTTTTTCCTTCTCCCTTCTTTTTCTGTTTTAAATTCTGGGTCCCCCCTTTTTTTTCCACTCAAGCTCCTCTGATAAAGTGGGGTTTGCCCCCCAAAGTTCATGATACTGAATACATTTTGGTTTGTCTCTAAGGTGCAATGTTTTTAAAGTTACAGACTAACACGGCAACCCCCCTGAGTCTTATAGGAGAAAACATCTTGATTTAAATTTCAAAGTGGCATTTTGAAAACGTGCTCCCTTGCTATTACAGACTCTCAAACATACAATACATTCCGAAAGAGAGAGCCAGACAGCGTGAAATGCACATTGCACATATCCTGCGGGATGCAACATTGATTCATGCTGCTCATCAGGGCTAGAACAATGATAGCTGCAAATCTCCTTGCAAGCAATTTGCATCAGTCGCCTGTCATTTCTCCCCTAGCCCCTCGAGGGAACATGCTTAGGGTGAGTGAGAACATTGTGGAAATGCTAGAAATGTAAATATGGCCTCTCCTGATTTTAGTTGCCAATCGGGTGGGCATTGCCAGAGGCTGGGGTGGGCAAATACTGGCCCGCGGGCCAGATCTGATCTGCTAGGGCAGGGGTTGGGCACCTAAGGCTCGGGGCTGGATGCAGCCCCCAGCTTGCCTGGATCTGGCCCCCGAGGCTTGAGGCTTCCCACTCGCCCCCCCTGCACTGGGAAGCTGATGTTGTCACTCCAGGCTTGCACTTCTCCAGCTCACCCCCCCTTCATTCCTGCACCCTACCTCCCGGGCAGACCCCTCACCTCTAGTCCGCTCCTGCAGAGACCCCATGCTCCCACTCCACCCCTGCACCCTCCCACCCCCACCAACCCCAACCACTCCTGCACGGCCCCTTCTGCCCTGACCCCAGACCCCAAACCTGCTTCCCGGCAGCCCCCTCCCACACTGAACCCCTCATTTTTGGCCCCACTCCAGAGCTTAGGGGGCCCACAAAATCTGCTATCCCATGCCCCCCAAGGCACTGGTGTGCAAGGGGAACGTGGGGAGTGTCTTTCTGCTTCTCAGTCAAGGGCCACATCAGTGAGGTGTTGGTTTTTTAAAAACATGTGTTTGCTTCTCACCTGTGTGCAGCCCCTGACTGATTTTTCTGTGGGTCAGCGGCTCCTGACCCAAAAGAGATTCCCCACCCCTGCCCTAGGGTTAACCCCTGGTGGGCCCCCACAGCTCCCACTGGCCGCAGACTACTGTTCCTGGCCAATCGGAGCTGCAACCGCCCGTCCCTGCGAAGGCATAGATAAATACAATGGTAGCTGCCCACCAGGGGCTAACCTTGGTGAACTGCCGCCATTTTATTGCCCAGCCCGGCCATAGGCATATGGGCAGGAAATGAAAGGAAAGCACAGATCCACCTCCACAAAAGATTTAGTCAGAAACAATTTTATCTCCCCAAACTGGCTCTGCGGCTTTGGAAAGTCCCTAAATCCAAGCGCCCCTACTGTGTAATAAAAGTATAGTATGGAAAAGTGCTGTTAAATGCTTTATTCCCCAGCCTTAGTCACCTGACCAGGAGAATCACATGACACCACAGAGGTTCCGCATTGAAATAGAATTTTCATATTCAGATGCACGTACGGAAGGTCTACACTGCACGTGCCTTCAGGCAGCCCGTGGAGTACACACATGTGGTGCCCCCTAGCATGGGGAGAAACAGCAGGGCAGTCAATGAGGCACTGCTAAGGCGAGTAAAAACACACTAGAACACCCCCTCCAGCTCTCTCTATGCCCAAGCCATGCCTCCCCTGTCTACACGGCTATTTTTCAGCAGTGCCCTACTGCTTCCCCACTGCCAGAGACCGAGGCTGTGTCTACATTGGTGCGATCTTGCGCAAAAATGGCCGCTTTTGCGCAAAAACATGCTGCCTGTCTACACTGGCCGCGAGTTCTTGCGCAAGAACGCTGACGTTCTAATGTATGAAATCAGGGCTTCTTGCGCAAGAACTATGACGGTCCCGCTCAGGAGTAAGCCCTCTTGCGCAACTGTTCCTGCGCAAGAGGCCAGTGTAGACAGGCAACATGAATTTCTTGCGCAAGAAAGCCCTATGGTTAAAATGGCCATCCGAGCTTTCTTGCGCAAGAGAGCGTCTACACTGGCACGGATGCTCTTGCGCAAAAGCACATCTCTTGCGCAAAGGCACATGCCAGTGTAGACGCTCTCTTCTGGAAGAGTTTTTGCACAAGAACTCTTCCGCAAAAGAGTTCTTGCGCAAAATCATGCCAGTGTAGACGTAGCCCTTCTGTTCTGCAGGGAAAGACTCCCACATTGTTCCGTTCACAGGTTTTGTTGGCAATTTTTGTTGTTTGTCCAGCTCCCATTATCACCCAAGATCTGTAGCTCCTCCAGTCGGAGAAACCCAAAGCGCCCTAGTTCAAACAGGAGTGACTGGGGGACATTTGATGACCTGTAACACACCAAAGCGGTCAGAGTAAATGCTTCTAGCTTCTGAAGCTATGAATGTACGAGTCTACAAACATGACTGATTCAGACTCATGCACAACCACCTTTCTCTGAGTAACAGTTTTCAGAACGGGCAGGCCAAGATGTCCTGCAAAGTTCAGCGGATACAGGCCATCCTCGTTCTAAGTCCAAGATACATTCCAAAAAACATATAGCAAAACAACTTAAAGCGGGGCATTTTTTTCCCTGTGGCTGACTTCCATTTGCACAAATTGGCGGGGGTTGTGTGACTTTAGAGCAGGGAATGGAAGGACTTATAATGCATCAGTTCCTACAAACATCATCGACTTTATTGTGGAATGGATGTATACCAGTGCGGATGTATATGGATGTATAGCGGTGATGCCCTGTACCTAGAAGATATCTTCATTGTAGTCATTCATTCCTGCTCTCTAGTAGCCTACGGCGGGAAAACACTGCCGCTATGTCCCGGGAGGGAAGTGCGGGGGTGGGGTGGGGGTATAAGACAACTGCTGAACAGGAAAAAACAACTTTCACTTTGCGAGCCCGCAGCTGTCAAGCTAACTGACGCATATTCCATCCATAACAACAGCTGGAGCAGCCAAAAATGGAATACCAATGGAGGGCTGCTGATTACGAGCTACGCAACTTCGGGAGGTATCTGTTACAGCCAGCACCTCGCAGATGCCACTTCCGTTCAAAAAAATATAAAATGAAAAAAAAAAAGCGCCACAGATGGAAAAATTATTCGCCTGACAATTGAAATTCTTTTTGTTACATGAACCCAGACATGTGTTGCGCTATAAAAGGCAAGAGGGAGAGAGAAAAAGAGACAAACTGGAGGGAAACATTCCCCATGAATTCGATTTTCACCTGTTGTCTCAGAACGCAGCCCCTGGCAGATGCAAGTGTATTTCTGTCATCGGGTTAGTAAGATGGCGAGTCTCAAAATAACAGAAAGGAAAAGAAAAGTTTGGGATTTGGATGATCAGGCAGCTAATTTATTAGTTAATCTAATAACAAAATAATACATCTCTTGGTTCCTATTCATTCGCGTACAAGAAACTTGACAATAGAGTTTTTTGCAAGCAAGGTCTGTGTGTTAAACACAGAGCAGACATCTGCTTGAAAGAAGCTACTGGGTGAGTCAGTCAGAGGATCATAAAGTTGAAAAAGATGTGCCAGAGTGTCAGTACAATCCTGTAATATAGTGTCTCGTGGGCTACCACCCATCCTGTTGAGTGTCATCTCTTATTTTACACCTTTCTCTCCCCACTATCGCTGTACCTCTGCTTAGAATAGCACTGAAATCTCTGCAGCAGTGAGCTACAGATCATGTTTCCCAGTCCACATCCACGAAGGAGATCTATTGGATGAAGTGTCATCAGGATGACAGCTTCCACTAAAGAAGATATCAGTATGGAGATGTGTTATCTAGGAAACCTTAACAAAAACCCGTAAGCAATGCTTTACATTTCTAAAGCACTCTGCAAACCATGATTACTTACAATACAGGCTGAACCTCTCTAATCTGGCACTCTGTGATCTGGCAACATCCATGGTCTGGCATGATTTTAGTGAGCCGGATGTCCACTTATCATGGGTATGGCCAAGTTTCCAGCGGTCCCGTAAAGTTTGTTTACAGCCACCAGTCCTGACTCTGTATTCTGTGCTGTTCTTTAACTTGAATTTACCCCTCAATGTTTTCTAACAGCCCAGCAAGCAGTGGAAGTATTGGTCATGCTGCTAGATAATACAGTGAAATCTTTGTTATCCAGCACTCTGTTAACCAGAAAACTTTGTTAACCGGCATTGCCCCCAGCCACAATACTGTCACATCTTCAGGCGCACAGGCCTGGCTTGGTTTACCATGATTGGCTTAACAATTTTTTATTTAAGAAGTACTAATCATTTTTAACTCAAAACAGAAATGTGAGACCAATTGCCTCACACTACAAAACTACCAATATTAAAAACTTGAGTTTGACTATTATTGTCCATTAGTTTTTCCTAGGTTGATGGGACCCTCAGATAACCAGAATTTTTAGATAACCAGAATACCCTAATCCCCGAGCGTGCTGGATAACACAGGTTTTACTGTATTGACCTCCCGTGGTCCAGTAAATTCTCTGATTCAGCACCAGGCAGGTCCTGAGGGTGCTGGACTAGAGAGGTTCACCCTGTACTTAATCACTGTGCTTTTCCTTTGCCATAGTTTGTGTCAATGTTTGCGTGCCTGGCTCTGTGCACATTTTTAAAGCCATCCATTCAATAAAAGCCACGGTCACCCTGAATCCCATGAGCTCTGAGGGTGGCGGCTCGGTAAGCACAATTGTGTTGCCACTGGAGTGTGAGCCAATGGCGCGTAAAGCGTTAGCTCATTAAAACTGAATGCTGTCTAAGCGGAGTGGGAGTCCATTTACCTCACTGTGGGGATGGTTCCTGCATTGGCAGAGGGCTGGGTTACTCACATTATCAGTTGTTTCCAAAGCAATGGCCGCAGGCTTCTCCACCGAGATAGCTGCTCTTGTTCAGGTGTCCTTGTGCTGCAGTTGGGAGCTCAGTTCAACTCATGGCTCCAGGAAGGTTGCTCTACACGTCCAAAAGTTCTGTAGCCCCTGGTCTTCGTCCCACACCTGAATGACAATGCGGTCCCACCACTCCGAGCTGGTTTCCCTAGCTCCCGAGCAACGATCCAATGACTGCCTCAGGTAACCCCTAGCCTTCATCGTCCCCTAATTCTGATGAATCTGAATCGGATCTTCACAAATCTGAATCCAAATCTGACGAGTCAGCGTCGGCGTCCACTAGTAGGTCCATAATTAGGTATGTTGCGATGCGGGATGTCTTCCGCCCAGTGCTCACAATATGGGCCTAAAGGCTGGGATCCATGATTTCTCGGCCCGATCGCTCAAGCTGGGGTGAAAGCGGGAAAACCAGGGATATCTGGGAAGAAAAGAGATGGCTGATGGGATGGTTTTCAAGTTCCCAATATGCCTAGCTCTATGTTGCACTTTCCCACACTGCTTAGTGAGTGAAGATAACACAAGGCACTGTGGGATGCATACCCACAATGCTTTGCTCTTTCTGCCAACGAGGAGCTGCAGATGTGGCCATGAGTTGTCGACAGCAGGTACCAGACAAACCGGTTTGGTGTGTTTCCAGTTAGAACATAAGAACGGCCATACTCCATCCAGCCCAGTATCCTGTCTGCTGACAGTGGCCAATACCAGATGCCCCAGAGAGAGGGAACACAACAGGTAATCCTCAGGTGATCCCACCCATGTTGCCCACCTCCAGACAAACAGAGGGTAGGGACACCATTCCTGCCCATCCTGGCTAATAGCCATTGATGGAGCTAACCTCCATGAATCTATCTAGCTCTTTTTTGGACCCTGTTGTCATCCTAGCCTTCACCACATCCTCTGGCAAGGAGTTCCACAGGTTGACCGTGCACTGAGTGAAGAAAAATTTCCTTTTTGTTTGTTTTAAACCTACTGCCTATTCATTTCATTTGGTGACCCCTAGTTCTGATATTGTGGGAATAAGTAAAAAACAGTTCTGGCGATTTTTGCCTGTCAACAGCACTTGTGTCAAAACGCGCAAGTATAAACATAGCCTAACTCTAATTTCTGTGGCCTTATGAAAATCTTCTTATATATGTCAGGATGTGAGGCTACAACCAGGATTCAAGGGGTTACCCAAAAGCAAGGAAAACCTGTCCCCTTTCCATGTGTTGTCTCCTTACATATAGAAGTTCAACTCAAGTCTAGGGAATCTAACATTTTCTCAAAAGCCACCACGACCAGCTTTGGGGTCCAGTGTTAGAGAAATAAGCCCATGCTATGACTTGACTTTCAGGTGACCAGATAGCAAGTGTGAAAAATCAGGATGAGGGAAGATGGATATAGATGCTTGTATAACACAAGGTCCCAAATACCAGGACTGTCCATATAAAATCACGACATCTGGTTGCTAGTGTTCCTTGCATGCTATGCGCTTGTGCAGATGCTCAGGAGAGATTCTAATGACACCCAGCTGATTAGCAGAGCACCCACAGGTAGGTTTGTGTTTCTCCCGGTGGTGCATGTCCGCACATTGGTGCTGGAATTAGGGAGTGTGTGTATGGGTGTGCACACCCCCCCGTCTTGAAGTAGTTTTCATTATATACAAGGCTTACAGTTGGGTTCAATGGCTCTCAGCACCCCAACTATCAACACTGTTCCAGCCCCTCTGCATTCACACATGCCTCGGTGCACATAAAAAATTTACTCCGCACACAGGTGGAAAAAACCCACTGGGGGGGTGGAAAAGATTAGCGGGAACATTGCTGGTTGCTCTCCTTGGATCTGGGGTGGTTCAGAACTTCCCAAAGCTTGGTTCTGTCCTTCAGGCCCATCTCTACCACCCGCCACTTATTTATTTTTACAACAGGGACCAGTCCCTCCTTGTCCCTCTCAGCCCCGACTCAATTGATTCCTTCCAGCTGCCTGACGTGCAAGAGCCTGTTGCTACTTTCTCTTCTGCAGGGGGAGGAAAGGGCTGTAAGTGAGACGGAGGAGGTGCAGAGGTAACTTTTGCCCGGAACCTCAGCCTCCCCACTAACGTGTGCGGGAAACGTGTGTTCGTGGGAGAACGTCCTGGCGACAGGTCCTAAAATAATTCTGGAGGGGAGCGGAGTGAGCGACATTCGTAATGAGCATGAGTTGGTGGATCTGGCATCACTCGCAGCGGAGAGCTGAGCTCTCGGGGGAGGCTGTTAACGCCCCCACTGGGCCTAATTTAACAGAAAGTTAGGGAGTTTAGACTTCAGCTTGAAGCCAGCCAGCTTGCTTTAACTTTCCCCATTACTCTGATAAAAGATAAATATTAACTCTTGGCTGATTTAAGTCGAGATTTAATGTCTGACTCTCGGCAAAAGCCTTTAGGGAAACATAACTGTGTTGTGAATCACCTCCACCAGAGTCACAAACAAATGTGGACAGCGCGGCTGGACGGGAGACGTGCTGTTTCCACCACGGCCCGAGTGACATCATAGAACGTTAACCCTCGTCAGGCGGAACAGAGAGAGCATTCCTCGACAAGGCGAACCGAAATGACTGATTCCTTTCACCTGGGGGTGTTTCTCCCCCCCCCCCCAGTTGCAATGGCCAGGTCAGAAAAATGTACCTCAGTTTTCATCCCCGGAAACGTAACCCACGATTGCCCTGGCTTTGGTTTTCGTTAGGGCTTTAGGAGATGTTTGTAGCACAGCAGGAAATTCACAATATTTGCCTGAGAAACATCCAGATCTATAATCGCAAGGCTTAAACCAACCAAGGGTATTAGAAGGGATATGAATTCGCATGCTTCTAGGTATAAACCAACCTCTCACTGAGGGGTTCAGGAAGACATTTCCTAGGAGGCAGGTTATTCTATAGCTGTAGGGTGACCGTATTTCCTTGCGGTGAATACGAGACACCTGGAAAAATTGCTCAAATTCAAGTGTGTTCAATGGCAATCAGACAGAACGATGTGGTAGCTCTACCCCCACAACATACTATAAATACTCCAGGGCCCAGCAGAAAAAGGGGGCCCTGGAGGTCTGGGATGGGGGTCTCAGGTAATAGGTGCAATATGGCTTCTATTTTGGGGGCAGCAGGCTCAAGCCAGCTCCATATGGCAGGTCTAGGGAGGCAATGCCACCTCCACCCGGATTCACCTCAGCAGGTCACCCGGCCTGTCTTAGCTGTGGTGGGGGGTGTCACATCATTGGATTTTAAAGTGAGCAGGCAGATCACTTCTGTGCCCACGGAGGGGAGTGTGTGTTTGCCCAAAGTCTATACAAAGGGGGCCATGTGAGATGTCAAATGAAAGCTTATGTTCTACTGATTCTGTATATGCTACTCATGTACGTGTGTGATGTTTGTACATGGAGTTATGAATATGGACTCTGTGCTTGTACTGGGAATGTTCTCTGCCTGAGACAGAGCAATGGGCCTGGACTGCCTGTTGTAAAGAAGGATTGTTCAGTCAATGACTATGCTAATTAGCACAGCTGCAGGGACAAGGACTCTCAGGGTGGCTCAATACACACCTGAGAAATGCGTCTGGAAACCTGCGAACCAGTCAGTATCCCATGGCTGCTAGCATGTGAATCATGCCATCATGTGACCAGCTCCAGTTTGGGAGACACCAGAGATATAGAAGTGCCATGAGGCGGACTCCATTTTGTCTCCAGTCTTGCTACTGATCCCAGAATCAACCTTACGAGGGACAGCGAGCCGGGAAGGATAGCTGACCCATCCTGTCAAAGGATGTACACCAGAGACTTTTAAGATAGCAGTTTGTAACATCTGTGCTAAGAGCCTGCATCAAGAACTTGGTGACTGGTGCATGTAATGTATTCTCCTTAACAACCGTACTCTCAGCCTTTCCTTTCTTTTGTTATTAAACCTTTAGACTGTAGATTCTAAAGGATTGGCTCAGCGTGCTCTTGTGGGTAAGATCCAAAGTGTAAACTGACCAGGGATCTGTGGCTGGTTCTTTGGGACTGGGAGGATCTGTTCGGGGTAGGTGAGATCGGGTTCTATAACCCCTCACCTGTGTGTAGGCCCCGGGCTGATTGTGGCACAGGGAGAGCTGGAGTGACTGAGGGGTTTTGCTCATGAGGCTTCCTGCTGGCCGGATTGGCAGCTGAAGCGCTCTGTCTGACTGGTGAGTGGCCTATTTGGGAAAGGTCTCCTGTCTGGGGCTGCTATGGCAACCCTGGTTTTTTTTTTTTTTTTTTTTTAAACAATTAAGCCTGGTGGACATACCAGCGGTACTTGCCCAGACCCGGCCCGGTCCATCATAGGGGGAGGGGAGGCGCAATGAAAAAAATAACTCAAATTAGGCACCGGTCAAGCACATTTGCAAATCCGTATGGCCAATGAGCGTGCCATGATTTGGCCAG
This sequence comes from Rafetus swinhoei, assembly GCA_019425775.1. Classification (NCBI taxonomy): domain Eukaryota; kingdom Metazoa; phylum Chordata; order Testudines; family Trionychidae; genus Rafetus; species Rafetus swinhoei. The sequence goes on from CM033443.1 coordinate 6,042,910, forward strand.
GCTTGATTTATAAAAGCAGAGTAAGGGAAGCCGGTGTGCTCCCATTGGCCTCCCGCAGTGTAGACGCTGCAGTGGCTTGGCTTAAGGTCAGCCAATTCCAGCGACATACCTTAAGCCGACCTGCCTGGTCTAGTATAGATCAGGCCTTGGGGTCTTGCTTGTGGATTGGAAAGACCCTTCGGACTTAGATGAATCATCAGGTTTAGAGAGGACTCACCAGGTTCAGAACCTGAGAACACTTAGCACCTACCACCACCTGGAATGGTGTGTTAGCTATGTTGGTAGAAGCCTTTTCCATTGGCATGGCTGCATCTTTGGTGGGACTAGCCCCATCCGGAGGGAACAATGGTTTTCCACAGTCCTGACTGACATAGCTAAACCTAGTAGACATTTTAAGCACAAACCAGGCCTTACATAAATGAATTTAGCTACTAAATTGCTGAGGCCATTTTCGACGAGGGGCCTAATTTAGAAATGATCCCTGTTAACATCTTTTACAAATGTGTTTCTTTTAGAACCATAATGGTCAGAGATGGAAAGGGACTTCTTTGATCCCGAGAGCTCCAAAACTGTGCAAAAGAATGATGCCTCTGCAGTTGATAACAGAATTATCAGATTATAAAAAATAGCAATTTTACAGTGACTATTTATACAGGGTTGTGTGCACGTTTTTTCCCCCAAACATTCATTCCAGAACCACTGCATTTTTGATTGATTGCTGTATTAATCTATATCTATAGCTATATCCACACACACTGTATATTGAGTATCCAAATCCGAAACTGTTTCATTAGGAAAAAAATACTTTTGCTGGCATCTGGATTGTCCCTTCAGTTTTCACCCAGGTTCAGGGGTTTTTAACATCCCTGGAAACAATCCAGGGAAGGAAAAATATTTGCTGTCTTCCCCCCTTGCTAGTGAAAGATGTGACTAATACATCCTATTCAGTTTATCCTTTTCAACAATTCAATCCAATCCTCAGACAAAAAAAATAATCATACATGTGTTGTCAGTATAATACTTTTAGGGGGATAATCAATATCTTGTGTCCCACAGATTATAGGTCAAATTTCAGGAATCTAGGAAATATTATGGGTCTTTGTTTCCCTCTAGTGGCTGGCCCTCATAAGACATTTAAGAGTCTGCTATACTTCTAGCTTAAAGCTTTAAACTGTTAGCTCAAGTTACAGTGGGGGAGGTGTAGGTTGGATATTAGGAAAAACTATTTCACTGGGAGGGTGGTGAAGCACTGGGATGGGTTACCTAGGGAGGTGGTGGAATCTCCATCCCTAGAGGTGTTTAAGTCTCGGCTTGACAAAGCCCTGGCTGGGTTGATTTAGTTGGGATTGGTCCTGCCTTGGGCAGGGGGCTGGACTTGATGACCTCCTGAGGTCTCTTCCAGCTCTATGATTCTATGATTCTATAAAGGCTCTCGGTTTTAGTGTAGTTGGTTCCGTGTTTAAATTACGTCATAATTCCAAGCCGGATTATTAAAACATTGTGGGTCTTCTAGTCTCTTATAGCAGGGTGGGCATTTGCATCTGACTTTTCATTCAAAATTAGCCAATCTGATGCAAATTGCTCAAAAAGCCGTGGTGTCATCAGTCATGGAATTGAGTCACCTGTCATTGAATCTGGTGTAAATCAGGAGTCAATGGAGCAAAGTCATTTTGGAGAATCATTTAAAATCGATGGAAAAAAAATGAGTGTAAATGAGCGACAGGTCCTAAAAGTTAGCATACGATACCAGAGCATGGGAGAACGCGGGAACCACTGAATATAGCTTGACCAGAAGAACTGGTCCATGAAGACAATGCTTGGGATAAAGTGATGTTGATTCCAGAATAGTAGGTGCCTTCCTGGAATGCTTTCATGTAAAGAGACAAAAGGAGGCGTGTTAAAAAATTGTCAAGGGGGGAAGGGGAAAAAAAGAAGACAATGTCAAAGAATGCTCTTAAAATATTCGATTTTCCAACCTTGTGAGCATTGCTGTTTGGGCAGCATGTCTAGCTTAGGCTGGGAGCCTGAAGAAAGTATGCAACAAACTGCTCGGTCATGACCAACTCAACCAGCAAATTCATGGTAGAGGATTGTCTATAGCACAGCTGGATCACTCGCTTTCTCTCCCTGGATCAATTATGAGTTATCCTTCATCCTCTTCTACACCCATCCCAGATACTTGAACCTACACAAATCACTGGGTACGTATGTATGTATGATAACTACCCGTCTGTGCAGAGCAAGATGGCCATGTGCAAGTTATGTTAAACTCTGTAGGTCAGAAATGAGTATTAGCCACATCTCAAAGGCAGCAGGTTTAAATCAAACAGAAGGAAGTATTTCTTCACACAACATACAACCTGTGGAACTCCCTGCCAGAGGATGTTGTGAAGTCCAAGACTATACTAGGGTTCAAAAAAGAGCTAGATACATTCATGGAGAATAGGTCCATTAATGGTCAATAGCCAGGATGGGCAGGAATGGTGCCCGTAGCCTCTGTTTGTCAGAAGCTGGGAATGGTCAACAGGGAAGGGATCACTTGATGATTCCCTGTTCTGTTCATTCCCTCTGGGGCACCTGGCATTGGCCACTGTCAGAAGGTAGGATATTGAGCTAGATGGACCTTTAGTCTTACACAGTATGGCCATTCCTATGTTTTCATGTTTAGAATTTGGGGAAGAAACCTTCTAGCTGGCAATGGTGATGGCAGATAAGTACTTAGTTGGTAGACACATGCCCTGTTTGCGGGCACAATACTTGGCATTGCTCATTAGAGACTATGTGCAGGAGGGCAATCAAAATCTATAGGATTGAGTTATTCTGATGATCCGGATGTCTAAAAGGCTAGCTTGGGTTCTTATATCAAGACTGGGCCAAGGTGGCACAGGAATATTGATTTTCTTCCTTTGCTTTGTTTAGCATATCAGGAAGTGCCATTACTCACCCCCCTCCCCGCAGCTGAATCAATACTTTGGATGGGCCTACACACACCTGATTCTGAGTGCTGTATGTGATTCAGTGTTCCAAGGCCAGCGTCTCCCTAAAGCCAGGCTCTGCTAATGGTTGTAGGTGCGTTGATCATCAAGAATTAATTAAAGCAACCACACACCAGATCCTTAACACAATTTTTAAAATGACCAGTTTGTTTGGACTCCACGCAAAGCCTCCCCAGAAAATTATGCACACTTACTCTTTAGTCAAACAGAGGGAACACAAATGAAATCCATTGTGATAGCCTGATAGTCTGTTTAAAAAAATCATCACTGGTAAAGTTAACACTGACGTTTACCTTAGCAATATCTCCTCCCCTCCTCTTTTTTTTTTTTTCTGATCTAAATTACAACTGTGACCTCTAGTGGTACAACTTGTTATTGTTTCATGGAGTTATGCTCGAGTGAAAATTATACCCAGAGAAAATGTCTAGCATGTTTTGGCATTGAATGTAATTTAATAGACTCAAGCCTCTATAAAGAGTATATCAGTTTTCTATATAATACATAAGGTCCCTATTTCCCCTGTATCCAGATATGAGAACTCAACATCAACCTTATGCCCTTATAAATTTGTTAGTCTCTAAGGTGCCACAGGACTCCCCGTTTTGTTACAAAATAGAGAATTGTTAATAAATCTCTAGTAGGCAGCTCACTAATAGGGATTTTTGGTTCTGAATTGCGAGAGGACCCAGATCTGCTGCCATTACAAATGAGACTGATCGTTTTTTCTAACGATCAGCTTTTCAATAGAAAATGGAATGAAATTTTCAGGATAATGTCCCAGTTAACAAGCATTCTGTTTTTCAGCCATCTACATAGCCAGTTAAAACAATTCCAAATTTTATTAAAAAAATATGGGAGATTTTTTTGCCATGTTCATTTTTGTTTTTTGACCAACATTAATTATTACTTCAGAGGGGTAGCCGAGCTAGGCTGTACAGGATAAACTTAGAAAACATCTAATAGTCTGGTAGCACTTTAAAGACTAACAAAACAGGTAGATGGTATCATGAGCTTTTGTGGGCACAGCCCACTTCTTCAGATGACTGGATTACTAGTAGTCCTGTGTCACCTTAGCCCTGGTCTACACTACGGCTTTATTTCAAATTAACCCCCCGTAGGCAGAATTAATTAGTGGAGCGTCCTCACTACCAAGCCTGTTAATTTGAAATAACGGGCTGCTTACTTCAAAATCTGTACTCCTGCTTTCCTTGAGGAATAACGGTAATTTAGAAATCATTATTTCAGAATAGTGGTAGTGTGGCTGTTCCGGTGCCCTGTATTTCGAAATAACGGCTCCCCAGAGTCATTCGAACTAACTACCCCTCGCCCCCCAGTGCTTCCTGGAGCTCTAAGTCTGAGGTGGCAAGTCCACATTAATAGAGCCTACCTTGGACCAATTTTGAGGCTTCCCCGTAGCATGGTCACGCTAGTTCGATTTTGTAAAATTGGGAGTTAAGTTGAATTTAGTTATTTTGAAATAGTTGCCTAGTGTAGACATGCCTATATATATCTCGTGAGTTTTTTTGGACAAAACCCACTTCCTCAGATGAGATGATCTCAAGACAGGACTACTAGTTGTTTTTAAAGTTACAGACTAACAAGACTATGCCTCTGAGACTGTTAATTATTACTTAGGGCTCAAGAAATGAGTCTGTATAAACCAACCACTGATCCGAGTCACAAAGCAAAACTCAAAGTTAATGTGTTTTGGAAAAGTTTGATAAACCGTATTTATTTATTTCAATTTCACCTGATCCAGTACTTCCACAGACAGGCTCCTCCACAACCAGATAGAAACTTGTCCAGATTTTTATGGCTACCTCATTTCTCTCTGTAACGGGAAGCTCATTCCTTCTGGGCTGGGGATAGCCAACGTTGGTTACTGAATGAGCTACACTTGGAAGAGATCAGGGTAAGCACTCCCTTATGAAGAGCATCAGGAGGCTGTAATGTAGGTGGGCAGGGGATCCTCCAATAGCAATGTATGTCTACTAAATGTGCACAAAGAAAGTTGAAGAAACAACTGAACATTGGCTATGGCAACACAGAAAGTTGAAAGAATACACCCTCAAGGGCCTGGCATGAGGACCGGGAAAATGGCTTAGCAGGGGAAAAGCATCACTGTGTTTTGTTAAGGATACAGGACAGGGTAAGAGGATCCATATTCTGATTCTATTAAAATTGCAGTAGGCGACTGTCAGTCACAAAACAACAGGAAAAGGAGTCCTCATGGGTCAACAGCTGTTAGGAGACAGCAACCTCCAGGAGAGAGTCCTGGAACTAATGATGGAGACTTGGGAGTGGCCTGCCAGCAGGAAAGACTCCTGGCAGGATGGCCTGGGTGGAGGGAATAGAACACTTAGTTGTGGGTTGACTTTTGAATGGACTCAAAAATGTTATTTTGAATGTGTGTTAAATGAATAAAGTCTGTTAATGAATGAAATGAAATGAAATGAAAGTGTGTTAAATGAATAAATGATGCATCTGATGAAGTGGGTCTTTGCCCATGAAAGCTTATGCTCCAACACTTTGGTTAGTCTATAAGGTGCCACAGGACTCCTCGCCGCTTTTGCAGATTCAGACTAACACGCCTACCCCTCTGATACATGTTAAATGAATGAAGCACAACCTGAGAAAAGAGCAGGGTGGACAAATGTGAGAGTATTTTTTTTTTAAATTATTGAACAGTCCAAAGGGGAAACCGAGGCAGGCTGCCTGTAGCATGACCCTAGGCTGGGGGGGGGGGGGAGAAGGCACATAGGAAACAGCTGGTCCTGCTACACTCTCATTTCTATATTTTCCACCTGATCTCTGGTGGGTTTTTTGAATCCAGAATTTGGAGGATAAGACTTTGTGTTTGGTCTTATTTCTAAAACCTTTCCAAGGTACTTTTAAGCAGGGCTGGCCTTACCATGAGGCGAACTGAGGCGGCCACCTCAGGTGCCAGACTGTGTGTGTGTGTGGGGGGGGGGGGGGCGCCACTAGGACCCAGAGTGTAGAAAATTGTGTCTGCTGCTGGTGCATATGAATTCTCTCTGCTCTAGATGCACAGAGATGGTGGAGTGCCATGAGAGGAGTAGAACAGGAAGAAGGCAGAATTGAGACCTTTCAAAGTTTTGGCCTAAGCGATGGGGAATGGGGGCATCATTTGAGCTCCCCGCCTCAGGTGCCAAAATGTTGTGCCAAAACCAGGGATGGCCCTGCTTTTATGGCCCCCGTTACCACAGTCCATAAGCACCGCACAACTGTTACATATTGCTCCTAACAACCCCGTTGTGAGGCAGAGCAGGGCTGGTCTCCCCACTGTTCAGATGGCACACTGCCCCAGACTCCTCCTGGTGTGGCCTTCGAAAAGTCTCTGTGCCTCAAAGCAGGAATCTGACCTCTGTTCCCTGTAAACTGAGCACTCGGGCGGCCACCCTTGTGAGAGTCAGGTGCTGCCCAGCAGATTACTAGAGAGCCCACAGCTATCCACAGCTGGCAGAATGTGTTTCTGTTGGTGGTGCACATCTGCACATGTGTCGGTGCATGTAACAAAATTCATTCTACACATGGATGGAAAAAAAGTAGAGGGTCCATTGGGCCTGACTCCAGGTCTTCCAGCTTCCAAACTAGAGCCCTCACTACAGGGCAATTATTGCTCTGTTAGGAGCAATGTGCAGTGAAGGCACCAACAGAGACAAACATTAGAAATGAGAATTGAGGATGGCTATGGCCCGTCTGTGTTTGAAAGGGGAATATCAGCCCTCAAGGTTCAATCTTTCTAATAAAACAGCAGTGCCCTTCCTTGCCAGAAACCAGGAAAGCGGAGGAGAAAGTTTCTTCTCATGATGCATGTGAAACAAACCAGACCAGAGGCATTAAGGATGCCTACCCCGACAGAACCTCAGAACTTTTTAAGCCTGCATTAAGAACATAAGAAAATAAGAATGGCCATACTGGGTCAGAACGAAGGTCCATCTAGCTCAGTATCCTGTCTGCCAACAGTGGCCAATGCCAGATGCCCTAGAGGGACGGGACACAACAGGTAATCCTCACATGATCCCTCCCCTGTCACCCACCTCCAGAGAAAGAGAGGCTACGGACACCATTCCTACCTATCCAGGCTAATAGTCATTGATGGACCAAACCTCCATGAATCTATCTAGCTCTTTTTTGAACCCTGTTAAAGTTCTAGCTTCACCGCATCCTCTGGCAAGGAGTTCCACCGGTTGACTGTGCGCTGAGTGAAGAAAAACTTCCTTCTCTTTGTTTTAAACCTGCTGCCTCTTAATTCCATTTGGTGACCCCTAGCTCTTATATTGTGGGAATAAGTAAATAACTTTTCCTTATTCACTCTTTCCACACCAGTCATGATTTTATAGACCTCTATCATATCCCCCTTAGTCTCCTCTTTTCTAAGCTGAAAAGGGTGCCCTCAGCATTCCATTTAGTGGGTCTTTACTAGACCCGCTAAATCAAATGCCAGAAAATCAACCACCACAGCGTTGATCTTCTCTGTAGTCTAGACGTGGCCCTCGAGAAGTGAGGCCGAGCCAGTGACAGGAACATGTTCAATGCAGGAAGCTTGCATGGCTGCACCTGTATTGTGGATGAGCCAAGGACTCCAGCCTCCAGAGCCACCAAACAGGGACTTGTCATGAGGTTTATGCTCATCCAAAAATATCCCCCCTAAGTTTCCTCTTTTCTAACTGAAAAGTCCAAGTCTTTTTAATCTCTCCTCATATGGGACTCGTTCGAAACCTCTAAATCACAAAAACAAAAACCCTTTCTCCAGGAACAGGTTCCACTAGGGCTGCCTACCAGAGGTTGTCATGCACCTTCCTCTCAAGCATGTGGATCTGGCTGCTGGATACCTAATTAGAAAGCTCCCTGCTCTGACATGCTATCGCGTTCCCCATGTTCTCCTGTAAAAGCTGTCCAGCACTAAATAAAACATCTCCCCAGTTTGATGATGGAAATTGACTGTCCATGACATCTCCCTCTTCTCAGTTCTTAAGTCTTATTCAATCAGGCATTCCTCTCTTTCAGTAGCTTGGCTCTGTTAAATGCCTACTTGTAAAAAGAACTCTGCGCTAAGGCGTCTGACAGAGCCATAAAAGCAGACCCGGGCTGGCGGTGTTCACATGTTCCTGACCGAGGACAGTGAAATTTGTTATGATTGCTCTTGCAGGTGCTGATTTCATTATTCTCGGGGGATCTAATGGCAGGTTTCACAGTCAGTGTTATACACAAACCATATGGCCTGCTCACTGCTGGCTTTAAGACCGTCTGCGTGAAAAAAGAGTAGGCTGACACATGTAAAGCTGTTACCATCCCACTGCGGTCTGGAAGCAGACAGAAAGTTACAGAACTATGAAAGCTATAAAGAATAAAATACAATTATATGAATACCGCGGACGGTATAACTTCGTGGCGTACAGACCTGTGGTTACAGGCTATAAATATGGGAGTTTATTGCATTAACATGATACAATGCCATTCTTCGAGTGAGATCATGTGTATTATGTACGGGCTAGAATCACACAAAACGTATTCATGCTAGGCACCATTCAGTTCGTGTGCAAAGGCCAATTGAAATGACTTCTTATGTGAGTAAATACTTACTAAGGCCAGTCAGGATTTCACAGACTGTCAGATCCTTAGCTGGTGGAAATGGTCACAGTCAATTGCTCTGGGTGTCCCTAAACTTCTGATTGCTGGGACTGGTGGACAGGGGATGATGGATCAATCAATGATTACCCTGCTTTGATCATTCTTTTGGAACACTTGGCATTGGCCTCTCTCAGAAAACAGACTGCTGGGGCCACATCTCCATTTGCGGCGCCATAGATCAATCTTCTGGCATTCGATTGAGTGGGTCTAGTAAAGACCTGCTAAATTCAATGCTGAGGGTGCCCCCGTCAGCTCTGTTACTCCTCGATTCACGAGTAAGGGAAGCCAATGGAAGTGTTTGGTATATCAACTCCAGCTACATTATTTACGTAGCTAGAGTTGTGTACATTAAGCCGACTTTCCGTGTCTGGTATAGACCTGGCCTGGGCTAGATGGACCATTGGTCTGACCCAGTGTGGCCATTCTGATATTCAATTGAGCTACGTTGATTTCCCCCTGCTGAGGGTGGCGTTCCATGGAATTATACTGATTTATATTAGTGGAGTTTGAGGCCTGCAAATGTTTTGATGCCTGAAAATTATTTCTTTGTACTTTGGTTCTATGTGCAGCCAAAGAACCACATCAAACTTTTCTGAGAAAAACTGGTAGGGACACCCCATTTGTAAAAATGCAAGGCTACCCCAGTGTGTTACAAATGTTTTCTTGCCCCAAATCCCACATTTTTACCCAACAGCCTTTTTTTTATTCGTGCCTAAGGAATTGCTGGTTTCCAGAAGCTTGCATTCTCTGTGACAGCCCCCTTTGGGACAAATGTATGAATTTTCTCTTGCAGTTGGCATGTGTCCTGATTTGGTTCTGGATCAAGTCATGATCCTCTTCAGAGTTAAGGGCAGGCTGCCCATTTGTTTTTGTTGAAAACTGATGCTGCCATCCACCTTGCAGGCTCGCGGTGTATAAATGACTGGGCTAGGGTGAAAAAGGCGCCCAGCAGTTCATCTCCGCATGCAGCAGATGCGACGTGGGTGATGTGTGTTGTGACTAATGGCTCCTCGTGGGTTGGGACTGCTAAGCAGGCGGCATGTTTTTGTGCCTCTTTTTCAGCTGTTCCGGAGCGACGTAGGGGGCTGTGCTGTGGGGCTCATGTTCCAGCTAAGGTCTTTCAAACACTTTACAGGCTGAGTTAACCCTCAAGCCGGCTCCCCAGGATTTGGCTTTTGTGGTAGAATCGGGCATTTTTCTCACTTTGGTTTTCCCAGGAGAGGCAGACACTCGGCTCCTGGGAAAACCAAAGTGAGAAAAATGCCCGATTCTACCACAAAAGCCAAATCCTGGGGCCTGGCACCTGACCCAAATAGAGGGCTGGGTGATGTTTATCTCTGTAGGGTACTGAGAATTAAATCCTTCCCTAGAGCATGGGGTGCCTGCAGTATCACTCTGGAACGAAAAGCCAGGTCTTCACTCAGCAGAAGAGCGACGCTGCCATGATCGATCTTCCAGAGTTTGATTTAGCGGTGTAAAGGGCTCCGCCCTTCTTGTGAGCGCCCCTCGGTGGCTGAGGGGAGTCTTGCAGTCTCTCTACCTGGCTGTCTGCAGAAGGGGAAGTGTCCGGTATGTAGCCTGGCACCAAGCTTCTTCTTACCCCTGTTGTGGCTGCTGGGGTTTGGGGGGGGATCCAGGCCTGCCCACTCCTCTGGGTCCCGGCCCAGGGACCCTATATGTAGCAGTTACTTGATGAGTCTCAAAGAGATTGGTTACGGTCACGTTTCCTGGGCCACTTCCCCAGGAAGCTGCTCTGTCCAGCCCTTTCTCTTGGGCCTTGTGGTCAAGTCCTCCCTGCCCAGGGTTCTGCAAGGGTTGCCATTGGCTTACTGGCTAGTCTTCAGCTGCTGGACCTGGTTCTGACCAGGTGTGAAGTCCAGCTCCCACTCAGAGCTGTCCGGAGTGCTGCTGTTCTCCCAGTCGGCCCTTAGGTCTGCCTGGGTCAAGCTGCAGTAAGGAACTGCCAGGCCCTAGCCCAGCAGCTTCTTTTATATTGGTCTGCTGGGTCCTGATTGGCTGTCTCTGCGGCAGCCACTCTATCCTGCCTGGAGGACCTCTCTTCTGTTCCTCTCGCTGGGATGGGGTGTGGCAAGGCCTCTGGCCTCCTGTAGGGGGCATCAGGGCTTAGACCACCCCATCACAAGAGGGTCTAGTAAAGACCCCCTAAATCAAACTCAAGGTACATTGACTCCAGTTACATAATTAACATAGCTGGATCTTGATCCAACCTTCCCTTTTGGTGTAGACCTGGTCTAAGTGACTGAAATACAGTAGCCCTGCATTGCCCTCACTGCGAGGTGATGACTCTGTACCGCAGAGAATCCTCTTGCCTTTCATTAAGCTGCTCCCACTCACCCCCTGGGTGACTTCTGTGCAACACAAAAGCTGTGAGTGTCTCCTACATGGACCCCTGACCAAGGGCTGCACCCCTTTAATCCCCCCCTTCTTGTGGTGCAACCAGACACCTTTAACATGTCTTCAAATGGTTTGAGGAAAGCGCCTAGTGCAGAATTGTCCAGAATGTTCCACTGGGTTCCACAGACAACTGCGTTGCCCCTACGCCGATGCCTGACGTAGCTAGGCAATACACCTGAGTGTGGTCCTGGCCTGAACTTGCAGAAGGCCTAATATTCCTCTCAGGTCTTCCTCCTCCATCGGCAGGTTCACGGAACTTCTAACCTTGAGCCCAGAAGTCAGGTTCTCTGCTGTTTAAGGTTCCCCAGTGGGGTGCTGCCAGGGCCGGTGGGGTGCACATTGTAGGTTTCCTTCCATAGATACACCTTGCCACATGTTTCCAGAGACCCATGATGCCAGACGCCATCCATGCTTGTAACAAAATAACGATCCTGGGTTTTGGAGCCCAGCCAGGGAATTCACAGCATGCTGCATTCTACATCGAAAGATGGCAGTTCAGTCTGTAGATTACAGCCAGAATGAGTCACCTCGTGTACGCAATTTAGAGGACAGCATCACCACTGATGCACCTAACTGTCCCAGAGACCTGCTGGGCTGATTTTTCTCCCAAGCCCACGTTGCAAAGTGAGTGAGTTTTCTTTGCCGAAGGGGTGGGAGCACCCAACTCCTGCAACAGCCTTTTGCAAAAGGAGTCCGCCGTTTCTCCGGAGCCAGTTCCTGTCCAGTTGAGCGCACCTCAGCCTGGCAAAAGGGATACAGCCCCCAATTCTGCATCACCACAGTCGATTAAAAAATATTAAACCCCCCAGACATGCACTTTTCTTTATTTTCTGGAGCAGAGTTTATTAGAGGCTACTTCTGGTGCCCCCCGCATTTTATACGTTAAGGGAGGCGGGGAGAGGGGACGAATCCTCAGCTGAAATCACTATCAGCAGAGTATGAGGTTTAACATGAAACAATGGAATTTCTTGTGAACAGGAAAAAGCTATAACACACGAGTAAAGGATCTGGTCTGAAGAGCAGTTGCCCTGCTTTGCCTGCAGCTCCAGCCCTATTTGTAGATTCATTGGATGTTAGAACTGGAAGGGACATCGAGAGGTCATTGAGTCCAGTCCCCTGTCCTCATGACAGGACCAAGGACCATCCACATCATCCCTGAGAGATGCCTATCTAACCTGCTCTTAAATATCTCCAGAGATGGAGATTCCACAACCTCTCTAGGCAATTTATTTCAGTGTTTAACCACCCAGACAATTAGGAACTTTTTCCTAATGTCCAACCTAAACCTCCCTTGCTGCAATTTAAGCCCATTGCTTCTTGTCCTGTCCTCAGAGGCCAAGGAAAACAATTTTTCTCCCTCCTCCTTGTAACAGCTTTTTAAGTACTTGAAAACCACCATCACATCCCCTCTCGGTCTTCTCCTTTCCAAATTAAACAAGCCCAATTCTTTCAGCCTTCCTTCATAGGTCATGTTTTCTAGACCTTTCATCATGTTTGTTGCTCTTCTCCGGACCTTCTCCAATTTCTCCACATCTTTTTTGAAATGTGGTGCCCACAATACTCCAATTGAGGCCTAATCAGCGCACAGTAGAGCAGAAGAATGACTTCTCTAAAATAGTAGCATAAATAACCGTTCCCAGCCAAGAGCACTGGGCAAAATGATACCTAAGGGGAACTCCACAATCCCACCTTTCTACCTGCTCCAGTGCAGCCAGATGGTTGTCAAACACTGTCACTTTTCCTGCAAGTGGGGAGTTTCGAAGGATGAGGGTAAAAAGGTTTATGGAGAAGAGAGATTTAGCTGTGGAAGCGGGAAACAATTTCCGTATTCACTGACCCTTCGAGATGCAGAACTTTTTGCCACTAAAGGGCTGCTTCCCACCCCGCATGGCTGAGCCAGGGCTGAAACACAGCATCACACAAAGATTGTCCAGGTGACATGAACTAGCGGGTGTAGGCCAGCTGTCAGCAGACAGTCTGCACAGCTAGACAATACCTCCAGTCCCTCCTTGAAAACTCTCCCCGCCGTGAGGCCTGCAGAAAGCTTGACATTTGTGAGGCAGCTGGAATGCTGCAGATCTTGTTTATCATGCTGACAAGTTTTGCCTCTTTCTATCCCTGTGTCTCCTTGCCTGCCTGTAGTATCCACCGGTTATCTCTTGCCTTTTACTCACATTATAAGCTCTTTCAGGGACTGTCCTTTGGGTACGTATGTGTACAGCAATGGGACTTGGATCCATGATCGTGGGCTCCCCCCATCAGCTGCTACCACAACACAAATTAAAACTGCAGCTAAGTACTGGATGTATTACCACGGAGATAGTTTAGATTTGACCTCTGTTTGGAGTCTGGGCAGAAAGGTTGAGGACTGCACTAGCTCTCTCTCCTAGGCCAGATCTACATGACAGCCGAAGGTCGACTTAAGGTACACAACTGTCGACGTGCCTTAAGCCAAGCTTCAGCCGTGTCCTCACAGAGGGAGGGCAATGGGAGAAATGCTCCCATCGACTTCACTTACTTCTCACAAGGAGTAGAAGTTCCAGAATAGATGGGGGTGCCCTCAGCATTCGATTTAGCGGGTCTTTACTAGACCTGCTAAATCAAATGCCAGAAAATCAACCATCACAGCGTTGATCTTCTCTGTAGTCTAGACATGGCCCTTGAGAAGTGAGGCCGAGCCAGTGACAGGAACATGTTCAATGCAGGACGCTTGCATGGCTGCACCTGTATTGTGGATGAGCCGAGGACTCCAGTCTCCAGAGCCATCAAACAGGGACTTGTCATGAGCTTTATGCTCATCCAAAAATAACAACACCCGTAATAAAAACGTTAAGTTACAGAGGGATGACAGTAAATGCACCATTTCCTGCCTGCTATTTTTCAGCCTCCTGTCGTCCTCCATCTCACTAATGCCTGTCGGTGGGCGAGGAGACGGCCCCTGCATTCGGACACAGCTCAGTCTGAAAACGGGGCTTCTTGCGCACACACTTCAAACCCTGAAGCTGTTTCTCGGGAAGTGCCTGTGCAGGCGGAGTCTGTTGCTCCAGCAGGTGGCCTCTGTGAGTCATTCACTGAATCGTCCCTCACCTTTTCACTAGCTCCCAAGGCAACCCTGAGAAAGTCGCTGCCACTCCCGGAGCCTCAGACACCAGCCCCACGTGGAGCCAGCGCTTCCTCCAAGGCCTGGTGTGAAAATACCTTCTGCCGCTGGCAGACTCTGCAGCAGGGGCAGATGAGAGTTTTGCAGGGCCCAGGGCAGCACAGTTTCTCCGGAGAAAAAAATAGAAAAAAAGGTGCCAAATGCACAAATTGAAGGCTATTTTCATATTAAATGTGAATTGGGTAAATTTGATAGAAACTTACATTTAGTTGGATAATTTTTATTCTAATTATATTGTCATTCATTTTTAAACAAAATTCTGCATTAATAAAAAGGGGAGGGGGATGTCCAAATGTTGAGCAAAAAAAGCGCCCCTCCCCCCCCAAAAAAATAATCATGACACCTTTAAATCTCGCACTCTCCATCCCCACCAGACATGGCAGGGGAAGAATGTCCCAGGTGGCTTTCCAGCTGAGAAAAACTGAAAATACCAGACATTTTACTGGTCTGGTATTTTCTGGGTTTTTTTTTTTTTACCTGACAGAAGCCACAAATACTGGACTGCCAGGGCCAATACCAGACACCTGGCAACCCTAGTCGTAACTCGAGCCTGCATTTACAATAAGCCAGGGACTTAAGTTGGGGGATTTTGGCCCCTTCTCCACTTCGGAAAAAGGTCATAATGGCGGCGGGGGGAGGGTCGTAAATCGGGCTGTTATAAAGCAGGGGCCTCCTGTATTTGTGGCAGGGGTGGGAAACCTCTCTTGGGTTAGGGGACGCTGACCCTACAGAAAAATCAGCTGGGGACCACACAAGCGGGCCGGGGACCTGCAGGCCTGGAGCGGGTCTGGCCAGGGGTTTGGACTGTGCCCCAGGGCAGGGGATTGGGGTGCAGGGTCTGGGAGGAGGGTTATGTGGGTGAAGATATCGGAGTGGGAGTGGCTGGGGCCGGACGCTTCCCTAGAAGCGCCGCTCGCCCGTTTCTCCCACAGGAGCTGCCTGGCCATGTGCTGGGGGATTAAAAGCCTGAGGGGAGCGGTGATTGGTGGGTTCCCACAGCTGCCATTGTTCAGGTCCGGCCAATGGGCTTGTGCGGGGGGGGAGGAAGCGGCCCTCCCCTGCCGGCTCGCAGCTCCTGCACCACAAAGGGCCGGCCGCGCTGCTCTGTTCTGCGTGGGGGCGGGGCTCTTGCTGCCTCGTGGCCGGACCCGACCAGCGCGGGGTTTGCTCCGGCCGCTGCGGCGCCTGCGCGGGCTGCCTGCTGCGGTGGGGGCCGGGCTCGAGCTTCCAAAGCGCCACGTCGGGCTCCCTCGCGGGCCCCAGGCTGCTGACCCTGCTCTAAGCAGGGCGGATGAGAGGTTTAAAACACCAGCGCTGGCGCGGGGCCTATTAAAGCGCGGGGCCTATTAAAGTGCAGCCGGCCCGCTCTCCCTGCCCTATATCTGCTGCTGCTCTGCAGGGGGGAGGAGGGCCAAGAGCTGGGAGAGGAAGGGGCCCAAGAGCCGAATTCCCAGCCCGTTCACGTCAGTGGCAAGAAACCCGCTGACTGCAGGGTGGGCGATGGGTCAGGCCCGCATGAGGAGCAGCAGCAACACCTCAATGTAGGGAATCTTTAGGCAGGGAAATGGGAATGAGGATCACCCGTAGGACCTGGCCTTTCTCTGCAGGACCCTGGGAGAGCTGCTCTGGGCTGTGGTGCAGACAAGTGACATACAGCCCGTCCAGTGGGAAAGAAAGAAGGAAATCCAAGAGGAGCAGCACCGTGACGAAAGAGGACGGGGGGATGGGAAGAGTCCTTTCCAAGGCCTGATAGCGATTATATGGACCTCTATACGGCAAGGAGGAGGGCCCAGCCGAGAAGCGCTCGACAGTCTCTCAGAAAGGAATGGCACTGACGGATGAGTCAGGCAGGCCTGGCCAAAGAGTTTGCCGCACCCCAGGCAGCACGCTGTGGTTAGTTGAGCCACACAGCTGGGCGGCTCCCAGTCAGGGCAGTGAGTGAGCAGCTGGGTGGGCAGGAGCCGGGCAGTGCAGGGTCTTGAGTGCACGGGGCCCAAGGCAACTGCTTTCCCCAAAGGCCGGGCCTGAGTCAGAGCCATTCAGCGTGCAGGCTGGAGGCCCCCCAAGTCATCGACAGCTCTCAATCACTGACCGGAGTATGAAGGTTCAGAAGTCGCAACTTGACTGAACTTGTCCACCTAGGCAGGAGGTTGACCCAGAGCCACACTACACAGCTCCCCAAGGGCCCCTGTCCCATGCTAAGATGAGGGGATGGATTCTGCTGTGCTGGTCTCATGCCGTCATGAAGCATATAAAGGGGATGATCCCAGCCGCTGCGCCCTAACGTCTCATACCATCTGCATTTCTCAGCTCCTTCAGTCTCGGCCACGTCCGTCTGATGGTTTGTGCTCCTTTGGTCTGCCATGGTACAGAACAGCTACTGCTTGACTTAAGCGGAAGTGGCTGTGAATTCTTTGCTTCCTGTGTGACATAGTGGGGGTGCTGTCTGCTCTGTCACCTGGGGTTCCCCTATGCTGTGGTGCGTGATTCCCACTGACTCGCCCATGTGTGTATTGGCCCAGACACCTAGTCCCAGCCTGAGCAGATAACAAGACTCTTCCCTGAGGAAGAGACAAAGGAAGGGAGGCAGAGATGGTCACCTGGCTGGGGGGCAGGGCCTGGGAGCTGGGTAGTCTTGTCTGGAAAAACATGGAGAGAAGAGACTAAGCTGAGTACTGGGGGTTGAGGGGCCAGTGGACCCCAACCCCACGGGGTCTGAGGCTGCCTGGCCCTGACTCCTGTAACCACATCATGTCTATGTTGTGCTGTATCCTGGAGAAACAATAAACCCTCTTTATTCTACTGGCTGGCAGAGTCTCGTCTTGCTGCTACGGGAGTGCAGGATCGGGGGGGTCCCTGATGCGCCATCACACCCTAGCTCTGCCGTTAGCAAATGGACAGATTCCAGAAAATCCACTCCTCACTCCTACCCTACCAGAGGCCCTTTGGTTGGGGAGGAGTGAAAGATGAGCTGACTCAGAATCATGAAATCCTAGGGCTGGAAGAGACCTCAGGAGGTCATCAAGTCCAGCCCCTTGTCCAAAGCAGGACCAAACACAACTCAATCATCCCAGCCAGGGCTTTGCCAAGCCGAGACTTAAAAACCTCTAGGGATGGAGATTCCACAACCTCCCTAGGGAACCCATTCCAGTGCTTCACCACCCTCCTAGGGTTTCTCCTAATATCCAACCTAGTCCTCTCCCACTGCAACTTGAGACCATTGCTCCTCGTTCTGCCATCTGCCACTACTGAGAACAGCCTTTCTCCATCCTTTTTGGAACCTCCCTTCAGGGAGCTGAAGGCTGCTCTCAAATCCCCCCTCACTCTTCTCTTCTGTAGACTAAATAAGACCAAATCCCTCAGCCTTTCCTCATAAGTCCTGTGCTCCAGCCTCCTAATCATGTTTGTTGCCCTATGTTGGACTTTCTCCAATGTGCCCACGTCCTTTCTGTAGTGGGGGATCTGAAACTGGATACGATATTCTAGATGTGGCCTCATCAGTGCCAAATAAAGGGGAATAATCACTTCTCTAGATCTGCTGGCAATGCTTCTACTAATGCACCCTAATATGCCATTTGCCTTTTTGGGTACAAGGGCACACTGTTGCCTCATATCCAACTTCTCATCCACTGTAATCCCCAGGTCCTTTTCTGCTGAACTGCTGTTTAGCCAGTCGGTCCCAGCTCATGTCCACCATGCTGTGTATCCAGGCCCTTTCATGGTCCTCACTTCTTATCAGAACCGTGGGCTGGATTTTGCCACATCCCTGGTGTCGACTGGTTTCCAGCAAATGCTGTGTGTGTTTTCAAATGCCGTGCGTTTTCCTAGCTCACCCCGCATAAAGTAAACCCTTTCCCTACACTGCAACACAGATCTCATTCTTTTCACCACCACCCAGCATAGGCTATCATCCGTAATAGGTTGTCTTGTAAATTCCTGTACAAACTATTTTATCAAATGGCACTCCAATCTACTACGTAGCTGAGAGAGTTTGTGCGTCTGTGTGTGCATCTGTCTGTGTGTCTGTTTGTCTGTACAAGAACTCCTCCTAAATGGTAAGAGCTAGGACCACCAAATGCAGTAGGCAGCTTCCTCTTTTCATAGCTTAAAGCAAGGTCAGCGTTTGGGTGTGCCAGGGAAATGGGATGTGCCTAGACTGGGACTGCTTGTTAGAAATCGAGACAGAAAAGAGACAGAAGATCACTAGGCAGGTGAGCCAGGGGAAAGTGCGGTTTGCTGCATTCTGGTGAGGGAGCACAGGGGGCAGACAAACCTGGACCTGTGTCAGCCAGGGGACATGCAGCCCTCCCCTGGCTGTGCCCGCTGGAGCTGCAGCAGCCGTGGAGAGGCGCTTCTTACCTGCAATTGGCTGCAGTGGGAGAGGAAAGGGTTAGTCCTCTCTGCCCAGGGCAGCCTGCAAACTGAACCCCTCCTCCCAGAGCAATGATTCAAATGAAGAAAAAAAATTAATTGAGTTAAGGATCTGAGCAATGGGGGATCTTATTTTGTGAAGTAGGGAGCCATCTGCTAGCAAAAGTTTGCAACATCTCTACTCTATATTTGAGAGAGTAAAACAAAAATTAATGGAGTTAAGGACCCGAGCAACACTGGGTAAATCTAGTAGCAAATATTTAGATTGTCCAAGACTGCCCCTTAACATAATAGTGACCTACTCTACTATTGCTTGTTATAACATAGGAGTGTTTGACGTGTTACTGGTGCACCATAGTCCTTTGGTATGATGCTGGAAGAGGTGGGGGACTTCAGCACTGAATATTTCAAAGGCTTGAGTAGTTTAGGACTAAGGACTTGGTGTGGTCTCATCTCTGAATACTGACTAAGAAACCATATCAACAAGGTGATCAGAGAGGGTGTGCGGCCCCTACGGGATGAAGGAGGTAACCTAGTGACAGATGATGTGGGGAAAGCTGAAGTACTCAATGCTTTCTTTGCCTCTGTATTCACGGACAAGGTCGGCTCCTGGACTTCTGCGCTAAGTGACGCAAGATGGGATGAAGATGGACAGCCCGTGGTGGGTAAAGAACAGGTTAGGAACTATTTAGAAAAGCTTAAACTATTTAGAAAAGTCCGGACTTAATGCATCCGAGGGTACTGAGGGAGTTGGCAAATGTCATTGAGGAGCCTTTGGCCATTATCTTTGAAAAGTCATGGAGATCGAGAAATCCCGGATGATTGGAAAAGGCAAATGTAGTGCCCATCTTCAAAAAAGGAAGAAGGACGATCCAGGGAACTATAGGCCGGTCAGTCTTACCTCGGTTCCTGGAAAAATCATGGAAGGGATCCTTAAGGAATCCATTTTGAGGCACTTGGAAGAGAGGAAAGTGATTAGGAATAGCCAGCATGGATTCACAAAGGGCAAGTCGTGCCTGACCAATCTGATCAGCTTCTATGATGAGGTAACTGGCTCTGTGGACGTGGGAAAGTCAGTGGATGTGATATACCTTGACTTTAGCAAGGCTTTTGATACGGTCTCCCACAATATTCTTGCCAGCAAGTTAAGGGAATGTGGATTGGATAAATGGACAGTAAGATGGATAGAAAAATGGCTAGAAGGCCGGGCCCAGCGGGTAGTGATCAACGGCTCGATTTCAGGTTGGCGGTCGGTTTCTAGCGGAGTGCCCCAAGGTTCAGTTCTAGGACCGGTTTTGTTTAATATCTTTATTAATGACCTGGATGAGGGGATGGATTGCACCCTCAGCAAGTTTGCGGATGACACTAAGCTAGGGGGAGAGGTAGATACGCTTGAGGGCAGAGATAGGGTCCAGAGTGACTTAGACAAATTGGAGGATTGGGCCAAAAGAAATCTGATGAAGTTCAACAAGGACAAGTGCAGAGTCCTGCACTTGGGACGGAAGAATCCCAAGCACAGTTACAAGCTGGGGACCAACCAGTTAAGTAGTAGTTCTGCAGAAAAGGACCTGGGGTTACAGTGGATGAGAAGCTGGATATGAGTCAACAGTGTGCCCTTGTAGCCAAGAAGGCTAATGGCATATTAGGTTGCATTAAGAGGAGCATTGCCAGCAGATCCAGAGATGTCATTATTCCCCTTTATGCGGCTTTGGCGAGGCCACATCTGGAGTATTGTGTCCAGTTCTGGGCCCCCCACTACAAAAAGGATGTGGAGGCATTGGAGAGGGTCCAGCGGAGGGCAACCAAAATGATTAGGGGGCTGGAGCATATGACTTATAAGGAGAGGCTGAGGAGTTGGGTCTGTTTAGTCTGCAGAAGCGAAGAGTGAGGGGATTTGATAGCAGCCTTCAACTTCCTGAAGGAGGTTCCAAAGAGGATGGAGAGAGGCTGTTCTCAGTAGTGACAGATGGCAGAACAAGGAGCAATGGTCTCAAGTTGTGGTGGGAGAGATCCAGGTTGGATATTAGGAAAAACTATTTCACTAGGAGGGTAGTGAAGCACTGGAATGGGTTGCCTAGGGAGGTAGTGGAGTCTCCATCCCTGGAGGTGTTTAAGTCTCGGCTTCACCAAGCCCTGGCTGGATTGATTTAGTTGGGATTGGTCCTGCCTAGAGCAGGGGGTTGGACTTGATGACCTTCTGAGGTCTCTTCCAGCTCTATGGTTCTATGATTCTATGATTGCACTGTGAGTATACTCAAGTCTGCATTTCATGGCAAATAAAAATAATTCTATAACTGCTGACAGGAATGACGGTATCTGTTACCCAGCAACACAAGAGGGTATAAATAGATTAATAGAGAATCAACAATAATGGGCAATAAAGTAAGCCTCTCTCTATATCACAGGAGGTAAATGAAAAAAGTTACTTCTCACAGGTGTTTCTTCAAGTCTGGTGCAGTGAGAGAAACTTGGGAAGCCTCACACTTCTTCGTGTGGGGGTCTAAGAACAGGAGAAAAATATAATTTAATCTAATATTATCTGGGCAGGGTCATGCCCAAATATTGTCCCGTCAGAGGATGCTTCATCGAGCTGTAGAAATGTAGGGCTGGAAGCGAGCTCAAGAGGTCACCTGGTCCAACCTCCTGCACCAAGATAGGACCAAATAAACCCAGAGTGTCCCTGACAGGGATTCTACACTCTTTCTTGGCCACCTCCCAAGGCAGGAAGTCTGGATTAGGCAGCAGACAGGCTCCTGGGACAGAAAATCTAAACAGGGGATCCTGGAAATAGAAGCTCTCTTTGGTGGAGCCTGGGAGAAGAGCTTCAGGAAAGAACAGGTCTCTAGGAGACGAGTCATGGTGGGCAGCCAGCCTGGAGGGGATTTCTAATTCTTTTTATCATTTTTGTTGCTCTCCTCTGGACTGTCTCCAGTTTCTCCACAGCTTTCTCAGGGCTGGTCTATACCACAGGCTTAGGTCCACATATTCAGCATTGGGTCGAATTTGTAATGAGTCTGTTTGTACTGCCTCCTGTCAACTGAATAGGCTTTTAAATTGACCCCTGTACTTCACCTGAGCCAGTGGCGTAAAGCCAGAGGCTACATTCACGCCTCGAATTAAGGGCAGTGAACACACTTTGGCCAGGTCGACTCTAAAAGGGAAGGTTGAATTAAGATGCACAACTGCAGCTATGTTAATGACGTAGCTGGAGTTGATGTACTTTGTTTTGCACTTTCCCGCCATCCCCACAGCAGAAGGCTGACAGAGCAAACGCTCCTTTCAGCTTCCCTTACTCCCCACACACAAGAGCAGAACTGGCCACCAATGGGGGTGCCCTCTGAGTTTGATTTAGTGGGTCTTTATTAGAACCACTAAATCAAACTCTGGAAGATCAGTTTGGAAGCCACCGATCTTCCCTATAGTGAAGACACAGCCTTTGTAATTCAGAGTTGCTGGCTCTCAGCTGGTGGCCCCAGAGTACTCCGTTGTGAGTGCTCTGGTGAGCACTTTGAACTCCAAAGCTCCTCAGCCAGGTGAGCAGGAAAAGCCCAAGGAACTTTTGAAAGTTCATTTCCCATTGGAGCGGTGTGGGTCGCTCCCCAGCCCAGATGAGCATGCCCAGGGTCACAAACGCCTCCAGCATGGAGCATTCAGGAGACAGCGGATCTGATTGCTGTGGGGGTGGGGGCAGAAGAGTCTAATAAACAGAATTCCCAACCAGCCAAAGAAACGCTGATATCAGTGACAAAATCGCAGAGGGCATGGTAGATAAGGGCTACCCCTGGGACACACAGCTGTGCTGTGTGAAAACAAAGGGTACCACAGACACAGGAAGCTGAAGACATGCACCGATAACCACCCACAACAATCTTTTCATCCCATGAGGCATTGGGACCCTAGTCCAGAATTCCAACCTGCTGCAAGAATGTGGGATAGCTACCCACAATGCATCACTGCTTGAGTCACTACAACTCCTGGCAGCTCGGATGTGCTCCGTCGACCAAAGCCACCTAGTGGGGACTTGCAAAATCGCATTTGTTACATCAGATGCTCAAAGTCGAATTAAATAAAATCGACCTACTTGTAGTATAAACATGGTCTAAAAGTGTAGCACCCAGACCTGGACACCGTACTCCAGCAGAGGCTCCATCCAGAATGACATTAGCCTGTTTTGCAACTGCATCATTTATTGGAGCATGTTCAATTTATTTTTCAGGTATCTAAAAAGGGTGTCATAAGGAGGAGGGAGAAAACTTGTTCATCTTGGCCTCTGAGGATACAACAAGAAGCAATGGGCTTAAACTGCAGCAAGGGAGGTTTAGGTTGGACATTAGGAAAAAGTTCCTAACTGTCAGGGTGGTCAAACACTGGAATAAATTGCCCAGGGAGGTTGTGGAATCCCCATCTCTGGAGATATGTAAGTGTAGGTTAGATAAATGTCTATCAGGGATGGTCTAGACAGTATTTGGTCCTGCCATGAGGGCAGGGGACTGGACTTGATGACCTCTCGAGGTCCCTTCCAGTCCCAGTATTCTATGATTCTATGATTCTCTTCGGCAGTATTGCTACTTATCCTGTTATTCCCCCTCCTGCTGTGGTGCATTTGATTTCTTTTCCCCTCCCAATTGTCAGGCTTCAACTTGTCTTCACTGAATTTCATCTAATTGATTTCAGACTAATTCTACAATCAAGGTCCTTTTGAATTTTAATCCTACCCTCCAGAGGGCTTGCAACCTTTCCCAGCTGGGTGTCATATGCAAATTGTATATTTTGTGGAATCATCACCAGAACTTCAGAAGTAATTCTTCCACCCTTTAAAAACCATCGTCATGGCCTTATTGATCTCACGCGAACAGCTATTTTGTTCTGCTGCAGTATCAATGTTATTTTAAAATGCATTAGTCCTTATTTGGATGTTTCTCACATGTAACACTGAAAAGCTGCCAGAATTAGAGGCTTCCATCAAGTATGACTATAAATGACACAAAAACAAACCTATATGAAATTGGTACACTTCTATTCGTGGAGAACTATAATAGCAATGGGATGGATATATATAGAAAAATCCAGCCCATCAAAGAAATGTTAAATTTGATATTTTGTTAAGCTGAGGACAAACGTGATAATCATAGCAAAATTGCATTTGAAAGTCAAGATTGGCAGAGCGTTAATGAGATTTTTTTTAACCTTTTTCAGTGCGTTCTCACACAGAAAATGTAATTATTCTTGTTCTTCCTGCGTAGATGTTTCACTGAGAGGTAGAGACTGAAGCAGTTTGAGTTGTGGGCCTCGCGTTGAAGGTTCCTTAAACTAAGGCACAGACTCAATAAGGAGATGAGTAAACACCACAGGTGTGAGCTTTATTTTTCAGCCATGCCCTGCATAAGGACCTCATTTAACTCCCATCTTTACACTCGGTGAAAAGATCGGAGCAGTTTAAAGGGGCCCTAAAAGCCCTGAGTCCAGCAGGGGGAGAAATGTCAAAATCCAGGCTACTGACAGTTGGAGGCCATCTTTTAAGACCACCAGGGGGCGGGGCTGGGTTAGGAAAGGCATTTAGGGGTGGAGCCATAGCCTATGCACCTCTGTGCTAAATTATAACTCTTGAACCTGGAGAATCCAGGATTGGGAGGGTGCAAAAGTAGCTGAAACCAACCTCAGTTCTCCCCCCCTTGTGGGCAAATTCTGTGCTGCGCCTCTTAAAAGCTCACCCCTGGAAGGCCTGCTCCTGCATTCCTGAGCCTAGCGTAAATCCTAGGAAGAACTGCCTCTCCCAGGACTCTGGAGAAGATGTCCCCAGGAGCTGGGATGAAATATAGCTTCAGCTCAGTTTAAGCGGGGAGATCACCATTGAGAACCTCCCTCGACAAGTTCTAGGCACTTGCCCAGTGTGGGAAAAGTGAATCAAGAAGAGTTATTTACGTCTTTCCATGACACAAGAACTAGGAGTCACCCAATGAAATCAACAAGTAGCAGGTTTAAAACAAATCAAAGGAAGTACTTCTTCACACAAAATGCACAGTCAACCTGTGGAACTCCTTGCCAGAGAATGTTGTGAAGTCCAAGAATATAACAGGGTTCAAAACAGAGCTAGATAAATTAATGGAGGATGGAGCCATCAGTGGGTTGGCTGGGGAGGAATGGTGCCCCTAGCTTCTGGGGGAATGGGCAACAGGGGACGGATCTCTTGAACCTGTGCTGTTCATTTCCTAGGGGGCACCTGGCATTGGACACTGTTGGAAGACAGGGTACTGTGCTAGATGGACCTTTGGTCTGACCCAGTATGGCTGTTCTTATGGAAAGATGCAGCTGCCAGCGTCCATCCATCATCTGCAGCCAGTCTTAGTTCGCATGGAAATCAGAAAAGACTGAATCATGCAGAGCATAATCCCAACTGACAATTTTGGATTTTTCATATATTATTTCCCTTCTACAAATAATTTATCACCCCATTAATATATGTAGTTCCACCGTGACTCTTCCTTGTGCTTTCTTCCACATTCAGCCAGAATTAAAATGATGATAATAAATACTGTTAAAGATGACAGTGATGGGGTCGACATAGGAGATTCAGACCCAGTAGCCAATCATACATTGTACTTCCCCAACTGAAATAAAAAGCAGTATGATCTAGTGTTAACGTGGACATTTCCTGGCAGAATGACAAGGACACACACAGCTTCAGAGGGCTAAAAAGGTGTCATTTATTGCTGATTTAATGTGCCGTACTCTTCAATAATATGATTAAATTGAGGTCTTCCTCCAAGGGCTTGGACTTACAGAAACACTGAGATGTGACTTGGGATGCTCAAAATGTGATTGTTTCTTTGTACGGTGCTAACCTCTCTAATCCGGCACCCTCGGCACCTCACCTGTTTCAAAGCAGAGAATTTTCCGGACTACGGGAGGTCAATATTGTCTAACAGCATGACCAACACTTCCCCTGCTCACTGGGCTGTTAGAGGACATTTAGGGGTCATGGCTTAACTTCGCGAACGAAGATTTAAGAAGGGGTTTGTCCACGTCTGATGCAAGCTCGCTGGTGACTGACGAGTCCAATGCGGGACAGGCAGATTCGGCCACAGTGGCAGTAAGGGAAATTCTATTCTGAGTTTAGTGCTGCGGTTTCACGATTCTTCCTCCGTGTCCTTTTGTCCTCAAGACCAGCCCTACGTGTATTCTCGAAGGAGGAGACAGCCTGGTGAATGGTGCGTCTCCAGGCCTCTCGTTCCGAGGCTAAAGCAGACCAATGGCGGTGGTCAATATGACAGACGCCAAGGGATTTCTTCAGAGTGTCCTTGTACCTCTTCTTCAGTGCTCCTCTGTCGCGGTGGCCAGTGGCGAGTTCGCCATACAGCACAATCTTGGGCAGGCGATGATCCTCCATCCTAGAGATGTGCCCTGCCCAACGCAGCTGTGTCTTCAATAGGATGGCCTCGATGCTAGTAACCTCCACCTGTTCGAGGACTTCAATGTTGGTGATGAAGTCATTCCAGTAGATGTTAAGGATGGTGCAGAGGCAGCGTTGATGGAAGCGCTCAAGGAGACGCAGATGATGCTGGTAGGTGACCCACGACTCGAAACCGTACAAGAGGGTACTCAGTACAACGGCTCTGTACACACCAATCTTCGTACCTTTCTTCAAATGCTTGTTGTTCCAGACTCTTTTATACAGCCTACCGAATGCACAGTTTGCCTTTGCCAGTCTGTTATCAATCTCTTTATCAACCTCGGCGTCCGAGGAGATGATACACCCCAAGTAGCTGAACTGATGAACTGTCTTCAGCTCTGACTCGCCAATGGTGATTCAGGGAGGGCAGTAATCTTCCCGAGGTGCGGACTGATAGAGAACTTCCGTTTTCTTCAAGCTGACTTCTAGTCCAAAAAGTTCGGCAGCCTCTGCAAAGCAGGATGTTATGCGCTGCAGCGCTGTCACCGTGTGAGAAACAAGGGCAGCATCGTCAGCGAAGAGTAATTCTCGGATGAGTTGCCGCACTGTCTTAGTATGGGCCTTTAGTCGCCTCAGGTTGAACAGACTGCCATCAGTACGGTATCGGATATAGACACCGTCTTTATCATCAAGTTCTACTGCGGCTCTTTGGAGCATCATACTGAAGAAGATCGTGAAGAGAGTCGGCGAGGCCTTGCTTTACACCGTTGCGTATTAAGAAGGACTCTGAGAGGTCAGTGCCATGTCTGACTTGGCCACGCTGGTCTTCATGTAGCTGGATGATCATGTTGAGGAACTTTGGGGACACCTAGTCGCTCCATGATTAGCCACAGACTTTTTCTGCTCACAGTGTCGAGCGCTTTGGTAAGGTCGACAAAAGTCACGTACAATCCCTTGTTCTGTTCCTACATTTCTCTTGTAGCTGTCTAAGAACGAATACCATATCGATGGTGCTCCTATTAGCTCTGAAGCCACACTGGCTCTCTGGAAGGAGTTCTTCTACAATGGTGGGCACCAATCTGTTAAGAAGTACTCTTGCAAGAATTTTTCCGCGACAGAGAACAGAGTTATCCCCGGTAGTTGGAACAGTCTGACTTATCCCCCTTGTTTTTATACAAAGTGACGATGACTGAGTCACGGAGGTCCTGTGGTAGTTTGCCTTGTTCCCAGCAACAGACATAGAGCTCGTGGAGTTTGGTGTGCAACGCTGGGCCCCCATGCTTCCAAACCTCTGGTGGAATTCCATCGACTCCTGCTGCCTTGCCACTTTTCAGCTGTTTAATGGCCTTGACAGTCTCCTCTAGAGTAGGAATCTCATCCAGGTCTATTTTCTCTGGCAGTTGTGGAATACGATGGATTGCTGAGTCTTGGACCATGCGGTTGGCGCTAAAGAGAGTCTGGAAATGTTCCGACCACCGGTTCAGGACAGACACCTTGTCTGTGAAGAGCACTTGGCCATCTGCAGAGCGCAAGGGACTCTTGATGTAATGTGAAGGGCCATACACCGCCTTCAGGGCTTCATAAAATCCTCTGTAGTCACCCGGTATCCGCGCAAAGCTGAGTTCTCGCTGCAAGTTTGGTCCACCATTCATTTTGAATCTCTCGAAGCTTGCACTGGAGATTGCTACATACAAGGCGGAAGGCTGCCTTCTTATCAGGACAGGACGGCTGAGCAAGATGTGCTTGATGGGCGGATCTCTTCCTCGTCAGCAATTCTTGAATTTCCTGATTGTTTTCATCAAACCAGTCTTTGTTCTTCTTAGAGGAAAACCCTAGGACATCTTCAGAGGTCTGCAAGATGGTGATTTTGAGATGTTTCCAAAGAGCATCTGAAGAGGGGTTTGTGGGACAGCTGGGATCCTCAAGCCTCGACTGAAGATTCGCCTGGAATTTAGCTTTCACTTCAATTGATTGGAGTTTGTCAACATGGAACTTCTTCCTTGGGGCGCTTCCCCTCTTTGGCTTGGCTTTGAAATGGAGATGGAGTTTACAGCGCACAAGGCGATGGTCCGTATGACACTCTGCGCTGGGCATTACTCGAGTGAGTAAAACATCTCGAAGATCTCTCTCTGGCGCACCAAGATGTAGTCTATGAGATGCCAACACTTAGACCGAAGGTGCATCCAGGTTGTCTTCAGGCTGTCTTTCTGTTGGAACATGGTGTTGGTGATGGCAAGTTGCTGCTCCGCACAGAATTCTAACAGGAGGCGCCCATTGTCATTACAGTTTCCGACACCATGCTTGCCAAGCACTCCTTTCCAGGCTTTTGAATCTTTACCTACTCGGGCATTGAAGTCACCAAGGATGATGACCTTGTCGTCTACGGAAGCGTTCTGGATGAGGTTGCGCAGATCACTACAGAACCTGTCCTTTTCTGCTGGATCTGTTTGAAGAGTTGGGGCGTACACACTAAACAGTGTGGCATGCTGCTTGTTTCTAAGTGGAAGGGCGCATGGAGATAATGCGATCTGAGTGGTCCGTTGGCAAGTTTGCAAGTTTGGATGCAATGGAGTTCCTGACCCTAAAGCCAATGCCAGAAAGGCGTTTATCAGACTCTGGCTTGCCTGACCAGTAGAGGGTGTAACCTGCACCATGTTCTTGAAGGCTGCCTTCCTCAGAGAAGCGGACTTCCCTAAGAGCAGCGATGTCGACATTTAGTCTTGAAAGTTCGTGGGCAACTAGAGCGGAGCGCCGTTCTGAGCGATCACTATCTGCTGTATCAATCATGGTTCTAATGTTCCAGCCAGCAAGCTTTAGTCCTGACACACCTTGTGAGGCAGGTGTGTACCTTATCTTTCTCTTTGTAGTTCGACCACTTTTGAAGATGCCCGTTGACCGCGGCTAGCCAACTGGGAGAAATGGAAACGAGCTTTGGTTGGGCCACCTTTTCTAGGCCCCTCTCCGTCTGGAGCAAGCAGTGCTATCCCTAAAAAAGGCTGCTTGGTCATTCAGGATACTGCCGAATGATGTCGTCGTTTCCAGGGTCAACATCAGACGACCCTTACACCTGAACCGCCTGCATGCAGGATCGGAACTGCGGCTTCCAGTGTCATCTTCCACCTGCCGTTTCGCCCCTTTCCCATCGCTGCAGGGCTTGATGATGGTGTTGTTGTCGCTCGTAGACATGGGTGTGCCCTTCAAACCTGCGCAATGGAGTTTTTAGGTGGAGTGCAGTGTGCGCAGTACTGGTCCCACCCTTTACACCTGGGGTTCATCTGCCATGGCCTAGCAAGCAGGGACAATGACAGCGAGGTCCCCGGGTCGTAGGTGTTATGTCGGAGTGTCCTTCTCCTAGATGAGTGGCCTGACAGGGCTAACGAGCTCCATCTGCCCAGGTTTGAAATCAGAGTTTTCCTTCTCTTAGGCTGGCTGCCAACCAAGGCTAATGAGCCCAACCTGCCCGTGACATTTAGGGGTAAATTAGAGCTAAAGAACAGCACAGAACACTGAGAGCCAGGACTGGGAGCTGTAAACAAACTTTATGGGACTGCGGGAAACTTGGCCATACCCATGAAAAGTGGACACCCAGCTAACTCAAATCATTCCGGACTGCGGACGTTGCCAGACCACAGAGTGCCGGACTAGAGAGGTTCAACTTGTGCTATTGCTACACAAAGGCTTTGTCATTCTTTCCATCGGGTTGCTGCTATTTGCCACCAGGACAAGTACAGAAGGACTCATTTTCACTGAAAGAAATTGACCAATAACCAACCCCTACGGAGCAGCCCTCCACTTATAAAACCGTGTGTAAAAGCCCACTTTTGGGCCCGGCCTGGTTCTCTGGAGTAGCAAGCAGCCTTCCGAACACACCAACAAGTGTAAAGGAACCCAACTACAACAAACGGAGGTGAGAATGATGAAGCAGAGACACCTTATGATAGGTTTCCAAACACTTTGGGTACGTCTACACTAGCCCCCTAGATCGATCTAGGGAGGCTAATGAGGGCGACCAGAATTGCAAATCAAGCCCAGGATTTAAATATCCGCGCTTGATTTGCATGTTCCCGGCCGGTCGCCATTTTAGAAATTGACTAGCCCGAAGTAACTGCCCACGTCTATACGCGGCAGTGAAACGGGATTCCGATTTAAAGCCCCGAATTCGAATTAGCTGGTAAACCTCATTGCAGGGTCAAGCCCATTCATGACCTCAATCTCTTTGAATAATGAATCTGTCCAAGCAATCTCCAGTTTTTGCTATTTGGGTTTGATGCTCACTAGTTCCTCCAATGCTCTTATGGAGGTTTCCCCCCACCTGCCCCAGATTGGCCTTTTACCATCCGCCATGGGTTGTTTACCACAAAATATGGAATCAGCATCGTCTCAGCATGGCCACCAAATTCAGGAGCCATTTGAGCTGGATCCTTTCCGCATTGCTGGGCAGTTGCGAAACACAGACATGGTACCGCTCAGCCTGAAGAAAGCTGGAGGCTTCCCCCACAAAATACCATGTGGTATATTGGGCACGAAGGGGAACAACTTCATTTGTCATGCAGATGTGAATGGCCTTGCCAGTACACAGACTCCGGGGGCCATTGTCCACAGATGGTGTCTTCGCTTTTCAGACGCATCGCAAAGATGCCGTGAGACATTTTGTCAAATGCCGTTCTCTGGGCGGCTTTCAGCGTCTGAGGTAAAATTCCACCCATCATGGAGTGGGGGTGGCCCAGAGACAAAGCCCCTATTACATAGGTGCATCGAGTCGGCGCCGATATTGGACTCTTGGCTTGTCTAGTCCTTATGGCTGCATAGGAGCCAACCAAGTAGCAAATGATCATTATGGTTGACTGTTTGGTTAAGTATTGAAGACGAAGATAATCCCTGGCCCTGTATTTACCACAGACCCAGAAAGGGGGCAGTTTACTTCCCCACTGATGCTGACTGAGGCCTAAACTACAGCCCTCACCTCTGAGCGCCATAGTGACACCAACCTAAGCCTCCATATAGACAGCACCGAAAGGATGGGAGCTCTTCCCTCAGCATAGGAAGGTCTTCTCATTACTGAGAAGACAAGCTCTGAATTCTACTAGCCAGCAGGAAGGGAAGGGGGACAGTGCTGGTAGCGGAGGAAAATAATAGACGCTGCCTACTTCCTACCCACTTGCTCATGGTGGGGTTCTCCAAAGAGCAGGTGTTGGCCCCAACCCAAGATCCCGATAGAACCAGGAGCTTCTTTAGCACACCCATACTCCTTTAATCCTTTGCGTGGGTGGGTCAAACAAAGGCAGCACGATTATTCTTTGCATTAATCGTTGCAAAATGGTACAAAGTCCTGTTTCTAGTAATCCTCTCATCTTCTCTCTCTGCTTCTAGGGTACTGGTTTGCCTCTCCCCTCCCCCACGCTCTCTTTCCTGCCTTAGACACTGCCAATTTGATCTTCCTCAGGCCAGCCTGGATTTCAAGTCATTCCAGAGACTGAGTCATGCAGCAATTCTTTCCCAGAGGATTCAGGCAGGTCTTTTGATTTCGAACGACTGGCGTGATTTTAAAGTTGTCCAGCCGCATTACTCACTGGCCAGAGAGTGTCTGCCAACCTCTCCGTCCAGCTCTTAATCCACTAATGATTTAGTGAGAAGTAAATATTCTCTCCGCAGAACGAACATTATAATCAACCCCGATGCCAACTCTGCCCACACATCTACACAAGCGATTTCATCAGTGGAGCCAACCACATCAACCACCAAATCAGAGGCTCATTTAACTGCACATCCACTCATGCGATCTATGCCATCAAATGCCCCTCTGCCACATATATTGGCCAAACTGGTGACAGTCTCTATGGGAAAGAATTGATGGACACAAATCAGATATCCGAAAAAGCAACACACAGAAACCTGTTGGAGAATACTTTAACCTGCATGCATGAATGGATCTCAAAGTCACCAGGTTGTTTCAAGCCAATTCCACAAGCCAAATACACAGGGACGTGTTGGAACTTAACTTCATTTACAAGTTTGGGAGCCATCAAAAAGGCATGAATAAAGACATTACCTGGCTAGCAAGCAACCGTCCACATCCTAATGACTTAACCAACCAAACAATGGGTACTTAAGAACAATTTGCACCTTTTCTATCAGCCTGTTGTAACTTGAACACTCCAAGTCAGAACTACTCAACTTTGGAAGTCCCGGGGATCACAATGATACTCACAGCGCACGCGGAGGGCCGCAACTCAAGTGTGGTTGCATATACATACAAATATATATGCAAATAAATGCAAATAGCTTATTTCACACCGCTGGGTATGAATACAAAGCACTTCCCATAATGCCCAGGCACTCGCAGCACCTCCTCCCTGGTCACAGACACCCTGTACCCATCAGTTCCAGCCAAGCCGTCTGCTTGCGCCTTTCAGTGCTCACCCTGCCTGGGAGACACCTCACCATTGTGGAGCGTGTTCCCAGTGGAGGCCATGTTCAAAGGATCCACCTGTGGGCCGCATGTTGAGCCCCGTGGAAACCCAAACCTTATTGCAGGTCACGTGTTGAGTAGCCCTGCTCTAAGTCACTATTTTTTCCCCTTTCTTCCTGTGATGGGGCTTGTCAACCTCGCACTAGACAAGGGGAAGGGGAGCATGCCTATTGGGTAGAATATGCCCCTCCCCCACAGCCCTGCTGGGCATGCTCCCAGTGCAGCCCAGGTATAAAAAGCTGCAGAGCTGCTCAGTTGGGACTGACCTCCAGAGGAGATGGAGCCACTGTCCAAACACCCGAGCCACAGCCACTGCAGCCAGAGGGAGAGACGCCAGACCAGTGGACCACGCCGCTAACACCCCCGGGCCGAGCTCGACCGCAACGCAGGCTGCACCATACAGCCCCCCAGATGCTGTCGCCGCACCAGCCGCTGCTGCATCCCACACCGGGCCTGCCAACGTCGCGACTGCCACCAGACCCGCATCTACAGGTGGGACCGCTGCCAGCCAGGGGGCTCAGGTAGGAAGCAACCCAGGGCGGGGAGCGGGAAAAGCCCCGGCGGGCTCGGTGCATTTCGGGGAGAACTCCCCGCTGAGCCAGTGGTGGGAACCACCCACCACTGATAGGGCCCTGGGTTGGGGCCCGGTGAAGAGGGAGGGCCCGGCCCACCCTACCCCTTCCTCCCAGATCCTGGACGAAGAGGGGATCTTGTAAAGGACTAGGCCGCTGGGCCAGCATTTGAAAGACTGGGCCGTGGGGTCTGCATTTAAAGGACCAGGCCTCAGGGCTGAAGGGTGCAGGGCTAGCGTTCCCACCATACTCTCCCCCCCCCCATCCTATATTTATTTTTGGAACTGAACTTGTAATACTCCAGTCATCCGAAGAAGTGGTTTGTGCCCATGAAAGCTAATGACCTCATCTGCAAGTTTTGTTAGTCTTTAAGGTGCTGCTAGACTATTTGTTGTATTTTAAATCAAAAGAAGGAATTGAGGTGTGTAATGCAAGCTGGGTGTGGATTTACAAAGATCACTTTGACAGCTCAGGCCCTTTTTATATCCACTTTGCCTTGGTGTAAACACCACAACAGGGTACTGGAGAATCAGGCTTGGAATTCTACACAGAGTATTTTTACATGAACATTGTCCAAAGAGGAGACATTCTGCTTGGTTCTCACTGGGGGTAATAACCAATGTTCCCTCTAATCTTTTCCATCCACGAGCAGAATTTTTCCATCCATGTGCAGAATAATTTTGGGGTGCACTGAGTCATGTGTGAATGTGCACCACCAGTAGAAACAAAGTGCTCTGCTAATCAGCTGAGTGGCATGCTAATCTTTCCTGAGCGGCCGCGCAAGCACACAGCTTATAGGGAACACTGGTCATGACCATCACGTTCACTCTTCAGTCTTCCGTACACGCTAACCGAGGGCTACTTTCCCCACTGCGTTCTGCTCTTGGTGCCTCTGGTGCTAAGTATTTTGAAGCTCCCTAATGCTTTTCATGCAAGGATTTCAAAGTCCTTTGTGAACATCAACTGCACAATATCTCGGAGAGGTAGGGAAACATTGCTTATTCCCATTTGAACATAACTTAAGAACGGCCATCCTGGGTCAGACCAAAGATCCATCTAACCCTGTATCCTGTCTGCCAACAGCGGCCAATGCCAGATGCTCCAGAAGGAGTGAACAGAAGAGGAAATCGTCAAGCGATCCCTCCCCTGTCACCCATTCCCAGCCTCTGTCCAACAGAGGCTAGGGACACCATCCCTGCCCATCCTGGCTAATGAGTATGATGATAATAAGGCGGAGACATGGCCACACAGTGAGCTTCTTGTAGAGCTTGGGAGTTGGACCTAGGAATCCGTTCTTGTGCAGATCAGACACCGAGCCTTTCCCTACTGAGAGATAACTGCAGCCAATCTTTTAGCTCAGGGATGGGCAATCATTTTTGCAAGGGGGCCACTTACTGAATTTTGATACATGGGCTGGCTCCACCTCCAGAAGGGGCGGGGCCTGGAGTGGAAGGGGCGGGGCCTGGAGTGGAAGGGGCGTCTAGGCTTTGAAATAAAAACACAGCAAAGGGCTCACGGGTCCTGGCCCAGCTTACTGTGTTGGCAACCGCCTGGGGTTGCTGTGGCTAATTTAAAGGGCTCACAGCTCCACCTCCTGCCGGGGTAAGGTCGCAACCGGGAGCCCTTTAAAGAGCCATGGCAACCCCAGGCGACTCTCCGGCAATGCGGGGGGGAGCTTGCGAGCGCTTCCCATAGCGGCAATTTAGAAGGTTGGTGGCTCCAGCCCCTGCCAGGAGAGGGCTGAATCCAGGAGCGATGAGCCATTTAAATAGGACCCTGCTACCGCCTGGAAATTCGGTGGCATGGGTAGCAGGATATCACTAGAACAGGGGTGGCCACGTTTTGGCTCCTGAGCCACATGTGGCTCTTCAGAAGTTAATATGTGGCGCCTCCCATCGGTACCAAATCCAGGGCTGGAGCTACAGGTGCCAGCTTCCCACGGGGCTGGAGGGTGCTCACTGTTCAACCCCTGTCTCTGCCCTAGGCGCTGAGCCCCTCCACCCTCTCCCCCTAGGATCCTGCCACTTCCCACCCTCTCCACTGAGCCTGTCACACCCACGCTTCCCCCCTCCAGTGTCTCCCACTGAGACAGAGATGATCCCAGTGGGCAGGAGGAAAAGGAGGAGGCGGCACTGACTGGTGGGGCTGCCCGTGGGCAGGATGTGCGGGATGGCGGGGAGATGATCGGGGCTGGTGACCTAGAACTGTTGCTCTTTGGCAATGTGCATTGGTCAATTCTGGCTCCTTCTCAGGTTTAGGTTGGCCACCCTTGAACTAAAAAGTAACCAGATGCCGTCCATGGGCCAGATCAAAGTGTTGAGGGAACTGGATCTGGCCCCTGGGCCCATCTTGCCCTGCCCTGTTTTAGCTTCACCCATCTTCCTAGCACAGGGGTGGGCAATAATTTTTGGTGTGTGTGTGTGCAGGGGGGAACTCCAAGGTTTTGGAAAGTGGCCAAGGGCCGCACTTTTCTGTGGAGAGTGCGGGGTTGAGGGTGGAGGCGGGGTGCAGAAGGGTGCACGGGTTAAGGGACTGGAGATGGTGCAGGAGATGGTGTGAGGTGTGAGGGTGAAGGAGGGGGCTGTGACCTGGGTCAGGGGATTGGGGTGTAGGGTCAGGGAGGGAGTGGGGGTGCCGGAGAGGATTCTGGCCTGTGGGAGGAATGTAGGAGGGGGTACAGAGTCTGGGAGGGAGTTGTGACCTGGGGCAGGACGGTGCAGAGGATTTGGAAGGTGACCTGGGGGAGGGAGTTAGGGTGCAGCAGGGGCAGGAGTGCCAGAAGCAGGCTGTGGCTGGGAGGCGCTTATCTAAGCATCTCCCAGCCTGCAGCACCCCCAAGGCAGGTTGGGCTCCCTGCCTGCTGCAGCCCCAGAGCATTGAAAATGCAGTCTGCTCCCTCCACGCGGCTCTCAACTTGTGCTGCCCCCATGCCCCAGGGCAATCTCTCAGCTCCTATTGGCTGGCTGTTTCTGGCCAATCGGAGATGAGCTATTGGCTGGGGTCAGTTCCTATTGGCTGGTTGTTTCTGACCAATAGGAGCTGAGGATTGGGCAGGGGGCAGGGAGAGAGCACCCAAAGCCTCCCCCTCCCACCAGAGTAGAAAGTCACACGGAGCAGCCCTGTGTTTAAAACAGTGGTTGCTGCGTGCCTGAGGGTCCCTGGAGGGGTGTCTGTGGGCTGGATCCGGTGGCTTGGTGGCCGGATCCGGCCCACATGAGGTGTCTTTCCCAGCTCTGCCCTAGCACCAAATATTTGCTGCATGCATAAGCTTTTGCATGAGAACAACTCCACAATGAGACTATATATGTATATATATCTTGGGTTCTGTTATTTGCACTCCAACCCATCTGATGAAGTGGGCTTTGCCCATGAAAGCTCATGATCCTATATTTCTTTGTTAGTCTCTAAGGTGCCACAGGACTACCCACTGTTTTTATGGATACACCTTCGGAGAGGAATCACCTTTTCAACTATCCAAATCTGGACCAACGTTACTTATGGGAATATGAATAACGCCAGCAGTTTCACTTGCTAAGTAAGGGGCCTCAGTCCTTCTGCTTGGGGGTTATAATTGATGAGCCTGAGCACCAGCTGGGCTCGGTATTCCCACATAAAAATCATTAGCCATCCATAACACCAGAAACACCATCTCAGTGGTTTTGCAGAGGACAGAAGGGACATGGAGAATGGGTGAGGGACTGGAAAGCTTACCTATCAGAAGCTGTTCGAATCTTAGAACCGTAGACTCCTAGAGCTGGAAGAGACCTCAGAAGTCATTGAGTCCAACCCCCTGCCCAAAGCAGAACCAACCCCAACTCAATCATCCCAGCCAGGGCTTTGTCAAGCCAGGGCTTAAAAACCTCTAAGGATGGAGATTCCACCCCCTTCCTAGGGAACCCATCCCAGTGCTTCACCACCCTCCTAGGGAAATAGTTTTTCCTAATAGTCCCCTTATACCTCCCCCACTGCAACTTGAGACCATTGCTCCTCATTCTGTTCTGTGGCATAAACAGCGTCCATCTCAGAGGTTGCCACTGAAGTGTCTTTCACCAGCATTCGGCTCAATTGAGAATGTTGAAAGGAAAAACCAGCGCATTTCATCTGTGCCTTTGTTGTTCTTTAATTAAAGTTACTTTTACAGGGCACCTACTTTAGTAGCTGGTCTCATTTCATGTTCTCCTCCGCCCTTCAAGATAATAGTGTTATGTAAAGTGCACACACAATAAGAGGCAAAAGATGTAAAAAAGCTTGAACCGAACGTAATCTCCCTTGGGTATAAACTACATTATGATGCAGTCATGTTGCCGTGTAGGTTGGCTTCCGAATCCCAACGCTTCTGTCTAGACACGCTCCGAGA
Source organism: Rafetus swinhoei (assembly GCA_019425775.1). Lineage (NCBI taxonomy): Eukaryota > Metazoa > Chordata > Testudines > Trionychidae > Rafetus > Rafetus swinhoei. Next base: position 6,080,295 of record CM033443.1, read on the forward strand.
GGGAAGGAGCATTTAAATGGTAAAGATGTGAAGCCTACAATTATTATCCCTGTGCACATCCTGTTCTGATGTCTAGCTCTAGATTTCTAATGAAATAATTGCAAACATCACCCTCCCCCCTATTTTAAATATCGTTCTCTTAATAAACACCGCTCGCTGGGAATTAATTCTGATGTCAGGCTGCTGCAAAGATAATTTTAGTGTCAGCCTTCATTACCACATGGCATTTTGCTGCAGACGCAAGGGGAGATAAAAGCTTTGTTTTACAGCTCTTCCTGTTTTGTTATTCCACAGCCCTCACCAACGTAGTTGGACAAACGTATGTAAATTTCAAGGCTGGGCGGCAGGACTGTATGTTTCTATGCACTGAAGCTTGGTGCTACTTCAGAGGCTGAGCGTTAGGATTTATTCTGGCCCGAGGATTGATTTGCTGAATTCAAGGACAAAAGAGTGGGGCACATGGCTAGAATAAAATCGTGGTTAGAGGCCAGACTGTCAGTCTCTTCAGAGCTCTTTCAGGCTGTTTCTACAGTCTTTTCAGAATGCAGTACATGTATTCCAAGTAAATATAGAAGAGCAAACCTTTTACGAACTCTTCTCTGCTCTGCGCCAATGTTCCCCTCAAATCCCAGTCATTTTATAGGGATTCCACCAAAGTCTGAGTTTTGATTGCAGATGAAAATCAATACGCAGCACAACTCTCTGATGGCCAAGATTCGGGATCAGACTTGGATCAGGCAATAACTTCTGTGGTTTAGACAAAACAATGAAATCATGTGCTATCCCCCTCTCTTCATTGCATTCAGCTGTCTTCTGTCATCACACATTTGTTGGCAGAGAACAGTCTTTTTATTATATACAGGTTGGACCTGTCTAGTCTGACACCTGGGGACCTGACCGGTGCCAAACCAGAGAATTTGCCTAACCACAGGAGGTCAATATTGTCTAGCAGCATTACCAACACTCAGTTCCTTTAAAAAAAAAAAAAAAAAAAGGTGGCGGTACTCCAGGGGAAAAGTTGTTGAAAAAAAAAAAAAAAAAGGCAGCGGGGCCGGCATTGCCCTTTTAAGAGACACAGCCCCTTTAAGAAACACGGCTGTTGGCCATTTTCATTACAGAGATGCCGGTACGCTCCGTTCTTTCCAGGTAAGCTCTGACTGGAGGTGCCGGGCAATACTGTCACAAAAAAAGCACTGCCAACACTTCCACGGCTTGCGAGACCCTTAGAAGACATTGAGGGGTAAATTAGAGCTTCAGAACAGCACACTGAGAGCCAGGACTTGTGGCAGTAAACAAACTTTATGGAACTGTGGGAAACGTGGCCACACCCATGATAAGTGGACATCTGGCTAACTAACATCATGCTGGACCACGGATGTTGCTGGACTAGAGAGGTTCAACTTGTGTAATGATGGAAAGTGTTGCATAAGAACTAGGTGTTATTGTTATACACACAGTGTCTCATACCTGGAGGAGCTACTGTAATGCAAATAAATACTAGTTCTAAAAATAAAAGATGAATGGTTTTGTAGCTACAGTACAGGGCTGAAACATGGATGATCTGGGTCCAGTTTCCAGTCTGACCTTCGGCAAGTAGTTTTGTCTCTCTTGATCCCTCATGCTCACAGACCTTGGGAGACAGGCCAGTCCTTGCCTACAGACAGCCCCCCAACCTGAAGCAAACACTCACCAGCAGACACACACCCCACCCCAGAAACACTCACTCAGGAACCTAACCCTGCAACAAACCCCGGTGCTAACTCTGTCCACACATCTAGACAAGCAAAATATCACAGAACCATGGTGTCCAACCAGTTCTGAAGCAGTAGTCATGTAGTGGCTACTGCTATAGAGAACTAGCCACATTATTCTGAAAATGTTATTAATTTTGTGAGCCAACTAGCCACACTCAAGTGGCCAAATAGCCACATGTGGCTAGCGGCTAGTGTGTTGGACACCATGGCTCTGCGCCAAAGGCTAAATGGACACAAATCAGACATCAGGAAAGGTAACATATGGAAACCTGTGGGGGCACATTTTAACCTCCCTGACATTCAATAATGGATTTAAAAGTAGCCATCCTGCTACAAAAGAATTTTATCCCCTGATTACAGAGGGAGAGAGCAGAACAAGAGTTCATTTACAAGTTCAACACTCGCAACTTAGAACTGAATCAGGATCTCAACTGGCTAACTCACTACAAAGGCAACTTGCCTGCCTTTGATATTCACATTTCCACATCACATGCTATGCATGAGACACAGCCAGCCTGATTTAATTAGCCTCATTAACACTGGCCCTATAAGTGACAGGTAACTGCTTTTGCTGTTCTATATACCTGGATTCTGTCATTTCCACTCCATCTGTCATTTCCACTCATCTGATGACATGGGTTGTACCCACAAAAGCTCACAACCTAATACATGTGCTAGTCTCTATGGTGCAAGAGGACTGCTCGTTACTACAGGTTGGACCTCTGCGGTCCGGCACCCTCGGGACCTGACTGGTCCTGAATGAGGGATTTTTCTGGACCAGGGGAGGCTATTTCAGAGCCCCCCCAGATGCCTCTCTTCCCATTTCCTGGCTCTGCCAGCAGCCTAGCCGAGCTGTGCACTGGCTCCCTCCCCTCCTCCCCAGCAGCCCAGCTGAGCTGCATGCTGGCTCCTGGCTCCCTCCTCGCAGTCCAGCTGAGCTGTGTGCCAGATCCCAGGCCCCCCACCCCCCTGATGCGCACTGGGACTCTCTGGTCCTGGAATATCCATGGTCATGCCGGACCACGGATGTTGCCAGACCAGAGAATCCCAGATTTCAGAGGTGCAACCTGTATTCCCCCAGGTCACAGGGGTGATGTGCAGATCAATTCATTGATGTCTGTGACGTGCTCAGAGGCTAGTGTGACTGGGCTAATAGCGGTGCTTAGGTAGGAGAGCTATAAGACAAAGAACATACTGCAGATCCTGAGGTCTGGCCTACACTACAGACTTATATCAGTATACGATGTGAAAGATCCACGCTCTGGAGTGACACAGTTATAGGGTGTAGTGTAGGCCAGGAGTAAGCAAACTCAGGCTGGGGGAGCCAGATCCAGCTGGTCAAGCATTTCTCTTTGGCCCGCCCAGCTGATTAGCAGAGGTGCATCCATAGCACCAGCAGCTTCCCCTTCCCCACCTTGCTCCGTCCTGTGGCTGAGCTGTTCCCAGGGTTCTCCTGCTGGCTGTGCAGAGTGGGGGGTGGAGGGTGACAGCTGGGTGCTGAAGCCAGGTTGTTCCCTTGCGCCGAGCAGGGGTTGTACATGGAGACACACAGTCAGCAGAGCTGCTCCGATTTGAAGGTGGGGGGAGAAAACTGAGCAGGACAGATTTCCCTTAAAGAGACAGCGCCTGGATTCTCTCAGAAATTTAGCCAGCAGCAGCTAAATTTGGCTACATCTACATTACAGGGTTTTTGCGTAAAAACGGCCATTTTTGTGCAAAAATCCACAGAGCGGCCACACCTCAAGCGTGTTTTTGCGCAAGAAAATTTACAGTGAATCGACAGAATAGAGGGGTTTTTGTGGTGTAGGTATTCCTCTTTCTATGAAGAATAACTCCTTTTTGCGCAAGAGCTCTTGCGCAAAAAGGTGTGTATGGATGGGAAACAGGGTTTTTTTGCGAAAAACAGCCTATCGGAAGAATCACAGGTGCCCTGGTGGCCATTCTGTGAATGGAAATCAGCACTTTCATGCGAGAGAGCGTCCATGCAATCTGGACACTCTCTTTCGCAAAAGTGCATCGTTTTTCCGATGCGCTTCTGTGTGTGGACGCGCTCTTGCGCAAGACGTTTTTGCAGAAGATCTCTTCTGCAAAAAGCTTCTTGCGCAAGAAGCCTGCAATGTAGATATAGTCTGAGTGTCACTGTCACCCCCCTCCATCTGTGCCACGCTGTCTCTGTGCCACACGCACACAGTCACTGTCACAAAGTCCGTCTCTCACACACAAAGTGTCTCTCTGTCTGTCTGTCTCTCTTTGTAGCTCTAGCCCCACCCCTTCTGCCCAAGGCCTTGCCCTTCCTCGGGGAGGAGGCGGACCGGCCCATGACCACGTACCAATATTTATGAAGTGGACCCCCCTCTGAAAATTATTGCCCACCCCAATATAGACTGCACTAGGTTGGCAGGAGAGCATCTCCCATGGACACAGCAATTGCCTCTCGGGGAAGCGGATTAACTGCACTGATGGGGGACCCCTCTCTGCTCACCTTAAAGCATCTTCATTGCAGAGCTCCAGCAAAAACGTGGCATTTGTGCCAACGCCATTTTAAGTGTAGATTTGCCCCCTCAGAAAAATCTCAGCACACTTCCTGCAGCCTGGTTTGGAGCCAGTGGCTTTAACTAGCAGGAAATTCTGCGAGGAATGACTGAGCCCAGGCAGCCATTTTGTCACCATTTTACAGGCGAGATAAGTGAGGCAGAGTGAACACAAAACAATTAGGGAGGAGCATCTTCAGTGTGCTGAATGCAAAACCAAAAAAGGTCAGGAGAATCCCAGCCCTGGGCTTACTCTACTAGATCAGAGCTGCCAAAAATGACATAGTTCATATGTTCCTCTTGCCTTTTTTTTCTAATCAGAGAAGCTGTCTTGATTTATGCCCCAGATGATATGATGGTAAAAGCAGTGGCACTAGTCGGAGTAATAATAAATAAAACCCCAATAATAACAATCCCACTAACCCTCAAGCTTCAGGGCAAGAGCTGATCAGGAGTGAGGGTCAGGAAGGTATATCTCCCATAATATGCATGGCACTTTCCCATGCTGTTGTACTTTCATTGCGACTGTAGTAGAGCAGTCACCAGAACGAGCAGATCATCACTATGTTCTGGAGCGTGGAGGTAGCAAGAGAATAAAAGGATCAGGAGAGTCCTTTCAGATGTCACCGACCAAGGGGACCAAGGGCTGCCCCCCACCTGGCAGCATTCTGGTTTGTTTAATAAGAACATGAGAACAGCCATACTGGAGCAGACCAAAGGTCCATCTAGCCCAGTATCCTGTTTTCTGACACTGGCCAATGCCAGGTGCCCCAGAGGGAGTGAACAGAACAGGGAATCATCAAGTGATCCCACCCCTGTCACCCATTTCCAGCCTCTGACAAACAGGCTAGTGACACCATTTCTACCCATCCTGTCTAATAGCCATTGATGAACCTGACCTCCCTGAATTTATCTAGTTTTTATTTTGAGTCCTGATCCTCTGGCAAGGAGTTCCACAAGTTGACTGTGCACTGCGTGAAGAAAAATTTCCTTTCATTTGTTTTAAATCTGCTACCCATTAATTTCATTTGATATCCCCTAGTTTTTTGTGTTATGGGAACAAGTAAATAACTGTTCCTTATTCACTTTCTCCATACCTGTCATGATTTTATAGACCTCTATCATATCTTCCTTTAGTATCCTCCTTTCTAAGCTGAAAAGTCCGAGTCACTTTAATCTCGCCTCATATGGCAGCTGTTCCAAACCCTTAATTATTTTTGCTGCCCTTTTCGGAACCTTTTCCAATGCCAATATATCTTTTTTTGAGATGAGGCGACCACATCTGCATGTAGTATTCAAGATGTGGGCGTACCATGGTTTTATATAGAAGCAATAAGATAGAGAATAAAGCAGAGACTATCCTTTTTTAATGATTCCTAACATTGTTTGCTTTTTTGACTGATGCTGCACACGGAAGGGATGTTTTCAGGGGAACTATCCACAGTGACTCCAAGAGCTCTCTCTTGAGTGGTTATAGCTAAATTAGTCCCCATCATTTTGCATATATAGTTGGGATTGTATTTTTCCAATATGCATTACTTGGCATTTATCAACCCTAAATTTCATTTGCCATTCCTTTGTGTGATGGGGCTAATCCCATTACAGATGCTGATTAATGGGCTTTTACTGATATGAAATCTTACTTCTCCTTGTTTCAAGGGGCACATGTCTGGCTAAGCGTAACTATAACACCAGCAGACGCCGGTCATCAGCAGGCAGAATCGAAGCTGGGATCTCCGGAGCTTAGTGAAGGAGCCTTTATTGCATGAACGAAAAGTCAACCACTTAGGAGCTAAGGCTGTGGAGTAGACTCTGTAAACTATCTCACTGCTACTGGATGGAACAGTATCACACTCAGAAGGCAGGTGTGTTATACAAAGAGGCCCAGCAGTGGGAAACTCACAAATCAAATCATTCATGGCAGCAAATTCAAGTTAGTAAGAAATCCTGGTGCAGCCAGAATATAAAATCCTCTAAGCACCAGTGCAGTTTCGAGCAGAACTCAGGGCTCCTCTCCCCTCCTGTAGCAGTGACTTCTGCTACCAATAGGTAGTTAGTTATTTGCTTTCTATTTTTTTCCCCACTGAATGCCATGCACAGGTAGTATCAACAGTCCCAGCAGCAACACGAAAGAAGCCCTGATTTTAAATGTCAAGTTGAGCTTTTATTCTGAGCCCACAAAAGCAAATGGCTCTTACAATTAAAACAAAACTACTCAAGCTCCCTGCCCAATGCATTATGGATTGGTCCTGCCTTGGGCAGGATTTGATGACCTCCTGAGGTCTCTTCCAGCTCTCTGATTCTATGGATCAGCTCCTAGTAGCATCAGTCACCACCCAGCATGTCAACCGTACCTCAAACAAAAAGGAAAAGGGAGAAGCCCTATGTCCTCTTATAGCCTCTCCATGTTAATTGCTCCTAGCGGATTCCCTTATTGCTGGGTTCTCTCACTTATCCTCACCTGGATGTACTTGAGACAGCAGAAAGGGGAGGATTTTAACCCTTTTATCACCAAGGGGCAGGGCAGGTTTCACCAGGAGCACCTGCTGAATTAGAGAAAAGCATTCCTTGATTCCAGCGGTAAGATGAATTGGTATCAGACAATTCTGTATTCAGGTTGGACCAAGGCCGTTTACACCAATCCTACAATATTAAGATGGATTTGCTGCCAGCAGTGTATCGGCATTTCCCTAGCTAATTAAGTGCAAGGTGTAAGTGGTGTTCAAAATGCCAATAGAGGTATGCACCGGGGCTATAGTAAGCCAGGGCTACCAGAGAGCAATCAGCAGGATGGGTTCTGAGCCCAGCTGTGCCTGCACACCTGTGTGCCTTTGACTGTTGACCTTTGAAGTGGTGATAATAACCCTAGCAGTACAGCCCTACTTTTGGAAAAGACTGTGAAGATCTTGGACAAATGGCAAACACAAGGCATTAGCCACAGAGATGGGTGGAGCAGCTGCTGCCTTTTGAATCTGGATCTGTGCTAGTCAGCAATCAGGAATAATGGGAAATAAATGATAACAGGTGACAGCCTAATAACACTTTGGTGAACGAAAATGTTGCCTTTGAAACTGATTTCTAAGGACAGGGCCCACCAAAAGTTGATGCCTACCATCTGAAAGCATGTTATTTTTCAAGTACCTAAAAGGGGTTACAAGGAAGAGGGAGAAAATTTGTTCTCCTTGATCTCTGAGGATAGGACAAAAAGCTTCAATTGTAGCAAGGGCGGTTTAGGTTGGGCATTGGAAAAATGTTGTAACTGTCAGGGTGGTTAAACTATGGAATAAATTGCCTAGAGAGGTTGTGGAATCCCCATCACTGGAGATATCTAAGAGCAGGTTGGACAGACATCTATATGATCTAGATCAGTGTTCTCAACTTTTTTTTTTTAATAAAGTACCCCTTTAAAAATATATAAATACCCCCAGTACCTACAGTTTTCAGACACACAATTGTTTTCTCCCATTGCAACACATTTGTTTAAACAACTTAATCATAGCTAGGCGGGAGATGAAATTTTGGGTGTAAAAGTACAAAAATAATGAAGCACTGTAAAACTTAAAAATTCAGTTTTCTCCAAATTTCAGTTGTGTTGACGTACCCCCCCCAGACGTCTCTCGAGTACCCCTAAGGGGACTCGTACCACTGGTTGAGAAACACTGCTCTAGATGGTGCTTGGTTCTGCCATGAGGGCAGGGGACTGGACTTGAGGACCTCTCGAGGTGCCTTTCAGTTCTAGTGTTCTATGATTCTATGCGCTACCGTGGTATTACGAGGTTTCCTTTATTTGGTACCTGGCACTGCAGGGATTCCCTGTACTCTGTATCCAGCCTGGCAGGAATTAATATGTGGCATCCAATCTTGCCATACACACCCACGGCTTTGAAAGAGCAAACGAAAGCATTTTAATGGCACCTGCTCTACATAATTTAGGCAAGATCGTCCTCTAAAGCAGTTGGTGCTCCGCGGATCCCCTGCCCCCTCTTAAAGAGACAGAGTTGCGGTGGCTGGGCTTTTTTTTTTTTTGCTTGATGGAATGCGGCAGGGCCCTAGAGGTTCCATGGCCAAATAAAATTGGGAAACACTGCTCTGAAGTATACCACAACCTTTCAGGTTCGAGGTGCAGGGTTGTTGTTTTTTTCCGATCTATGATCGAGCCTCCATCCTGCCATGGCATGCGAGCGCCTCACAAAGCTCCATGCATTTTTCTCCCCAACACCTCTGTGAGGTGGGGTGGTGCTGTTATCTCTAGGGCCCTACCAAATTCCCAGATATGCACAGCGCATCCCAGACCATGAAATCTGGTGTCTGCCAGCAAGATCTGGCCTATGCTATACTGATTTCACGGGGCAGACCAGCATTTCTCAAACTGGAGGGGCCTGACCCATAAGGGAGTTGCAGGGGGTCACAAGGTTATTTCAGGAAGGTTCCAGTATTGCCACCTGACCTCTCCACTGCTTTCAGAGCTGGGCAGCTGGAGAGCGGTGGTTTTAATGTTGGCTGGGTGCCCAGCTCTGAAGGCAGCACCCTGCCAGCAGCAGCACAGAAGGGTGGCAATACCATACCCATGTTGCCCTTACTGCTGTACTGCTACTCTGAGCTGGGTGGCCAGAGATTGGAGGCTGCTGGCTAAGAGCCCGCCTCTGCAGGCAGCTGTGCAGAAGTAAAGGTGGCAGGTCCATGCCAGGCCATCCTTACTTCTGCACAGCTGCAGGCGGTAGCTCTGCCTTCAGAGCTGGGCTCCCACCCAGCAGCTGCTGCTTTCCAGCTGCCCAGCTCTGAAGGTAGTGCTGCCACCAACAGCAGTGGAAGAGTAGGGCTAGCAATTGTGCAACTCCCCCTACAATAACGTAGCGACTCTTACCCAGCGCCTTTTTGGGTGAGGACTCCGACAATTACAACACCATGAAATTTCAAATTTAAATAACCAAAATCAGGACATGTACCATTTAAAAAATCTTATGATCATGAAATTGACCAAAATGGACTGTGAATTTGGTAGGGCCCAAATTATCTCTATTGTACAGATGGGAAACTGAGGCACAAACCACACCTCAGGTCCCCCAGGAAGCCTGTAGTGAAGCAAGGGAGTGCACCTGGATTTTTTGAAGTCTGGGCTCATGCCCCTGACCACTGCACCATCCTTCCTCTGCATTGCTTCCCCCCCTTAAATAATCCATTTATTTCCAAAGACCATGTATAACTCTGCTGCTCTTAATGATAAAAGCTCTAGTGATTCACTTATTAACATAGTGGGATACTGACTGAGTAGGACAACCACATACAGAGACATGTACTAAACCCAGGAGGGAAGGATAGCTCATGGTTTGAGCATTGGCTCCTTGAGGGGGCCATTTGGGTCAAATCTGTCAGGAATGGTGCTTGGTCCTGCTGGGAGGACAGGGGACTGGACTCAATGACCTCTCAAAATCCCTTCCAGCTCTATGAGATAGTATGCCTCCATATATTACTTTCTTCTTATTATATTATAAAATACACGCAGACCAATTAACACCTGAAATGTGCTTTCCTTTCAGCAAAATCCACAAAACATGTTGCCTTCATAAGAGACAATCATATGAGCTCAGTCCAATATTTCTGCGCGCTGTGGGTGTCTTGAGGGGAGGTGACCTGCTCTTTGCTTTCTCCCTCGATTTGTAAGATGGTTCTTCAGGATTCATGATTTGGGGAGGAAGCATTTGGGGGTCTGAGGTGACTAAAACACAGATGAAACAGACCTGGCCTGGCAAGGTGAATGGCAGCTGGGACTCACCCGCCGTGGCTTCTGAAAGAGCCAAAAAAGCTTTCTGCCGCTGAGATTTCTTATGCCTGGGACAAGCTACCGAAGAGAAACACTGGGAGTCTCATGGCTTGAGTCATTGAAGAATAAGCCAGACTAAGCATTAGCAAAAGGCATGGGAGGAAGCATTCCAGTACGGGCTCAATGCACTAATGGAGCATTTCCATCTCTGTTCTGAGTCAAACTGTCCTTGCATTCACCCATGAAGCTCTCTTAGGTATTCAAAGCGCCCATGTCTGAGGATAGAATGGCATCTATCCAAGGTTATGCACCCCTCCCCCCTTTACCTTGGTAGTTGCGCACATCACAAACTTTATTTAGAACATAAGAACGGCCATACTTGGTCAGACCAAAGGTCCATCTAGCCCAGAGTCTGTCTTCCAACAGTAGCCAATGTCAGATGCCCCAAGAGGGAATGAACAGAGCAGGGAATCCTCAAGTGATCCAATCCCTGTCACCCATTTGCTGCCTCTGCCAAACAGAGGCTAGGGACACCAGTCCTACCCATCCTGGCTAATAGCCATTGGTGGACCCATCCTTCATGAATTTATCTAGTTCTTTTTTGAACCCTCTTAAAGTCCTGGTCTTCACCACATCCTCTGGCAAGGAGTTCCACAGGTTGACTGTGCACTGAGTGAAGAAAAACTTACCTTTGTTTGTTTGCTTTAAACCTGCTACCTATTCATTTCATTAGGTGGCCCCTACCTCTCTGGACTTTCATCTGCCTTTGAGATGTGGAGGTTTCTCATTTCTGACCCACAGAAACCTGCTACCTATTAATTTCATTCAGCAACCTCTACTTCTTGTGTTATGGGAACAAATAAATCACTTTGCCTGATTTACTTTCTCTGCCCCAGTCATGATTTTATAGACCTCTAGCCTGTCCCCCCTTAGTCTCCTCTTTTCTAAGCTGAAAAGTCTGAGTTTTATTCCTCTCCTCAGATGGCTGCCATTCCAAACCCCTTTCCTGAACTTTTTCCAATGCTAAGATATCTTTTTGGAGCTGAGGTGACAGAGGTCTCCAAACTGTGGAGCGTGACCCCCGAGGGCAGGAAAGGACATGTCGGGGGCACAGCTGGATTCAGGCTATCGCCCATGGTGGGGGGGGTAGGGAGAGAGCACCCCCCAGCTCTGCTCCAGCCCTAGCTGATAGCCCTGTGCCTGAGGCCCCACCCACCAACCCTACACCCAGGGTCCCACCTGTGCTCAGGGTCGAGGCTTTGCTCCCAGCCCTGTCCCCTCCCCTAGCATTGCCGCAGCCTCAGCCCCCTTACTCCTGCCTGTGCCCCCCTCCCAGATCCACGGACACACTCCTGGGTCCGATTCCAGGGGTGTGGACAGGACTGGGGGAGTGAGATAAAAGTGTGGGGAACCCACGGAGTCAGGTCTGTTTTCCTCTGTGGAGCAAGGCAGTGCTATTACTGCCATTGTACCGATGGGGAGCTGAGGTACACTGAGGCTAAGGGACTTGCTCAAGGTTGCCTAGGAAGTGTGTGGCAGAGCAAGGCATTCAATGTGGGTCAGTTCTCCCAGCTCAGTCCCCGCTGGAGCTCCCTTCCTCCCTCAAAGAAAGAGCACGTGTCCCTCGGGTCTTCTAGTGTATTTATATTCTGCTAGACCCTGGCTGCTAGCTTTAAGCATCATGAAATCTCCATTTAAATCATTTAAATTCCATTCTCAGTCCAATGTACGTAACATCTGCTGCATCTCAAAGATGCGCCTCATTATGAAATCAACGTTCCTTGGGTAGCCGCTACTTAAGGCTAAGTGGCCATTGATTTTTGACGCACGAGCAATCTCTGTATGTTCACAAAGTGGACAGCAGCAAATCGATGGGACCAGCGTAAGAAAAAAAAAGAAAAGAAAAAGAGAATCCAGCTTTAGTCTGAAGGCAGAGCGAGTGCGTGAGCCCAGAAACCACGGTTCCATTTCCACTTGTTTGCCTGGACACTAGCTCTGAATCCTAATCTGCGTCTCTCCTTGCAGAGTACAGTCTGTGTGGCGAGGGGAGCCTGCTATGCAGGCTGCATCGCAAATGGGTCAGACTGAAACGCTGAGGCCGAGAGCAGGAGGCCAGGGCAGATCCTGGTGAACCCCTCATTACCGCCGCTCCTCCTGGCTCTCACTACCGTAAGCAGGAGGCCGGGCTATGCTGAGGAAGGCCGAGCACGCAGGGAAGGGGTTGAGTGTCTGAGTGAGCACGCTCCGGTCAGCAAAGACCTCTGGGCTAGACTCCCAACCACGTCAGAGCCCTTTTCCATCCGTTTGCCGCTTCAGCTCTGCAACCCCCAGGGCCACCTTCTGCCCCTTTTGCTCCTGGGGAACGGTACTTGACTTCATGACTGGTTCTACTGAACATGAGCAAGCGTGTCTGGGGGCCTGCTCCCCCATCTGGGACTGCCCCAGCCCCCAAGCCTCTCGCTCCCCGGAAACCCTTTAGGCAGGGCAGGGGAGCTGAAATTCCCTCCACTCCCAATTTGTACAGAAATGTTGCTGGCTGTTCCCCTTCATCAGGGAGCCAGGGGAAAGTGCAGAGTTTGCTGCATTCCTCACTCTGGCGGGTGGGAGGGGCAGGAGGCTGAAACTCCCTCCACTCCCAATTCGTACAGAAATGTTGCTGGCTGTTCCCCTTCATCAGGGAGCCAGGGGAAAGTGCAGAGTTTGCTGCATTCCTCACTCTGGCTGGGGGGAGGGGCAGATGAACCTGCACCTGCCCCAGCTGGGGGACATGCACCCCTTCCCCAGCTGTGCCCACTGGAGCTGCAGCAGCCATGGAGCGGCACTTCTCACCTGGCCTTTACTAATCAGTTAAAGGGCTATTTTTTCCTGTGTCTTCCTGGATTACTCTGCTTGCTGCTAGGCTAGAACCAAGTGCTAAAACCTGGGGGGCTTCCTTCCTTTAGGCATAAAAACATGGGCACAAATAAGAACAACCACACTGGGTCAGACCAAAGGTCCATCTTAGCCCATTGTCCTGTCTGCCAACAGTGGCCAAAGCCAGGTGCCCCAGAGGGAGTGAACAGAACAGGGAATCATCAAGTGACCCCTCCCCTGTTGCCCACCAGCTAAGGACACCATCCCTGCCCCTCCTGGCGAACAGCCATTTGATTTACCTATCCTCCATGAACTTCTCTAGCCCAGTGTTTCTCAACCTTTTTTAAAAAATGAAATATCCCTTTAAAAAAATAAGTACCCCCTTTTTCAAAGAAAAAAAGAAAAGAAATTATAAGTATCCCCAGTACCTACAGTTTTCAGACACACAACATTTTTTTCTACCATTGCAACACATTTGTTTGAACAACTTAATCGTAGCCAGGCAGGCAATGAAACTTTTGGGTGTAAAAAGTACAAAAAATAAAATAAAATAAAGCTCTGTAAAATTAAAACAAAAATTCAGTTTTCTCCAAATTTCCATTGTATTGACGTACTCCCCAGACTTCTCTCAAGTACGCCTGAGGGTATTCATACCACTGGTTGAGAAACACTGCTCTAGCCCTTTTGTTGAATTCCCTATGAGAATTGTTGCAAAGCATAGAAAGCCAAGATAAACAGAGCCCAGCTATGTGAAGATGTCAAAGACCACCTGGAGAGGTGTTAGAAGTACTGTACTACATGCACGCTCCGATTTCTTTCATGAATAATTAGCTTTCCATCAGGGAGAAGAGCCCTCGTCTCAGGTGAATATACATCCCGCAATGTTGACCCAGAGAGTTACATTTTCTACAAGCATCCAAGAATGCATCCGGTGAAGTGTTGTGGGTGGTGCAGCCATTTGCATATAGAAGTATCTACATGTCTCAGATGCTGCTGTTTGCATGTACCCATGCGGGTGTCTTCAAAGCTCATTGGAATGGAGCCCTCAGCACCTACGGGGCTGAGTCCTGCCCTCGGGACAGAAGACTCCCAAGCACTGCTCCTCCGATGGGCTAAGCAGCAGTTCTGCAGGAAAGGACATGGGGATTATTCGGCTCTGGTGAGGTCACATCTGGAGTATTGCGTCCAGTCCTGGGCCCCCCATTACAGAAAAGATGCAGGCTCATTGGAGAGAGTCCTGGGGAGGGCAACAAAAATGATTACAGGGCTGCAGCCCATGACTTACGAGGCGAGGCTGAGGGATTTGGGCTTCTTTAGTCTGCAGAAGAGAAGAGTGAGGGGGGATTTGATAGCAGCCTTCAACTCCCTGAAGGGGGGTTCCAAAGAAGATGGAAAGAGGCTGATCTCTGTGGTGACAGATGGCAGAACGAGGAGCAAGGGTCTCAAGTTGCAGTGGGGGAGCTCTCAGTTGGATGTTAGGAAAAACGATTTCCCTAGGAGGGTGGTGAAGCACTGGGATGGGTTCCCTAGGGAGGGGGTGGCATCTCCATCCCTAGAAGTTTTTAAGTCCTGGCTTGACAAAGCCCTGGCTGGGATGATTGAGTTGGGGTTGGTCCTGCTTTGGGCAGGGGGGCTGGAGCTGATGACTCCTGAGGTCTCTTCCAGCCCTAAAACTCTATGACTCTAAGTCTATATGGATTGCAGGTGGAAATTGCAGCCCTGGGGATATACCAGCAATAGTTCACACGTCCTCAAGAGGGCCTGTAGGGGGGAATGGCTGGTGCAGCCATATAGATCCTCTGACCAACACCCTGTTCATATGATTGGGACAGTCACAGAGGCCACTGTAGACCAGAAGTTTCTGCAGTGTAAGACCAGGGTTCGAACTCAGGTTCAAACCTAACTCCCGTGTCCATCTACACATGAATTGCACTAACTCCGGGCTCAGACCTGCAAGGGTGGAAGGTCTGAGCCTGCATCTAGCCAGGACCTGTAGTTCAAGTCCCATTGCTTTGCAATGTAGATGCAGAGCCCTGAACTTGTGGTCTGGAAGTTCCCCCCCAAAAAAATTCTGCCACCCCCCCAGGCTGGCTTTCTTTGTCTTCTGGACAGTCAAGTTTTCCCATGCTGCACCACGAACCAAGGGCTAGAGAAGTAACATTTGGGGATGCTACGAGGAGGTCTGGGATATGCGTGGTTGGACTCAGGCTCACAGAATGCTGAAGCCTCAGGGTAGGACCCATGTTTCAACAGTCCCTAGCCGGGGGTTACAGATAGTTGCAGAGACTCAAGTTCTGGGTTAATGACCCCAGGATCTGCAAACTCAAGTTCTACTAACCCTTATGCTTAAATTGTAGTGCAGCCATATCCTAAGGCAACAGGACTAAAGCAGTACCTAGCTACAGGGAGCAATCAGATCTGACTAGTGGTCACCACCTAGCAGATTCCTAATCTGCTTTGCCAGTGAGAAACAATGCACAGAACAGCACAAGAATCAGGCCCTTCTAAGAAGCAGCCAAATGCAGGTGACCATTGAAGGTCTGATCAAGTGTCTTTCCTAGGACTTGAACAGGTTCAGGATCAGGTTGGTGGTGACTAAGCCAACAGGCCCTCATTGCAGGACCAAATACTGTCCAGACCATCCCTGCTACACATTTATCTAACCTACTCTTATCTATCTCCAGAGATCGAGATTCCACAACCTCCCTGGGCAATTTATTCCCGTGTTTAACCACCCTGATAGTTAGGAACTTTTTCCTAATGTCCAACCTAAACCTCCCTTGCTGCAGTTTAAGCCCATTGCTTCTTGTCCTATCCTCAGATGGCTGGCTTATTACGGAAATTTTGCCCAATGATAATTCACACCTCGATTCAGCCCTTCCTAACATAGCATTTGACCCCTAGCCCTATGCACTGCAGATAGGCTAATGAGCTTTATTTTACTTCTGAGAAAACAGCCTGCAAGGACTGCTCCAAATCTCTACAGAGCTATGGGGGCTTTGCCCACAGTGATTGCTGTGATTCACTTTTTCACAGCTCTTATGTGGCCTCCCTGATTTCATATTTTTCCAGGAAGCACTCTCCGTTCCCCAGCGTCACATGGTGCTCCAGATATTTGATGTGCCCCGGGGCTTGCAGTGAGCCCAGTGATACAATTACTGTGCCTGTACTTAGTGCAGCCGACAGACTTGCCAGCCCCTGGAAGCTGGAGGGGAGGGGCTCCAGGTCTTAGAAGGGGCGGAGCTTTAGATGGAAGGGGAAGGGCCTTGGATAGAAGGGGCGGGGCTGGGGCTAGCCAACTCCAGGCAGCCCTCAGTACTGCCCAGAGAATGCTGTGTGGGGCTCCAGCAGATTTAAAGGGCCTGGGGCTCCAGGCCCTGGGGCAGTTGCCCCTCTTTGCCCCCATTGGTGCAGATGCTGGTAATATGGTACAGAAACCATGGCGACAGTGCTCAAGACAGTGCTGGCAACGTGGTGCAAAACCGACAATCAAGACGTTCAGCCTATATGTTAAGGAGCCATTCAGGGGATAATGTTGAAGCGCTGTCTGTTAAAAAAAGGATTCTATTTTATGGGATATATATTTATCTGCATCCAAATCAAACAATGGGACTTTTTTGCAACACAAAAGTTAGCTAGCAAATTAGCAAGGGCAGAACTCCGGGCCCTCTGAGGCCATGTTTACACTAGGAGATTAATTCAAATTTACTAAATTTGATTTCTGAACTCCTGATTCAACCAATTCAAACTTCCGTGTCCTCACTATGGGGAAGAATCAAATGTAGCCTGAGGCAGGTTCCCTTAATGAGGATGCTCTACCTCGGACTCAGAGTGCCAGGAAACACTCTGGGGAGCGGCAGAAGCCTCCTGGTGGCCAATTAGGCTACGTCTGCATGGTAGTGCTATTTCGGGATACCAGAGTGTCTTGAAATGGCTCTCCTGCGTCTTCACAGCAAGCCCGTTATTTCGAAATATAATGAGCTCACTATTCCGATGTCTCTGTAAACCTCATTCCACAAGGAGTAAGGGACGTTTCAGAATAGCGGGTTATTTTGAAATATGGTGCTGTATAGACAGCGTCAAAGTACAAAATAAGCTATTTTGAAATAAGATCGAAATAAAATACTCCATTTGAGTAGCTCAAATTGCATATCTTATTTCGAGCTACAGCACAGTGTAGACACACCCTTAGTTTGAATTAGCAGTACCTGAGCATCCACACTAATGTTATTTTGGACGTACAAGTTCAGAATGAGCATTATTCCTCATGAAAAGTAGGAGTACAAAGTTACGATTCTGTGGCCCCTTATTCTGGAATAACAGGCTTGGTAGTGTGGACTCACTGCTTACTAATTCGAACCTGGGGGGCTAATTTTGGACTAAAGTCCTAGTGTAGACCAGGCCTGAGTTTCTGATCTGAAAGTGTCTGAGCAGAGGTTGCACGTCACTGGCTAGTACCGGAGCACAGACTGTCTCATCAACATTCAGCGTGGCTGCCCAAACTAGGAGGAGGAGAGAACAAACAACAGCAGGAGATGGGTGAAGATAAAAGAAGAGCAGGAAGCTAGGATGTTTCCTGCTGAAGCTGTAGATCGTCTCTCTAAGGGACTCCAAGGCCTAACTTCTCTCATTCAAGGAGAAGAAAATTGCTTAGAACACAACGGAAAGAAGCACAAATCAATGACACATAAAATAGGAACCGTCATGCAGTTTTGTCCGAGGAGTGAACTATTACCCCCCCAATTTTTTGTGGCTTTATTGTCAACTTCCTTTGTCCCTTGCACTGCCAGGACATACTCATGCTGGGATGCTGGAATTTCAGAGTGTGCTAGGAAAAACTGCTCTTGCAGCATTTCCATTCCTGTCAAAACTGGGATTCCTGGAATCTCAGGAGAAATCGTCTCGAGAGATTTTCCAGTTTTTCAATCTGGCACAGCTGCTGTTTGCTTTGTGATTATTCTACACGGGACTTCAGTCTCCAGGGCTGTCTAGCGTGATGTCACCTGATTTAAATATGGCCATGGAGATCATTATTGCTACCACTGTTACATATTTGCAACAAATCTTATGCAAAGTTTGTCAAGTAACCGTCAATAGAAAAAGTTACGATTTGCTCAAGATGATGATGCTATTTGTCTCTGAAGTTATGACTATTGACCGTGTGCCTGTATTTCAAATGTTTGCTCGTGTGGTAACACCCGTGAGGTGTTTAGCCAGCACAACGTGAAGGGACTATTCAAGTCGAATGGCCCAACAAAAATCCCTTATCTCACAATGGACTATGGAAAACGCCCATTCACACCTGATGGACTTTTATGTGAATGTTCTAATCGGAGAATGGCTATTGGCTTTGGACTAAGGGAAGTAGGCATGGACATGTGACTTGCCCATGTGACTCCAAAATCCAGCTTGTTATCTGGATTTTTCCACAAGCTGTGCAGAGGGCTTTGTTTGACGCAATGCGTTTCCCTCTACATGGTAGACGTTATACAAGGCCCTGAAAGCATCTTCATTTTGCCTCTTTCCTGCTCAAATTTTTGGATGACGAACTTACATTAATGGCGCATTCTAACCAAGGGACTGAGGACCTTCCAATGAGTTGGAAGCAGCCAGAGACTTAACAAGCCAGCAATTTATTCTATTACTGTTACAAGCCTAAACCAAGAACTTTGCAATAATTGTATGTAATTAGCCAATTTTAGCTTTTCCTTCCCTCCTTCGGCTACATCTAGACTGCATTGCTTTTTTTGGATACAGGAAGTATCCCGAAAAAGCAACGCCACATCCAAGGAATGCGTCCCCTTTTTCGAATTTTTTTTTTTGAAAAAGCGGATGTGCTCTTTCACCATCCTTGTAAACTTTATTCTACGAGGAATAAGGGATGTGTCGAAAGAGCACTTTCTTTCAAAATGTGGCACCGTGTAGATGCACCAAATTTCAAAAGGGCCTCTTTCGAAAGTAAATCGGAAAAAGATACACAATTTGCATATCACAATTTGTGTACCACAAATTGCATATCTTTTTCCGATTTAACATTGCAGTGTAGTCCTAGCTTTCTTTCTTTCTTTCAATTGATTTAAATAACCACTCATCATTTAGTGTTGTAGGTGGTGAGACCAGGACTGGAATACCCAAGGAGGCTGCATTTCTGACTTCTTGATAGCCAGGCTGGTGAGAGAGCAGTTGTCTTTTGTTGCTGGATTGGCAGATCTTATGGGAGAAAATCTACCCACTTTGGGGTGTGTCTGCCCTATTTCTTAGAAGTTTGTCCTGGAATTGGCATTCTCAGTTGCGATCCACTGAAGCACAGTAACATGTAGTGACAAAACAGCTGTAATCATCAATAGCATTAAAATGACACATCTTGGGTGGTGAGGAAGTGCCTCCCTGAGACCATTCTAAATTTTCCTTGATCCTGAAAATGCTTTTGTGTCAGAAATGCTTTTCCCACAATATTGATTCAGCAGATTGCATTTGCCTGGATGGCACGACTCTCCTTCTTCTAGGCCAGTGTTTCCCAATTTTATTTGGCCACGGAACCCTTTTAAACTCAAAAGAATTTTGCAGAACCCCTAGTAACAGGTCTTATATATGGAGCTGAAAAAGTAGACCACAAATAAGTAAGGAATAATACACAAATGCTAAACAAGGTCATGAGATCAACATTTAGTTCAATTGCACATATTTAAAAACAAAAATCACATTTAATGTGTACAAAAAATAAAGCTAAAAAACGAATATGCATTAAATATTATTATTTTTTTAAAACCATAAAATGGGATTGTAATGGAATTTTCTCGCGGAACCCTTATTTTCACTTCGTGGAACCCCCGGTTCCATGGAACACCGTTTGGGAAACACTGTTCTAGGCTATTGACAATCGAACACCAGCCTGGGTGTCCTCATGCTTGTGCTGCTGGAGGAAGGTGGCTGTTGTTTTACTGTCTCAGTAGCCTCAGTTCATATCTTGTGATTTTCCAGACCCACAAGTTCAGATCCCGCAACTCAAGTTTCTGTAAAATTAATTGACTGAGCTGGGAGCCAGAGAGAAGGCAAATGTGGAAGCTGCGTTGGCCTCCGGCACTGCAGTAATGAGAATCTTCTCCAGTACACTGTCACCGGGAGATCTAATTTTAAGTCTCCTCAGGGGATGTGGCCCAATGCGCATTATTCTCCCGCCCACATGTCACTCATTCAACACTTGTGGGGAGCATTTGGCAAACTGTGTGTCCTGCCACAAGCCCCGGGAGCCTAGTTTGGTTCAAGGAAGAGCCAAATTGCTCCCGAGTGAAGTAGTAAAGCTGGGAGACAAAAGGGGATGATAGCTAGTGGAAGTCCATCCTCCCCCGCCATGATGAGATTATCCCTTTGATGCAACCGAATTGGAGGGCCTCTTTCCTGGCAGTCTCACAAAGGACAAGACTTTTCTGTAAAATGGCCATTGCCGCCAAGTGGCTCAGAGATGCCAAATATTTTCGCTGTTCCAGGGCACTGTGATGCGTATGTTGAGACATCATAATGCCAGGCTGTATGCAACGTGGTTGTAACCAAGCTGGTAGGCCAGGCCCAACTGTTATTGGACCAAGATCGGTTGCTGAGAGAGACCAGCTCTCAAGTTATGCAAAGCTCTTCTTCAGGATGGAGAAAGGTGCATGTTGAACCTCTCTAGTCCGGCACCCTTGGGGCCTGACCGGTGCCGAACCAGAGAATTTGTCAGACCACAGGAGGTCAATATCATCTAGCAGCATCACCAACACTACCACTGGTTGAGAAACACTGGGCTAGACGACAAGTTTTTGTTGGAAAAAAACCTTTTCCGATTCTTTTGTCAGAAGAGGCTTTTCTGACATTTAGCCTGGGCCAAATGTCGGAAACACCCCTCTTTCGGAAGCCCTCTTGCAGAACGAGGAATACACGGGCTTCTGAAAGAGCGCGTGTGCTCTTCTGCAAAACAAACAAACAAACAAAAAAGCCGAAGAGCAAACGTATTCCCTAGACACAGCAGAGGTTTTTTTGGGGATACCGGAAAAAATCCGCAGTCTAGCCGTGAAAGGGGAATAATGCACCATAAATTCAGGCTCCACTCTTATTTCGCCTGTGTGTTTTTCCTGGCTGATATGATTGTGACAAACTCAATTAGGTGGCCCCTTCTGTTCTCAAGCCACCTCTCTCCTGCTAATCTGAAGCGGCATCTCAGAAAAGCAAGATCAGCTGTGGCACTCAGAGAGGAAGAGTGTGCACTGAAGTCCTGGTGCGACACAGTGGCCGTGCTCTGAGAAATAATGTGCAGGGCAGTAGGGGTACGTCTACACAGCAGCGTTATTTCGGAATCACGTCGCGCGTCTGCACAGCGAGCCGTTGTTTCGACATAATGGCGAGCCGGAGGACTTCTTACTCCGACTCCTGTAACCCTCATTTCACGAGGAGCAGGGGAAGTTGGGGGAAGAGTGTTCTCCCTTCAACTTCCTGCTGTGTAGACAGCGCCAACAGCCGAATTAAGTTACTCTGACTGCAGCTACGCAACTGACGTAGCTGAAGTTGTGTCGCGTAATTCGACTTTTGCCTTGCTGTGTAGACGTGCCCTAGCCCTTAGGAGAGCATCTGTGTGAGAGCAAGGGAGAAGAAATGGAAAACGCGAGAGGACGGTGAGGGAGGAAACAAGACAAAGAAAAGGGGAAGGGTGGAGTAGAGGATGGGGTCATGTCCCGAGCTCCCTCTGATTTCTTCCAGCCCTGAGCAGAATGAATGTCCTTCTGTGCACCAACGGAGAGGTGACGTGTGACATAGAGGGGACGTACGACGCATCCCCTACATGTTGGTGCACATGACAAAATTCATGTGGCAGGAGGGGGCCAAGGGATTCTGCATGTGGGAGGGGGCTCGGGGCTGGAGCAGAGCTTTGGGGTACTGGAGCTCTGGCTGAGGGTGCTGGCTCTAGGATGGGGCTGGCGATGAGAGGTCTGGGGTGTAGGAGATGGGCTTCATATTTGGGGAGTGCTTAGGACTGGGGTACAGGCTCTGGCCAGGGCTTTGGGGTGCAGGAAGGGTACAGGCTCTGGGCTGGGGGTTGGGATGTAGGAGGGGTACAGGCTCTGGCCTGGGGTTGGGTGCAGGAAGGGTACAGGCTCTGGGCTGGGGGTCTAGACTTTGGTGTGGGGCTGGGGATGAGGTCTTTGGGGAACAGGAGGGTTTTCAGAGCTGGGGGGGCTCAAGGTGGGGCATAGTATGGGGCCCATCCTTACCTGGGCAGCTCCCTGCTGGGGAAGGTGAGGCGGGGCCCCTTTCCCCTGGCTGTGGCAGCTCAGTGCTAGCACCTGTGGGGAGGGGCTGCTCTCCACCAACCATGGCAGCTCCGCTTACTTGGGGGGAACGTAGGTCATGGCATGTGAGGGAACCTCTGAAATGTGCCAGGTAGCGCCCGGGGCCTCCGACCAGGTCATTTATTCAAGGTGATTGGGAGATTCCCCTGGAAAAAAAAAAGGGGCCTTCCCCATCTCCATCCTATTATTGCGCTACCTCCTTTGCTGCTTCACTATAGCCCTAGTGTAAAAGACTCCCACCTTTCAACTGTTCCAGCGCTGGAACTGAGCAAAACGGCTGGCTTGCCCATAGGCGTAAGTGAAGTTACGGCCGCGCTCCCAGGCTGGTCTTAGGCACCAGGGCCAAGTTAAAGAAGTTGCAACTTGATCAAATTGAAACCCACCCTCCCTGCGCATTGAGCTGTGAATGCCGAGGCCGCGTCTAACGTGGCCCGGGATTGTATTAGGTTTCACTGAACACCTGCTGCAGATGGCTGGTTGCCCTGGCATGTCCCACATCTGGAAACCAGAGAGGATTAAACACACACAGCTCTTTGGGACTGGACAAAACACCGTCTGAAGAGAGGGGGTAGCATTGCTCTAAAACATTATTAATGATGGTTGAGTGGTAGCACTCTGGGAATACTCATTCCCTTTGATGGTGGCTGTGTTTGAAAGGCACACTTAGAACCCTGTGCCTTTGCAGATGTCCGCTTTTTTTCTGCCGATATGGCTGCGGATACAAACTTGGTATCTGAAACCTGGCAACTGTGCGGAGATCCGCTTTATATTTGTGGGTATTCCTATGAAGGAAGGCTGAAAGAATTGGGTTTGTTTAGTTTAGAAAAGAGAAGACTGAGGGGGGACATGATAGCCGTTTTCAGGTATCTAAAAGGGTGTCATAAGGAGGAGGGAGAAAACTTGTTCATCTTGGCCTCTGATGCTAGAACAAGAAGCAATGGGCTTAAACTGCAGCAAGGGAGGTTTAGGTTGGACATTAGGAAAAAGTTCCTAACTGTCAGGGTAGTCAAACACTGGAATAAATTGCTCAGGGAGGTTGTGGAATCCCCTTCTCTGGAGATATTTAAGAGTAGGTTAGATAAATGTCTATCAGGGATGGTCTAGACAGTATTTGGTCCTGCCATGAGGGCAGGGGACTGGACTCGATGACCTCTCGAGGTCCCTTCCAGTCCTAGTATTCTATGATTCTATCCTCAGCTCTCAATGCCGATAGCTGCAGCTCGTTTTTGCGGATACAGCTGCAGAGGTGGACACCAATTTGGCATCCGCACAGGGTTCTAGGCCTAATCCCTTTACCAAAAGGGAGAAATTACAGCACTGCTTAGTCCAGGGCAAAGCAACTGGGGTTCTCATGTTAGAATAAGAAAGTTAGAGGCATTTAGATCCATTGAAATTCAATGGCGCTGGACATCAAAAAATCCCACAGACACTTGCAAATCTGCCTCTTGGGTTTTAAACTGCATGCTACATGTTATTTAAGGGCTCAAATACGAGTATTTCAGTTCTAGCTGGCCACACCCTCGCCTGTTCCAGCCCCGGGACCTTCCTGTACAGATGCTGGGAGTCGCATGCCCAGCTAATGTAAATGGGTTTCAGTGAGGCATGGCAATTTCATAGACTCATAGAATCCTAGAACACCAGAACTGGAAGGGCCCTTGAGGGGTCATTGAGTCCAGTCCCCTGCCCTCACGGCAGGACCAAGCACCGTCTGAATCACCATTTGGGGAATCCTGTCCACTTGGGCTGTAAGGCTGCAGTGCACGTTGACATCCATTAGGAATTGGACAAAGCTGCTCAGTCAGTGGTGTCCCAACTTTATTACCTCCGGAGGGCCCTGTAAGCCAAGCACAACCTTGCGAGGGTCAAACAGATTCCACGTATTTTAATAACGTTTGTTGATTTATATGTTAGGTTCAGCTCGTGTCGTATTTCGAGAGGGTGTAGTCTGTTTACACACTTGCATAAACGAAAATAGCGTAAACAGGACGACAAATGGTAATGGAAGGGGAATAAATATATTGTGTTGAAGCAGGCCGTAGGCCGTAGGAGAAGGCCAGAAAAGGCCAGCGGAGGTGTAGAGAAAGATGCCCACTGAAAGCCACAAAGGTGAACAAGAACAGATCTGTAAAAAAGCACAAAATCAAATGACATCACGTCACCACCAAAGGAAGCAAACGGAAAAATGACTCCACAAAGTGGTGATGTGAGAATGGGGCCTACAAATTGACCCTAATTGTGGGCTCCACTGTAATGGATGTTTATTAGAGGTCAAAATAACCTGTACAAACACACGTGGGTGGGAAAAGGCATGAAAGGGAGACGGAAAAACTGAATGAGTCCAAATAAAAAGACTTACTGATGTAGCTGTTGTAAGATCATGCTTGGTGAACAAGAACATGTGGGTCCAGAAATTCAGGAACCAAAATTGCTGGGTTGGATATCAGGCCTCGTTGACGAACAAAATAATGAGGGAAGCAGTTATTCCATCCATCGCTTCCTTTTCTGGGTTCTTGAGAAAAGAGACATTAGGGGGAAACTATGGAAGAACAGATGGAAGCTACTGGAGAGAGCTTCACCACCATCTGCTAGGACACTAGGCCTTCTTCATCCTAATCCTGAGAGATGTCCTGAACAGACTGAGCCAGAGAGAGGGAGCCAGCTGACACAGCTACCTTCCCTGGCCCCAACTGAATCCCAAACACTACCTGAGATGAAATAGGATCAGACTGTAACAAAAACAACAACTACTGTTCATCTCAACTAGCCAGATAAGGGATTTTTCCTTCTCTCACCTTGCTCCAGCAAAAGGAAAAGGGAACAAGACGAGTTGTTCAAATGAAAGCCTGACATGGGCAGTTGTTACAGTTTGGGCTGGGGAAGGCAAGGCCCCAGCCCCACCTCCAGCCCTGCCCCTTCTGCTGAGGTCCCGCCCCTTCCTAGCCCCCCACGGGGAGGCAGGGCCGCACGCTGCATGCACCCCCCACCCCAACCATGAGGAAGGGAGGTGAGCCGGTGGGTGTGTGCTTGTACCAACCTCCCCAGCTCTGGGGAGGGAGGAGGGCGCATGGCATGGCCCCAGCCCCCCCAGCGAGGGAGGAGGGCACGTGGCCCCAGCTTCCCTGGCCCTGGAGCACAAGGAGGGCGGGCGCTGGGGGCAGCAACACTCCGCCCCCAGAATGCCCACAGCAGGTGTTCTGGGGGCGGAGTGTGGGCAGGG
Source organism: Rafetus swinhoei (assembly GCA_019425775.1). Classification (NCBI taxonomy): domain Eukaryota; kingdom Metazoa; phylum Chordata; order Testudines; family Trionychidae; genus Rafetus; species Rafetus swinhoei. The sequence continues at coordinate 6,105,731 of CM033443.1, forward strand.
CCATGCCTGGCAGCTTGGGAAGGCAATGCCTTCCCCTGCCTTATATGCCGGATGCCCATGAAACCTGCCCTAATACTTTGCATTTCAAAGGCTGGATTTCTTTTTCCTTCTGCATCTTCACTAAAGGTGGCACTAAGCAGGCTGAGGACTCTTTATACCCAAGCCCACATCTGACCGTTGGCCCATGACTGGGTTATGTCACCGCCTTTGGCTCACACACAAGTTAACACAAGAGTGCTGAAGACCTGCTTTGCTTTTTCGACTCTAGTCTGAGCCCTTCTTGGAGCACCTGTGTACCAGTTTGTCTGGAATGCTGAGTTTAATACACAGTCCCATTTTATAAGGGACTCTTTGTTGTATTTCGTTGTTGTGGAGGTCAAGTCAGTCCATAAAGACTACAGACTTATCTGCCGAGGCCCTGATTCAGCAAGGTATTTAAAGGAGTCCTGGATTTTAATTGGAAGCCCATGTACTCAGATCATCAGCAGGTGGGATTGAACCTGCAACCTCAGGGGAGCAAGCAATGTGCCTTTACTGTTACTACCGAATAGCTAAGGCTGTAGAGCAGATGTCATGCTCTCTTCTCAGTACCCCCCTTGCCTCTGGCTTACATAAACACTCACTGAAGTCAGCAGCACTATACAGGTGCTTAAGCATGCTGCTAAATTCCTGTCACAATATGGCCTTTTCGCCTTGACAGACGGAGCCTGGCCATGCCCGTTCCTTGCAATCCAATTATGGAAAACGCTCGTTGCTTTCTCTTTTGAGCCCACTGCATTTGGCAGGGACACAAAGGCTAATTATTTTGTTTTGATTGCTCAGCTATTGGGACTGACCCCTCGTTGAGCGAATTCGCTCTCGGGCGCTGCTAGCATGATACTCCTGCCGGGATCTGATTTCCCCTTATGAATCACAGCCCAGTTTCACGCCATATATGTAGCTGAGACCACCTTTCGCTCCTGCCATAGCATCCTTTGCTATCGGTCTTTCTAATCCCTGTTATGGACATTTCTGCATTACTATAGGTGAATATATATGTCCTGGCATGAAATCTTCCACAGTGTTTGTCTCTGCTTTGTTATGTACCCTAGTGTGCTTTGCTATGGACTTCCTATGGACAGAGACTCCTCTTCTTCTGTTGCTTAACAGAGGGGCTCTAGCAAGTGGGTCTCTGCGGCCCAGACACTGAACCGAACGAGGCAGACATATTTTAAAGGCGTAAAACCCATCAGGTACTGCAGTGTGTATCTTTCTCTCACATATCTTTCATTACCCTATTTGTGGCACTCCAACGAGAGCCAGTGAAATGACGACAGCCTAGGCAGTCTTGGGGGATCGAAAGCATTGCCAAGGAACGGAATGTTCTAGAAAGCCTCACAAGCCCGGAGGAAAGCCCTGGAACGCGCTCGAAACCTGGTCGAAAGCCCGTTGAAGGAGGAGCATTGATTCCAGTGAGCTTTGTACCAGAGCTATAGTCTGCGATAGGCTCCACAACCAAAAGCAGTAAATCTACATCAACGCACTCAGACAGGGTGAAATTCCCATTTCCTCCCAGTTTCAAGTGCAAACACACACAACGTGCAGGAGTCAGGGCAGGGTCTCAGGGGGGAGAGGGGGCAGGGCAGGAGGCGTGCAAGAGTGAGGGTTGGGGGGTCCAGAGAGTCTCAGGGTGGGGGGTCCTATCATCCCCATATATCAGGGCCTTTTCTCCCCCCCTCCCCAAGTTCTCCCAGCTGGCAAGGACCCTTTCTCTCTCCCCAGCCTTATTTATAATATGGTGATATACTGTCTCATAAAACTGGAAGCAACCTTGACAGGTCATCAAGTCTAGCCCCCCTACTCTCAGGGCAGGACCAAGTACCATCCCTGACAGATTTGCCCCAGATCCCTAAATGGCCCCCTTAAGGATTGAACTCACAACCCTGCATTTAGCAGATCAATGCTCAAATCACTGAGCTATGCCTCCCACTCACAGGACTTTTCTCTCCCCCTTCCCCGCACCATCAGTCATGGCAGCCAATGGCCAGGGAGGAAGAGTTTGGGCAGAGAGACTACTTACCTGGTCTGGTGGCAGGCAAGATGGTGAGCCGCAGCCCCAGCTGGCTGCTCTCTTGGTGGTGCGGCTGTCCCTAGTGGTCACTCTGCTGTATCACACCCCACTAAACAGCAGCTCCTTCCCCTTCCTTGTTATGGAAAACAATCCCATTCTTGGCACTTCCCGTTTTCCTGGCACAGCCAAACCCTGACCTTGCTTTAAATTATGATAAGAGGAAGCTGCCGACCAAATTTGGTGGCTCTAGCTATTACTGTTTAGGAGGAGTTTTTCAACAAACGACTGTCAGACAGACAGACAGAGTCACAGAGAGACACACTCTGAAATATATACATATATATACAGCCAGTCCCCGAGTTGCGAACGACGAAAGATACGACCATTAAGCCTTCGACGACCGGTGGGTCGTGAATGCAGTCCCTGTTAGGAAACGCGATCCGCGCCATTCTGACAGCGCGATTAGCCATTTTAACTCAATGGGGTCCGAGTTACGAACACTTCGAGTTATGGCCAAGTGTTTGGTCCGTAACTCGTTCGTAACTCGGGGAGAAGCTGTATAGAGAGAGAGAGATTAGGAAAATTACTGGAGAGTATTTAGCAGTGAACAGTCTTGCCTTGAACGCTGGCAGCTGAACTCCAGATAAGGGCTATGACAATTTTTTAGAATGTTGTTCTTAGCTTAATAAGGAGGGTGCATCGAACTGATGTAGGAAAAGAAGCAGGGCACCCAAAAGCAACAAACTTGCCAGTGTTGCCACAGTCTGGAGACATCTTGTTAAAAAGAGAGATATGGCACCTGAGTTGAAGCCAAGCCCAAGGTATGTGCCGGGCTTGTTATAGGGGTTGGTGAGCGGGGCGGTAGCCCTGGCTGCCGATTTCCAAGGTATGCTGTGCAACTTCATCTGCAGAAGAGAAGAGTGAGGGGGGATTTGATAGCAGCCTTCAGCTTCCTAAAGGGAGGTTCCAAGGAGGATGGAGAGAGGCTGTTCTTAGTAGTGACAGATGGCAGAACGAGGAGCACTGATCTCAAGTTGCAATGGGGGAGGTCTAGGTTGGATATTAGGAAAAACTATTTCCCTAGGAATGTGGGGAAGCACTGGGCTGGGTTCCCTAGGGAGGGGGTGGAATCTCCATCCCTAGAGGTTTTTAAGTCTCGGCTTGACAAAGCCCTGGCTGGGATGATTGAGTTGGGGTTGGTCCTGCTTTGGGCAGGGGGTTGGACTCGATGACCTCCTGAGGTCTCTTCCAACCCTAGGATTCGATGAACTTGCCTGTCTGTTCTGTTTTCTTTTCCTAGGGGAGGGGTGCAAAAACGTTTCCCACTCTGGTGAGCAAAATGGCCAGGGCCACTCCTGCCTCCCAGGACCTGAGGTCAGTTGTGCAGCCTCAGGCCTTCTCTACCAGGAGCAGTTCAACATCCCAAAGTAGCTGGGGATGATCAGAACAGAGGAACACCTGAGGCGTGCCCTGTCCCCACTCCCCACCTGCATTATCCTGTGTGCTAGCACAGCCGTTTTCAAACTTTTTGTCTCACGACCCCTTGGTGCCCGTGACCCAATATAATTTGACTGGAGTGTGGGCCCCAGGGTGCAGGAGGGGACTCCGGCTTTTGGGGGAGTCAGGGGTAGGGCAGAAGGGGCTTATCTCAAGAGGCTCCCAGTCAGCGGTGCCGCGGGAGGGGCAAGGCAGCTTCCTGCCTCTCCTGGCACCGCAGACCAGGCTGCACCCCAGAAGCAGCCGGCAGCAGGTTCCCAGCCAATGGGAGTGTGGAGCGAGTGCTCGGGGCTGCCGCTAAGCAGCGCGCTTGGAAATTTTACCTCCCCTCACGCCTTGCTCTGCTCCTTCATTCCAAAGACCCAGTCCTCAGCCGCAGGGTGCTCTCTGATACATATGGGAGGTGATCTTCAAAGGCTACTGCAGGAAAACCCAGCCACCCAGGCAGGGCTGGCCTTACCATGAGGCAAACTGAGGCGGTCGCCTCAGGTGCCAGACTGTGGGGGAGGGAGGGCGCTAGGACCCAGCAGGTATGTCTAGATTACATGCCTTTGCCGACAGAGGCATGTAAAATAGGCTACCCGACATGGTCAATGAAGCTGGGATTTAAATATCCCCGGCTTCATTAAAATAAAAATGGCCACCGCGCTGCACCGGCTCAGCTGATTGTCGGCACAGCGTGCGAGTCAAGACATGGATCGGTCGACAAGGGAAGCCTTTGTTGACCGCTCCGTTATACAGAACTAAAATGCAGATGAGAGGGGGGGTTGATTTCTGAAGTATGCTAGCACATTCCACATTAATAGCTGCATGCTGGGAACACTAGAGGATCCCTGGTATGCTTTTCTGTAGTGCTATCTGAGCCATCTCGATGTGAAGAAATCACTGAAAACCCCCGAATTTGGGACATCTGCCTAGAACCGGAACTGCTAAAACACAAATCGTGAAACATGAAGTTCACACGTTGTAAAAGCCAGAAGCCCTCTGTATATATCCCAGCTGCTTTGGCATTTTTAATTATTTGGCTTGTTGATATTTAAAGGTCGCCTGTATTTATAGTAAGGTTCAAGGTACAGGAACTTTCACAACCGTCTTGACACAAACTCCAATCCATGGGTGTTTGCCACTGATGTCAACGGTGACATTTACAGGGTCTTAAATAACAGTCTCTGGATAAGGGCTGGTGGAACAGAGCTTTTGCATGGAAGGGTCGCGCGCTGTGGAGCGAGCCGGAGAACATTCAAACAGCTGAAGCAGTGTGGTGCAAGTGTCAGCATCCTGAGACTGAGCAGGATACTGAGCAATTAGAAAACTGTCAGAAAAATTAAGTGAAAGGCCAGCCTAGCAATGTCCATTACAACTGTGTGTGGCAAGGGGTCCGCTGGAGTACAATGAACTCTTCAGATGAGTCTGATCCTTGTCTCATCAACGTCACTTATGAGCAGAAATGCTGTACTTCAAATATTTTTTCCAAGGCCAAATACCCAGGCTCCAGGGCTCCGTGGCCATTGGAAAGGCAGGTCAAGTCCACTGTATAAATACTCTTTGATCAGAAGGATTCAATTCCGATCTCCATCATACACCGATGGAGTTGCTACCGATTTAAGCTGCTGCCTTGGAGAGCTGAATGTGACCCCCGAACTTTAGGGTGGGATTACGCAAACCTTTCCTCGTGTTGGTAAGGATTTATTCCCACACCCTCAGGAATGAGAGAAAGGCTTGTGCCACCAATCCTTTAATTTAGAATTAATTACCCGTAATTGTCTCCCGTTTGTTGGCCAGAGACTCAGTTCAGTTATACTTGTAATACAGGTTGAACCTCTCTAGTCCAGCACCCTCGGCACCTGACTGGGGCCGAACCAGAGAATTTTCCAGACTACAGAATATTGTCTAGTAACGTTACCAACACTTCCACTGCTTATGGGGCTCTTTGAAGACATTTAGGGGTAAATTAGAGCTAAGTAGCAGCCTAGAACACTGAGAGCCAGGACTGGTGGCTGTAAACAAACTTTATGAGACTGCGGAAAAGGTGGTCACACCCATGAAAAGTGGACATCCAGCTAACTCAAATCTTTCTGGACCAGAGAGTTCTGGACTAGAGTGGTTCATCCTGTACTTATATTTGAGATAAATAGTAAACCAATCATTTCCGAATTTTATTTGGCCACAGAACCCTTTTAAACTCGAAATAATTTTGCGGAACCCCTAACAACAGTATAATATATGGAGCTGAAAAAGTAGACCACAAATAAGTGAGGATAATAATAAACAAATGCTAAACACGGTCATGAGATCAACATTTAGTTGAACTGCACGTAGATTAATCGATCATAGTCCATTTATATTTGTCACGGTTACATTTTTAAATACAAAAATCACATGACTATACGGAAGTAAAGTATTCGCCTGGGCACTCCTGTACAAGCAACTGGTTTGACAGCGGAAGCTTCGACTTTGTCTGACGCGGCGCTAGTGTATTCGTATTCAGTCCCCCACGTGATCCATGCTCCCTGAGACTGAGTCCGGGGATTTACGGAGGTATATAACAGGCGATCGCACCACTGACTGTGCACGCAGCGCTGAGTAGTGACATCATCGTCCCCACTCTCTAGCGAAGCTGGCATTACACAGGGACACTTCTCGTGGCAAACCCAAATGAAAATTGTTGTCAATAAAATTCATAAATGCTTAAATATTAATTTTTTTATCACGAAATGTGATTGTAGCGGAATTTTCTCGCAGAACTCTTATTTTCACTCCGTGGAAACCCGGGGTTCTGTGGAACACCATGTGGGAAACACCACTTTAAGGAGTGACCAAGCCTCCTCTGTCTTTGATGATGGGCGCAGAAAACGTCTCCACATTCCTGAGACAGAGCCCCTGATGGATTAAGGTGATGTGTTTTCAACTGGCATCCTCAGCGCTTGATGTCTTTATACAAATGACATGAGCATCTGTCATGGTCCAGGAAAAGACCCGCCTGATACTCTCTCTCTCATCATACTCTTTGACAGTGCAGCAGGAAGCTGCTCCAGAAAGCTCAGTGATTCATGTGAGGTGACTGATTTTGCAGAGCGAGGATTTCTCCAAATGTGTCAATTTCCTCTGCTTCCATCAGTCAATGCACCATCCGTGATTTTCTCCCCGTTTGCTAAATCTGCACCAGGAGTGTAGATTTGGTACCTAGTCCTTCAAAGCGTCAACCCTTTATTCAAACGGAGATGAGTGAAGCGCTGTTGAAATCACTAGTGAGCGGCGTTGTGGTTGGAAAACCGGAAGTCCATTGTATTTCGAGGAGTTAGTGAATCTTCCCAGTTCCCATGTCTGCAAGCTAGAAAACAGGCTTTGGCCTGCTGTTAGCAAGGAAAATTCCCAGCTAGCTAGCTCGTTAGAGAGATAGGCCATGCCCAGCTCGGCTGAGCTCGTTGCATAGTTGAGATAAGCTCGGAGGTAAACATCCTGTCTGTGGGAATCTTCTCAAACAGACAGGTGTTTGGTTTTGGTTTTTTTCCCCTCTGCACATAGTTAGTTGCCGCTTCTAGAATTTAGTGGACAGGCTATATATCATTTACTGTTGCCAACGCCCTTTGGACTTCCTGAAGGACCTGGAACTGTACAGAGGTGCCTTTCGGACCGGGCCCAGAAGTCCATCCTTTGCTGAGTCAGAGTGCCCAGCAAGCCAAAGGGATGTTGTAAGCCTTCTCTTGCCTTTTCTGTTTATATCACCTGTAATATCTAATAAACCTTGCATTTATTCGCATTAAGGGTGTGTCTAGACTACAGGGTTTTGTTGACGAAAGTGGACTTTTGTCGAGAAAACTATATCTGCGTCTACACTGCTGCCGAGTTCTGTCGACGTAACGTTTGATGAGAACATGATCTTGGTAACTAATTGACCTTTCACTATCAGTGGTAAATAGGTCAATGGAGGGATGATAGGAGTTACTATAGAGAACTTTCTGGGTGTCTCGCTGGTGAGTCTTGCCCACATGCTCAGGGTTTAGCTGATCGCCATATTTGGGGTCGGGAAGGAATTTTCCTCCAGGGTAGATTGGCAGAGGCCCTGGAGGTTTTTCGCCTTCCTCTGTAGCATAGGGTACAGATCACAGCTGGAGGATTCTCTGCATCTTGGGGTCTTCAAAATATTTGAGGGCTTCAATATTTGAGATATAGGTGAGAGGATTATTCTAGCAGAGGGTGGGTAAGATTCTGTGGCCTGCATTGTGCAGGGGGTCAGACTAGATGATCATAATGGTCCCTTCTGGCCTTGGAGTCTGAGAGTCTATGAGTTTTGTCAACAACAGAAGGCGTTATTGCAGCTACACTGTCCTTTGCATCTACAACCACGTCGACTGAGGCACGCCGCTGCCTGCAGCTCTGGCTTTAGTCGGGAATTAAGTGCGGTTTTATCTGTGCAACAAGCCGCGGCTCACTGCTGCAGTGCCTCCTGCTGGCCCTCGGGGAATTAGCTCGAGTCAGCCCAGGGGAGCCTTCTTCTGGCCGGTGTCTCACCTGCTTTACCTCTCCTCCTTGTATTGGGATTCACGTCCCTCCCAAACTGTGGCACCCTCCCATGTGGTACTGCCCTGCTGCAGTGCCCCCACACTCTGGGGTGCTCATCTCCAGGGAACCCCCAGCCTCCCTATGCCCACCTCGCCTCAGCGACCTACCACCAGGTGTCATCTTGCCCCCACCACAGGGCAAACTGCAGTCTGAAATGGCCACTCAGCATTGGCAACGGGGGGTGGACCTGCTGCCTTTGCTTTCCCAGGTTACCTCCCAGCAGCCCTAGTACCCCTCAGACCTCTGTCACAGGGCCTCAGCCTGGGTCTTCTCAACCAGGAGCTTACCTGGTTTACCCTGCCTTTCTCCAGCACTGCTCTGTCTGTGGTACCCCGGCTAGCAGGCAGCCTGGTCCTTCTCCCACCAGTCTATAAGGGTATGTCTACACTACAAAGTTAATTCGAATTAGCGCTGTAGTGTAGACATACCCTAATAGCCTTTGAGTTACTAATTAGTCTATAATAGCCTGTGAGTTACATGGAAAAATCCAGATCTTTAACATAATTTTAAACCAGTGTAGTTCATATTCCACTATACAGCCTCTTCCCGACTTACGAACTGGTTATGGACCAAGCAATTGGTCGTAACTCGGTTCGTTCGTAAGTCGGACCCCATAGAGTTACACACGACCGCGCTATTCGTAAGAGCGGATCACGTTCATAACTCGGGGTCCGCCATTTACGACAGCTTCGGTCGTAACTGCGAATGGTCGTAAGTTGACCATTCTCAACTCGGGGACCAGCTGTATAATATTAGAATATATTCGTTTATTGAATGATCAACTATTAGCAATAACACTTAACAGTAGTAACACTAGAAAACTGGCAGTATAATACTCTACTCTCAAAGGCATAATTGCTTTCAAGTTTTGGACTCCAGTCTGCTTCTGTAACTCAGCCCAAGTCTACTCCGGCAGAGAAAATCCATGTAAGATACGCAGTTCCAGCTATGACAATTTTGTAGCTGGAGTCAACATACCTTACATTGATTTTCTGGGGCGGCCCCACAGCAGGAGGTCAATAGGCGAAATCTTCCATTGACTTCCCTTACTCCCTGTGACTGCGAGGAGTACTGCAGTCGATGGGGACACTCTCAGCATTCGATTTAGCGGGTCTGTACTAGACCCACTAAATTGAACCCCAGAAGCTTGATCGCCGGAGTGTCAATCCTCTGGTGAATATAGAACAAGTCTCTAGACCTGCTAAATTGAACTCTTGGAGATCAATCACCGGAGCATTAATCCTCCAGTAGGTACAGAACAGACAAGCCCTTTGTCACTGTGATGCTGTCAAGAAAAAACTTCCTTGGCACATTAAAATCTCAATCTTTTGAGATTCTTTTGTGAAAACACAATCAATTGCTTAAGTGTGTATGCAGGGTGGGGGAAATCTAGGAAATAAAGATGCCATAGCACAGTCTCTCTAGATAGATGAAGCAGTAGTAGTTCTGATACCCTAGGCAAAGGTGGGATTTGGCGTATCCCCATTCACCCCGTTTGCCTTGCCGGTTCACCAGAACTCCAAAACTGGGAATTACAGATGTTCACCACTGGCTTTGTGCAATCATGCACTGTGTTGGATTGGAGCCAAAAGATACTCACTGTACTTAAGCAAGTGCCTCACATTAAGCCTATAAGAGATCTCATTGGGTATGTCTACACTACAGAGTTTTGTCGGAAAAACAGCCGTTTTTCCAACAAAACCTGAGTTACGTCCACACTGCAATCACATTCTTTCAAAAGTAAATCGCAAGAACAGAGGGGTTTTTCTGGCGTTGGTAATCCTCTTTCTATGAGGAAGAAGCCTCTTTCGGAAAAAGGCGTGTGTGGATGGGGAAGAGGGAGTTCTTTTGAAAGAAGAGGAAAGAGGAAAAAGCACAGGTGCCCTGGTGGCCACTCCATCCATAGTAATCACAGCTTACATGCGAGAGAGCGTCCATTCAATGTGGACGCTATTTTTTGAAAAAGCAGATTGCTTTTTCAATGCGCTTTTGTGTGTGGATGCTCTCTTTCGGAAGAAGTTTTTTCAAAAGATCTCTTTCGAAAAAAGGTTCTTCCGAAAGAAGCCTGTAGTCTAGACATAGCCCTTGATTTCAGTTGGAGTTTTACCTCACTACAACCAGGACATCAACACTGAATCCTAAAATAGCACCCATGTTTCAGGGTGGCTGCGGATTTCTGCCAAGCAAAAAAACCATCTATCCCATATACATTGTACAACAGTCCAGAAGCACAGCAAGTTTTTTGTCTTCCTTGGATCTATCAGATAGTTCAGAGCCATGGTGTGGACAGAAACTACTGGACGTCTTATAAACCCTGGCAAAATGTAATGTTCTGACGTTCTTGGAGCCCCAAACTTCCCCTTCTATCAGCAAAGAAATTTGGCGTTACAGGAACTCGTTGTCTTTCCATGGAACTCTCGTTGTAGCATTGGAATTGTTCCTCCAGGACATTGTTTTCGCTAATCAAACTTTCTTCATTTCCAATTTAGCTTTGATTTAGTTCAAAAATGAACAATTAGGGAACCTGGAGGATTTCTTTGCCTTTTCCTATTAAATATGAGAATAATTATTGAGCTGTTAAATTGTCTACATTCCTGCTGGATTCAATTTTATTCCAGCAAGGGTCTTGGCACTTTTTCAAAAGCTGGAATCAATTCAATCGAATTTTCATGACAAGATGGATGTGTTGATTTTTCAGTCTGAGCCCTCAAAGCCCTGGTCCATAGTAAGACTTAATTTTGAAATAACCCCCCCTAAGTCGAATGTATAAGCAGAGCGTCCATACTACCAAGCCCATGAAATAACGGGCCACTTAATTCAAAATCTGTGCTCCTGCTTTTCTCGAGGAATAACGAGAAAATTATTGGAAATAATGATTTCGAAATAGTGGAAGTGTGGACGTGCTGGTGCCGCTATTTCAAAACAACTATTTCCCAGAATAATTTGAACTAATTACTCCCCAGTGCTTCCTGAGGCTCTAAGTCTGAGGTAATGTGTCCACATTTTGAGGCTGCCCTGTAGTGAGGACATGCTATTTTGTTAAATCAGGAGTTATTAAGTCGAATGTAATGATTTTGAAATAGTTTCCTTGTGTAGACACGGCCCAAGTGGGTCCATTTTTGCTAACTCTTTGATAAGAACGATGCTGCTAAATCTAATCCTGCCTCATATGTTATGTGGGACCGATTTCTGCCCAGCTTATTCTTGTTGACTAGTAATTTGATATGCATTTATCACTGCTGAGTTCCATGGAATGACATAAATGGTAAAGTATTAGTCAGCCTGAGTAAGGCTGTCAGAATCTGCCCCAGAATTAATTGTACTTGAAGAAGTCAGACGGCTGCTAGGAAGCAAGGGATTCACTTTTAAAGAGCCTCATTTCTGACAGCTCAAACCGAGTTTTGTACAGGGTACAAAAATGTAGGGTGCGTCTACACTGCACCGTTATTTCGAGATAACAATGCGAGCGTCTACACAGCCATTCGGTTATTTCGAAATAATTTCCAAATAACGGGCGGCTTATTCCAAAATCTGTAAACCTCATTCCACGAGGAATAACTCCTATTCTGAAACAGCTATTTCAAAATAAGGCGTGTGTAGACGCACCACTGCTGCTATTTCAAAATAGCCCCTCCCCACGGCCATTCTAAGTTATTCCTCTCCAGTGCCTCCTCGGGCTCTAAATTGAGATAGTGCGTCTACATGAGGGAAGCCTGCCTCAGACTAATTTTGAGGCTTCCTTGCAGTGTAGACGTGTTATTTCGAAATAAGCTATTTTGGAATCACTATTTTGAAATAGCCGTGCAGTCTTAAATGCATCCCACCTAAATCTACCACACGCCCATCCTTGTTCTACTCATCATGATAACATTGATGGAAGATAATATTGAGGGTTCTTCTGTGAATATTGTCACTTAATTCTTTCATGGCCTGGCACCAAAGAATGATTTCGAGGAATGGTGCATGGAACACGAGGCCTAAGCACCCTCTGATGCTACGTTTAGACTGTGATCTTTTCCAGAAGAGGAAATGCAAATGAAGCGCTCATTAGCATTCCTTGTGCTCTCATTTGCCTATCCGCTTCCGATCCTTTTTGTGGAAGAGGTATTTGTGTAGACAGGGCTTTTTTGCGCAAAAAAACCCCTTTCGCGCAAGAACCTGTAAACCTCATTTTTTTGAGGAATAAGGGTTCTTGTGCAAAAGGGGTTTTTGCGCAAAAACCTCTTCCGCAAAAAGAATCGGAAGAGGATATGCAAATGAGAGCACGAGAAATGCTAATGAGTGCTTCATTTGCATCTCCTCTTCCAGAAAAAGATCAGTCTAGACGTAGCGTAAATCTCATGTAGACCCTACTTTGACAGCATAAATAGGACCGAAAGAGTGGGTAGGTATTACACACTTCTTCTGGAAGGAGTTGGATTTTATTCTATTGCTCACATCAGCTCTCTGATTATGAGTTCCCTTTTCTAGAACTGAAGAACTCTGTGAAGTTGGTCCAATAAAAAAATATTACCTCACCCATTGTGTCTCTTTCCTATCCCAGAACACACCCGGCTACAACAACACCACACACATTGGTTACAATAGCAATTTTGCGGTGTCAAGGCGTCAGTGTGTGTCACTCACACAGTTGGAAACATGGGATCTTCAGGGTAAGCATAAAATGAACTACCCCATTCTATAATCAAAAAGTTGAATTTGACTTGATTCCACACAGGATATGTCTACACTGCAGAGTTTTTCTGGAAAAACTATACTTACGTCCACACTGCTATTGCGTTCTTTTGACAGAAAGTCAAAAGAACAGAGTGGTTTTTCCAACGGCAGTAAACCTCTTTCTATGAGAAAGAAGCCTTTTTCCGAAAAAGCTTTTTCAGAAAAAGGCGTGCGTGGACATAGAAGAGAGTGTTTTTTTGAAAGAAGGGGCCTTCAGGAAAAAGCACAGGTGCCCTGGTGGCTACTCCGTCCACAGTAATCACAATCGAAATGCGAGATAGATGAACTGAGACAATGAGACCACACACCGATTGGACGCTGTCTCCACCTGCCGTATCTTCTCTGATGCTTAGATTGGAAGCTCTTCGGGGCAGACTCTTTTTGTTCCATGTTCATACAGCACTTTGGCATCCCGGTCCTTGATGGCGACTCCTGGGTGCTATTATAATGCAACAAATCTACTAAATATGCGAGAGCATGTGTGTGCCTGTCTGTGTGTCCGTCCATCCATCTGTGAGTCTATTTCTTCAAGAACTCCCCCTAAACGGTAAGAGTTCAGATCACCAAATGTGGTAGGCTGCTTCCTCTTGCTATAACTTAAAGCAAGGTGAGGGGGTTTGGTTGTGCCAGGAAAATGGGACGCACCTGGAATGGGATTGCGTCTCGGAAAACAATACAGAAAAGAGACAGAATCCAGGTGAAAGGGGCTGGCTGAGGGCACCCCCCCATCTGGGACTGCCCCAGAACCAAGCCTCCCACCCCTCAAGCATCCTTTAGGAAGGAGGGGGGGGCTGAAGCCCCCCCATTTCATATGGGGACATTGCTGGTTGTTCGCTTTGTCAGGGAGCAGGGGGCAAGTGTACAGTTTGCTGCATTCCTCACTTTGGCTGGGGAGTGCAGGGGGCAGGTGAACCTGGGCCTGCCCCAGCTGGGGGACATGCACCCCTCTCCTGGATGTGCCCGCTGGAGCTGCAGCAGCCATGGAAAGGGACGTCTCCCCTGGCCCCAAGCCGCTGCGGTGGCAGAGGGCTGGGGTTGTCCTCTCTCCCCGGGGCAGTCTGCAACCTGAACCCCTCATTCCCATCCCAGAGCAATGACTCAAATGACGCACAGGCATTGTCATTGTATTTTCCCAAACCCCAACATTCATTGAAGTAAGGACCAAGCAACGCCAGGCACATAGAGGGGGTCGTAACCTCGCGGTGCTTCTATGTTGCGAAGGGAGATGGACAGCCTGGCTAGGCACCAGCTAGATGGGGCAGGGTCCTTGTGGGAGGCTAGTATGAAAAAGGATGGGCTGGTATGCAAAAGATTCAAATCCCGCCCTGTATTAGGCAAATACCCATTTTATCCACAGGGCAACGTTATGCCCACTTTCTTAACTGTGATTTAGCTCAGCCACTTAAGGTTAATGAACATTATGTCTGGTACAGTGAATGGCAACAAGAAAACAAGTCCCAGCTGCAAGCCCCGTCCCTAGACCAGGGCTACTTGACTTTGGAAGCCCCGGGGGCCACAATGATACTCTCAGCACATGCCGAGGGCCGCAACTTAAGTGTGGTTGTATAGACATGCAAATGTATATGCAAATATATGCAAATAGCTTCTTTCACACTGACGGGCATGAATACAAAGATTAAGGCAAGACTACACAACACATAGGCCCTGTTAAAGTCAGTTCTGCTGATCTTAATAAAATGCAATATTTACCAGATTTCCACCCACAAGACGGCACTTTTAATGAGCAATGACAGTCCAGGAATGTAACTACTAAAATGCATATCAACAGAAGACCATTATATTGACTCCTTTTTGATTTTGGCTCCCACCATGTAAACCCAAACTGCACCGCGGGCCACAAACAAATGGGCCACGGGCCACGTGTGGAGTAGCCCTGCCCTAGACGCTGATGAAGTGACTAAGGTCTCCCGGCTCCTCCGCGGTGAAGCTATCGCTCATCTCGGGGTGTTGTACACGCAGCAGCAAACTCCCCATGAAAATGCCTTCAGTGCGCAAACCCATTGATTGCTCATAGCACAAGTGGTAACACGGAAGAGCCGCCGGCCTTCGGAGTAATTAAAATTCCAGCAAGGAGAAAACGTTCATCACAGAGGGCTTCCAGGTACTAGCTCTTCCACCTTTGTCCCACGGTAGACAAAGAGCCAATTTCCAGTAGTTAGGGAGTCTACATGGTCTGGGAAGCAGCACGGTTTCCCTTCCACGTTGAGGCTCCAAAATAGTTAAGCCTGCTCTTGAAATGGTCAGTGGCACTTAAGACTGTGTTTCAGTCCCATTGTCTATTTTAAGTGTAACCCGCACACCTTCTGGGTGTGATGCACTGTCCCATGTGGTAGCACTGATAGGGTGAGAGAAGGAGTCTGCTCCACAGACTTAGCTGAGAAGCAGCTGGTTTTTAACTCAAGGACTAGAGGCTCATGCACTAAGCTCCAGCGGTCCCAGGTTTGTTTCCACCCACAGATGACCGGGTCTGCTGGGTTTACGTTAGCACATGGTTAAGGATCAGATTCAACACAGCACCAAGCCTGAGAAGCCTAATTTACATTTGGAACAGGTTGAACCACTCTGGTCCGGCAACATCTGTGGTCAGGCATGAGTTTAGCGAGCTGGATGTCCACTTATATGCGTGTGACCACGTTTCCCCCAGTCCGATAAAGTTTGTTTACAGCCCCCAGTCCTGGTTCTCAGTGTTCTGTGCTGTTCTTTAGCTCTAATTTATCCCTAATTATCTTCTAAGAGCCCAGCAAGCAGGGGAAGTGTTGGTAATGCTGTTAGACAATATTTGACCTCCCATGGTCCTCAAAGTTCGCTGTTTCAGCACTGGTCAAGTCTTGAGGGTGCTGGACTGGAGAGGTTCAATCTGTATTCAACTCCCAGTGAATATCAGGGAGACTTGGGCATCTTATTCCCTTAGAAGGCTTTGAAAAATCGCAAGAACATAAGAGTGGCCCCACGGGGTCAGACTAATGGTCCAACCAGCCCATTGAGGTAGAGCCCAGTGCTAGATGCTGAGGGCATGAACAGAACAGGGCGATCTATTGAGCAATCCATCCCTTGCTGCCCCGTTCAAGCTTCTGACATCCAGAGACTTAGGGATACTCAGAGCCTGTGGCTGCATCCTCGACCATCAATTAATAGCCAGTCATGACCTCTCCTCCATGAACTTATCTAATTATTTTTTGAACCCAGGTTACGCTTTGGCCTTCGCCACATCTCCAGTGAAAATGTCCCAGCATGAACCATCTGCTGGACTTTTAGCACAGGTGTAAGTAAGTTCTACGTAGCAAAACGTTGAAACGTGTGGGTGCTCTGGCAAGAGGGTTTTGCTGAAGCAGGGCCTGCAAAGACTGCCCAGAACTTCACTCCCACGCAACCTACAATGCTCCTAGCTCAATTTTCAACTGTGGCCCCGGTTTCGAGTGCTTGTGTCACTTGACACATGGCTGCAGTCCAGGGTGACCGTATTTCCCGCTGATGAATATTGGCCACCTGGTAAAACGTTTCGTATTAAGGCACGTTCAACGGTAACCAGTCAGAACTATGCAGTAAAAACATTCAAATGAATATCAGCTTGACTGAGTCCCTGTCAAAAAGAAATACTGCACAACTGAGTTGATTTTATCCACTCCCTTATCTTTAAGGCGTTAGGGTTCACACGGGGAGAGGTGACACACACTCTCATACACCTTCTCACATGGTGTGTTGGGGAGGAGACCGACTGACCCGACCCTCCTACCCTCTTTGCCCTCCATGCCTGGCTGGGGCCCCAGAATGGGCCCACCTCTCCTTGTACCTGCCGCTGTGCCGTCCCGAGGCAACATGCGGGGGGATATGCAGGTCACATGCCCCTGTCCCCGGATTTCTGTGGGCGTTCACCCCAGAATGTGGCCAGCAGCAGCCTCTTGGCACTGTGCGGGCGGGAAGCTTTGCAGAGCTCCTTTCTTCCCTGCCCCTTCCCCCCCCACTCCTGTGACCCAGGTCTCAAGGAACCTGACTGCAAGGGCCTCCGTGAACCCAGCCAGAGAGGCGTCACAGCAGGGGAGGGGGCCTAGGGGATAGAGCAGCCCCACACTCCCTTGGGGCAGGACCCAGGGCAGGCGCTGGGGAGGGTGAAGAGAGCACTAAGCCCAAGGGGCTGCTGTGGTTGGGGCATGAACAGGCGGGAAATTGCTTCCTCCCAGACCCCGCCTTTCCAGGCCAGTCTCACACAGCTCTGGCACAAGCAGGGCTCAGCTCCTGGCTCGTGCCCCACACCGGAGGGTTTGGGGCTTTCCTGGGGCACCCACCGAACCAGAGACCGGGGGGGGACGAGACAGAAGGAGCCTGATAGCCAGGCTGCAGGTGAGCTGAGCACGTCACCACGGGGCTGGTTCTCCATGCAGTGCTGGGAGCAGGATGCACTGTGGGGAGGGAGGGTTATGGAGGCGCAGTGGGGCTGGGAGGAGTGAAGGGGGAAAGCAAGGAGAAGGAAGCAAGAGGGGGAGCAAGTAAAGGGCCAAGGGACGGGCCGCTGAGGCGACTCGTACTCAACCTCTGCCTAGCACCGGACCACTTTTACCAGCTACCTCCAGGGAGCACCAGCCAGTTGTGGGATGGGGGCCGGGAGGCCCTGCTGGCTGAGAGGCAGTGCTCAGTGCGGGCTGCACTGACAGGCCTGCGGGGGTGCAGCCAGCCCCACGTGTTGCAGCTTTGCCCTGCCACGTGCACCCCCATTGTAGCCACTGGACCCCCGCCTCCACACACACTCCTTGCTGGTAGGCAGGTGACTGGAGAGCAGGGAGCTAGCCAGCAGCACTGTTGCGGGGGGTGGGGCTGGGGACAGAAAATATGGGACAATTTGCCTATTTTTAAGCAAAAGTCAGGGTACCTGCAGGAGAGCATTAAAAACAGGGCTGTCCCTTTAGAAACAGGACAATAGTTTAACTGACTTCACTGAAGTCAAAGGACAGCTCCCTTGATTACAATTATCCCTGTGCCGGCTGAATTCAGCCTTCAAGCCATGGGTAGGCTCTGCTATAAACACCCACGTTTAGCCAGAAAATGTAAAGAGAGAAAAATCATCTGAAGAGAAAGGATTTCACATGCCACAGGGACTTGATAAGCCACCCTTGGAGACAGAAGCAGCAAATAAAGTATCTGGTCTCAAGCAACTTTATGATGAAAAAAAAAAAGTCTTTTAAAAATCTACAGGACTTTATTTCAACCTATCGTGGCTAACTCATTTAACTGAATTTCCTTGCTTCCCTTCAGGGGACATCTCGCACTAGAAGGTGTGTTTAAAGTAGTCCTTGCTGGAAATGGCAGTGAAGGGCACCATACTTCTAATCCTTAGTGTAGAAAATAACCCAAACATTGAAGCTCTTCAAACACAGGCCACATTTGGGAGAGAAAAGACTGTGCAGATGTTAAATGATGAATTGAATGCAATGGTCCATTGCCTGATGCTCTCAAGTGGATAGATTAGTGCACCAGAAAGGGTATTAATAGTGAACAAGATACTGTGGCAACTTCTACACTGCATGTTTTTTTCAGCAGAAGATATGCAAATGGAGCGCACATTTGCATATCTCACACTCATTTGCAGAAGAGGTTTTTGTGATAAAAAGCCCTGTGACGGGGCCATTTGTTGGAAAAAAACCCTTTTGTGCAAGATCCCTTATTCCTCAAAAAATTAGGTTTACAGGCTCTTGTGCAAAAGGGGTTTTTATAAATCTTATCAGAGAATTGTAGAACACTAGAACTGGAAGGGACCTTGAGAGATCATCAAGTCCAGTCCCCTGCCCTCACACCAGGACCAAGAACCATCTAGATCATCCCTGACAGGTGTCTATCCAACCTTCTCTTAAATCTCTCCAGTGTTGGAGATTCCACAACCTCCCTAGGCAATTTATTCCAGTGTTTCACCACCCTGACACTTAGGAAGTTTTTCCCAATGTCCAATGAGGACATTATGTTCTTGGGAGACAGACACAGGAGAGGAGATTTTTATTAGCCTTGATGTTGCGATAGTGTGGACAAGATTTAGCTGGGCATGAATACATTTGAGGTTTCCAGGTATAAACGTGGCTTAAAGGAAATACTTGCATTCTCTAGCATCCTTCATTCTTTTAATGTACTTAAACTGTGAGTGCATGTCAATTCAGCGTCTGCTGAAATGCAGCTACTTCTGGGATGCAACACGGAAGTTTAACAGAAGGGAGGTAAGGAACGCATAAAACAGAGTCCTGGACCATTGGTTGTCAGAGCACCATCCATAAAGAGAGAATCTCAAGTAACACAGCATCCCTCAGCCTGGGGCATTGGCTCAGGGCTATTATAGAGCAGAGTGCCCCTAGAGTCACCCAGTCCTGGGAGGTCTTCCCACCAAATATTAATCTGAGTTGACCCTGATTATCTGGAGGGAACTCCTGGTATCAGAGAAACTCCTCCAGAGGGCAAGGGGTGGGAGAGGTTAATTTTGCCTCTAGCTTGTGTCACCTCTTACTTCTTGTGTGCTCGGCAACTGCATAATATAACACAGTTTTTATTAACAGAATTCCCCAGGGGGGGAGTCTTACCCTTAATGAAAACAGAATTTAAGTTAGAAAAATAATATAGCTCAATAAAGTCTAACGTCGGCAAGCCCAAATCCCGGGCTATTCACCTCGCCGCCTCTAGCTAATGCAACCAACCGCCCGCATGGCGTGTGCTCATTATTTATGCATTGATGTTGTTAAGAAAGCCACAAAGGTAGCTGTCCAGAGACATGGCTATGTTTCCCACCCCCCCTTCACTGGTTGGAGCCCCTTTGGTGCCATCAGGCACAGACCATGAACATGTGCGTAAGGACTTTGGCAGGCTAAGTGCTCAGGGCTTCAGGGCAGGGGCTGTGTGCAACTCCGTGTCTGGCTTCCTGACTGGGCCCTTCAGCAGTTCTGCAAGAGGAACAAGTTGGATAAAGTGTGTGGCTACGTTGGCAGGAGTGGAGAGGGTCTGAGGCTCAGATCTGAAAAATATTTAGGCCGGCAATGGCCGTCCCAAGCTAGTGAGGGAGTCACAAGGGCGGTGGGCGAACAGCTGGCCCCCCCCAGCCACGCCCCTTCTGCCCCAGGCCCCACCCATTCATCCCCACCTCAGCACAGCTTGCAGTGTGGCTGCTGCCTGGGCCCCCAACCCATTCTGGCTGCTGGCCCTTGCCTCAGGCTAATGTACCCTCTCCCCAGCCATGAGCACCAGGCAGCGCCTGTCCCTCCAGCATCTCCGCCTAGTACCGGGCTACACGGCCACCTTCCAGAGCACCAGACAGCGTGGTTCAGCCTTCCTACCCCAAGCACCAGAGGGCGGGCAGGCGCTGTGCGGCCCCAGCCTCCCCACCCTGGAGCATGGAGAGGGCCCACTGCCCCAGTGTCCCCAGCCACAGTTTGGCCAAAGCCCAGGGGCAGCAACTCTGTCCCCACAACGCCAGGAGCTGTGCTGAAGCGGGGGGGCCGGGGAGGAGGGCGTTCTGAGGCAGAGTGGGGCGGGGCCATGTCTGTCAGTCTGGGAAGGCAACGCCTCCCCCTGCCTCTTATCCCCGCCGCCCCCGCATGAGGGGTGCGGGGTGTGTCCACTGAACCGTAGCCGCACTGGGATTGGCTGCAGCACGAGCGCGCGGCTCTCACAGCCAGCGTTGTGCGCAATCAGCCCGCGCCTCCCTTCACGGGCCCCGGCTTTACGTGCGTGTTGCTTTAATCACACCAGTTGGGGGAAAAAAGGCAGAATCGGGCAACTCTGTGCATGGGCCCCAGTAAACAAAAAGTCTTGCAAGCCACACATAGAGCCCCAATGGGCTAAACGCAGCCCTGGCGCCCCCACTGGTATAGACACTGAAATACCTGTGAGGAGCCAATGGGAGTTAGGCACCTCTGTGGCTCTGTCCCTGAACACTTAGTTCTGGATGGAGAGGGGTGAGAAGCACTGATGTTCTGACCGACCCTGCTCCTGCGTCCACGGAAGGCAATAAAGCCATTCCCATTGACAGCTTGAGGAGTGAGCCGAGCATTGAACTACACAGATACGCAGCAGCGGAGGACTCTCGTCATGCGATTCTTCATCGTTTTCCCCAGTCAACGGCTGACCCTTCTTGCTTCCTTTCACGCAGATTCCCATAAGCACGTCCAACCCGCTTCTTCATTTCCCTGTGTCCAGTGCAGCCACTTATACAATCAGTGCAAAGGCGGGGGGAAGAGAAGAGTGACCTGCTATCACACCAGCGTGATCATTTTTCACACTCATATTGCTCGGGTGTGGCTATTTCAAGAGGAGCTGGGCAATGCAGAACCGAAGACTCACATGTGGCTGGACACTGCAGCTGGTTTGAAGCTACAACTCTGAAAAAGTCTGCTTGAGAAGGCAGTGTTAGCACAGCACCATGAACAGAGTTTCAGCAGCTGACACCAGAGCGGTCAGTGGTTGTAACTCCCTGCTGCCATCCTTGACTCAAACTTTTTTTTTAAATTTGTTGTTGCCTTTCACTGATGAAAAAGTTATTTGCAAGCCAGTTAGTTTGCTACCTGGCCAGCTGTGCAGATGGCTGAACAATGGTAACCCAGGGTCGGTCTAGACTGCATCCCTCTGTCGGCAGAGGCATGCAGATTAGGCAGGGCGACATTGCAAATGAGGCAGGGATGTAAATATCCCACGCCTAATGTGCATAAAAATGGCCATCATATTTTGCCGACTCAGCACTTTGTCGGCAAAAAGCGGCAGTCTAGAGGGGGAATCTGTCGAGAAAGAAAACCTTTTTCGACAGATCCTGTAAACCTCATTTTTTGAGGAATACAGGATCTGTCGAAAAAGGCTTTATTTTCGACAGATCCGCATCTAGACTGCCGTTTTTTTTTCTCGAAAAAACTCTGTTTCGAGAAAAAACCAGAGGCCATGTTTATGCTAATGAGGCACGGGATATTTAAATCCCGGCTTCATTAGCAATTTCGACGTGCTTGATTTGCATCCCTTTGTCGACAGAGGGATGCAGTCTAGACGTAGCCCTAGGGTCTCTCCCTGGCATCTGAGTCTAAGATTCGTCCAGCCTTCTGCACTAAGCTCCGTGGTGACCTTGCAGCTAAGTCTATCATCCAACAGACAGGGTGAGATAGCGTTAATTGCAGCAGAGGTGTAAGTGTCAGTAAGAAGGAAAATAAAGCCCCGTTATGGATCTGTGGGGCCACGTTTTGTGGGTGCAGCTGATGGTGGTTTTACCATTCTGATTTTCACTCATCTTCAACCTCTCGTCAGGGAAATGTATCTTTTTCTCCTTCTGAGATCCACTTGACTTATTCCAGGGAAAAAAAAAAAATACACACAAAATTGACTATAGACAGGTCATCCTGTTGCCAGCAGCTGAAAGAAAGCTCTTAGAAGTGCTTCCACACGATTTATTTTCTCTTCTAACCAGCAGCACTTACACACAAAATGCAGTGACATTCAACTATAGTGTTGAATGGGATTTTAAAGCACAGACCTTCCATGAGCATTTGTTTCATGATCTTTTAACTGAATATACATCCACTTTCTGCAAAACGCATACATACACACTGACTGGTAGATTCCACATGCTGTGAAATGGAACAACGCGTCTGGCTAAAATTAAATTGGGACTAAAGATCAAGGGAAAGTAAAAACCCTTTCCAGTCCTACTCAGACTCGGGGTCCAAGCACATGAATCATAGAACCCTAGAACTGGATGGGACCTCAAGTCCAGTCCCCTGCCCTCACGGCAGGACCAAGCACCATCTAGACCAGAGCTACTCAACTTTGGAAGCCCCGGGGGCCACAATGAGACTCACAGCACATGCTGAGGGTTGCAACTTGAGTGTGGTTGCATGTACGTGCAAATATATATGCAAATACATACAAATAGTGTCTTTCACACTAACCAGCAGGAATACAAAGATTAAGGCAAAACTACCCAACACACAAGCCCCATTAAAGTCAGTTCTGCTGATATTCATAAAATGCAATATTTACCTGATTTCCACCCAGATGACAGCACTTTTAGTGAGCAATGACAGTCCAGGAATGTAACTACTAAAACGCATCTCAACAGAAGACCGTTATATTGACGACTTTTTTGTTTTGGCTCCCAGCCACGGGCCACCTGTTGAGCCCCGCATAAACCCAAACCACACCCACAGGCTGCAAACAAATGGGCCACATGCAGCCCACGGGGCCACGTGTTGAGTAGCCCTGATCTAGATCATCCCTGATAGGTGTCTGGCCAACCTGCTTTTACATATCTCCAGGGATGGAAATTTCACAACCCTCCCTAGGCAATTTATTCCAGTGTTTTACCACCCTCACAGTTAGGAAGTTTTTCTTCATGTCCAACCTAAACCTCCCTTGCTGCAGTTTAAGCCCATTGCTTCTTGTCCTATCCTCCGAGGCCAAGGAGAACAATTTTTCTCCCTCCTATGCATAGGGATACAAGGGTGAAGAGTGAGGGACAAAGAATGGGCAGGGGCTTAGCTTCATCCCCCTGCCTGATGACCAAAGTGGAAGAGGCAAGCACCAAATTACTACCCCTGCTTCCCCAGGAGCAAGGCTGAAATAGGAAAAGGATTGCCCCAGAGAGGGATGTCTGAGCCTTTTGGGACTACTCCTTGAGGAATGCTGCTGATGCACCATCCCTGGCTTAGGAGAAGCTGGGCCGAAAGTCATATGAGAACACTTACCTAGTTTTCCTCTTTAGAGAAGTCTAACGCATTGTCCAGTTGCAGAAACCAATTCCTCTTACACTCTCTTCTTCACAGTGACAAGGCTGACCAGTAGAGGGGGGAGGTGGGCACACTTGGCATGGACTCGTTTCTAGTCCTAATGTCTTTCTTTCCTTGGCACTCGCGTTGAACACCATCTTGGAGTCTCATTCAACTGAGTTCCTCTTTACCCAGGATGAGTGCTGCCTCTCTTTGCCCCAGCCCCCCCTACTCCTCCCCCTTCTCCTACCACCCCACCACTGCCCCACCTCCTTCCATCCCCTCTCCTGATCATGAACATAGGAACGGCCTCACTGGGTTAGACCAAAGGTCCATCTAGCCGAGTGTCCTGTCTGCCAACAGTGGCCAATGCCAGGTGCCCCAGAGGGAATGAACAGAACAGATAATTATCAAGTGATCCCTGCCTTGTCACCCATTTCGTGCCTCTCACAGAAGCTATGGACACCAATCCTACCCATCCTGGCTAATAAAAATGGTTGGACCTATCCTCCATGTATTTATCAAGTTCTTTTTTGAACCCTGTTAAAGTCCTGGTCTTCACAACATCCTCTGGCAAGGAGTTCCACAGGTTGACTGTGTGCTGCATGAAGTACTTCCAACCCTGCTCCTCACCCTCCCTGCCAGTGATTCCCACATGCCTCTGAACAGCTGATCTGCGGTGGGCAGAAGCCACTAGGAGGGAGGAGGAAGAGTCGATCAGCTACGCTGCTGGCAGGGGAGAGGCACTAGAGGGAGGAAGGGATCTTGGCTGTTGGTGGGTGCAAAGCACCCGCCATTTTTTTTGCCATGGGTGCTCCAACACTGGTTAGACACTCTTGTGGACAGGATGCTCTTCTACATGGCCCACTGGTTTCTTCCAACATGCCTCTTCTTGTGTTCTGGTATCTCCCAGGACCCAGACGTACTGCCTGAGGCCACGGTGAACTTTGCACCCATCTCTCTCAGAAACACGGTGGTTCCACTACATTCCCTGAAACACAAGGAATGATCCCACAAGCACTTATGGATAGCTAGCCAAGGTCTTTGGAATGCCCCCATTACCTTAGTATCTGAGCAATTTAGGGTTAGGATTATCCTCATAACACATCTGAGAAGTAAGGACACTGTATGTACAAAAGGGAAACTGAGGCACAACACAGCTAAGTGACTTGCCCAAGGTCACATAGGCAGTCTGTTACAGAGAAGGAAATGAACTATAGATGCCAAAGAACTAGTCATTTTTCCCACAGAGATGTCCAGGGTGATCTTAGGCTCTTCCTTGCATGATACAGCGATGGGCTGTAATCTCACCACGGCTGTTTAAATTGATGTTGAGTCTCCAACTTGTGACACCTGAAACAGGTGGATGTTCTGAGGCTGGATTCTCAGTGCTTGCTGAATGTCAGGACCCTGTGACACATCTCTTTGGGCCCCTCACACAGGAGCACCCCACATCAGGAATCACTATTCAAAATCTTGGCCCTCAGCAAACATGGCTGGAAGCAGTGATTCAAAGAGGTCCTGTTCTCCCTGCCAGAGCAGGTGCACCTAAATTATAAAGTATCAGAGGGAGTTTGGAGGGGACAGAGCTAGAAGGTCTCCTGCAGGGACCCCAGAAGAAGGGAGCTGGGGTCAGGTAAGAAGACCCAGCTAAATGTTGGGGGTGGGAGGATGGGTTTGAGAGAAGGCCAGTTAGACCTTGCATTTTCCCCAGGCAGCAGGAAGGGGCGTTATCTCAGGAGGAGAGGCTGTGCCCACATTTGTGTGTTTGCTTTTTCGAAACCTTGTGTTATCACAGCAACCAGACCCTCAGAAGGGGTGGGGAGTGCACCACAGGCCCACAAGAGGGGGGCTAATGGGGCAGGGTGTCTGCAAAGCAACCCCTGGCCGTGATGGGCTGCCGGGATGTGTCACGGCTCTCATGTTTCATTGTTATTTCTAGTTGCGTTTCTTTGTGCCTTTCTGTGTCACACTGAATGGGTCGGCCGTGCTCCCTTGTTATCGTGTACTACCCCGGGGCTGTGGAGTTGGGGGCTTGTCCACCTCAGGCCAAAGCCTCAGGCTCCGGCCTGTTAAGCCCTGTCCCATATGGAGGTTCTACTTTCCCTAGGTGACCCTCCTTGGTTCAAGCCATGGGCAAGGTCCAGGAGGCCTCTCCTGCAAGTGATCCCCCATCAGCAGCTCTGTCAGTGGCTGATTGTGCACCCCGTCCTCTTCGCGGTCCCCCTTAGGTCCCCATCTCAGATGTATCCTTGCTACAAGCACTCAACACGGGTCTCACTCCTGCAGTGAAATGTTTAAACCAGTGACGGGCAACTCAGGCAAGTGTGTAGGCTGCATGAGCAGCCCTCCTTCATCTCTGTGGGCCGCAAGATGGTCGTAACCAAGACAGTCTCACGGGACAGGGGAGTCAGGCCCGGCCTTTGGGCAAGGCGAGTGAGGCGGTTGCCTTGGGCCCCACACATTTAGGACCCCCAAGGCACATTCAGGGCCCCACATTGCCCAGCTCCCGGCCCCGCCCACCCAGCTGCTCACTCGGCAATGGGCTTAAACTGCAACCAGGGAGGTTTAGGTTGGACATTAGGAAAAGCTTTCTAACTGTCAGGGTGGTGAAACACTGAAATAAATTGCCTAGGGAGGTTGTGGAATCTCCATCACTGGAGATATTTAAGAGCAGATTGGACAGGCATCTATCAGGGATGATCTAGATGGTGCATGGTCCTGCCGTGAGGGCAGGGGACTGGACTTGACGACCTCTTGAGGTCCCTTCCAGTTCTATGCTTCTATGTTCTTTTCACATTTCTGCGTCCGGACAAAACGTAGGTCGAAGCAGAATGAAAACATCTTGAGGACCAAATGGGCGCCCGTGGATTTTGGATTGGGCTGGTGCAGGTTTGGGATTTCGATCCTTTACATTCCTTCTCTGTGAAGGGGCTTTCGAGACTTGGGAAATGACTAAATCGATACGCTCACTGAAACGCCCCGCTAGAACAAGTAGCTTCAATCTTATCAGTGCTCTCAAAGTATTAGTATCCTTATAATTAGTTACCGTGCCTTGAGGGCTCAATTACTGTGAAAGAACAGGGTGACCTTTTGGTTGCCCTTCTTCTAAACGGACTGTGGTTTGCAAATGCCTTCGGGTGCTGCTTCATCGTGGTAAGTGAAGCCACTCAAATGCTCATCAGGGATGAGCAAAGCCCATAAATAGCGATTAGCCATACAACTGTCTAATTGTTTCGGGTTCATACGACCTTGGACACATACACAGCACGGGCCTCGGCTTCCATAAATTCATGGCTGAGTGATATCGATAAGACCCAGAATGTTGCTTGCTTTGCAAGACAAATACTCTTTCACCAAATATTGCACATTTCATAGAATCATAGAATCCTAGGTTTGGAAGAGACCTCAGGAGTCATTGAATCCAGCCCCCTGCCCAAAGCAGGACCAACCCCAACTCAATCATCAGCCAGGGCTTTGTCAGGCCAGGACTTAAAAACCGCTAGGGATGGAGATTCCGCCCCCTTCCTAGGTAACCCATCCCAGTGCTTCACCACCCTCCTAGTGAAATAGTTTGTCCTAATATCCAACCTAGACCTCCCCCACTGTAATTTGAGACCATTGCTCCTTGTTCTGCCATCTGCCACCACTGAGAACAGCCTCTCTCCATCCTCTTTGGAACCTCCCTTCAGGAAGTTGAAGGCTGCTCTCAAATCCCCCCTCACTCTTCTCTTCTGCAGACTAAAGAAGCCCAAATCCCTCAGCTTCTTCCCTTAGGTCATGTGCTCCAGCCCCCTCATCATTTTGGTTGCCCTCCGCTGGACCCTCTCCAGTGCATCCACATCCTTTCTATAGTGGGGGGGCCCAGACCTGGACACAATACTCCAGATGTGGCCTCACCAGTGCCGAATAAAGGGGAATAATCACTTCTCTAGATCTGCTCGCAATGCTCCTTGTAATGCACCCTAATATTCCATTCGCCTTCTTGGCTACAAGGGCACCCTGTTGACTTATATCCAGCTTCTCATCCACTGTAATCTCCAGGTCCTTTTCTGCCGAACTGCTACTTAGCTAGTCGGTCCCCAGCCTGTAACAATGCTTGGGATTCTTCCGTCCCAAGTGCAGGACTCTGCACTTGTCCGTGTTGAACTTTTAATGGTAGCCGCAGAGACCCGCCTTGCCATGACTGAAAACAGAAGCAAGAGATCTGCCATTCTGAGCTAGGCTCGGCCACGCAGCTCTGAGAGGCTGTTCAACGTGCTACGTCTTTGCTTGTTGTTTCGAGTTGAACTTTTCCTTGAACGGCCTGGGGTTTGTAAAGTTCAGGTTGCCAAGCAGACCTGGGCTGAAGATTTCCCAGGGCTGTAATTGTGGGGCTGGGGCTTGGAGGGGTTGTGGACAGCATAAATCTGGGGACTGTCAGTCACTCAATGCCGTTCCACTGAAATGGAGAGAGATTAGGTCGATGGCATGATTGGCCCAAGAAAATCCACCGACTGCTATTTGGTCCATCCAATTTCAGCTTTCGCCGGCTTATTCCCCAAGCACATATTCCCCAAGCTGAATATGAGTCAGCAGTGTGATGCTGTTGCCAAAAAAGCAAACATGATTCTGGGAGGCATTAACAGGAGTGTTGTGAGAAAGACAGGAGAAGTCATTCTTCCGCTCTACTCTGCGCTGGTTAGGCCTCAGTTGGAGTATTGTGTCCAGTTCTGGGCACCACATTTCAAGAAAGAGGTGGAGAAATTGAAGAAGGTCCAGAGAAGAGCAACAAGAATGATTAAAGGTCTAGAGAACATGACCTATGAAGGAAGGCTGAAAGAACTGGGTTTGTTTAGTTTGGAAAAGAGAAGACCGAGTGGGGACACGATAGCGGTTTTCAAGTATCTAAAAGGATATTAGAAGGAGGAGGGAGAAAAATTGTTCTCCTTGGCCTCTGAGAATAGGACAAGAAGCAATGGGCTTAAATTGCAGCAAGGGAGGTTTAGGTTGCACATTAGAAAAAAGCTTCCCTGGAATAACACTGGAATAAATTGCCTAGGGAGGTTGTGGAATCTCCATCATTGGAGATGTTTAAGAGCAGGTTAAATAGACATCTATCGGGGATGATCTAGCTCAGGGGTGGGGAACCTCAGGCCTGGGGGCCGGATGCAGCCCTCGGCTTGCCTGGATCTGGCCCCCGAGGCTGGTTCTCCAGCCCCCTTGCTGTCTCCCTAGGGTCTGGAGTGCACCAAATCTACTAGGTTTGGCCCCTCAAGGCTCTGGTGCGCAAGGGAAATGTGCGGAGGTTCTTTCTTCTTCTCAATGGGGGGGCCACAGTGAGGGTTTTTTTTCCACTTCTCACTTGTGTGCGGCCCTCGACTGGTTTTTCTGTGGGTCAGGGGCCCCTGACCCAAAAAAGGTTCCCCAACCCTGCTCGAGGCGGTGCTTGGTCCTTCCGTGAGGGAGGGGACCGGACTTGATGACCTCTTGAGGTCCCTTCCAGTTCTAGTGTTCTGTGAGTCAATTCTAGAATAGAGCCAAGCTGATTTATACCTGCTAAGGATCTGGCCTGTGGCGTCTCATTTGGGTCTGGGATTTTCAAAGGTGCCTGAGGAAAGTGAGCCCCCAAATCTCTGAAAACCAACGGGATTGAGACGCCTCGCTCCTTTGCACGCCTTTGGACACCCAAGCCCCAGCGCTTAACTTGAAAACATTGGCCTGGGGCAATCATGAGGAAAACATAGCGAATGGCCAGCACTCACTGGCAGCCAAGCCCCGCCCTCTGCCGAGGAGGAGAGGAAGAGGTGGGGAGTGGACCTGAGCTTGGGGAAAGGGGTGACATGGGAGCAGGGCCTGGAGCAGAGGGGGTATTTGAGCAGCCCCCTACCCAGCAAGAGAGGAACCTGGCACCGATGCATTGGCATCTATTCTTTTTTGCTAATGGATTTGTTAAATTCTAGCAATGCGTTCACAGCCGCTCTAAGGATCTGGCCCCAGGTACTTGTATTGTGTCAGGAAGCCTCTGAAACCAGGGAAATGTGTTTGAAAAGACAGCTCCTGGCCCCTCTCATGTAGTTCAGCGGCGGGGCGGAGGGGAAAGTCCAATTACCTTTCAGTGTCAGCACAATAACGTGATAGAGGCAATCAAGGAAGGGGTTGCTGTCAGTTTCTCATGATGCGGAAGGGTGGAGGGGGAGGTTCACTGTGGGGAAACTCCAGGGGCCACCTGCAAAAGAAAAAGGAGCCTAAGTCAGAGCTGAAATATAGACTACAGAAGGCAAAATAACCAAGGTACTTCCGGACACATTTTCCTAACATCTTCAACTGACGTCAGCTGAGAATCTGGCCTCAGTCCAATGAACTCTTTCCTGTAGAAATTCAGGCAAAGGGAAAACCTAGTGTGTATTCTGCACACCACAGAGCTTCTTGAATGTATAAAAATCACACGCAGGACATTTGCTCGCTACCAAAAGTCAAGTGTTTCTCAAAATCAAGCAGCTTTTTTGGCTAGCAACGCCTAGCCCTTCGATGAGCGCGCGGCATGGCATTGTAGAGATTTTTCTGAAAGTTTCCTGCAGTGTCATGGGTTTTTATAGCAGTCATTAACGTCTTCCTCTTTTTCGGTGTTGTGGGATTCTTGGTACATAAACATTTAGCGTGCAGGAAAGATGGCCACGACAGATAAATTCGTCTCCCCGTGATTTATCGCTGATATTTGACTGCTGTTGTTAAGAATGAATTATGAGACTCATACGAACCACATTGCTTTCTATGCAGGGCAGGCTAAGCTTGGCTCAGTCTAACATCACAAGCCAGAACAACTAAGATGTGAACATTGAAGAGCTAGGAGAGACCAAAGGCAGATAGCTCAAGAGCAGGCTTCATGGGCTATGATACAAGGAGAGCCTCTGGTGTCATCTAATTCCTACCACATCCTTACAGTCAGCTCGGAGGTGCCTCTGAGGTATAGAGTATAGCTCACGAAGGCTATGTCTTCACTCTGCAGAAGATCGATGCTGCTGCGATTGATCCTCCAGAGTTCGATTTAGTGAGTCTAGTTCAGACTTGCTAAATCGAACTCAGAGAGCACCCCCGCTCTTCCCAGTAGTAAGAGAAGCCAATGGGAGGATTTGCTCCCATCCGCCTCCCGCCGTGAGAACGCTGCCAGGCTCGGCTTAAGGGAAGCCGACTCTAGCTACGTATTCTACACAGCTGGAGTTGCGTATCTCAAGCTGAGCTGCCAGGTCTAGTGTAGACTTGGCCTAAAAGATCATTTGCAGCTAAAGTAACTTATGGGAGGGGAATGAGAGGGGTTGGATACACCCCATGCTGGAGAGAGAAAGGTGTAGAAACAACTCTGGGCCTGGGAAGCTCCGACCTGACAGGCCTACTGGGCATGCTCCAATTGGAGAAGGGACTTGAAAGGGAACGTCTCCTGCCCAGCAGAGTGGTGGATGGAGAGAGGCTGATCTGTGCTCACGGCTGAAGAGGGACTGAGCCATCCCAAGAGAGGGCTGTTGCTGACCCGCTTGTTGGGGCTGTGCGGCCGGCGGTTGGAGGAACTGATTGTGTTGCGGCGGCAGAGGAGCGGCCAGTCACTGCGGGAGATCACCGCCCACGTCAGCAGCGTCTCTGCCTCCCCGTGTCTTTCAGCAGGTCAGGCCGTCATGCCTGTGCGCTCCGCCACTTGTGAGTGGGAGCGAGCATCTCCCCTGGCCGTCTGAGTCTGAGGCAGCTGCCTCGCCTGCTGGCTTGGGGAACCATAGACTCAGACTCATAGAATCCTAGGGCTGGAAGAGACCTCAGGAGTCATGAAGTCCAGCCCCCCTGCCCAAGGCAGGATCAATCCCAACTAAATCAACCCAGCCAGGGCTCTGTCAAGCCGAGACTTAAAAACCTCTAGGGATGGAGGTTCCACCACCTCCCTAGGGAACCCAGCCCAGTGCTTCACCACCCCGCTAGGGAAATAGTTTTTCCTAATATCCAGCCTAGACCTTCCCCACTGGAACTTGAGACCGTTGCTCCTTTTTCTGCCATCCGTCACTACTGAGAACAGCCTCTCTCTGTCCTCTTTGGATCCTCCCTTCAGGAAGTTGAAGGCTGCTCTCAAATCCCCCCTCACTCTTCTCTTCTGCAGACTAAAGAAGCCCAAATCCCTCAGCCTCTCCTCATAGGTCATGTGCTCCAACCCCCTAATCATTCTGGTTGCCCTCTGCTGGACCCTCTCCAATGCGTTCACATCGTTTCTGTAGTGGGGGGCCCAGAACTGGACACAATACTCCAGATGTGGCCTCACCAGTGCCGAATAAAGGGGAATAATCACATCTCTGGATCTGCTGGCAATGCTCCTCCTAATTCAACCTAATATGCCATTCGCCTTCTTGGCTACAAGGGCACACTGTTGGCTCATATCCAGCTTCTCATCCACTGTCATCCCCAGGTCCTTTTCCGCTGAACTGCTATTTAGCTAGTCGGTCCCCAGCCTGTAACAATGCTTGGGATTCTTCCATCCCAAGTGCAGGACTCTTGTCCTTGTTGAACCTCATCAGATTTTTTTTGGCCCAAACCTCTAATCTGTCTAGGTCACTCTGGACCCTATCCCTGCCCTCCAGCGTATCTACCTCTCCCCCTAGCTTAGTGTCACCCACAAAACTGCTGAGGGTGCAATCCATCCCCTCATCCAGGTCATTAATAAAGATGTTGAACAAAACTGGCCCTAGAACCAATCCTTGGGGCACTCGGCTAGAAACCGACCGCCAACCTGACATCGAGGCATTGATCACTACCCGTTAGGCCTGACAATCTAGCCAGCTTTCTATCCACAGTCCATTTATCCAATCCATACTTCCTTAACTTGCTGGCAAGAATATTGTGGGAGACCGTATCAAAAGCTTTGCTAAAGTCAAGGTATATTACATCCACCGACTTCCCTATATCCACAGAGCCAGTTACCTCATCATAGAAGCTAATCAGATTGGTCAGGCATGACTTGCCATTGGTGAATCCATGTTGACTATTCCTGATCACTTTCCCCGGGAACAGGGGCCCTCCCACCAGATTCTGACTCAGGAACCTTTGAGAAATGGTTAGATCCAATTAATTCTCTCCCCTGGGTTTCTCCCTGCCTTCCATACCAAGAAGGAACTGGCTCATATGCGACAATTAAAATGGAAAGGAAGCAAAGGTGTCTTAAAACCACCTTTGCTCACACACACACACACACACACACCCTCTTGTGTTGTTCTGGGTGGTCCTTGGCTACAGCCAAATATCTGCTGCAACATCTCCTGGACTTCTTCGGTCCATTCCTCTGCTTCCTTGTCATTGGCCTGGAAAATCCGGGGTGTTTTGAAACTGCCAGTCACAGCAGAATCGAACTGCAGAGAACCTCACCCATCAGATACTTGTAGACAGTTTTGCTTTTCACTTAATCCATCGCTTAGACAAATGGTGCACAATGGGGCTGCCCAAAGGTAGGGCCAAGTCACCCTAAACCATCCCTGATAGGTGGAAGCCATTCCAGAGTCCTCATGGACAGAAGGCAGGAAATTAAGAGAAGGCGGGAATTTTTAAATCACTTTGGGAAAGAGAAGACTCTTTTTCCAACTTGGGTTTTTGGACAAACAAAACAAATGACCAAACATGATTTTTCCCCCCACAAGACATTTGTTTTTTTTGACAAAATCTCCATTTTATGACTGAAAAAAAAATGAATTGAGGACAAAGTAACAGCTAGCGCTAGCCCAGAGTCTGGAGCTAACTGATATGTTCCTTGGCTGTTTTTCCCCTCAGCATTTCTTGTATAATTTTCCCATTCCCGTTGATATTTTGGGCTTTCTTGTGGCTTTTAAAGACAGACCCAGGCTGCAGGGGAGACCCGGCAACGTGACACCTGAGCAGAAGTTGTTGGAGGCATTTTGCCTGTGCAATGCTGAGAGAAGGAGACTGTCTCAGTAGGTGCTTGAGGGGGACATGTTTAGGAACACAGGAATGGCCATACTGGGTCAGACCAAAGGTTCATCTAGCCCAATATCCTGCCTGCTGACAGTGGCCAATGCCAGGTGCCCCCAGAGGAAGGGATCACAACAGGTAATCCTTACCTGATCCCTCCCCTGTCACCCACCTCCAGAGAAACAGAGTCTAGGGACACCATTCCTACCCATCCTGGCTAATAGCCATTGCGGGACCTAACCTCCATGAATCTATCTAGCTCTTTTTTGAACCTGATTAAAGTTCTAGCCGTCACCACATCCTCTGGCAAGGAGTTCCACAGGTTAACTGTGCACTGAGTGATGAAAAACTTCCTTTTGTTTGTTTTAAAAGGAGTGGTTGCTAAGCATACAGTGGGCACTCTTCCCACCCCCATGCTGGCCTGACGTCACCCAGCCAAGTGAAGAGAGAGTGGGACCTCCAACCTGTCCTTTGGATGGGAATAGTGACTAAAGAGTTAGAGAAACTCTGCCACTGGCATAAGGTCCCTAACACACCAGCTTCTGTGGCGCATCAGTTGAACTGAGGCTGGGTTGCCTCACCACACGCCCGCCTCCTCTTTCGGATGCAGCTACACCCGTGTATATAGAAGAACTCACCGCAGGCACCTTTGGGTTCACTTTGCGCCACACCAGGGAATTTGCTGGACCAGAGAATCCAACCCTTCGTGAAGCTCTCTAAACCAGGATTCTCTGCCCCAGCAAGTTCCGTGGTCCAGCTGGACCACGGATATTGCTGGAACAGAGTCCTGGTGGAGGGCTGGTGGCTGGAAGCCCTGCAGGCCAGGAGCTGGGCTGCCCAGTATGGCAGGAAACGGGGGATGGGGGGCGGCAGCAGAGGGAGGCTAGTGACAGGTGGGGCATACCAACAGTCAGGCTATGGATTGGGTGGCTTGCTAGCAGAGGGGGCCGGATATGACCTGCCCTGGTTGGGCAAAACCCTCATCCAGGACTGGTCAGATTCCAAGGGTGCCAGTCCCAGGAGGTCCAACTTTTACTTGAAAGGTGGCTTGGTATGTGTAGTTTTCAAGTGTTTTAAAATCTATGAACCCATCAGAGGGAAAGGAAGCAAGTGTGAGTTCTGTAGGACACCCATGTTCCCTGACCACTAGAAACTTAGGGTATGTCTAGGCTACACACTTCTTTCGAAAGAGATTATCTAGACAGCCACAACTTTTTTCCAAAAAGCAATCCACTTTTTCAAAAGAAAGCACCCAGGCAATCTTTCGAAAAAGCCCTGTTTGCGGTCAAGAACGTCTTTTTTCCAAAGAGCGTTTTCGAAAAAAGGCGTTCTTCCTCGTAAAATGAGCTTTACTGCGATCGAAAAAACTGCCGCGTTCTTTCGCTTTAATTTCGAAAGAATGCGGCGGCAGTCTAGAGGCAGGTGAAGTGTTTTCGAAAAAAGGCCACTTTTTTCGAAAAAACCCTGTAGTCTAGATATAGCCCTCAGGTTGCTTGTCCTGGGTGCAGAAAGAACTTCAGAACCGCCTCCCCTCTGCCTTGTGACAAGGATTTTTCACATCGCCTTAAGGCGAGCGGAAGCACTTGCAAGATGACGGATGGGAGATGGAAACAGACCGACGGAGCTCAAATGCTTGAGAGATTTTTCCCTGACTTGTCCTTCACTTCACTCTCTGGAGGCTCGAGCGGGGAGGAACAATGATTTTTCATCCTTGCAGGCATTTGCTTTGGCGGTTCCTTGCTTTTCTCTCTCTGCAGCTGCTCTTTGAAGATAAGCAACTGGGCAGCGTGTCCTCGAAATAAATTAATTAATGAGCCCAATTCTGGGGGATAAAACCCGAGTGGATTGTATAACAAACTAACGGCGAGCGAAGAGGCTGCGTCTTGCATGGGCTCGGTTGGAAATCTCTATGCAAATGTTGCCTTGGATGGATTCCACAAGCTTTGTCTAACCATGGTTATCAATCCCTATGGCCAGACATGTTTTCTCATGGGGAAATCCAAACGAGGAATCAGTCAAACTGCCTGAAGAGTAGGACATGCAGGTGGCTACATGGCCAGAGGAACAAAATGAAGGGAAATAGCAAAGTCCTCTGGTGTTCACGGCAATGTCATCCTATTGCTATTGATTTTTCTACTCTTTGCAAGGAGAAAACTTGATTATTTTTGTTGCGCTGGGCTCCAGGAGTAACTGAGAATGGCCTGAGGGTTGCTCTAGGTAGGGCGTATAGCCTGCTGATGGTCCCCAAAAGCTGAGACAGCAGCTGGGAATCGGTGGGTATAGGGTAGCCCATGTCATTTCATTTCATTTGCTCCAACCATGCCCATTATGCCAGGACCGGGTTGTGGTGGAGGCCCCGCAGTGCCAGCTGAGTGTGCTGTTCAGTGGTCCCCTAACCCCGGAGCCACACAGGTTGATTGACAGATTGAACCATCCATTAAACACTGGAAGAAATTGCCTATGGAGGTTGTGGAATCTCCATCACTGGAGATATTTAAAAGCAGGTTGGATAGACACATAAGCAGGGCTTGACAAACAGCGGCGAAATCTACTCGCCAGCCCCACACTGCGCATGCGCAAGACCCGCATTGCGCATGCATGCGCCGCCGGTGAACGGGGCGACCGGCTGAAATCTACTCGCCGCGGGCGAGTAGAAACTGCGATTTGTCGAGCCCTGCACATAAGAACATAAGAACGGCCATACTGGGTCAGATCAAAGGTCCATCTAGCCCAATATCCTGTCTGCCAACAGTGGCCAATACCAGATGCCACAGAGGGAGGGATCACAACAGGGAATCCTCACATCATCCCTCCCCTGTCTCCCATTTCCAGACAAACAGAGGCTAAGGACACCATTCCTACCCATCCTGGCTAATAGCCATTGATGGACCTAACCTCCACGAATCTATCTAGCTCTGTTTTGAACTCAATTAATGTTTTAGCCTTCACCGCATCCTCTGGCAAGGAGTTCCACAGGTTGATGGTGCATCAAGTAAAGAAAAACGTCCTTTTGTTTGTTTTAAACCTGCTGCCTATTAATTTCATTTGGTGACCCTTAGTTCCTATATTGTGGGAATAAGTAAATAACTTTTCCTTATTCACTTTTTCCACACCAGTCATAATTTTATAGGCCTCTATCAGATCCCTCCTTAGTCTCCTCTTTTCTAAGATGAAAAGATCCAAGTCTTTTTAATCTCTCTTCATATGGGACTCGTTCCAAACCCCTCATCATCTTTGTTGCCCTTTTCTGAACCTTTTCTGATGCCAATATATCTTTTTTGAGATGAGGCAACCTCATCTGTACACAGTATTCAAGATGTGGGCGTACCACGGATTTATATAGAGGTAATAAGGTATTTTCTATCTTATTCTCTATCCCTTTTTTAATGACTCCTAACATCCTATTTGCTTTTTTGACTGCCGCTGCACATGGAGTGGATGTTTTCAGAGAACTATCCACAATGACTCCAAGATTTCTCTCTTGAGTAGCTGTAGCCAAATTAGTCCCCATCATATTATATATATATAGTATATTGTATATATACACCTATCAAGGATGGTCTAGAGTGGACAGTGCTTGGTCCTGCCGTGAGGGCAGGGGACTGAGGACCTGGGCAAGATGACCTGCCTAGGATTCTCTCCAGCCTTTAAGGAGCTGGATCTAGGTTGAGCTCTGCAAAGACCTTTCTCAGCACTTCTGACAGCACTTTAAGGAGCTGGATCTGAGGTGTAAGGAGTTAACTTCTCCAGCATCCCAGGCCAGATTCTCTGGGACAAGCTGCCCAGCCAGATTCTCAAGGGTAGCCCCATACCAGGTATACACCATCCGGAGAGATGACCGTGCCTGGACTGCTTTACAGAATCTGCTGGCAGCGCTATACCTTGGAACAGCTGCACCCTCAGATCTGTCCCTGAGGGTTTCCTTCCTCAAATTTTGTATTTAAATTCCAATTCACGTTTCCAATTCTCCTGTTCGCTTTGAGGTTCGTGGGCCGCCCACAATATTTTGGCACCTGGCACGGGAGGCGGGAGCTCTCCCCATGCCCTCGCTGGGTCAAAACGCCCAGGTCGCTCAATTCTGCCTTCTTCCTGGTCTATTCTGCCACCATCTCTGTGCGTCTAGAGCAGAGAGAATACATATGCACCGGCAGCAGACACAATTTTCTACACTCTGGGTCCTACTGGCGCCCTCCCACAGTCTGGCACCTAAGGCGGCCACCTCAGTTCGCCTCATGGTAAGGCCAGCCCTGCACGAGGCCTCCCCTCTTATTTTCAGTTGCAAAATGGAGGAAGAAGAGATGAGAGGGAAGCCAGAAAGGGAGAAACTTTAAAAAAAAAAAAAAAAAGGGCTTTAGAAACTGAATGTTTTTGGTAACAACCTTTCCCAACATTTTTTCAAACAATCAGTCCCCTTCCAAAACGTGCGGAGGGCGAATTTGTTGAAATGTCTGAATGTTCATTTTGCAAAGAGCATTAGCGGGATTTTCCCTGCCCTGTCTCTTGGACAAAGAGGTCCCAAAACGTAAGGCTCACCACAGAGCTCATCATCATCATGGAGTGACTATGAGCCTGTCAATGAATCTACACTGTCTCCAATCCCCCTCTGTCAGGTGGGGATAATACAGCCGGTCCCCGAGTTGCGAACGGTCGACTTACAACCGTTCGCAGTTACGACCAAAACTGTCGTAAATGGCAGACTCCGAGTTACGAATGCGATCCGCGCTTACGAACAGCGCGGTCGCGTGTAACTCTATGGGGTCCGACTTATGAACAAACCGAGTTACAACCAATTGCTTGGTCCGTAACTGGTTCGTAAGTCGGAGAGAGGCTGTATTTTGCTGACTCCTATGAGTATTGCGAGGCGCATGGATGCAATGACACTCAGGCTGGCTATGTCTACAGTGCCTCTTTTGCCGGCAGAGAGTATGCTAATGAAGCGTTCATTAGCAACTTCTCACACTTCATATTGTATATTCTCTGCCCGAGGCTTTTTGCGCAAAACCAAGCAGGCTATGTCTACACTGCAGGCTTCTTGCACAAGAACTGTTTTGGGGAAGAGTTCTTGTGCAAAAAATCTTCCACAAGAGAGCATCTACACTGCCATGTGCTTTTGCGCAAGAGCATCCATGGCAGTGTAGACGCTCTCTTGCGTGCAAGAAAGCTCTGATGGCCATTTTAGTCATAGGGGTTTCTTGCGCAAGAAATTCATGTTGCCTGTTTACACTGGCCTCTTGTGGAAGAGCTCTTGTGCAAGAGGGCTTATTCCTCATGGGGAGAGGAATAACTCTTCCGGAAGAAGCCCTGTTTTCCGACGCTGTACTGTAAATTTACTTGCGCAAGAACATGCGTGCAGTGTAGACGCTCTGCAAGTTTTTGTGCAAGAATGGCTATTCTTGCACAAAAAGCCTGCAGCGTAGATGTAGCCGCAGTGCAAACCTCTTGTGCAAAAAGCATCAAAAGAGATTATGCAAATGAAGCACGAGAAGTTGCTAACGAGCGCTTTGTTTGCATTGCCTCTTCCGCAAAAAAGAGGCAGTGTAGACATAGCCTCAGGGTCATATTTGGAGGTAGGCAGAGTCCCTGGATGAACAGATATCTGAGACTGTGTCCTAGTTTTTTGAAAACAGATCAGGAGGCAAAGCCCGAGAGCAGGTTAAATGCAATGTCTAAGGGAAAATAGAACAGTTAATACGCTGAGTCACTCATCTGCAGAGCTCTAAGTAATAGAAAGTGTTTACTCATAAAAGTTATAGCACAGGCAGGGCTTTTGCATGGTGGCATGGTCTCAGATAACGCTGGCAAAGGTGACTGTCATAAACGCAAGATTGTCTTATGTTTTGCAAGCTCCACAACTCCGCCTCCATTTATCCAAGGGCCTGCACATTGCATCTACGCCTGCAGGATTTCAAAGAAGCTGTTTGACAAGAACTGCCATCAGGACTGTAGGAGAATCTTGTTTGGAAATCTGGGTCATCTTGTGTGCAGGCAGAGGTGTTGGAGCCGTGTTGGTGCCAGGATATTAGGCCAGGTCTACGCTACCCCAGAATTGTGTAGCTGGAGTTGATGTACCTTAAACTGAAATCCTGGGGTGACCCCACTGTGGGAGGTCAATGGGAGAGACTCTCCTATTGACTTCCCTGACTCCTCATGACTTCAAGGAGTACCTGGGTTGATGGAGGTGCCCACAGTGCTCGATTTAGCAGGTCCTTACTAGACCCGCTAAATTGAACCCCGAACGATCAACCTCCAGCACGTTGAGCTTTCCGGAAGTATAGACAAGGCCTTCAAGAGACAAAGAGGTGGTATCTTTTACCCGACCAACTTCTTGTTGGTGCCAGAGCTCCTCTTCAGGTCTGGGAAATGTATTTCTATGTGACATTTACTCTGAAGGTGAAAGAAAAACAAAGTTAGAAGTGCAGGGAGATAAACACTGGAGAAATTACACTTTGGCAACTGCTCTGTGACGGCCACTGAACTGAAAAAAAAAGGGGGATGAAAGAAGACAATTTAGAGCAAACTCTGGACCTTTGCAGCATGTTATCGCATCTGATTGAATCCAGTGGGAAATCGTTGCTGGCAAGGAACGTTCCTTTTCATGGGAAAAAAAAAATCTCATTCTGATTTCCAAACCAAAGGGAAGTCTCACTGGAGTAAAGGAATAGAGTTAAAGCCAAGAACAGGACAATCGCTTGCCACAAAAACATAAAGTGGACCAGATTTGCAGATCCTCTACAGGAGCTTCGCAAGCTTGAGTAGGCCTGCTGATGCGGGACAGGACAAAAGAGACAACTGGCCCACGCCTGGAGATTCGAAAGGGCCACTTCTGCATTAGCAGCGGTGGGGCCCAGAGCCCCCGGGCCTTTAAATTGCCGCTGGAGTACCGTGTGGCGTGCTCCAGGCAGCGCTGAGGGCTGGAGGGTGTCATGTTCTGGGTGGTGCTAAGGGCCAGCTGTCCCGGCCTTGCCCCTTCCAGAAGCCCACGGCCACTGCCCCCCACCTTGCCCAGGGCCTGGTGAGGCTGTGGGCTCCTCTGCCCTTTGGTTTATGGCTGCCGTTTAAAGAGGTTTCGGGTGACGCAACGGCGGCCATAGTGTCTGGAGCGTACCAATGAGTTGGACTCTGAATCGCCATCGTCTCAGGGGGATTAGCATGGATTCTCCCTCCAAGCCACCTTTAGTAAAGTAAGTGGCATGTTCTGTAAACGGACAGGACCGTGGCGCACAAACTCTGTCCAGGCCTGTGATATGGTACTTGACATTTCGCCAAGAAATTCCCTGAGTATTCCCCGGAAGAATGGTGTTGGTGTGCGGGCCCAGCTGGCCAGTCCAAGACGCGAGCGGCCCGCCCCTCACTGTATTGCCGCCCCCTCAAGGAGGGTATTCACAAGGTCCCAGTCCCAAACTGACGTCATCCCCAGGTGCTCAGCACTGTACGTCCTGCGCTTGACCGCAAAGGGGCAGGGGGGCCCGGGCCCACCCTCTCTCACGGGCCCCAGCTCAGGGCCCTAAGAACAGGTTCAACCGAACCTGCTCAGCCAGTGGGGGGGTCTCGTCCGCAACCCTCCGGCTCACCGGGCTCGGCTCCAGCCCCTGCCCTGGGCTTCTTCCTACCCCCAACTCCTGGTTCGTCTCCTCTCCTTCCCTTTGTCTCCAGCTCCTCCTCCCCTTCTCTCCCCTCCCTCTCTCCTTTTAACTCTCCCGCCCTCTGACGTCAGCGCGTCTCCCTCCTGTACCGATGCCAGGCCCCCGCCTTTAACCCCGCCCCTGCTGCTCAGCTGGCCCGCGGCGGCCGTGCAGGGAGCGCAGAACCTCCACATTCCCCGGGCCGCCCCGAGGAGCACGAGTGCGACCGCCGGCTCAGTGCGGACCTCTCGACCCCAGGTGCCCCTCTCTAGTCCGGCACTTTCTGGTCTGGAAA
Source organism: Rafetus swinhoei (assembly GCA_019425775.1). Classification (NCBI taxonomy): domain Eukaryota; kingdom Metazoa; phylum Chordata; order Testudines; family Trionychidae; genus Rafetus; species Rafetus swinhoei. The sequence goes on from CM033443.1 coordinate 6,147,137, forward strand.
CCTCCATGGTCCGGCATGATCTTAGTTAGCCGGATGTCCAGTTTTCATGTGTGTGGCCAACTGGGCCACAACCCGCGGCCGTGCTCCTACGGGGTACCTCTCCTGCCTAAAGCGTTGTCGATAGGTTTCTGGGGTGATCCCTAACTGATTGAGGATCGCTTCTTTTACCTTATAATAATGTAGGGCCTCCCGAGGCTCCAGACTCCGATAGGCCAGCTGGGCTGGCCCTGAGAGATACGGAGCTAGGAGGGTCGGCCAGTGTTGCTCTGGCCACCGGGCTGCGGTGGCTACCCTCTCAAAGATTATCAAGAAGGCTTCGGGGTCGTCCAAAGGCCCCATTTTAGCTAGCCGTAAGGGTAACTGGGCCAGCACCCCCGGCTTCCTCTCCGTCTAGATTCAGGGGCCGCCCTCTCCCCAGGGCCCCCCATTGCTTCACCCACCGGTCATGTTGGGCTTGGGTCTGTTCCGCTAGGTCCTTTATGAGCTGTCTCTGTTGCTCCTGCTGTTGGTTTGACAGCTGTTGCAATAGCAGGGTTTGTTGCTGCTGCTGCCGCCACTGGTTCTCCGTGAGCCATTTAAATACGTCTGTGGCATCTATGGTGCCGCCTCCCGTATCCGTGTGATGCAACCACACACAAAAAAACCCAGCTCCTTCCCTCCTTTAGCCCCTATATAACTCCCCTCACCTATATGCTTGTGTGCATTTTTTTTTGTTTTTGTTTTTGTTTTTTTTTAAGCCTTAGCTCCTCCTAATTTAACTTCCCCTACACCCATGGAGTACGGGGTCGCCCTGCCTGCATCCTCCACCACGTGTTGGGGTGAGGGCCCAGCTGGCCAGTCCAAGACGCGAGCGGCCCGCCCCTCACTGTATTGCCGCCCCCGCTAGGAGGGTATTCACAAGGTCCCAGTCCCAAACTGATGTCCTCCCCGGGTGTTCAGCACTGTACGTCCTGCGCTTGACCGCAAAAAGGGGGGTAGGGGGGCCCGGGCCCGCCCTCTCTCACTAGCCCCAGCCCAGGGCCCTAAGAACAGGTTCAACCGAACCTGCTCAGCCGGTGGGGGGGTCTCGTCCGCAACCCTCCGGCTCGCCGGGCTCGGCTCCAGCCCCTGCCCTGGGCTTCTTCCTACCCCCAACTCCTGGTTCGTCTCCTCTCCTTCCCTTTGTCTCCAGCTCCTCCTCCCCTTCTCTCTCCCCTCCCTCTCTCCTTTTAACTCTCCTGCCCTCTCGCGTCAGCGCGCTGACCCACCCTCTAACGTCAGCGCGTCTCCCTCCTGTACCGACGCCAGGCCCCCGCCTTTAACCCTGCCCCTGCTGCTCAGCTGGCCCGCGGCGGCCGTGCAGGGAGCGCAGAACCTCCGCGTTCCCCGGGCCGCCCCAAGGAGCGCGAGTGCGACTGCCGGCTCAGTGTGGGGCGGATTTGCCTCGGAGGGGCAGAGGCGCTCCACCCCGTCACAAATGGGGCATAGAAATTGTGAGCCCAGGCTTATCTGTGTTAACGTTTTGTCATCAGCTGCTTCAGAAGAAGAGAACCCTTCAGTTGATGGAGTTGGGCTGATCTGCCCCCGCGCCTCAGGGCTCCGAGGGCATGGCTACACAAGGCGCAGCAAGTCTCAGAGCCCAGGTCTATGGGTTGGGCTCCTTCTCAGGGGCTGAAAATAGTGGTGTAGTGGTGTGGGTATTTAAGCTAGAGCGCTGAAGCCAACAGAGAGGGGTGGGCATCCCAGACCATGCCCGAATGCCCACATGGCCTTTTTGAGCACCAGAGTGTGAGCCAGCGTCTGTAAAGCAGGCTCTGAAATGCGCAGTCCCATAGTGCTGTTTGGTGGGCCAACGCGCCCTAACAGCTCGGAATAGCATGAAGCCAGAAACACAAGGTTTAAGATTGCGAGGGAGTGCAGGCACAGAAGACCTCTTGGGTCTGCTTCCCGGAGCGCTGATAAAGCCACTCACCTTCATCTCCTTACTCGCTGGGGCTTCTCACCACCCTGTCCTCCTGGAATGAGGTGTAACAGGTCATTCAAACCGAGGACTTAGTTCGAATTACCGTTTAACTGCCGCGTGTAGCCATGGGCAGTTAGTCCGGACCAGTGGCATTTAAAAATGGCGACCGGACAGGAACATGCAAATAAAGCCCAGGATATTTAAATCCCGGGCTTCATTTGCAAGTTCGAATGTCTACATTAGCCTCCCTAGTTCGAACTAGGGGGCTAGTGTAGACATCCCCTGTGGCAAGCCCCCTTTAACAATGAAAGGAGCATCCACACTACCATTATTTCAAAAGAACTATTGCAAAATAAGTGCTATTCCCTGAGGAAAGCAGGAGTACAGATTTCAAAATAACCAGGCCGTTATTTCGAAATAACCGGCTTGGTAGTGTGGACGCTTTGCTTATTATTTTTGAAATAAGAGGAGTTATTTCGAAATAACTCCCTAGCGTAGACCAGGGCCAATTGACCAGCCTGTAGTCCAAGCCCAAATTGGCTGAGCCGGACATTTTATTGCCGTATGGACATACTTCATGTGGCACTGAGTGAGTCACATTCTTTATGCGACACTTTACCCATCTGTCAGATAAGCACAATAATCCTCAGTGACTTAATCCATATTGGCAAAGGTCTTTGAGACACTTGGACGAAAGGTTTCAGTGCAAGGCATTATAGCTGCTTAGAAATTATGAATTAAAAGGAATGAAAGGTAAAACAGCCTGTTTAAAAAGCACAAAATGCCTGCTCTTCCCAAAGGAAGCCACGCAACCCACCAGTAATGATACAAGAAAATATATTCCTCTGATTAGATAATCATTCTAGCTCTGAATAGATGGCCGGGCTAATGAGACAGGCTCTCCCCCATGATCAAGCAAATGTAACGGTATGATTTAATAATGTTGCTATATTATTCCACAAACATCACTAGCATTTAGGGTTTGCTTTTACATTTTATTTATTTTTTCTCTCATCTGCTTCTCATTAAATGCAAAGCTATAAAACCCAGCAAGTTTTGTCAGCAGCCTTAATGTTTAACAAACCCAGACACAGGGCAAAGTATTTTACATTAGCACATGGTTAACTGTCCATTAACTAACACTAAGGAAAAAAAACAGCAAGCAAATGGTTTGGTAGCACTTTATAGACTAACAAAACATGTAGATGGTATCATGAGCTTTCGTGGGCACAGCCCACTTCTTCACCAAGGAGAAACATAAAAAAACAACAACAAATAGACTAGTAAAGGGATATGTATAGAAAATGCTACTTGCTTCCAGGCGTGGGGGTATCAAGAAGCACTCTCTGCAGGCTATGTGCACGCACAGCTATAACCGTTACAAGATGGTAGCGTGTTGCTCCAAATACAGCCAATGAAATCTGCTGGCCATTGGACAGAGGAGGAGTTGTCCTAGATTTGCAGTCTCCTCATCTCCTCTGAGCACTGGGTGTTCAGGTGTAGTTAAGAAGCAACCTCTGCTGTCATTTCTGCCTGCCTTCGGCAGCTCACACTAAGGATACATCTATACTGCACAGTTATTTTGGAATAAGCTATTCCGGAATAGTTTATTTTGAAATACCACGTCTACACTGCAGGGAAGTTTCAAAATTAGTCCAAGGCAGGCTTCCCTAATGCAGACGTGCTATCTCGATTTAGAACCCCAGGAGGAATAACTTAAAATGGCCATGGTAAGGAGCATCTACATACGCCTTATTTCAAATAGCTATTTTGGAATAGGCGTTATTCCTCGTTCACAGAAGTCAGACTAAGCCGTCCGTTATTTCGAAATTATTTTGAAATAACGGAATTGCTGTGTAGACGGTTGCATAGTTATTTCGGAATAGCAGCCGTTATTCTGAAATAGCTTTGCTGCGTAGACACACCCTAAGAGAGCACGTCTCGGTCCTATCTAGTGGCAGGTCCACATAAGAAAATAAGGCCCAGATCCTCCAAGGTATTTAGACTCCCAATTCCTATGGATTTCAGTGGAATTTAGGACCCTATGCACCCTTCAGGAACCGTTTGCGGTGTCGTTGCAGCCCTGTTGGTCGCAAGATTGGAGATACAAGGTGGGTGAAGTCATATCGTAGGTTGGACCAAATTCTGTTGTTGAAAGGGACAAACTTTTGAATGCCACAGATCTCTTCCTCAGGCCTTTTTTTGAGAATCTGGGGCTGTCAGAGTCTACTACCACTGCTAGCTAATGGAGTCACTCCTTTAGCTCAAGCAGTTGAGTGTCATTCCTCTTGCTCTGTAGGTCCAGAGCTAAAGTCCCCGGTGAAGTAGGTTCTACTTCCTTACTCTAGTCCCACTCAGGACTGGTAGAACCTCTCTAGTCCGGCACTTTCTGGTCTGGAAACCTCCATGGTCTGGCATGATCTTAGTTAGCCGGATGTCCACTTTTCATATGTGTGGCCAACTGTCCCATGGTCCCATAAAGTTTGTTTACAGCCACCAGTGCTGGCTCTCAGTAACTAGAAAGTTAAAGTGTCTCTATTTTTGGATGTCCATCCTGAGACCATCTTCAGGACGAGTGTTCATTACATGAGTGTTCAGACTTCTCTGGACAACCAAAAGTTGAAGGTACCCAAAATCACTGATTGTTTTTGAAATCATTGCCTAGGGCTTGACTCTTCTCACAGTTACACCAGTGTAAATCAGAGGCAAGTCCTATGAAGTTCTGGTCTGTATGATGTATACAGCCTGGTCCTTTCTGGGCTTAAAAATCTACAAATATAGCAAAGTTACCCCAGTGTTAGCTAATATATAGTTCTAAAAGGCTTTTGTGCTTATGCCAACCATGCACCAAAATCCCAGCATGCTCTACACTTATTCCCTGCTCAGGGTGAACTGAATGTAAATTCTCCTGTTTGAGAATGCAGAACATTTCAGAAGGGATGCCAAATATAACCATTATGCTGGGATAATTAATACAAAGTCTTGGTGACCTTCACAATGATTAAAAACTCAGGAAGACAATAGGAATGATCAATACAAGTGCTACACATAAGGGGGATAAGTATCACAGTATTCTGAAAAAAACAAGAGGCACAAGAGCGATACATGAAAATAATGGTTTGTGCTGATTGGAAAATTTTCCATATTGTTGTAGTGTGTGTGTGTGTGTGTGTGCCTATTTGTGTGTGTAGGTGTACATATACACACACACACGCTACAACAAAATGGAATACGCACAAACACACACGTAAAATTATCTCTTATTGTTTGGAACAGTGAAAATATAAAGCTGCAGATCTGTTCCCTGGATTGAGTAATGGTATTAACCCTTTTTGTAGAGTGCCGATTTATTTTTGACTGATAAACACCAATTGAACTGAGCTATCAACATCTTATCAATAAAATAATCTAACAAGGGTGAAAGTGAGTCAACTCTTTTTCAAGCCTGTACCCTTTTGGAGCCACTGTGATGTCCAGTTTATACATCTTAACTCTGGTCTATGCTAGGGCTTTATTTCAAAATAACCCCCCTTAGGTTGAATTAATAAGTGGCGCATCTGTACGCCACTACGAAGCCCATTATTTCCACACTACAAAGCCCATTATTTCAAAACAGGCCGCTTAATTCGAAATCTGTACTCCTGCTTTTCATCGGGTGCATCTACACTGCACCCGTAGGTCAAAATAACCTATGCAAATTGCGTACCTTATTTTGATCTAATTTCGAAATAAAGCACTATTCCGAAAAGTCCCTGAGGGTTACAGGGATGCCAGAATAGCATGCCTGTTATTTCAAAATATGTTTCAAAACAACGTGTGCATTTAAAGATGCGGAATAGCTATTTCGGGATACTTCCAGTATCCCGAAATACCGCCGCTGTCTAGACGTAGCCATCAGGAATAACACTAATTCTGAAATAATTATTTCAAAAAATAATGGTACTGTGGATGCTCCGGTGCCTCTATTTCAAAATAACGACTCCCCAGAGTAATTCAGAATAATTACTCCACAGTGCTTCCTGGGGCTCTAAGTCAAGGTAGCGCATCCACCTTAACGGATCCTGCCTTGGACTCATTTTGAGCCTTCCCCGTAGTGAGGACACACTACTTTGATTTTGTTATTTGGGGAGTTATCAAATCGATTTTAGTGATTTCGAAATGGTTTCCTAGTGTAGGCATGCCTTTAGTGTCCTAACTAAGGAAATTAGAAGAAATAACTCATGAGTGATTTAAACTCACTACTGACCACAGCCAGCAGGGGAGGAACAGGAGTTTTATTAAACAGACGATATCGTTTAACTCTGTTATGTGATGGCAGCTGTTGTGCTAAATAAGTTCGCGATCTCAGTCTAGATCCAAACCGATGGGTGTCCACATCACATCTAGCAGGCGCTGGCACCGAATTGAGCTGAATGGCTGAGGACTGAGATAATTAGACGACAAAACAGGGTAGGAATGTCCATTCACATACATGGGCTTCAACCTCCTAGTGTATCAACACCTGTAATGGCTTCTGTCCCCACGTCTGGTGAACACCCCTTTCTGGCTGGGTGTAGCTGCAGTCTTGCAGTTTATGGTGACCTCTGTCAATGGTTTCTCTGGTACTCAGGCTCCTGGTGGACTATATGCCTCAGAGGGGATCTGTGGTGACTCTCATACTGTGTGTGAACCTGCAGGAGGGCTATCTCTGTTGGTGTCTCTAGGGCTCAGTCTTTAAGTGGCATGGGTCTGTACTTCCCTCAGGGCTTCCTCCCTGGAGAAACCATCTTCCTGTGGTCCTCCTGGTCTCAGTTCTTACTTAGTCTCAAAAATCAGCCAGGAGCTCCTTCTTCCCCCACCCCTGCCATTCCTGCCCACATTGAGCGGTCCATGATCCTGCTGCTCTGCCAGCCATTCAGGAAAAACCTACTCTCTTGCCCAGCTCCAGGCAGCAAGTGACTGAAGCAACTTTTATATGGCCCCGAGTGGCTGCTCCCTGCAGTCTCTCTCATTGGCTGCTCCCTCCTACCACTCTAGGACACTCGAAGGACTTCTCTTCTGCTCCAGCAGGGGGCCTGTGGACTGCCAATCCTCCATCACAGCCCCTTGCAAATCCAAAGGGAATGTCTCCTCTCTGTGAGATGGGTAAGTGCTATTGACCCATGTTACACATGGGCCACCCAAGCAAAGAAAGATGAACGACTTGCCCGTGTTCGTACAGCGCGTCTACGCCCAAACGGGGAATTGAATGAGATTTTAAAAACTGCTGAGTCACAACCCGGTGCCTTCACGATGGGTGCATGCGCCCGCCTGTGAACAAAACGGTTTACCCAGAAAAAAACCCTTTTCAAGGACGTCTTGTGTCCCGTGATGTTACAGCCACCCAACGTGGTGCGTCTGGCTAACGCTTATACATGCTCTTCGGCCTCGTAACTTTCCCACTGGAGTTGGTGGCAGTGTTTAATCGCTGCTGCTAAACGAAGTCTCCTTAATCTTCAGAATGCTTCGTTTGAGGCCAGCGTCCCTGGCAATTCTGCGGACAGGCTTCAAGCGCAGAAGGATGCGGCATCAGAGCGTTGGAACTTTCCATTTAACGAAGCGTCCCTCTTCATCGAATAAGGACTGCTCTGCTATACGGCTCGCATGGGTTTAATGAGGAGTCTGGCAGAGAATCAAAGGAGGCTGGAGACGGGGAAGGCTAAATGGTTGCTCACATCGGTAGTTACAAAATGAACAATGAATCACTAGGGAACTCCGCTCCAGCAATTACAACGCAACAAAGAGTCACCCAGGAGGTCTCAAAGAAGCTGTGGAGAGATCCAGCTGCCGTCTGCCACCTTTGGATAATAGTCCCTCTCTGTGCAGTGAGCCGGCACTGGCCCTCTTCACCATTTCAATCCCTTTAAATCTTATTTTGAGGGCTTGTATGATGCATGTGCCACTTATTAACCTCTTGCTTCGGAGTGAATGTTACCCTATGTGCAGGGTCAACCCCAAAGGGGGCATGGGACCTGGGGCAACCTGCCCACCAATTCCCCAGGCAACCCCTCCCGCTGCAGGCCATGCCCCACCCCTTCCACAAGCCCTGCCCCTGCTCTGCCCCCTTTTCCCCTGATGCGGAGTGTGGGGGAGTCACCAGGCCCTGCAACCCCATCTGCAGACAGACGTGACTCTCAGCCGGCAGGTAGAGCGGAAGGATTATTGGTTCACAGGGATACAGTGTAGCACAGACGTGTTGTCAACACCAGCACCAGAAGCAGTGAGTGCAATCCAACCTGTGGAGAGGGGGGCCCAGAGACAGCATCCTGGGCCTCGTCCCTGCATCCTCAGCCAGCCAAGACTAACTCACCCCCTCAGCCACCGGACCTAGCCTGCAGGCAGCCCCACCTCCTCCTTTGGTCAGCTTCTGGGGCAAAAGGTGTTTTCTGGTTACATCTCCCACTCAGGCTCAGGTTACAAGACAGCCTGAGCCATTGTGTACATGCTGGGCTGGGCAGCCTCCCTCAGTGAGAGTCACACCCAAAGCTCCTACCCCAGCCGGGCACCAGGGCAGTGCCCAGGGAAACTGAGGCACACACAAACACACAAAGAGTTACTACAGAACAGCACAGGACAGTAAGAATCACATACAATGTAACAAAGCAAACAGAGTGAACACAATCCCCACTACGTCACCCCCCCAGGGTACTGTGCCCCCGTCACCCTCCCCCCCAAACTCACCCTATGAGCAGAAGGATCTGGAACAGTCCAGCAACCGGCTCCACTCCACTGCACCATGCTGCCTTCTCCCTGGTCTGCCCCCCTCAAAACCTTGTGGTCCTGAACCAGGGAGTTTGCCAGACCAAAGAAGGTCAACGCTCCCTTGCTGGCCACTAGCCCTACTCCCAGCTGCCAGCCCCGGCCACTGGGTTCTCCTCCTGGTCTGGCCTCCTGGCGCATGGGGCTACTGCTTCCTCCCCTGCTTCCAGCCTGGCCTATGGCTTCCCACCAGAGCCAGCCCTCTCCCGCCAACCTGGCCTGGGGCTTCCCAGAGGCTGGCACAGCCCCCCTGCTATTGGCATAGCTGGGATTTCCTGTCCATTGCCGGTCCCTCTGCCACTGGCCTGGCCCAGGGCTCCCAGCTGCTGCCAGCAGCCCCACACCGCCGGCCCCCGCTGTGGCTGCCCGGCCTCAGGCTGGGGCTCTTGGTTGCCAGATTCCCAACAGGCCCTGCTCCCAGCTTCCGGGGCTGTCTGGTTCAGCAACATCCATGGTTCTGCTGGAGCACCGATGTTGCTGGACGAAAGAGTCCCAGATGTGAGAAGTTCATCCGGTAGCACTATTCCTTTGCAATAGCTGGTTTTAAAAATAGCTGATCCCACACTTCCCCTGCAAACGTCAGTCAGGGTGCATCTACGCAGTGTCGCTTTGTCACAGTATCTCTCTCAGGGCCTGGTCGCCAGGAGAAAGTCCATACCAGGCCAACTAAACACCCAAAGACCCACCAGTTTTACCCACCTGTTATTTTATTGACAATTTCACTGCGCACGCCCTGCCCAGTCACAGTAACTAAGTCGTCTCCAGGTTTCTCTGTGGAGCGGGAGAGAGACCTGGGCCCACCCTCTCTCCAGGTCTCGGGCCAGGGCCCTAAGGATGGGGTCCCTCCCCGTCACGGCTGGTGGGGTGTTATCCCTAAATGCACCAGCCCTTGGGCGTCCACTCAGCCCTACCCTGGGCCACTTCCTTCCCCTCAAGCTCCGGATGAACTCGACCTACCTCCTTCTCCCTCCAGACTGTCTCCTTCCCTGTTTCTCCTCCACTCTCCCTAATAAGCTCTCCCCAGTCTCACATGCTCCACCCCCTTGCCTTACGTCCCGCCCCCCCCCCCCCCAGAGTGACCTCGCCCAGTGTGCTGAGCGGGAATACCTGTTCCTTCTGCCGGCGAGCCCCGCCCCACTCTGGAACGCCCTGCGGCCTTCGGATTCAACTGTGCTGCGGCTTCCGTTCACCGCTCGCGGACACTGTCCACTGGTGGAGAATCCCCCATCCCTGGCACTCGCAGCGAGGTGTTCCCCGTCACCCCGCCGCTCTTGCCCCATGACCCCGTCACACGCTTATTTTTAGGTAATTTCGAAATAGCTTTGTGATGGGCTGGACTAGGCCCCAACACTCCCTACAGGAGACCTTGCCACACCCCATCCCAGCAAGAGGAGCAGAGAAGAGATCCTCCAGGCACTATAGAGTGGCTGTCTCTGCGGCAGCCAATCAGGATCCAGCAGTAGGGTATAAAAGAAGCTGCAGGGCTGAGGCCTGGCAGTTGGCTTCAGGAGCACAACCCAGCCAGGTCTATACCCTGACTGGGAGATCAGCACTACGGCCAGCTCCCAGTGTGAGCTGAACCTAGATCTGGGTCAGACCCAGTGGCCAAAGACCAGCCACAAGCAGAGACTCACTAGCACCATGGACAGGGCTAGTCAGGTCCTGGTTCCAGGACTTTGAGGGTGACCGGACAACTAGCCAAGGACCCTGCGTGGCGCCACTTGGCCACAGTGGGGCGCTCACCAACGGGTGGACCCATTACAAGCTTCTTTCAAAATTTGGCGTTGTTTATACGGCACCAAATTTTGAAATAAAGCGCTATTCCGACAAGTCCCTTAGCCCTCGTGGAATAGCACGCCCATTATTTTGAAATAGATTTCGATATAACAGGAGCGTGTAAAGATGAGGAATTGCTGTTTCAGGATACTTCTGGTAGCCCCGCTATCTAGACGTAGCCTCAGATAAAACTAACACAATATATTGCTTGAAAGTTCTGTCTCAAAACACCAGGCTTGTAATAACTGAAAATGCCTACCGTTGTATTTCATTATATTCTGCAACGGGGTGGACAACAAGCAGCCTGCAGGCCAGATGTGGTTTGCCAGGGTTAGCCCCCGGTGGGCCGTTAAATGTTTTAGTTACTTGAGCTGCTCACAGCTCCCATTGGCCGTGGTTCACTATAGCTGGCCAATGGCAGCTGCAGGAAGCAAGCATAGGCCAGGACACTGCTATAAGAACCCATTAAATCGTTTTTGAATGCAGCAAGGGCATGTTTGTTGACCTGAAACATGAGTAAAGTGATCCATTAAAATTCTCTCACTTAAATACCCTGTAATCAACTGGTCCTCTGACACATTTGGGTCATCCCTTCAGGCTTTGTCCAATGGAGTGCTAGTGATTTGCATGCCAATTTGGAGAAGAAAACCCTGACAAAGAGCTCAGTGAAAGCTCAAAAGCTCGTCTCTCGCACAAACAGAAGTTGATCCAACCAAAGATATTTCCCCCCTCGCCTTTGTCTCTAATATCTTGGGACAAACTACACTGCAGAGAAGAACATTCTAAGCGATTCTCTCATGACCTTACTGCATTGATGAAATTCTCCCTCACAGTATTAGGAGTCTAGTCAGCTGTGTTCAATAAAACACAAAATAGAAGTAAGAGAGAAGTGCGAGGGGGTTGGGAGTTGTTCTCTTAAAAATGATAGTAGTTAACTTTTTCCAAATCCACAGTCCATACGGTTCATCCAGAATCACAGCCTCTGCACTCAGGAGTTACAGGAAAGGGGGCAGAAGGAGGAGGAAAAGGAAGGGGGCGGGGGAGAATGTAGAATTGGGTCACCGCCCTTCCCCTGTGCTGATTGTTTGCATAGCTCTTGGAGTTCACAGAAGCCTTAAGTAGTGGAATGATTTGAACATGGCCAGCTAGCAACTGGTGGCTGTTGTCACCAAGTAGGGTTGGCAAAAACGTGCCCCCCAAACTCATTTTTGACAGAAAGCTTTCCTAAAAAACTCAGGGCATGTCTACACTTCACGAGAAGATGGACGCGCTGGAGGTTGATCTTCTAATGTTCGATTTAGTGGGCCTAGGGTAGACCCCCTAAATCAAATGCTGAGGGCAGCCCCTACCTGTGTCCAGTTTTCCTTCTTCTATGAGGAGTAAGGGACACCAAGGGGGGCATTTTGCTCCTGTTGGCCTCCTGCCACTGCTCGGCTTAAGGTAAACTGACTCCAGCTATGAATTTCGCGTACCTCCTACAGTGACCAGCCTGGTCTAAAATAGAACAAGCCTGAATGCCCCTCACATGAGAATCCTACAGCTGAAAACAGAATGATTGTAGCCAACCCTCCAAAGATTACTCTTCTTCAACATCGCAACAGAAGGTCGGAATTTTCCAGGGAAAATGTAGACAAAATATGGTCATTTTTTTGGTCTGAATTTTCCATCAAAGCAAAACTCCATTTTTTGACCAACTCCAGTCAAAGCTTTGAAGATCATGGATAGAGTCTTCTGGGTTTGAAAGTGGGTAATGCTTTTGGAGCACCCTGGCAATTAAAGGAATAAAACTCATTTGCCAACTGAAAAAATCCCCAACCTTGCTTTACATGATTTTTAATAGGGTATCTGGTTATAGGATGTGCTCAAGGAAAATACATTTCTAACAAGATGACAGGGTGGAGAACTGCATATGCTTAGCTCCTTGACAACCTACCTACAGACCCTAATATTAGTAAAAGAGATTTCTCTTCCCTATTTGAAACATATTTTTTGTTTCCATGGGATTTTCTTTTCAAGTCAGCTGCAAATAACCCAGCAACCTACGTCCAAGGTGGTATTGCGTCATACAAACTAGGCAGCTAATTGAACTCTGCTTCCTCCTTCTTCCTCTAAAGAAGATTTTGAGGACAAAAGAGGGACCTCTGTGGATCATTGAGCACATGGTCACAGTGCACAGTAACCAGATGCTAAGATAACAAACAACTAACCAGAACTTTAGACCAATGGTCCCTCTACTCTTTTCTATCCATGTGCAGATTTTTTTCCATCCATGTGTGGAATAGTTTTTTATGTGCACCAAGGTATGTGTGAATGTGCACCACCAGTAGAAGTAGAAACCTAGCTGTGGGCATTCTAACCAGCTGGCCAGCATTGAAATCTCTCCTGAGTAGATGCATAAGAGCATGTGTTTTAAATTGCTTTGCCATAGGCTTTTCCCAGCAGGTGATTCAGCAATGCAGCAACAGATGGGCCTGTTATGAATGTTCTTTGGAAGGATCCCTAATGGACTAATTTGAAAGCCATTGATTTTTCGCCCCCATCAGGAAGGCCACAAAGAAAACCCAGAAACCATTCATGGATCCTGCTGCTCCATTCTTCAGGATCCACAGTACACTTCAGAAAAGCATTTCCAAAAAGAGAAACCGTGGGCTGATAAAACGATCACCCCCCGCCCTTGAATTTTCATGCAGAATATGGAATGAGCCAGACCTTCTATGAGGTTGAAAAAAGTTTGATTAACTTCTTGTGAGTCATTATTTTTTAGTTTCCAGCTGCCTCTGAATTTCCTGGTAGGAACATGGGTTGGAGTCCTACCCAACTCCTGTTGCCTACTTCATCAGGGGTTGCATTGGGGTCTAGAAGGGGAAGATAAAAGATGCTTAGATTTTTAAAGTTAATTTAATCTAACATTGTACATGTAACAGGGCTGCATTCACCTCCCAAAAGCGCACCCTCTGGCCAAAGGCACGTGCCTGCATTCTCTCTGTTCGTCGGCCTCAAATATCTTCAGCAACTCAGCCCCCCAGCTGAGTCACACCCTGTGTGAATCAATCACAAACCCCTTCCAGGATAAATATCTACCAGAGGCTCATCTTGATGTTCTCTGCTGGTGTCCTTCAGTCTGTTCCCTTCCTGGAGGCACCGTCCTTGCCCTTGCCTCAGGGCTCTATCTGAAAGTCCCAGCATAATCCATCAGTCTCGCACCAGCTCTTCCCATGAAACTGTCTGTCTGAGCAAGCGGCAGCACCACAGACAGACAGCCTCACAGTCTACACCTCTTGAAAGCTCCAGAAACACTGACTGCTGCTCTGTTCCCCAGCTTCTTTTATAGGCCTGCCTGGCCCCTGATTGGCCGCTTCCTCTGCAGCCGCTCTAGCCTCCTTGGAGGGCCTCTCTATGGCTTCTCTTTTAGGGCAGGGTGTGACAAGGCCACAAGTCTCCAGCAGGGGGCCTCAGGGCCTGGTCCACCCCATCGCAATATGTTACAGAAGAAAGAATTTACTCACTATTTTTTACAACAAAATACAACAACATGCGGCTAAACTAGTGCACATATTTTAGAAAAAAAATCCATTCTTGATTTAATTATCTACACTGCAGCCCAAGGTGTAATTTCCAACTCACATAGCTGTACCCACGCTAGCTGTAATTTTGTTAGCGCTCTAAAAATAACAATGATGATGAAGTGGGGTGGGCTTTAGTGCAGGTTGGACACGTTAGTACAGACCTTGGAACGTCATAATTATTGGGCTTAGCAATTTACCTGCATTGAAAAGTGGACAAAAGTTCACAGAATGTTCCAGTCACACAGGGACAGAGAAAAAAACCCAGAAAATATCTTATTGCCTTTATATAAAACCATGGTACGCCCACATCTTGAATAATGTGTACAGATGAGGTTGCCTCCTCTCCAAAAAGATATATTGGCATTGGAAAAGGTTCAGAGAAGGGCAACAAAAATGATAAGGGGTTTGGAACGGGTCTCCTAAGATTAAAAAAAGACTTGGACTTTTCAGCTTAGAAAAGAGGAGACTAAGAGAGGATATGATAGAGGTCTATCAAATCATGACTGGTGTAGAAAAAGTGAATATGGAAAAGCTATTTACTTGTTCCCATAATATAAGAACTAGGCAGTCACCAAATAAAATGAATAGGTAGCAGGTTTAAAACAAACAAAAGGAAGTTTTCTTTACTCGACGCACAGTCAACCTGTGGAACTCCTTGCCAGAGGATGTGGTGAAGACTAGGACTTTAACAGGGCTCAAAAAACAGCTCAATAAATTCATGGAGGTTAGGTCCATCAATGGCTATTAGCCAGGATGGGTAGGAATGTTGTCCTTAGCCCAGGGCTACTCAACTTTGGAAGCCCTGGGGCCACAAAGATACAGCACATGTCGAGGGCCGCAACTTAAGTGTGGTTGCATCTACGTGCAAATATATATGCAAATATATGCAAATAGCTTCTTTCACACTGATGGGCATGAATACAAAATTTAAGACAAAACTATACAACACTCAGGTCCCATTTAAGTCAGTCCTGCTGATATTAATAAAATGCAATATTTACCCAATGTCCACCCATATGACAGCACTTTTAATGAGCAATGACAGTCCAGGAATGTAACTACTAAAACTCCTATCAACAGAAGACTGTTATATTGACGACTTTTTTGTTTTGGCTTCACAAGAGTCCAGGAATTTAACGACTAAAACACAAAACCACCCACACCGCACCACGAGCCGCCTGTAGTAGCCCTGCCTTAGCCTCTGTTTGTCTGGAAATGGATGACAGAAGAGAGATCACATGAGGATTACCTGTTGTGTTACCTTCCTCAGGGGCACCTGCTATTGGCCACTGTCAGCAGACAGGATACAGGGCTAGATGGATCTTTGGTCTGACCCAGAATGGCCATTCTTATGTTCGTTTATCTGTCCTCTGGGAAATGGGACTGGACTTTAACACTAACACTAACAACAACACAACGAATAGTTTAGTAGCACCATAAAGACTAACAAAACATGTAGATGGTATCATGAGCTTTTGCGGGCACAACCCACTTCCTCAGATGACTGGAAGTGGGTTGTGCCTATGAAAGCTCATACCATCTACATGTTTTGCTAATCTTTAAGGTGCTACTACATTATTTGCTGTTTTTTAAGTTTTTCCTGTTACAGACTAACTCAGCTCCCCCTCTGAAGCAATTAACAACAACAGTTTTGGCCCGTCTCAACTAACTTCTCCCTTCCATCCCTGTCACGGGGTACGCCCCTGGCGTGGGGTGCACCCTCCCTTACAGGCCCGTTGCCCGCTCTATCAGTCAGGGTGAACACAACCCTAGTAGTCCCAACATAAAAGTCCATGTCCCTCTATCAGGGTAAATACGACATTACCAGTCTCACTATAAAGTTCATGCCCCTCTATCAGGGTGAATATGGCATTAGAGGACTAGCCGCTCCGAGAAGCCTCTCCTGGCCCGGGGTTTGATTATCCAGGGCAGGGAAAATGGGTGGTCGAGGGACCCGGGCCCTCCCTCTCCACCGGGTCCCAGCCCAGGGCCCTTTAGGCAGGACCTATGGCTCCTGCCCGCTCGGCTGGGAATCTGGCCGATACACGCCGAGAGCCAAGCTTGGAGTCCTTTGCCCTGGGCTTCTTCCTACCATGCCCTGGTTCCCCCGGGGCCCATTCACCTCCGAGTCAGTACCTGACAGGGTTGCGGGCGCGCTCCTGCCTCCCTGGGGGTGGCGGCTGCTTGCTCTGTCTCCGGGTCAGGCATGGGCGGCGACTCCGGTCTCAGCTGCTGCAGAAACACGGGCCTGGCCTGGTCTACTCCTTCATCCTGCAGTCTTCCTGGCTGCAGGGCTCCCTCTGCTTTTATACCCAGCCTCTGCTGGGAGCATGCCCAGCAGGGCTGGAGGGGCCGGGCTTTCTCCGCCAGCTGGGTCTGGGCTACCCCCTGTCTGTCAGTGCGGGGCCTGTCCGCCCCGTCACAATCCCCATAAAAAAGGGACTGTTATTATCAACTGTGACACCACATAAAACCCGTCAGATATGGTGTTATCAGATTTGCCCAATACTCTGGGGTATGCTCATTTATTAGGGTTACCCCTATGAGACTGGGGGGAGGTTAACAATTCTATCAGTGTGCTGCTTGTGCTTACTTGTGCTCTCATATGGAGCTGAATTCTCCCTGCTGCCAATTCCTCCTCCCACTGGAGCTCTCCTGCAGGAACTAGCTTCCTCAGGATGGGGTTCTTCCCCCCTTAGCAACACACACAGACACTCACACCCACTAGCAGAGCACATCTCAGAGGACTGGGTAATCAGCACTCACAAGCTGACCCCTCATATGTCCCTGGACTCAGCAGGCTGGGTTTAACAGCAATGCCACACTGCACCCTTATGTGCCTTTGGACTCAATGGGCTGGATTAAACAGCACTTTAAGCTGCCATCCTCATACGCCCCCAGGTTCAGCACTTCCCTATCCCCACTCTCACACCACAATCATTCGCAGGTAAACCACACGATGAGCAAACCCCACTGGACTTTGGGCACTACAGGGAACTTGAGCTTGGGTACAAGAAGCGTTGTTGCAGAGCGAATGGGGAAGCCAAAACAACACCCCTTGAGGAAGAGTGAGCAAAAGAGAAAGAAAGAGAGAGAGAAGCAACCAGCTTAATAATGAAAGTGATTTATTTCTGAGTAGTGAATAGATATCAAAGAGTTACAATATTAAATCTACATTGAAACTGATTACAAATGTTAGGTAACCATATAACAGTTTACATAGGGCAGGGTCAGGAGGCTATGCTTAGAGAGGTAGTTGATGGGACGGAGAGAGAGAGAGAGAGACCTCACCACTCCATGGAGCTTGCACTGATCGGGGTTCCCAGATGATGATGGGAGCCGGGGGTCCAGAGGGCAGGAGACAAGCAGAACAGAGCCCCCAGCATGATCAGACAGGAGATGAAGAAGTCTCAATGGAACTGATGCCATTTAAATCCAGGTATCAGAACAGATTTTCTTGGGGCAAGGATAGGAGTTTTTATAGGGATAGGACAATAGGTCAAAGAGAAAGAGGCGAGACAATAGAGACTGATCACCCCTGGTTATGGGTGATGTTCCTTGAGCGAGCTCCCAATGCAACTTGGTCTGAAGACTGAAATTGACTCAGGCTAGATTCAAATGAGCATCCAAATATTTCTTCCGTCTGGCCAAGTATTTTTAGACAGAATCAAATATGTTTTGTCAGATTTTTTTTTCATCTCAGTGAGATGTTTGTTTGTTTTACAGGACTTGGCATTTTCTTCCCTGAGCTATAAGCCAGCATTTGAACCCACAAGAGGCTCACAGCTTCCACAGCCTTCCAAGTATCCGACTTAATACTAAGAGCGTCAAACCAGTGGAGATCACTGAGTTTCAAAGCCAGCCATTCTGGTACAACAAAGCCACATGGCTCAATGAATAAGGCACAGGCTGGGGAGTCAGGAAACTGCCTTCATTTCCCAGTTCATGACCATGCCACGTTCCCGTTCTGTGCCTCAGTTTCCCATTTTTGTAAGAGAATGCAGCTTTCCCACTTCCACTGAGACTACTCATGGCTTTAAATACCAAATTGCCTGGTGGCCTAAAAACACTAAACAGTTTTGTGGTGGCTGCAGCAACTGGCGCGGGAAGGCACAAGTGTGTCCCATGTTTCTTACTGGCCTGAACAACCTTTCATAGAATCATAGGGCTGGAAGAGACCTCAGGAGGTCATGAAGTCCAGCCCCCTGCCCAAAGCAGGACCAATCCCAACTAAATCAACCCAGCCAGGGCTTTGTCAAGCCGAGACTTAAAAACCTCTAGGGATGGAGGTTCTACCACCTCCCTAGCGAACCCATTCCAGTGCTTCATAACCCTTCTACTAAAATAGTTTTTCCTAATATCCAGCCTAGACCTCCCCCACTACAACTTGAGACCATTGCTCCTTGTTCTGCCATTTGCCACCACTGAGAACAGCCTCTCTCCATCCTCTTTGGAACCTCCCTTCAGGAAGCTGAAGGCTGCTCTCAAATCTCCCCTCACTCTTCTCTTCTGGAGACTAAATAAGCCCAAATCTCTCAGTCTCTCCTTATAAGTCATATGCTCCAGGCCCCTCATCATTTTGGTTGCCCTCCTCTGGACCCTCTCCAATGCGTCCACATCCTTTCTGTAGTGGAGGGCCCAGAACTGGAGATGTACTTGGGCTGAGCAAAAATCTGCCTTGCTCTTCTAGTGACCAAGAGTCACAAGTCCGAGGCCTAAACACCTCCAAAACGCGTCTGATCAGGAGCCGGTTAAAATAGGCTGAGCCCAAACAAAAGACGTGTCCTCATTATTCTGTAATAATATTTCTGTCCCCTTCACGCAACCCGTCTCTGCTCCTTCCTTTGCTACTCATCAATTAATCCAGCAGGGAAAACAGCTGACACAGGTTTCCAGTGAGTTTTTCTTCTCAAGCAATCTCGATACCGCCTCTATTTTTCAGCTGAGTTTTGACAAGTCAATTTCAAAAGCACAAAAGGTGCTTCACCCGCAACCTGTTTTTATCGTTCGCTCCTAGCAGCCAACTCTCCCCCTTCCCCGCTATCCTTTACATTTTATTGCTAACCAATATCATTATCACCATTGTCCTCATCATTCAAGAGTTTGCTAGGACATGCATTGTTAACGGACCAGGCTTTGACACTACCTTTGGGTGTGAGCAAAGGCAAAATAAATGGAAACAGCTGTCAGACTTATGTTTCCTAGGTGGGTATTTACATTTTTAAAAAGCACAAGACTGAACTAGCCTGATCTTTATCAGCACAAAAGCACACCAAATAAAGCCATTGCTTATAATGGCAGCAAATACTATAAATACTGTCGGCAAAAGTGATGAGCCTGTAAGAGTGAAAAATCATGATTATGAATGTGAGACATCTCTTAGGCTATGTCTACACTGCGAGTGTTTTGGGAAAGAGGATATGCAAATGGAGCGCTCATTTGCATATCTTGCATGCTCATTTGAATATCTTCTTCCAATCCTTTTTGCAGAAGAGGTTTTGCCACTAAAAAGCCCCGTGTAGATGGGGCCACTTGTCGGGAAAAAAACCTTTTGCGCGAGATCCTGTAAACCTTGTATTTTGATGTACTTGGGCTGAGCGAACATTTTAACAATGTGCTTGTTTTACGTTACTCTTCAACACACACACACACACACACACACACACACACACACACGGGTCATCTGCTACGTAACATCACAAATTTGATGGGAAAAGTGCTAGTGGTGATCGAGGGCTCTGTCACACCCTCCAGCTTGTGGTGTGCGGTCAGGAAATCAGACTAGGTCAGCGGTTTTCAACCTTTTTTTCTCATGACCAATGCTTCAGCTAAGGTTTTCGATCCATGTGCAGAATAAATTGTGTTATATGCACCAAGGCACGGGTGGATGTGCACCACCAATAGAAACACTCTGCAAATTAGATGCGCAGAATCTCTCCTGGGCAGCCGCCCAAGTGCTCAGCTTACAGGGAACACTGCTCATGACCCCGCTGAAGAAAACTGTTGCTGCCGCAACGCAACATAATGTGACCAGTGTGCGGGCTCCGGGGGTGAGGCTGAGGATGGGAGTTTTGGGATGTAGGAGGGAGTTCCAGCTTTGGGGGGGCAAGGCTGGGGCAGGTGGGGCTTACCGTGAGCAGCTCCTGATCTGCGGTGCAGAGGGCGGGCCTAAGGCAGCTTCCTGCCTTTCCTGGCACCGCAGACCAGGCTGCGCCCCAGAAGCAGCCAGCAGCAGGTTCCCAGCCAATGGGCATGCGGAGCCCCTCTCCCCCTAGGAGCCAATCCTGTTTCTGGACGCTTATGGGGCACAGAGCAGTCTGCAGTGTCAGGCCCGGCAGGGAGCTGCCTTAGCAACCCCACTGGTCACCTGATCCCCCTGCAGCACTGACACCCAGTGCCCGACATCTCACCGCCCAGTGCTGGGTTGTGATCCTAAGTTTGAAAACCACTGACTGAATGTTCACCAGGGTTCTTTCTGGCCTTGAAATTTACAAGATCTGATCCTTCCAGCTCCAACACATGGGCAATGTCTGCATCCAGACAGAGCCCCGTGGATTTCAGGCAGACCTCTGGCACAGAATGGCTGGCAGAATCGGGCTATTCTGTGGTAATTTTTGTGAGGCAGGCACTGTCCTTTTTCCTACCTATCATAATGAGCCTCTGGTCTCTTACTGGGGTCTTTAGTCAAAAATAGTAATAATAATAGGTGAGCTTTTTCCCAAATGCTCGGTGTGGGCCTCAGTTTGCTCGCATTGGGAGTTCGACCATTGAAGTCAATAGGAGCAGAGCTAGATCGACGCTGGATGCTTTTGAAAATCCCACATCGGGGCTGGAGCCAGGGTAGCGTGTATTCCATTAGACCCAAGGTTCAGTGGCTCTCCCAGCACCACAATTATTCCAGCACCCCTGGGCTATGTCTACACTGGCGGGTTCCTGCACAAGAACACGTCCACATGGCCATGTGGTTTTGCGCAAGAGACGTGTTTTTGCAGAAGAACATCCATGGCAGTGTGGACGCTCTCTGGCGCAAGAAAGCTCTGATGGCCATTTTAGCCATAGGGGTTTCTTGCGCAAGAAACCCCTGCCGTGCGTCCACACACGCTCCTGCGCAAGAGGGCTTGCACCTGTTAGAAAAGAGCGTAGCTCTTGCACAGGAAGCCCTGTCTTCTGACGCTGTGCTGTAAATCTTCTTGCGCAAGAACGGGCGGGCCGTGTGGATGCTCTGCAGAAGAACGGCCATTCTTGCGCAAGAACCCGCCAGTGTAGACATAGCCCTGGAGTCCTACCCAATAAGTATTTGCAAGATCCAAGTCTTTATGCAGGATATTTGTCTTTTAGTTTAGAGAATCACGATGAATTCAGTGTGTTTTCAAACAAGTTGTCCTGCTGCACCTCTTAGGGTGCAGAATTTGCATAGCTTCTTCCCGATCTCACTTTCGAAAGCGAAGCTTCGAAAGTGAAAGTAATCAAGACGCATTTTTTTTCGGCAACTCTCCCCCCCCCCCCCATTTTTCAAAAAGTCGCTTTTCCTCAAAAAATGAGCTTTACGCGGCTTTTCCAAAAAAGGGGGGGGTTGCCAAAAAATGCAACTTGACTACTTTCACTTTTGAAAGCCCGTGGAATTTGCATATCCTCTTTCGAATCTTCCGCGTAGTCTAGACATAGCCTTAGAGACTAACCAAAATATGGAGAAATTCATGAGCTTTCGTGGGGGAAAACCCACTTCCTCAGAGGAGTACGTACCCACTTCTGCTCATCCAAAGAAGTGTGCTTTGCCCGTGAAGGCTCATGACCCTGTATATTCTGGTTAGTCACGTAGGTGCCCCAGGATGACTCATTGTTTTTAAAGTTATAGACTAACACGGCGACCTCGCTGAGTGTGTTGTTTGCTTTCTTTCTTTCTTTCTTTCTTTCTTTCTTTCTTTCTTTCTGTAAATTCACCTATGAGAGAAGTTGACTTGAAATGAATCCTATTTTTATTCTGCTTGATAGTCCTCCCGTCCTCCCCCCGTAGCCATTGCATTGCCTTTTGTCTGACACGTTTTCCAAGAGGGCAATCACAACCTCCGCTTCCTTTCTGGTTTTCCACCCAACGCTATTTTTATCAGCTGGGTGCTCCCTTGTCATGGCCAGCGCGGGCTGCAGCCTTCGTGTAATTGAGCAATACATGATCAGAAATACATCAGCGGACTATATTAGCAAGAGGCATGCTGAAAAGAGCCCTTTTCTCCTTTACGGGTTGTGTGTACGCTGCTGCCTCGGTGGCAGCGCCCTAATTGAAAAGCCGTGGCAGGGGGATTAAGATCATAGAACTTGCTATAGTGAAGGACAGTCCGTGCATGCTGATGAAGAAAGGAGTGCCCGGCGGGGCCGGCCGCTCACTGAACAGGGATAGCAGCGCGACGCTCGCCCACACCGCACACAGGCTAATGTGTGTCAACATGCTCAGCTTCCCCGCAGCCCAAGGTTGTGTCTGCAGCATGCAGTGGCTCTGTGGAGAGGGCTCGGTGAACACACGGGGCTGCAGCGGATGGCTGATTTAGGTATTTCAGCAGGCAGGGATGAGTTAGCACACTGGCCAAATCTGGACACTTTTGAATGGACCCTAAAATCTTCCTCTTCTTATGTTCGTCTAGCCTCAATTATGCCTTGACCGAGGCATTTGGCCCTCACAAAAAAGCATTGACTACCCCTGGCACAGGTGTGGGAGAGGGGTGGGACTGACATGGGAAAGAAAATATCCAGGTCTCATTTGTTCCCTTGCTACATTCAAAGAGTCAAATACGTCAGCCGCCTAATACCCAGCGCAGCCCCTGGGAAGTCAAGGGGCTGGCAAGAGGGGAGTAGCAAAGTTTGGCCCAGAGAGTCCAGTGTTTCTCAGAATGCGTGGAGTAGGGGCCTGATCCCACCGAAGTCAGTGGAAAGACTCCCAAGGGTGGAGGGAGAGGGGGGTGTCAGTCCTCAAAGGACCTGGTAGGGAGATGGACCAGAGGAGCTAATACGTCTGTTTCCATCCCAATCTTCCATGTGATCTGCTCCTTTCTCCAGGAGGAAAAGGGACAGAGACTCTCCAAGGGCCGGGAGGGAGGTGACTAAGCTGGGTCTGGGATCATGGTAAGTGAGAGCGTGTGTGTGTGTGTGCACTTGTGTGTATGTCTCTCTGTGTGTATGTGGATGTCTGTGTGTGTGAGAGCTTGTGTATATGTCTGTGCGTCTGTGTATATATGTGTGTGTATGTCTCTGTGTGTGTATGTGGATGTCTGTGTGTGTGAGAGCTTGTGTATATGTCTGTGCATCTGTGTATATATGTGTGTGTCTCTGTGCGTCTGTGTATATATGTGTGTGTATGTCTCTGTGTATGTGTGTGTATGTATGTATGTCTCTGTGTGCGCGTGCTCGTGTGTAAGTGTGTGTATACATGTATATGTGTGCGCGTATATGTGTATATGTCTCTGTGTGTGCACGCTGGTGTATATCTAAGTATGTGTGTGTGCATGTGAGTGTATATGTGTGTGTGTGCACACTCCTGTGTATGTCTCTGTTTCTGTGTATATGTGTGTATGTCTGTGTGTACGCTTGTGTGTATGTCTGTGTGTGTCTCTGTGTGTGCACACTGGTGTGTGTCTGTGTATGTCTGTGTGTCTGTGTGTGCGCACGCTCGAGTGTGTGTGTACTGGTGTGTCTGTGTGTGTGTGTGTGTGTGCGTGCTCGTGTGTCTGTCTGTGTGTGTGCACTTGTGTGTCTGTCTGTGTCTATCTGTGTGTGTGTGTGTGTGTGTGTGTGTGTCTGGAAACAGACACAGCAAAGCCCCTGCCTCACGAAGACGAGAGTGGGCGAATGTGCCCCAAAGCCTCCCCCGACACCCCTGCCTGGGAGCGGGCCGGGCGGGCTCCGCACGGCCCAGAGGGGGCGGCTGCCTCTGCCTCGGCAGGATGCGCGTTGCCTCCTTCGCCAGAGCGCCGGGAAGAGCCGGGCTTGGAGGGAGGCGGGAGACTCCCTGGGTAGCCCCGCACGGACCCGTTTAGCCGGCGCAGCCTCCAAGCCCCAGCTCCCAGGGCTCCAGCCGCGCCGCCTGCCCGTGGGGACCCGGCAACCCAGCCCCGCTCCTCCACCCCCGGCCCCAGCTCTTTAAAAGCCAGGCTGGGGGGAGGGGGGAGCCCAGGGCTGCGAGCAGAGGCGCGCAGGTAAGTCTCTCTCCTCCTCCGTGGCCCCCCCCACACACACACGCTGCCGGGAGCTCCTGGCGCGGAAGGACCCAGAGGAGCCTCCTAGGCAGGGATGCCTAGTGGGAAGATCCAGGCTCGGAGCACTCACAGCGCGCTGCGGGCACCTGTCACCCCCCCTTCCCCAGCACCAGCCGCAGCCAGGACGGGGTGAACCCCAGCGCCTCGCCCCTGCACCCCCCGGCTTAGGATTCCTCTCCCGGGCGCAGCCCAGCCTCCTTGCTCCGGCCAGGGACCCAGGCGGCGCCGGTTTTGCTCCGCCGCCCTCTCCCGCGCCCACAGGACTTTCGCCTGGCACCGCTCCTGATTCGCTTCGCTTTTCCTCGCAGCGTGTGGCCGGCGTCCATCCCCGCCGCTCCGGCAGGTAGGTAGCCGCGCCTCCTTGCCGGCCCCCGCTCTGCATGGGGCCGTAGGGGGGCCCGGGCGCCGCGAGCTGCTTCGCTTCCCCCTGTCCCCACGGCTGCGGAGCAGAGGCGAAGATTCGAGCCCGGCGTGGCTGGATCCGGAGGCAGCGACTCGGACTCCTTGGCCCCTGGGAAGCGGGGGCAGGTTCCTTCAGACCTTGGTTTTGCAAAGAAGACCCCGTGGGCATGCAGGTAACCCTCCCCCGTCCCCTTGTGCGTTTCCATTTGCCAAAGGAAGCCGGGACGGGACGAGAGGCGGGGAGCGTGGAGATATGTACCGGCTTGATGTGCGTGTGGCATTCACTAGTGTCCATTAGCAGCAGCAGCTAGTTCAGGACTGGGGCCCAAGGTCTCTCTTTTGTTGCCCCCTTTTTTCGCCAATTTGCAACTGGAAAGCCGCAGCAATTCTTTCCTAAAAGAATTAGGCGCCTCGTCCATCTGAGCTGCGCACCTAACTCCCTTTGGTTCCTTCGAAATGCCCCGTTTTGCATGGACTTTCTTTCCCCCCTCTGCTTCTTGCAACCTGTTAGGAAGAGAAAAGTCTTAATAACCCCATTTAGCTTGCAAGTGCGTCTGAGCTGACTTTACCTGAGAAGGATGGAAAATAGGCTGAGACCAGACTGGAATCCAGTGTGTAGGAATAATACACCTTTTAAATCATACCTAGTCTGAAGTTCTCATTTCCTTCAAACTTTCCTTCTTAGGGGAAGAGCTGAAATAATGGAGGAACTGTTTGCAAAGCTATGTGAAAAGGAGCCTCTCTGGGAAGGATAAATATATATTGATCCCCCCCCCCCCCAAAAAAAAGGGGGATTTGTGTATCTGTCTTCTTGTGGGGTTCTTCATCAGGGCAGGGGGGAGTGGTTGTTTTTAGGGCACATTTATATTATATACTAAAGACTTGGAAGTTCCAGCAGGCAATGTAAACAGCAGTCTAACGTTCCTACTAGAGTTAATGATCAAGCCTATTTAAAATGTATGTGCTGAAACCAGTCTGAAAGTTTATCTTTCCTAAAGGATAGATATTGCCGTGTGTGTGTTCGTGGGCGAGAAATAGCTCCGGGGATGGCTAAAAGTTGCTCTCAAAGGCAGCAGGGACTGCGGGGGAGCTCCATCAAGGAATCTTAGCCTGGTTGTACATGTACATTTCATATGTGTTCATACCCAGCCCTAGGCAATCACCTTGCATACAGCAAAAACTGCAGTGTTTGCCTAATAGAGGTCAATTTTTAAGGGCAGCACAAGTTGTATAGGGATGCTTTAAAGTGATCCCTTGTGGGGGGGTAGGGGGAGAGAGAATTGACTGTGGAGGTGGTTGTTGAAGGTGTGGATGCAGATCTGGGCATAGCAGACATGATCAAGGACACGCTGTTTGATCTTTGTCATAAGCAATGACCTGTAAAGGTGATCGAGACACAAACAGTCCGAGCGGAGCAAACGGCTGGAGTTACCATGATGAGGTTGCGTGAAGCGCAGTGGTTTGTAGGGAAACAAATGCATAGCATTTTGTTTAGTTAGGGCTACCATCCAGGCTGAAAATAACTCCTCTTTGCATGTGAGATCCAGTCAAATATTATTAATAGGGTGCCTGCAAGCATAGGTGTGAATTCCTAAACATGGTTGCATTTACCACCTGTTTATGGATATTTGCATGAAAGCCCTTTCATTTGCATGAATTATAGAATTACTGAATCACTGAAATGTAGGGCAGGTGCAAGAACATTGACAGGAACAAGCGGTGCTGGTGGACAAAGAAAATTATTCACAGTTCCCTCATCACTATTCTTCTGCGTACAACATTTTAGGCCACTTGTCAGAGAGCAGAAATCATGTCCCATGTCTTATGTGGCCACTCACACACCACAAACCATCACAGAATGAATAACTTATGAACACGCCGAAGTCTGGAAACATTTGTGTGAAATATTCTGCAAAGCCTTGCAAATTACAAATACGCATTCAGGAACAAATTATAAGCTGAAAAGGGCACAGTTCATGGGATAATTTATCACAATGAAATATTTGTCTTATTTTAATATGTATATAATAAGAAATAATGGCTGGACATGAAAGTAATAACAATAAAATTGTCAGCAGAAAAATACAATTCCTAAAAATTTGCTATGTTACCCAAAGCACAAATGGTAATACATTGTATATGTGCCCTCAAAGTCAATCCGTATTTGCATCATCAACAAATCAAGTGAAAAAAGGTCTGTTTAAAAAAAAGAAAAGAAAGGTTGTATTTTGTGGAAAATGTAAAATGGAATGATTTTTTTAAAAATTTTTGTCAACAGGTTTTGAAAATATTTCTCTCACTTAAAATTATGTTTTTCTAATGGGAAAAAGGGACATTTTAAAAAGTGAGAAAAATGACTTTCTCTCATTGTTTTCAATCTTTCCATCCCCTTTTCCATGGGGAAGATGGGTGGGAAGCAAAAACTGTGAAAGTGGACTGTCAAAAAGCTGAGAGTTGCTAAAAATAATTCTGATTGAAAAATGAAACATTTCCACAAAAGCAGAAATGTCCATTTAGAAAAAAAAAAGTGTTTTTAATTGCAAAAACTTTGACCAACTGTTTATTAAGAGAGAGTCGAGGTTGGTGATGTAACAGCTTTTATTGGACCAGTTTCTGTTGGTGGAATGGGTAAGCTTTCGCGCTCTGGGGAAGGAAGATATGTACATGAAAGACTTAAAAGGTGGGAGCGATTGTTAAGCAGAAGGGGTAATATGGGAGGAGGTCACCTGAAATGCAGTGGAAATTGGGAGTTGGATTGCGATGCATACAAACTTTGAAGGTTGTTGGCAGTTCTTTGGGGATGCAGGCAGCATGGCTTACCTCCTCGTTCAGCGTGATATTTACGAAGTCCTGTCCCTAACAGGATACAGGCCGTCCTCCTCGCTAGAAGTCCAAGATACATTCCAAAAAACTTGGACTTACAGTGAAACAACTTAAAGCGGGGAATTTTTTCCTGCGGCTGACTTCCATTTGTGCAAATTCGGGGGGAGGGGTTGGCATGACTTAAGAGTGGGGAATGGGAGGACTTTTAACGCATCAGTTCCCGCAAGTGTCAATGACTTAGGTGGGGAACAGATGGGGTGACTTAAAGCGGGGAACGCCCTGTAGCTGTAATGAGCCAGAGAATTAGTGTCCCTGTTAAGTTCACAGCTTTTGGTGTCTAGCGGTTTTATTATATTATAATAAAGATAAAGGCGACTTCTTACAGAACACAAAGTTCTATTCAATGATGAAAAAGAACACTCAACTGTAGCTGTTGTGACTGGGAGTAGCAAGAGATGAATTCCTACTTCTTTCATCCCAGGAAACATAGCACAAAGATCCGGCTGAGCCACTAGTGATGATAAAAAAGAAGTTGAAGTCAAATCTTCATTCATTCGTCGTATGATGTTCCACTCTGTGTTCAAATTCTCTATTCTGTCCTGAGCACATGGCAGCCCCATTGCTGGTAGTGCCTCACTCCACTCAACTGTCGGTGTTTTATAGGACAGGCATCTGTAAAAGCTACGTAGAGGTTGAGTAGAATCTAGAAGTTTCTGTTGTAGATTTTTAAGAATCAAGTCTGGGTACTTTTTCAGTTGTCTTAAACACTTCTTGTCCTCTTCACTTAAGGATTCACTATAAATGCCTTCATTAGTCAACTTCTGGACTGAAATCTTTGCTTCTTCCAGTACTTTTTCAATGGATAGCTCTCTGATTGATCCAAATGTAGCTTCTATTGCTGAACAAAGATCTACTACTGTTGTAGCAGATGTCTGGATGGCATTGTTTAATGACTCAAGTGGTTTCAACAGTAGATTTACGAGAGAGAGAATGGCAATAGTCTTCTCTGAACGTAGCAGCAAAAGTAATCCACCAGCCTCACTACTTAGATCCATCCCATCTTGGTAGATACTTTCCAAAGCCAGTAATAACGGCTGGAGTAATTTTAAGACAACAGCAAATAATGCATTTTAAAAATCTTGGCTTATTAGGAAACACATTTATATAAGTTTCCATTCCCAGTCACAAATCTAGCATTCTGGAGCAAAGTCACTAAAATATAGTCCAACAAACAAATGTTTATTTAACATGCCCCTCATTTTCCCCTCCACCTCACCCCACTTACCGGTGTTGTCCTTGGTCAGTGAAGACTCAGAGTTCAGAGGTGCTTTCACGTGAGTACACCTCCCAGGTGGGGGGCAAGAAGGCACCTTGCTTGTTCCTCCAGCTGCTCACTGTTCGCTCTGGCCACTGTTGTTCATTGTGCCACCGGTCACTCCATCGCTCTGTTGCCAATGGCCCTGCGCTGTCACCTTCTGCTGCCACCTGCTACTGTGACCTCTGCGAGTTGGTCTCTTGAGGTTCTACCCAGCTCTCAGTGATTTCAGCTGAGCTCTCAGTGGGGGAACCTCGCTGCTAGTGAAGTCTGGGCTGCCTCTTACACAAAAAGAGAAGCTAGATAATTTCATGGAGGTTAGGTCCATAAAAGGCTATTAGCCAGGGGATAAAATGGTGTCCTTGGCCTCTGTTTGACAGAGGCTGGAGGGGGATGGCAGGAGACAAATCGCTTGATCATTGTCTTTGGTCCACCCCCTCTGGGGCACCTGGTGCTGGCCACTGTCGGCAGACAGGATACTGGGCTAGATGGACCTTTGGTCTGACCCAGTACGGCCGTTCTTATGTTCTTAAAAACACTGTACCCACGGGAACACTGTCTCCACAGCAGGACTAAGCACTTAGACCTGATTATCAGTGATTTCAGCTGTAGTGGTTTCTTAACAAAACAAAAGACTATATATGGAGCCTAATCAGCTCTGTCTTTAAACAGTGGAGAGGGGCAGGTCAAATAGTACTTGTGACTCAGACAGACCATCAAGCAAAACACCTGTCCCCACCCTTTCTCTTGATGCCCTCAATCAGTACAGGTTAAGTACAGTTCTACTGCCCTTTACTCATACAATAAGAACAACATTTCATCCCCCCCCCCCCGGCGCATTCAAGTGATTTGTAACCCAACCCCAGCCAAAATCTATCACATGGGCAACACAGCTCTGTTTGCTGGACACCTAGGTAGGTTAGGTGTGAATGTAAATACAATCTGGTCCTGAAGCCTTTCCCCCCAGCTCATCACTAGCTGTCAGGGAGAGCTCATTTTGACTTTGCTTACAAATCATTATTTGAAATTATTAGGTTGGCCAACATCACCAAAATGAATCCACTGACACTGACATAAAGAACAACAGCTGTATAAGGAAGCTAGTCTATGTTCATACTTTTCATATCTATTATACTTTTTCAGATACACTGTATATGCTTTTAAAGTGTGTGTTAATGTTTCAATTTTAATTCAAATTTCCAAACAATCACTAAATTGGCATGTAACTAGTTCACAAAACTGGGGGGGGGCGGGGGGGGTGTTGGGGAAATTCAGCGGAGTTATACATCCCCATAGCGGGGGGGCGTAGGGAAATCCCTGGCCATTTTTCTTCCCATCAAAGCCAGTAGCTGCACTGGAACATAGGGGCAACCGTAGAGAAACAATCAAAGGAAGGTAGAATTCTATGGATGCTAGCCATGTCCTGGGTATTTGCCCATGGGGGTTTTTCTATTGCTAGCAGTATCACTTGCTTTAAAATAGGATCCACCTGGGTTTGTATTTCCTCCGCTCCTGCAGCTTATTCTCCACTTGAAAGCCATAATCTAGCTCTCTGCTCCCTTAATTCTCTTCATACCAAGTAAATTTGATGCTGTACAGAGAAGATTATGATTCCAGGTGGGAATAAGCTGCAGGAGCTGAGGAAATCCTCACCCACCGGTGATTTTGGGTTTTATGCGATGCCTGCCTGGTCTCAGTTGGAAGACAAGTTTACATCCTGAAGTATTAGGCTTGATAAAGCAGACCTTTGTTATTGTAACTACGGTACTGTATGAAGTGCAGTTTGGCGTAAGTACGCTGAGTGGCAAGCCTAACTTATTGATGCAGCTACCAGCACTGCACATTCAAATGGCACCTTTGAACGTGCAAATGGCCAACTATGCGTCTAAGCGACCATTTGCAGCACAAATATCTGATTTTATATATGCAATCAAGGTAATTCAATGAGGTGTCCTGTGGCAGCTTACAGACTAAAGATGCGTCTACACTGCACCTGCACCTCAAAATAAGCTATGCAATTTGAGCTATGCAAATTGCATAGCTTATTTTGAGTCAGTTTCGAAATAGCTTCTTCTGTAATTTGGCACTGTCTACACAGCACCAAATTTCAAAATAACAATCTCTCCCGAAACATTCCCTTACTCCTCATGGAATGAGGTTTTCAGGGACATCAGAATGGCGAGCCATTATATTTCGAAATAAAGGGGTTGCTGTTAAGATGCGGGATAGCTGTTTCAGGGTACCCCTGGTATCCCGAAATAGTGCTGCAGTGTAGACATAGCCTAACAGATTTATTTGTGCATAAGCTTTCGTGGGTCAAAGCCACTTCGTTAGATTCACGGGGGTAATTGTACATCCAAATTATGCACACAATTGGAAATGTAGAGTTTGAAGATCTAGTCTTAGCTTATTCAAATGGAAAAAATATTTAAAAATCCTATTTACTTCTCTTCTCTCTAAGCTGTTTATTTACCTTCCACATGTCTCTCAGCTTGGAATATGAGAAGCAATAAAACCAGTTTTGCCTTTGTTTATAGTATTTTCATCCTCACTTTTTCAGGCCAGCAATGATTGAGTTTCAGATATCTATATATTCCAACCCCACATATATCATCAGAGGAGTTAAACCTGAAATCTCAGCATTGAAACCCTAGGGTTTAATGATGGAGCTCCAGGTGTAACTCCATTAGTTGGTAGCAATAGTAGGTTCTAAGACCACATCTTCACTCTGCAGAAATCACCCCTGCCACAATCGATCTTCCAGAGTTTGATTTAGTGAGTCTAGTTAAGACTCACTAAATCAAACTCAGAGGGTTCCCCCACTGGCTTTTCAGTACTCCTGCTCTTGCCAGGAGTAAGGGAAGATGCTGGGAGCATTTGCTCCCATCCGCCTCTCGCTGTGGGGATGCTGCCAAACTCAGCTTAAGGTATGTTGACCCCAGCTACGTATTCTACATAGCTGGAGTTGCGTACCTCAAGCTGAGCTGACAGGTCTAGTGTACGCATGGCCTTAGTAACGGCAACATGTCTCCAAATCGGGAATGTGGGTTATACCAGCCTATGATATGAGAGAACTCCTTGAAGGCAGCTTTCTTGAATCCTTACAAAACGTAGCCTGAAGATGGATGGTGAGACACAAGTGACAGTACAGCAGAGAAGTGGTGAAGTGTTGGTCTTGCATGAGCAGAATATCAAGGAGTAACCAGGGATGGGAGGAAGAGGGGAGCTATCTGTATGGGAACGGAGTTGGGAGAGAAGGTCTGTCCCTCCTGGAGCGTAGAGGTTGGGAAGAAACATCTGTTAAGCTTTACTATTTACTCCAAATGTGGGAGTAAAGATTGGGCCACATTCATCCTTGGTGTGACTCCACTGCAGTCAATCCTTGTGTTTTTATGGCTCTGTATTTTAAGCACTGGATGTCTGCAACAGAGAAAGGGCAGGAAAGCAAAGCAAAACCCCCAATAATCTGGAAGACAGAAACTCCCAGGAGCAGTGCATAATTTCCAGTGAACATGTTCCATTATTTAAAAAAAAACCCACACCCCACAATCAACAACCAAAAAACCAAGTAAACAACGAATCTGTCAGAAAAACCTTAATTATATATATATATATATCCAACCCACGCAGAAGCTTGATTAGTAATTAATTACTGCAGCAGCAATGTAAGTGCCTTAGCCCCTTCAATATCATTCTGTTAGCTTGATTTAGAGCAAAATGATCTATGCTTGCTGCACATTCCTATCTGTCCTATCCAAAGCCCTGCAGGTTTTTGTTATGCTGTTTGAAGCCCAAATTGGCAGTCATTACATAGTGGGGACAAAGGGATTCTTTATTTGGCTCAGTGGCTACAGTACTAGGGTGTCACACACTTGGGTGTAATTCCTGCCTCTGCCATTGGCCGGCTGGGTGACTTTAGACAAATCACTTCCTCTTCCCATGCCTCAGTTTCCCCATCTGTAAAATGGGGATAATGACACTGGCTAAAGTGCTTTGAGAGCTATTGGCCAGTGCTAGATAAGAGCTAAGTGTTATTATTATGGACTCATTAAAGATGCTGAAAAAGCAAATGGAGCTATCTGAGTCTACCAGCAGCAAAACTCTGCTTTCCGTATCAATATGCACAGAAGATCCCTGACCCCCAAGGGTCATGGTTCCCTGCAGACCCCATGCTCACCATTCTGGACTCTATGACTGTGTTTACCATCCCCAAATTGCACTCCTGATGTAGTCTGCTGCTTCCTTTCCCAGACAGTTCTCAGACAGAGAGAGTAACTGGGACCCAATCAGGAAGACTGGTCACATCAGAACAATCCAGGGGGGCAAAGCACAGAAGTATCAGTTTCAGACTTTCACCACCATAGACTCTTGCTTTCAGGTCACAAAGCAGAGAGAAACTCAGATGTCGTCCGATATCACCTTACCCTCTTGAGGTCTTGTGATTTTCCCCAAGGGTGCCATTTATGGGAGATTAAGGGGGCAGTAGTCTAACCCTAATCCTCTTGAATTTGAACCCCTGGATTTCATACCTGAGATCTGCTTAAAGCCCATGCCCTGACTTCAGAGGCAGTTCTTAAATGCAACAGAGTTTGAGCGGCCTGCAGCTTTGTCTTTGGGGCAGGGAGTGTGTTATAAAAAGAGGGAGGCAGGGTAATTAAGAATAACAAAAGGCTGGGCATTCAAGTCATTGAAGGATCATTAGATTATCATGAAAACATTGCCTAGAACTCCACTTAAAAGTTGCGGGAGGGGAGGGGAGAATAGGAATGAGTGTTGTGCTGCTGGGATTTGCATTTGGATCACTGTGTTAAACTTACAAATGTTCTTGAAAAAGGGGTGAACAGGGACTAAGCCAAAGCAGACTGCAAAGGGATTTCACAAAACCGAGTGACTGGGTAACACAAGGGCAGATGGAATTCAGTGTTGATAAGTGCGAAGTAATGGACATGGAAAAATATAATCCTAACTATAGATATAAAAACGATGGGGTCTAAAATAGCTGTTACCCCCCAAAAAAGAAATCTTGGAATCCTTGTGGATAGTTCCCTGAAAACATCTGTTGAATGTGCAGTGGCAGTCTGAACACTAAAAAGCAACCAAATATTGGGACTCATTAGGAAAGAAATAGATAATAAGATAAAATACCATATTGCCTCTACATAAAGTCATTGTATGTCCACATCGTGAATACTGTGTGCAGATCTGGTCATCCCATCTAAATAAAAAAGATATTCTGGATTTGGAAAAGGTACAGAAAGGGCAACAGAAATGGGTCAGGGTAAGGAACAGCTTCTATATGAGGAGATATTAACAAGACTGGGACTTTCCAGCTTGGAAAAAATGACTAAAGGGGAGGGGAATATGTTAGAGGTCTAGAAAATCATGAATGTGTGGGAAAATAGAATAAGGAAATGTTATTCATTCCTTTACTAACATAACACAAGAAGCCCACCCAATTAAATTTATAAATTTATTATTTTTTCACATAGTCAACTTGTGGAACTCTTTGCCAGGAGATGGTGGAAAAGCCCAAACTATAATAGGATTCCAGTAAGAACAAAATAAGTTCAAGGAGGATAGGTCCCTCAATGGCTACTAGCCAGGCTGGGAAGAGAGAATGTCCCAGGAGCAGTGAATGGGCAACAGGGGATGGATTGTGATGATTGCCTCCTCTTTTATTCCTTCTGAAGCACCTGGCTCTGGCCATTGTGGGAAGGCAGGGCTAGAAGGACCTTTGGTCTGACCCAGTCTGGTCATTCTGATGTTCTTATATAGAGGTGAAAGATATTTGTCCCCTTGCTGTAACCATTAGACCTCACTCCCCTCGCAGTGCTGAGATAGAGCCCAGAAGTCCTGATGGGGTCTGTCTCGTCACAGAGTTAGTAACAAAGTAAGAATATATATTAAAATGTTAAGGCTAACCAGTGTCCCTGAAGTGACTTGTCAGAATATGTTAGTGTTAGAGCAGGGTAGGTCTAATATTTATTTATTTTTCTTTCTTTTATATAGGAAGTAGATACAGTGCTCATGTCGGCTAACTGCTAAGTTGCCTGCCAAAAAAAGGAGAGTTTTCAAGTGCCTTGGTAGCCTGGATAGAGATGATGTGTGTGTGTGTGTGTGAGGGGGAGGAAGATGGGGTTGGTACCTCCCCTCCCCATTTGGTGCTTGGCTTGTACTGAGCATGCTCAGTAACACTGCTGGAGCCTCTGTACTCATTCCATCCCCCCATGCTCTGACTCCCTTCCCCCCACCCCATCACAGCATATGCAGGTCACCCCCTCCCCCAATCTGAAATGGAGCCCCTGATTTTCCCACTGGCATTCCCCTGGCTTTCATTACCAATTATCTGGCTTGCAACCCACAGGAGGCACTGGGGAAAATGACAGAAGATCAAAATGTTCCAGAGCTGCCTGAGCCAGCGCACAACCAGCTGTAGCTGGAGGGTTCATAAGAGTTAAAACTTTGCCCACACATCTCCCCACCAGCAGGGCTGAGCCCCGCGATAGCTGTGTTTATGCTTCTCCCCCATTAAGGCAGCAAGAGCCAAAATGTAGGTATGACGGCAGATCCTTGTGAATTCAGCCAGCGCTCCGGGTGTCACTGATTGATGGAAATTTGCGAAAGACTTTGCGATAAAAATTGCAACATGATGAGGTTAGCAGAAGCATTTTATCATGTAAGCAACAGCTACGTGGTTTCCATGGAACCGAAAATACAAAATGCATCAGAGGGAATTTAATCAGAGCACCAGGGCGAATGCTCCTGCTTTAAAAGAAAAAAAAAAAATCTGTTGCAGAATCTCTAAAGAAAAAAGTCATTAGACCCTTGCCTCTCAATGGAGAGCTGTCCCTTCCAACCGCAAAAGTTCCTTTCCCAACTAGGCTGGGACACAGTCAGACCAGTCACAGAAGCCCGCACCCCACTTTCTGCAGAAAGTGGGTGATGATAATGTATTTGATAGTGTCTCAGCTAAGAAAGGGCGAATAGGGTCTGAGGGAAATAGGATGAAGTTTAATAAGGACAATGCAAAGTACTCCACTTAGGAAGGAACAATCCGTTTCACACATACAGAAATGGGAAGCGACTGTCTAGGAAGGAGTACTGCAGAAAGGGGTGTAGGGGTCGTAGAAGACCACAAGCTAAATATCAGTCAGACACTGTTGCACAACAAGCAAACATGAATCTGGGCTGCATTAACAGGAGTGTTGTGAGCATGACACAAGAAGTCATTCTTACACTCTGCTCTGCGCTGATTAGGCCTCAGTTGGAGTATTGTGTCCAGTTCTGGGCGCCACATTTCAAGAAAGATGTGGAGGAACTGGAGAAGGTCCAGAGAAGAGCAACAAAAATGATTAAAGGTCTAGAACACATGACCTGTGAGGAAAGACTGAAATAACTGGGTTTGTTTAGTTTGGAAAGGAGAAGACTGAGAGGGGACACGATAGCGTTTTTCAAGTACCTAAAAGGGTGTTAAAAAGAGGAGAGAGAAAAATTGTTCCCCCTGACCTCTGAGGATAGGACAAGAAGCAATGAGCTTAAATTGCAGGTTTAGGTTGGACCTTAGGAAAAACTTCCTGTCAAGGTGATTAAACATGGGAATAAATTGCCTAGGGGGGTTGTGGAATATCCATCACTGGAGATATTTAAGAGCAGGTTAGAGAAAAACATCTGTCAGGGATGATCTAGATGGTGCTTGGCCCTGCCATGAGTGCAGGGGACTGGACCTGATGACCTCTCAAGGTCCCTTCCAGTTCTAGTGTTCTGTGATTCTGATTCTAAATATTAATTTAGCCCTCTACTCTTTAGCTTGTGAGCTATCTGATCTCAGAAGCTATTTACCTACTGTATCTAATGAGACTTTTCTATCAAGACCATCCCTGCTGTGTCTGAAACACAAGGTCGTGTTCATCCATTCATCAGTTACAGCCTCTGCAAATTCATCCCTGATTTCTTTTCTCCCATATTTGCAATTGTTGCATAGTGTTTAATAGCAAAGGGGATCATTAGAGCATTTAGTTGGATCGTCTATAAATCTCAGGCCCTTAAATTTCACTCATTTGCTCCTGTATGGGGCCCAGTAACTTGTGTTTGGCTAACACATGTCTTCCAGAAAGGGTATCCAGTGTTGACTGGAAGACATCAAGAGATGAAGACGCTAGCTACCTGAAAGGGCTCTTGTGCTCTCCAGCCACCACCTCCTTAGGTTTTCTGTCCTAATCCTTGTGCATTTTTGTCTTTGCTGGCCCGTCTTCCCCCATTGCAAATGACAAAGCAGATCTTATTCTCCAGCTGTTGACTCCCAACCTGCAAACTTCAGCATCAGAACAAACTATTTCCTACTCATCCTGAGAGCTGATGGAACCCACACGATGGCCCACGGTGAAGGGAGTAGATGAAAGAGAGTGAAGTGACCTGGTGAGAGACCCCAGAGTTAGTAGTGTACAGCCGGTCCCCGACTTATGAACGAGTTACGTTCCAAGCACTTAGTCGTAACTCAATGTGTTCGTAAGCCAGACCCCATTCATTTCAATGGGACAGCACTGTTCGAAAGCGTGGATTGCCGTTCGTAAGTCAAGGCCACGCTTAATGGGAGGCTGGTCGTAAGTGCGGTTGGTCGTACGTCGATGCATTTGTAAGTCGGGGACCGGCTGTAAACTCTTCTATACTGGGTGTTTCACTCCTCATTACACTTGTAGTGGGGCTTACTCAATACCTACCTGGACAGAGAGCTCATGCAAGAGAGAGAGTAATAAATAATACCAGTGTGAGGCAAGCACAGTGGAGGCAGAAGCTTGGAATATTTCCCCCACCCTTACTCAACTTGATTAACAAACCTTAACTCCTGCTCAAATGGCTGGGCCAAGTTGCTTCACCTCTGGGCTTTGTTTTTCCCCCTCTGTAAAAAGTTTGATAATGATGCTGGCCACCTTTGTAAAGTGCTTTGAGATCCTCTGATAAGAAGTGTTCTGTAAGAGCTAGGAATTATTATTACCGACTGTCAGGACACCCATCAGAGTCAGGGTTCCCAAAAGGTCTTTCCTTGACACCGAGCTCAGTTCATGGTTTGGAGTCGTGCAGAGAGGGCATGCGGGGGGGAAAAAATAATGGGCTTAGCATGAGGAGCTGGAAATGAGCTGATCTGTTCCTTTCTAAAGCAGTTTTCTTTGCATTGGTGAGTGCCGTGTCTATTCTTAAATGTTCCACATTGTAGGGCTTCCCGCTAGAGATATCAGTGAATTTATATGAGGGCTTTGTTTGCTGTAATAGATGGTTTTATTTTTCCACACCTACACAGCTGTTGATGTTTCCCGTGGGTTTTTCAACAAGTTCAACCAGGCAGTAAGTGGTACCTGAATCTATCAGCTCAGTTTACTTCGGTGTGAGCAGGCAGATCTGGGAAATAGGGTGATAGAGAGAGGCACTGATGCAAACATGAGACTTGGTGTGAATTTTAAAAACACCCTTCTCCCCTCCGGCACTTAGATTTGGAACTTGGGTTCATACCTGCTCACAGTGGAAGACCGCTTAGCCATTATAGGCCAGATTATAGTAAACGAGACTGGGGTCGATTTTAAAGCATTCGGCAGCTACAGCCGAGGCCAGCCTTTCAAAAAATACGTCAGCCTAGCAGGTTCTACTGTGATGCTTTGGATGTTAAGCGCCCTTTGAAAAATCTGGCCCTAAATGAATGGCTAATCTCTTTCAGGTGGCGATCAGGTGGGGTTTCCGCACTGGAAAGCAGGGACTTTCATCTGTTTTGGCCCCTGGAAAGAGGTGAGGCATACTAGGAATGAGTTGTGGAATCATTCAATTGCCACATTGTCTTCTGAGGTAGCATGGGAGAATGCGTGGGAATGAGCATTTTGTGCTTTCTTGGGAATAGATTGCGCATGCTACCCACCTGTCAGCATGATGTTCTGAATCCAATATATACAACTCATTTTTGCTTTCTTTGTAGTCACCATGGGCTTGACTTAGAACTATGGATCCAAAAGCCCTGAATGTTGGAGCCTTCAAAATCTCCGTCTGTATTTGAATCTTCCCTCTCTGCCTTTGTGGTGCATTCCTCTACAAACAGCTCCCGAGAATGAAACATAGATTTAGTTGCCCCTATTATGATGAGTTATTGGTCTGTTCCAGCGTGGTGATTCTTATATTATTATTTATTGGGCATGCTGGATAGCCACGCAACACCTGCTTGATACAAAAGCCGATTGTTGATTACACTTGTAATTATGTTTATGGTACACTGCGCCATGCCGGCAACAGATGTTTAATGTAAAACCCAGTTCTGAACGCAACCCATCAATTGCAGGGTGTATAACAAAATAAAAATCCTTTAATTCGTTCTTCTCTTTCTTCTTTCCTTTTTTTTTTATGTCAGGAACAAGATGCTTGAAGTTTAATCTAGCTCAGCTTTAAAAGGACTGGGAAAGGGGAAATGGATCCTTTGTATTACCCAAAGACTTTCGGAATGGAAGTCAGTGCCCAAGACGTCAATTCCTCCTCGCTGATCAATGTGACGGAGAATGAGACTCTGCCCAGCCTGCCTATGACCAAAGATGTCCACACAGTTCTCATCCCCATCATATACCTCCTTGTATGCGCCATAGGACTCAGCGGGAACACCCTCGTCATCTATGTGGTTTTGCGGTATGCCAAGATGAAAACAGTCACCAACATTTACATCTTGAATTTGGCGGTAGCAGATGTGCTCTTCATGCTTGGCTTGCCATTCCTGGCTACTCAGAATGCCATCTCTTATTGGCCCTTTGGCTCCTTTTGGTGTCGGCTTGTTATGACCGTCGATGGCATTAATCAATTCACCAGTATTTTTTGCTTGACTGTCATGAGCATGGATCGCTACCTTGCCGTGGTTCATCCCATCAAGTCCACCAGATGGCGGCGTCCACGGGTGGCCAAACTGATCAGTACGACAGTCTGGACTTTCTCGTTCTTGGTGGTTCTTCCAGTCATTATATTTTCAGATGTCCAGGAACACCTGCATACCTGCAACATGAACTGGCCGGAGCCTGTCAACATATGGTCAGCGGCATTCATCATTTACACGTCGGTCTTAGGATTTTTTGGGCCTCTGCTGGTGATCTGCCTCTGCTACTTGCTGATCGTGATTAAGGTCAAGTCTTCTGGACTCCGGGTTGGGTCTACAAGGCGCAGGAGGTCTGAGAGGAAAGTCACCAGGATGGTGGTCATCATTGTGGTCGTCTTTGTGCTGTGCTGGCTCCCGGTTTACATACTGAACATTGTGAATTTGATATCCACCTTGCCGGAAGAGCCGGGGTTACTTGGGGTGTACTTCTTTGTGGTGGTTCTATCCTATGCAAACAGCTGTGCCAACCCCATCCTTTATGGATTTCTCTCGGACAACTTCAAGCAGAGTTTTCAGAAAGTCTTATGCCTCCGGAAGGGGAATGGCGTGGAAGATGGAGATCCAACCAAGCACAGGCAGGAGAACAGTAGCCGCTTGCAGGAAGCAATGCTAACCCAGAGAAACACAGAATTCAATGGACATATGCAAACAAGTAAGGTGTAAAATCCTGGCTTGAAAACTTGTAAATAAACTGATGAGCTGAAAAATGGGGGTCATGGGGGGGAGGGGCGGGAGGATGAAAACAAGAGATGAAACAAATGCGGTAACTCACAAGCTCAACAAATGTACATAGATCCCCCCCGCCATGAAACAATTATGGAGTATACTGGATTCCGTGAAATGTTTATGGCGCTCTAGCTAAGGCAATCAGATGTGTGATCACTTTCACTTTCTATGTGCTGGAGAGAGATTCACTGGTGCATTCTGGCTGCCCTGTGCCATTCGGGTGATGCCAGGCAGCTGCGAGCCTGTTTTAACCATCCCGTTTGCTTTGCATTGCTGGATCGGCAACAAGGCAGAGGCGATATTGGTTAATATGTCCCAAAGTATTCTGGAAAGTATAGGTGCCTGATGGGGTTGCAGGGAAGCAGGGAGGGGGCATGAGGAGGCAGCCTATTTAACAATTGACATTTTGGGGACACAGGAAGGCAGTGCCCCTCTCACCTGCTACCACGTGTCACCTGTGCTTGAAAGTTTAAGTTAATGTTTTACATTTTTTTTTTATTAAAAGCACTAAAGTGGCCGTTTTCCAAAGTCAGAGAGCTCCCAGCACAAGTATACTGATCTTGGATGCATGTGTCTGCCACGGTTTTGAAATGCCGCTTAGCCGTTTGCATTGTTTTGCTGGTCACAGAAAAAGACTCCGAATGTAGCACCCCAAAGTTTCGCAAATCAATGGAACGCCCCCTCCCAGACATAAAAATACCCTGAAAAAGAAATAAACGACTGAAATGGAAAATTCATTCATACTGCATATAGCATTTAAAACCAAACTGCTTCTGAAATGTAACGCCATCACTATGTAAATGGCAGTGATTGTGAAGTCCTAAAAAAAAACCCCAAAATCTGTTGTGTGTCTATTTATTAGTTCTGAATGTCCGTATGGAGCTGAATTTCAATTGTTATTTTCAGAAATTAAAACACGTTGAATTCCGTCTTGGCTAGTACGCGCGTATCTTTCCCTATGACACTGCATGCGGAAACCGATACAAATCCTTGATGCTTCGCTTAACATTAATAATAACAATAGCTGAATCTATAAATTTTATTACTGCAGGGCCTATGTGCTCCAGCCAGAATTAGGGCCCTTTGTGAAAGGCACTGTACTCACACCAACAGAGAACAAATAGGCTATGTCTAGAGTACAAAGATAAATCAGAAAAAGAATGCAATTTGCGGTACGCAAATTGCATATCTTTTTCCAATTTACTTCCGAAAAAGGCTTTTCAGACATTTGGCCCGTTTACGCCGGGCCAAATTTTGGAAAAAAACCCTCCTCTTTTGGAACATCCCTTCTTCCTCATAAAACAAGGTTTACAACGATGCTGAAAAAACGCGAAAAACCCGCTTTTTTTTTTTTAGAAAAGCGGACGTGTTCCTTGGACACAGCAGAGGTATCCCGGAAAAGCTCTGCAGTCTAGACATAGCCTAACAGTTTACGTAGACAGGACAGCTAGGAAAAGGGATGTCAGTGCAGATCCAGGAAGGACACTAAAATCTCCTGAGTCCCAGTCCAGA
The DNA here is from genome assembly GCA_019425775.1 of Rafetus swinhoei. Lineage (NCBI taxonomy): Eukaryota > Metazoa > Chordata > Testudines > Trionychidae > Rafetus > Rafetus swinhoei. The sequence goes on from CM033443.1 coordinate 6,189,111, forward strand.
GCCTTATCCAAGGGGCCAACTTGCTTCTCATCCAAAATTGAGACAGAATGCTGGTATGCGGTTTCCCTCTTTCCAGACTAGTGCCTTCACTTTTTTTAAATGATACAAGCAAGCAACTTATTCTGCCTAGAGACTGCTTGCAGGCAGTACTGCCATTCACCAAGTCCAAATAACCGCAGTCTTTGCAGAAGTATGTTTGTAGGATGAAATGAAAGGGCATGGAAGCGCAGAAGTAAGAGCTAGAAAGGATCTATTCCAACTGGCCTATGCCAGCAGTTCAGCGTTACCGGATTGCTCCCTACCATACACGGGCCTTTTACAACTCATCTTGGGAAGTTTCGCTGAGCCCTAATACACCAAATAAACGTCAGCATGATGTTTGTGCAAGCAATGAGACAGTCCATTCCAACTACTGTAAATAGGGCATGGGGATAAATTGGTCCCATTTAGATTGAAAAAAAATATTAGAAGAGTCATTGTAGAGTAAGAGGGTACATTTAGAGGTTCTTGAATAGCTTGACGCCCACACCTTGACTTTGTGCCTATGGTTTTGCAAAATAGCTTGAGATGTAAATGTTTCCTTACTAAAATGTAAACATCGGGTTGTTATTGTAGGGTTTTAAGCCACTGGTGGAGGGGTGGGGGGGAAGGGAAACTAAGTCTGCGTGCAAAACAATGTGTTTCTGTACAAAGCTAAGAGAGCGCATGAGAAGAAAGAAGACAATGGCCCTTATGCCCTGCTGGCATAAAGAGGCGTTACCCCATTGAGCAATCTGGATTTACATCCGCTGAACAAGCATCTCGTGATTGTTTTCACAGTCGATCACTTTGGAACCCTCATCTCTTAGGCCATGTCTACACTATGACTGCTGTAGTCGATCTGCTAGGGTTTGATTTAGCGAGTCTAGTGAAGACCCACCAATTCGGACTCAGAGGGTGCCCCCTTCCTCCTCCCTTACTCACGAGAAGTAAGGGAAGCCAATGGGAGCGTTTGGACATCACCAAGTAGGTTGGTGTCATAATCCATATTTTATAGATGGGGAAACTGAGGCACTCATTGGCAGAGCTGGACACAGAACCAGGGTCTCCTGCAGCCCTGTCTGGTGCTGTAACTGCTGGGCAATGCTGCAGGTTGGGCATAGTCTGCCCCTGTAATTTAACAATGGCGCTATGCCAGTAGAGGCGCTGGGCCACATAAAATTAATCATGAGCCTGTTTGGTTCACATCTGACGTTATGTCCAAGGTGCTGTGAGTGGATTTTGGGTCCAGCTGCGAGGCTCTCACCTTGATGTGCTTCATATCAATCAGCGTGACACACAGTCTAGGCTCCCAGGGTAAATAACATCCAAATATTAATTGCCAACGAAGCTCAGAAAACGCTGGGTGATCCAGGCGCTTGCCCTGAGCATACAGACAACAGGCCGCCTGCCCTTGCCTGTCCTGTGGACTGTATCATCTACCACCCTAGCAAGCACATGCCTTTTTTTGTTTGTTTGTTTCACAAAAATATTATCAGTATATTACCTTGGGGTCTTCCAGAAAGGCTCTTGCAGCACTGTAACAAGCCATTAAATCTCCTAAGGACACAACTCACCACCACTTGTGCAAAGACAGCGCTACCAGAGGAAGGAACCACCGGTGAGTTCAAAATCGAGAGTAACGCTGTTCCTCTCCATCCCCACATCACTGCCCCATGAAAATACCAGAACTCCACAGACAATGGGCAAAATTCTGCCACACAGTAGGTCTTGGCTGGGTGCAGAATTAGAGATGTTGCCTTTGCTTTAATGGTTGGGAGCCTGTAAGCTAGGTGCTTGTACAGCCGCTCAGGAAAGTTTCCAATGCTGCTCAGTTGATTAGCAGAGTGCCCAAAGCTAGGTGTTTTTGTCTCTGTTGGTGGTGCGCAGTGAGTATAGTGGCATACGTAAATGTACATAGGCCACAGTTCGGTTCCAAATGTCCTCTCAGACAGATTTGAATTCTTGTGGACCTCTCATGAGCAGAACTAGCGTGTGGTAATACGTTGTGTGTGGCTCATTATGTCTCCCTCTGTACTTGGTAGTTATACAACGTGGCGGTATGTCTCTCTCTAGTGGCTGGTCTTGGTAGTTATTCAACTTGGTGGTATGACTCCCTCTAGTGGCTGGACTTGGTAGTTATTCAACTTGGCGGTATGTCTCCCTCCAATGGCTAGACTTGGTAGTTATACAGCTTGCACCAATGCATGATGCATGCAGGAGGTCGGTCTCCTTTAGCTCAAGCCATACAGGTCTCTGGTTTTGGTGCTGAGAGTTCTGGTTTCAGTCCTTCACCTCCCAGCAGCCCTGATGTCTGTGTGTGTGCATGGCATCCCAGTACTCAGGCCTACTCAACTGGGTAGGTCCTCCCTCCTAAGGAGCAAGCTGTTCTACCCAGGACAGCTGTGCCCTTCTGTGAAGGTATTGATAGAGATTTTCCAGTGAATTTTAAAACCCTGACAGATGTCAGCTTTGGAGAATGAAAACTTTGATGGGCAGAGCAGAAATGCCTTAGCATAGTCCTCCCTCCATGGCACCACCAGTCTGGAGCTTTCTAGGCATGAGGAAACAGTTCTCCCTCCAGGCCCTTTCAGTCTTTGGCCTCTCAACTGGGGCTACCAGCAAATGCCAAACATGCTGGCAGGTTTGAGGAGAGGGATAATTGGTGTTGTGGTAACTGGATGGAAAGCAACAGCTCCCCTTAATGGCCATGTACCCGTTGAATTAGGCTCTAGTGTGAATTGTACCATGTGAGCAGGGACATCATTTTCTACAGACAGTCAGGGCTGGATTAAGGCCCTGGCCAACAAGACATGTGCCCAAGTCTCAAATTTGTGCCCCCCCAAATCATGGGCCAGAGAGCAGAGCAGTTCCCAACCACCGGGAGGAAAAACCTGAGGTGTTCTGTGATCCTGTCCACTCAACTTAAGCCCAGCTTTGCCTCCATCATAATGGAGGAGTGTCTGGGTCAAATCAGAGTGAGGAATGACACGACCTTGCACACATGGTCACGGTGCTCCTCAGACTGGGCCTGCCTCCTCGGGTTGCCAGCTGGTTGTTATCTTTTCGGCTGCCTGGCATGGAGTAATCGGCATGTGGGTCACTAGGTCACTGGGAGCATTCTTAGGGTGGCACTCGGGTCTTCTCTGGCACACCGGCAACTCAATCTGCTGATGTAATGGCAGAGACTCCTGTTCCTCTCAATGTGGAGGACTGAGAAGCGGGATGAATGGACCAAAGTCTCCTCAGGGAAAATGGGTTGCATGGAGCCAAGGCTCACCAGCAGGGAAGACTAAGGAGTGAGGATGGAGTGGGGCAGGCCAGGGCACCTGGGATGAGATAGCAGGAGGCTGAGGCAACTGGGATGAGGTGCATGTAGGGGTTCCTGGGGCAGGGGGCTGGTGGGGAAGGGTGAGAAGGTGACAACCAGCGGCTATTTTTTTCTGTGCCTCGTCATGAGGTACAGAAGAAGGTGTTTGCCTAGAGTTCAGTGATGGGTTCATCCGGCTCTGCGTATGGTGCACTTGATTGTGCCTAACCCTGCATGACTGTGCGTGCTGGGGCAGGAACGTTTAAGGAGCCTCTCCTCCCTCCCACTTCTTCGACCTCAGACAGAAGCTAGGCAGAGCCTTGCGTTCCCCATGCACGGTGACTGGGGGACTTTTGGGGCAGTGCTCTGGGAGCAGGAGGAGTGGGCTGCGGTTGACGCCATGGCCTGGCCTCCTGTGTGGAGCAGTACCACGGGGGCCGCTGTGGTTAGTCTGCAACCTCCAAAGCAACGAGGAGGCCTGTGGCACCGTAGAGACGAACAGATTTGTTTGGACACCAGCTTTTGTGGGCAAAGCCCCACTTCATCAGATGCCTGGAGCGGAGAGGCAGGCAGAATCATCTGTCTTCCTGAGAAGAAGGCAATCACCTTATCGAGTGGAGGACCAGTGCTAAGAAGGCCAATTCAGTCAGGGTGGATGTGGCTCACTCCCAGCAGTTGTGGAAGAGGTGTGACTTTCACCGTTTTGTGTGAAACAGTGAAACAAGCAGAATACATTTCTCCCCGTCCCGGGGGCAGCAGACCCAGGCTACGTCTAGACTGCAAGCCTCTTTCCAAAGAGGCTTTTTCGAAAGATACTTTCAAAAAAGCCTCTTTCGAAAAAGAGCATCTAGACCACAACCAGCATTTTCAAAAAAGCAAGCCGCTTTTTCGAAAGAGAGCACCCAGGCAGTCTGGAGGCTCTCTTTCGGCAAAGCACAGTTTGCTTTTTTTTTGAAAGAGCACTTGCGAAAAACGGCATTTTTCCTCGTAAAACGAGGTTTTCTGCGGTCGAAAAACCTGCCACGTTCTTTCGATTTACTTTCAAAAGAACGCCGCAGCAGTCTAGATGCAGGGAAGTTTTTTTAAAAAAAGGCCACGTTTTTCGAACCCCGTAGCCTAGACACACCCCCAATGCCTGTGGCAGCTACTACCATTGTGTAAACCAGGGGCCATTGTGTAAACCAGGGGTGGCCAACCCATGGCTCGCGAGCCGCATGCGGCTCTTCACCCCTGAAAGTGTGGCTCATGAAGCCTCCCCCGTGGCTCGCAAAGCCGCCCCATGCACCCTTACAAATGGCCTCCGGCTCTCTGTGCTCACCGGGTGCAGGGGAGCCGTCTGGTGTGGCAAAATGGTGTCGGCAAGATGTCAGCAGCTGGCGGGAACCTGATGTGGCCAAACAGCCTAACCCATGGTTTTTAAAGGGGCAGCGGTTTTTTTTTTTTTTTTGGCTCAACAATTCTGGTGCGGCTCTTCACATTTTTTTCCACTGCTGTTTCGGCTCTCTTCATTTAATGGGTTGGCCACCCCTGGTGTAAACCTTCCTCATGGCTATTAGGCAGTAGCTTGAATCCACAATCCGACCCTATGTCTACTAGTCACATAACGTCTATACATTCCCTGCATTGTCAGGTCACAGCAGGCACATAGCAACTCTCCCTTCACGACAATGTGTGAACACTCTTTATTCCCATTCCACCATTTCCATCTGCTGCCACCTGTGGGATGTTCCTTGCTGGTATCCTACCCAGAAAACTTGCATACGTTCTACACATGTGGCAGCTGTCCTTCATTACCTCACCCAAGGTGGACAGGTGGCTTTGTGTCTATAAAATGCTGTGCCAATGCACACGGCTATGGATGTGATTCAGTGTGGCATGGAAAGCCGGTGACTACAGAGTAAGAGTGGGGGAGGGAAGGGGCGGGTCAGCTTGACAGAGAGGAAAGAAACAGAGCGTTGGGTGCACACAACTGATACATTTGGGGACCTCTGGTGATCAGTGACGTGCCTCTGTGAAGCCAAAGACTACAATGGTCATAATAACTGGGCAGGACGTTGTTCCCAGCTCTGCCATGGCCTACGGGGTGACCTTGGGTACACCAGTAGGCCTGTCTGTGCCTGAGGTCTACTGACAGGAATCTGGAGTCCCAGGCAGAAGTCAACAGGCCCCCTGTTTCCCTCCCTTGGCTGTGGTCACAAGCCTCCCCCTTCCAGAGAAGCCCCACATTCTGTCCCCCTTCCCTCCTTTCCCTGGACCCAGCCTGCCTGCTCCAAGGAAAGGCACAGCAGCGTATCTTGACTGACAGACGCTTTGGAGTAACCCCGCTCCGGAACCTGCATGGGGCCTGTCCAAAGCGTCTTTCAGTCAAGAGGTGCTTTTCCGCAGAGCTTGTGTGGCAGCGACCAGGGCCTCCAAGTCCTGCCAAATGGTCAGACCCCTGACAATTGCCTCCATTTGCCCCGTTGTTGGCAGGTCTGACGACTCAACTCCTTGGTACCGTGCGTGGTGAAAAGCACTAGTAGGTGTAATGTACCGAGCCCCACCGATGGGCATAGTGTGCTACAAAACACAGGGAAGCCAAAGTCCCCTGTCCTCGGGAGCTTGCAGCTTCGGAGGCCAAGGCAACCTGCAGGACCCAGCGGACCAGGGAATCGAAGCTGCCGCCAAAGGGTGTGGAGCAGCTACCTCGTGGTGTGGGCAACTCTTGTGATTTTTATCTTGCCAAGTTTTTCCTGCCGCTCCAGCTGCTGCAACCAGAGAATCCCAGCCTGCATTTCAAAGGAAAGCCAGGGCTCTAGCTCCCACGCATGTGGAGAAAAGCTAGGAAATGGGAAGCTTTCCAATCCTAAAGGGGCAAGGAACCAGAAGGCAAATAAATTGAACCTCAACGTTCTGTGTGGTTTTTAAAAAAAAAAAATACCCTGATTTTTAAGCCACTCTCATGATGTTTGAAGTCCTGGGGTCGTGATTTTGATATGCTTGGGGATGGCCAGGACTGCTCACTGCAGCTGGGGAGGGTGTGGGGGGTCATGGGGAGGAAAGAGACAGTTGTCCAGGGGCCCAGTGATTCAAAAGGGGAGGCAGAGGTGACAGCTTCCCCCAGACCCTTTGAATCACTGCCAGAACCCACTGTGACAGGCTCCACATAGCACTAAGGGCTGGCTGGGGGCCTGAGGGGGTATGACTCACTCTGGGCAGTGCTGAGGGCTGGCTATTCCCCACCCTACCCCTTCTACTCAAAGCCCCATTCTTGCCAGGAGCACGGAGCTACACCCCTCCCTCCACCTTGCCAAGGGGACTGGCAAGGCTGTCAGCTTCCCTTGGGGTGGCAATACTGGCTGTCTATGGGATTATGCTGCACATCTTGGAAAGCAACCACTTAAAGCAGTGTTTCTTAAACTTTTAAAGACTGAGGAAGTTTTATGTGGAACACCAAGGATTTTTTGCTGAGCAAAAAAAAAAAAAAAGCCTGCCCCTTTAAGGGCGGCCATTTTGAACTCTGTTCTCCGCAGCACACCACTGACTGTGCCGTGGAACACAGTTTAAAAAACAGATTTAAAGTGTTACGTCTGCCCTTCTACAGCTTAGGATAATACTTACAACTGGACAGGGGCTTTTATAAGGGCTGTAGTCATTACAAAGCGGAAGCACGTCTGATACACAGGCCTGTTTGGATTAGAGGTGGGGCCATTCTACAATTTTCAAATCCCAAACTGGATCCAGATGTCACACAGTTCCAAATTTGGCCTTGGGAAAGGGAGGCGGGGGGAGGATTGGGACACTTGAGTTGGCTTATTACGGAGCAGAAAGGGGCCCGTCGTATAATTCCAAATCAGATCTGGATTTAAAACCCAGCTCCGCAGCGTTCAGGAGTGTTTGCGTCTGGCCTCAATCGAATGTAGACACATTTTGAAGTGAAAGCCTGGCCTTTGCAGGACACTTCAGGAGCGTTGTTTTTTTAAAAAAGGAAAGAAACCACTATGAATTTTTGCTATTGAATTTAAGCTTCAAGATGCACATAGAGTCATAGAACACTAGAACTGGGAAGGACCTCGAGAGGTCATCAAGCCCAGTCCCCTGTCCACCTGGAAGGACCAAGCATCATCTAGATCTCAGGATGGGCAGGACTTGAATCCACCACCCTGCACTCCCCAGGAAAATGTCATATCTCCTAGGCCACTGAAGAACCCACACCACCTTCAGCTCATCCCTGACAGGTGTTTGTCTAACCTGCTCTTAAATATCTCCAGTGATGGAGATTCCACCACCTCCCTAGGCAATTTATTCCAGTAACCTTGACAGTTAGGAAGTTTTTCCTAATGTCCAACCTAAACCTCCCTCGACGTTAAGTGCCTCTGTCCCTTTCAGGATCTGAGCCATGACAGCTGGGGATGTGTGACTAAAAAAAGATAAAATGGATGGAAGAGTGAGTGTGTCCGAGTGAGTGACAGACACACATGCACACACACACATATCACAGGCAACCTCTCCTCCCCCCCCCAATCGTTTCCTCATGAGAGTGGCCAAAAACATTCATAAGGGCCAGCAGCGGGGGAGGAACGGAAGAAGCCTCATTCCATTGAGCAACAACAGCTGGGAAATGCTGGCTTCAAATGTCAGCCAATCTGGTATTTTTTCCCTCTTTTCGTGAGAAGCCAATGTGCAACAGATCAGCCACTTTGAGCAGCGTGGGGCACTAAGGAGGTGCAGTAAACAAAGACCCAGCCTCGTACGGGCTTTGCGCACACAGATCGAAGTGGTGTACCAGGAGATATCACTGTCACAATGGCACCAGGTGCTTACGCATAATCTGCTTATCTTTCCGCAGTAACACACTGGAAAGAAAAGCAAGTGATGCCTGATGCGAACTTGCTTTATAAACATGAACGTTGTGCCCGTTCTAATAAAACCACCAGCTTTTATCCTAGAGGAAAGGAAAACCTTGGGTTTTAGATTGAGGAACATGCTTAGTGCACATCCATAATTTTTATGACAACATTCCAGTCCTCAGTTGGAGACAGAAAACTGGGCCATAGTGTATTGTAGTATCTAGATAACCTCCCGTATGTGCTTTGTTCCTTCAGACATATTTTAAAGACAGTCCTTTAGTCTTTCTGTCAAAGCACATTGTGTGGGAGAAGATTGTCAGACGTAACTTGCCTGTCGAATGAAAAAACAACAACATTTTTGCTTGTGCTTTCTGGATTCTCAAGGCCATTTTCTAAACAATCAAACTGTTACTGTTGCTATTAGTGTCCCACTAGCACTGAGATTAAGGCCCTACTCGGCTAGGTGCTGTACAAACCCCTAATTAGAGACAATCCTTTCTGCACCGCGTTTACAATGTAAGTAGACAATCCAGTCTAAAGGTGGAGAAAGAAAGTACAGTGAAACCTTTGTAATCCGGCACTCTGTTTACCAGAAAACTTTGTTAACCAGCATTGCCCCCAGCCACAATACTGTCACATCTTCAGGAGCACAGGCCTGGCTTGGTTTACCATGATTGGCTTAACAATTTTTTATTTAAGAAGTACTAATCATTTTTAACTAAAAATAGAAATGTGAGACCAATTGCCTCACACTACAAAACTACCAATATTAAAAACTTGAGTTTGACTATTATTGTCCATTGGTTTTTCCTAGGTTGGTGAGACCCTCAGATAACTGGAATTTTTAGATAACCGGAATGTGTGCTGGATAACACAGGTTTTACTGTATTATTATCCTCATTTTACAGACAGGGAAAACTGAGGCATAGAGCAATAAGTGGTTTGTCCAAAATAGGAAATTCATTTCAGAAAAATTCTGTGGGCAGGTGGGCGGGGGGGAAGTTGTGTAGTGTATAGAATGTTCTCTGCCCAAAATAGAACCATAAATGATAAAAAAAAAAATAGTTAATGATTTGCTTTCCTAATTACAGGTTGAACCTCTCTCGTCTGGCACCCTTGGGACCAGACCGGTTCTGAATGAGAGTGTTTTCCAGGCCACAGGAGATCAGTGTTTTCTAGCAGCATTACCTACACTTCCATTGCTTACTGTGCATTTAGAGGCCATTTAGGGGCAAATTAGAGCTAATGAACAGCACAGAACACTCAGAGCCAGGACTGGTGGCTGCAAACAAACTTTATGGGGCTGCGGGAAACTTGGCCACACCCATGAAAAGTGGACATCTGGCTCACTCAAATCATTCTGGACAATGGATGTTTCTGGATAAGAGAGTTCTGGAGGACAGAGGTTGAACCTGCACCTTACCCAAAATCCGGAGGAGAGATTTGGACGGGGTGCAGACAAAAACTATAACACAACATAAAGCAGAGCTACTCAACTTTGGAAGCCTTCTGGGCCACAACGATACTCACAGCTCATGCCGAGGGCTGTAACTTAAGTGTGGTTGCATATACATGCAAATATATATGCAAATATATGCAAATAGATTCGTTCCCACTGACAGGCATGAATACAAAGAGTAAGGCAAGACTACACAACCCACAGGCCCCATTTAAGTCAGTTCTGCTGACATTAATAAAATGCAATATTTACTTGATTTCCACCCATATGACAGCACTTTTAATGAGCAATGACAGTCCAGGAATTTAACTACTAAAATGCATATCAAACAGACCCTTGAAACATCAAGGGAAGGCAAACTAAGGTTTTTGTACAACAACTCTCCTAATTGTCCCATAGCAAATGACATTCTGGTCCGAAGTCACACAGGTAATCCAAGGCAGAGCTGGGTCCAGACATGAGATCAGCATTACCAACATTTCCACTGCTTACTGTGCATTTAGAGGCCATTTAGGGGTACATTAGAGCCAAAGAATAGCCCAGAACACAGAGCCAGGACTGGTGGCTGTAAACAAACTTTATGGGACCACAAGAAACTTGGCCACATCCCTGATAAAATCATGTCGGACCACGGATGTTGATGGACCAGAGAGTGCTGGATTAGAGAGGTTCAACCTATACTGAGCGATTACTGAGTGTAGTATCTTGATTATTCAAGGAAGAAGGCACGAGATGCTTTCACAGTATTTTTTACATTTACATAGCACTACATACTGTTTAGTCAGGAACACGTAGGCCCCCATCCTGTGGTATATTGAGGATGCTTTGTACCACTTCAGTGGCACTGCGGATAGAACTGGGGGAAGATATCCCCATTAAAGGGCAGTCCTTGGGGAACCACTGTAGAATTCCTAAGCCATGCCCACATCTCCAGCTGCTATTACAGGGTGCAAGAGGGCAGCTATACACTCAGCTAATACACAGCTGACTCCACATCCCCCTCAGTCCAACTGAGGTCAATTACAGTAGCTTGAAGGCTGTTCTGAGGAATTGATTTGGCTCCCAATCAAGTCAATGGGCATCTTTCCATTTCCTTCATTAGGAGCTGGATCAGACATTAATAAGCTGAGAGTCCAGGAACCATCCCCGGATCAGCAAACAAAAGTGGACTAAAGTCTCTCTGTTCCTCCTTCCAAGCTGCAGCCTGGGATCGGGGCTATGGCTTCTGTTACATTTCCCTGGAGAAGCCATGCAATGTGTTAGAAATCTTTGCACCATTTACCTACCAGAAGAAGAAAGGCTTTTGATTAGGGAAATCTATTATTGATTTCCTGTCTAATTTTTTTTTCTTGTAAATTAATTGTATTTATTAAGGAGACTAATTGCTTTGGTCCGCTGGCTAAATACATATTTTAGAAAGCAGGTTAGCTGTGCTAACATATTTAATGCAGTGCAAGAGATTGTGCTACAGTCCCTCAATGCCTCATGACTAATGAGAAAAATATGGCTTGCCAAGATTCCCTGAGTGGAAGGGTGGGCTTCTTATTAAGGCTCTAGTACAGGGGTGGACGATAAGCAGCCCACAAACAGGAAGTGGGTCACTAGGTTGAGTCCCTGGCAGGCTGCCAGATGCGTTATTTACATGCGCATCCACAGGTACGGCCTGTCACAGCTCCTATTGGGTGTTGGAGCGTCATTCCCGGCCAATAGGAGAGGAGGGAAGTGGTATCCCGATCCGTGCCACTTCCCGCAGCTCCCATTGGTTAGGAAGGACGATCTGCGGCTACTGGGAGCTGTGATTGGCTGTGTCTTCAAACATGCAGGTACATAAAACACTGGTGGCCCACCAGGGGCTAACCCTGGTGAACTGCTTCCAGCTTGCAGGCCACTTATTGCTCACCTATGCTCTAGTACAAGGGTGGACAATAACACAGAGGCGGTTCGCCAGGGTTAGCCCCTGGTCACCACTATCTGTACCTGCAGGGCTGGCAATTGCTGCTACCATTGGCCACGGATTGTTGCTCCTGGCCAATGGGAGTGGTAGGAAGTGACATGGACCAGGACACCACTTCCTGCAGCTCCCGTTGGCCAGGAATGATGATTCACTGCTAATGGGAGCGGTGATTGATGGTACCTGCAGCCATGCAGGTAATTATAGAGTCGGGGACCTGCCAGGAGCTAACTTGGGCGGACCAGATCTAGCCCACAGGTTGGTATTTGCCCACCCCTGCTCTGGTAGAACACAGGCAATCAGGAATCAGTTCATATTCTGGCTTGGCCTCCCTGTTTGCCCATAGGCAAGTTATAAGCTCTCGGTTTTCCACCTTTAAAACAGGAACAATCAACTTCCTTTCTTCCACCCTGTAACAGAGTGCAGGGGCTGCTAACTGATCCAGCACTCTGGTCACTGAGGAATTAGCTATTGAGGACTTAATTGGGAGATGGGTGCTCAATAGCCTAATTAGTCAGGAGGCTGATGAGTTCAGGATAGCAATGACACTCATCAGCTGGGAACAATCGAAGGGCAGGAAGGAAGTGTAAGAGAAAAGGCTGGAGGGGACACGGAGACAGGATCTTGTGATGAGACAATTTTTCCCTTTCCCTTCCCAGAGACAACGAGGAGTCCTGTGGCACTTCAGAGACAGATGTATCAGGGCATCAGCTTTCGTGGGTAAAACCCGCTTCATCAGATGAATTCCTTCCATCTCCCAATTAAGTCCTCAATAGTTAATTCATCTGATGAAGTGGATTTTACCCACAAAAGCTGATGCGCTAATAAATCTGTTAGTCTCTCAGGTGTCGCAGGACTGCTGGTTGTTTTTGCAGATACAGACTAACACGGCGACCCCTCTGAGACTTTCCTCTCCTCCCCAGAGAGTGGACGTAGGGGGAAGTTTAATTCCAACTATAAGGGGCTGCCTGAGGTGGTTCTGGTGGATGGGAGCCAAATGCTCACAAATGCATAAGCATTCGGGCTGCTTGTGGTGGTCCAGAGAGCAGAAGACACTGCCCGGCTATACATCTCTCATCTTATTGGTTCTTGGGAGTGGCTGCCTCTTTACTATGGCTGTGCTCAGTGCCTTGCATGACAGGGCCCCAGTCTCAGGCGTCTGGGCACAACTGTTGTAGCAGTTTTAAAGGAATTATGGGCATTTGTTGTCTCTCGGAAATGATAGATGCCCTACACATCTTAGTCTTGTGGTTCCATAGCTGGCCAACTCTTTCCAATGCTACATTGGTCCAGGGCAAAGAGGATTGGGAAGATCAGGTGCGCTGATGCTTAATGGAACCGAGAAAGCATTAGCATATGGAATCATTGGCATATCATTAGCATATGGAATAATTGGCATGCCATTAGCATATAGAATCATTGACAGGTCAGGCTGGAAGGGGCGGCGAGAAGCGCTGAGGCAGGACCAAGTAACCCTACACCATCCCTGAGAGATGTTTGTTCAACTCTTGCCTAAAAATGCCATTGACATGGATTGCACAATCTGCCCTTGTGTTGCCCACCAGCTCTGTGTTCTTGGGGAACCAAGGCACAGGGTCCAGCCTGTTTGACTCATGAAAGACCTTCCTTCCCTCCCAGCCTCTGCTTGAACCAAAGATGACTGGAAGAAAGACTTACCAAGAGCAACGAAGAGGCAGGGGAAGTCACACCAAAACCCCTCTGGACAAGGGTGACAGGATTAAGGAAACTCCCCCAGCCTTGTTAACATCAAAGATGGGCAAGGGAGGTATCTCCATTAGCATACAAAACAGACAGCTCCCATTGGCCAGTGTCTGTCCAGAAATTGGCCAATGGGATTGTGCTGGGGGTCAGAGCAGTGTCTGAATCTTTCCTTCTTCCCTCCGGATTCAAAGAGAAAGTGCCCCGCAGCTGTGTTTGAGCAGTGCACGGGGCTGCGGGGCAAGCAGGGGAACCTGCCTGGGGCTTCCCACTGCCTCCGTGGGCTATATCAGGTGGCTTGGCAGGCCGGATCTGGCCTGCAGGCCATATTTTGCTCAGGCCTGTGCTTGGACAAGAAGCAATGGACTTAAACTGCAGCAAGGGAGGTTTAGGTTGGACATTAGGAAAAACTTCCTAACAGTCAGGGTGGTGAAACACTGGAATAAATTGCTTAGGGAGGTTGTGGAATCTGCATCTCTGGAGATATTTAAGAGCAGTTTGGATAGACATCTATCAGGGATGATCTAGATCAGTGGTTCCCAAACTTTTCGGCATCACGCCCCCCTTTATAGCAGCAAAACTTGATGGGGCGGGGGAGGCTGAGTCACCTTGTGCCCCCCCTGGAATTTCTTCACACCCCCCAGTTTGGGAACCCATGATCTAGATGGTGCTTGGTCCTGCCATGAGGGCAGGGGACTGGACTCGATAACCTCTGGAGTTCTATGATTCTATGAATCGGTCACCCTCCCTCATCACGAGGAGAGCATTAGCCCATGAGTTGCCTCTTTGCAATGGATGGGGTGAGTAAGGACGGCAGAATTAGCACACACAACCTTGGAGGAGGACTTCCAGCTTTGTCCTTGCTCTGCTCGGTCAGTGGTTCCACCTGGGAAATCCAAGCTCACTTTTCTTCTGGCCCAGCTTGATACGTTTTGCCCTTTTCTTTTACATTTCCTTCCTGTCTCTGGGCCCCCAACGTATTTCCTACCCATTGGCTTCACTTAGAAGAGATATACGACGAGAATATCATTTTGCTCCTCATTTTAACCCGGGCCACTCGGAACCCATTAGCAGTGTTGTAAATCTGTTCATTTTTTTTTTAAACTGGGGGAAGGTGGAATGATTTTTTTTTTTAAATTGTCAACACAGCCTACAGCTGACCAAGCCTCCTGTTGTGTCAACTGTAAATACAATTTCGGCCCTTGCTCTGAGTTATCACTGGCAGACTAAGATATTTCCTTGCACGAGCAGCTGAAGACTTTCAGTGGGCGAGTTATAAAACAGCATTCACCTGGTTATCTTCACGATTAACGTCAAAGCAGCTCCAGCAAGAGGGTTCTGCCAGGGCTTTATAACCGACCACTTCTTATCTAAATAGCCCTGACTGGTTTTATTACCTGCTGGTTGCTAAAGATTGGCAAATAAAGGACTATGCGCTGAACATGCAGAAAGGATTATAAAGTGGAACTGCAATCTCTGAGACAGAGGCCTCTTCTGTGTTGCTAAAATGAGAGAAAACAGACAATGTTTTTCACCAAATTCTCTTTATCTTCTTTGAAAACATGTATTCTCTTTAGCATGGGAACAAATTCTCTTGGAAATGAAATGAACAGAGCATGCATTAAGGCTTTCAGCGAAACTGACTCATTAATGTTAAAACGCAGCCCAGAACAAAATTTGCAATCCCTCTTCAGGAGAAGTGCAAAATACTCTGCCTAGGCTGTTTTAGATCTGGAACGTGATCGCCCGAGGCTAAGAAAAGATTGTCAGATTCAGCCCCCCATTTACACTAGGTTAAATCCGTAGTAACTCCACTCCAGTCTTTGGTTGTTCCAGTGCAACTGAACAGAGATTTTGGCCTATTCTGCCAACATTTTCACAGCTGGGCACAGCTGGAAGGATCATTATCAATGCTCCAAGTCTATTAGAAATGCAGTCTGCCTGGAGGAAATGGGGCTTCTGAGTTATTAGCAATTCCATGGATTAAAAAGAAAAGCCGCCCCCCAGTCTCAGAGCACCCCAGATCTTGTCAAGATATTTCCCTTCGGGCTATTGAGCCAGGACTTTAATTTGTGTAAATTGGCATAGCTTCACAAAAGTCAATTTACAACAGCTGAGGATTAGCGGGGAAAGCAAGTCTGGCATCTTGCCGGCTACAGTCCAAGCCCCGTACAACCGACAAGTATTTATTTATAAAACTTGGGCTTCATCTCGCAGCGTAGAGAGGGATGGTGGCTCTGTTGGTCAACAGAGCGGTTCTCGGGCGTTATACGTGTGAGATTCTGCAGCGTGAGCTACAGATTGGGCACAGAGGGGAGCACGTCGGCTGTGTTAGCGAGGGCTGAGTGAACTTGTAAGCCCATTGGTGTTACCATGGGTTGCCGTCTGTTAATCCCTATCTATTGTTTTGCTTAACACAAAAGAGAGTTGGTTGGTATCTCAGAACAGGGCTGTGTTAAGGCAGGCATGAAGCCTGGGGCAACCCCCCCAGCGCCCCAGGCATGGGGCAACCTCCTGCTGTAGGCCCTGCCCCGTCACGTCCCTGCTTCACTCATCCCCAAACTCCGCCCCTGCTCCACCCTGTCCCCTTACCCCCTCCCCTGAGCAGTGCGGACCAGGGGATTATGGGGGCCTGGTACGGCGGCAGCAGCAGGGTCACCTCCTTCCCCCAACACTCACCATGCGGGAGGAGGGAGGCAAGGTGGCCTGGCAGTCTGCTCCACCCCACCGTGCCACGCCACCCTCCCAGCCCGTGGCGGGAACTCAAGTGCCTGGGGCACAGTGCTCAGCTTCCCGCCGCCGCTGAGAAGCTGAGCCCAGCGGGCCGGGAGGGTGGCATGAAGCGGTGGAGTGGAGCAGGCTGTTAGGCCACTCCAGCTCCCGCCACTTGCGTGGTGAGTGTTGGGGGGAAGGGAGGCAGTCCCTGCTGATGCCGGCTCACCAAGCCCCTGCACTCCCCCAGTCCCTCCCATCCATAGGACAGTTGGGGCAGCTGCCACGGGGTCCCCAAAAGCTGGGACAGCCACCCCGATTCATCCTATGGCTGGGATGGTGTCTGTGGAATCCTTTGGCAAGCGCCTTGCTTTTTTATCAGCATTGTGAGGCTCCTAGCACACCTTTGGGCCCTGGAAAATAATACTACTGGGGCCTGATTGTCACAGTCCTTACCCAATCACAAAGGCAGGCAGGGATGGGTAGAAAATGAGGTTTACAAGCTCTTACGCAAAAGGGTTTTTTCCCCAAAAAATGGCCCCATCTACACAGGGCTTTTTATCGCAAAAACCTCTTCTGCAAAAAGCATCAGAAGAAGATATGCAAATGAGTGCCAGATATTCAAATGAGTGCTCCATTTGCATTTCCTCTTCCACAAAACACCCGCAGTGTACATGTAGCCTGAGTGCAGATGGTGGGGGCCTGCAAGAGACCTTAAATTCCTTGCTTCTATAGCAGTGGCCTCCAACTTTTTTAACCACTAGCTCATTTTTTCCAATGTAAGAGCAGTGCAGGATCCACCTCAAACCCAAATACCCTGGCCCTGCTTCTTCTCCATCTCTTCTCGGAGGCCCCGCCCCTCCTTCATCCCTTCTGCACATGGATGGGAAAATTCTGCTCGTGGATGGAAAAGATTACAGGGAACATTGGTCATTACCCCCAGTGAGAACTAAGCAGAATGTCTCCTCTTTGCACGCTCTTGAAAAGGGGTCTATGGACATGTTCATGTAAAATACTCTGTGTAGAATTCCAGGCCTGATTCTCCATTGTCCTGTTGTGGTGTTTACATCAAGGCAAAGTGGATATAAAAAGGGCCTGAGTTGTCAAAGTGATCTTTGTAAATCCACACCCAGCTTGCATTACACACCACATTTCCCCTATGGATTTAAAAAATAAATAGTCTAGCAGCACCTTAGAGACTAACAAAACATGTAGATGGTGTCATGAGCTTCCGTGGGCACAACCCACTTCTTCAGGTGAATGGAGTATTGAAAGTCCAGTTCCAAAAATAAATAGAGGATGGGGGAGAAAGAAAGGGGAAAAAATAGTGACTTGGAGCAGTGTTTCTCAACCTTTTTAAAAAAGTACCCCTTTAAAAAATTATAAGTACCCCCTTTAAAAAAATTATAAGTACCCCCAGTACCTACAGTTTTTAGACACACAAAATTTTTTCTACCATTGCAACATATTTGTTTAAACAACTTAATCATAGCTGGGTGGGCGATGAAATTTTTGGGTGTAAAAAGTACAAAAATAAAGCGCGGTAAAACTTGAAACAAAAATTCAGTTTTCTCCAAATTTCAGTTGTATTGATATACCCCCCCAGACTTCTCTTGAGTACCCCTAAGGGTACTCGTACCACTCGTTGAGAAACATTGACATAGAGTATTCAAGTTACAAGAAGCTGATAGAGAAAGTGCAAATTGTTCTTAAGTACCCATTGTTTGGTTGGTTAAGTCATTAGGCTGTGGAAAGTAGTGTGCTAGCTAGGTAATGTCTTTATTCATAACTTTCTTATGGCTCCTGAGCTTGTAAATGAAGTTAAGTCCCAAAGGGTATGTCTACACTGCCACCCTAGTTCGAACTAGGGTGGCTAATGTAGGCATTCAAACTAGCAAATGAAGCCCGGGATTTAAACAGCCCGGGCTTCATTTGCATGTTCCCGGGCGGGCGCCATTTTTAAATGCCCGTAGTTCGAACTACCTGCCCGTGGCTACACACGGCACGGACTAGGTAGTTCGAATTAAAGCTCCTAATTCGAACTACCGTTAAACCTCCTTGCAGGGATGGGTTCCTGGATGATTATGATGGAGGCGTGCTGTGTGGTTACTGGAAATAATTTGTTTGAGGTTAGGGGGATGTCTGTAGGCGAGGATTGGCTTTTAATACTCCAGTCATCTGAAGAAGTGGGTTGTACTAACAAAAGCTCGTGATACCATCTACATGTTTCGTTAATCTTAAGGCGCTGCTAGACTATCAGTTGTTTTTTAAGTTTTTCCAGAGAGAAGGGATTGCCTTGGGACAAGTTCACACAGCCCCTCTTCTCTTTCAGAGGGGAGAAGCGAATGTATATGGGTGAGAGAAAGATTGTCTGGGCCCGGTTCTCAGCTATTGTCCTTTTTTTTTTTTCTTGGAGTTTTGCCAGCTGCAAACGTGGCCCCATGTGGCAGCAGTAATGAAATCCGGGAAAAATAGAAACTGACATCTAATTACTACTCTTTTACTCGGCAACTGTGCAACTCGAGCAAAACTCTCAAGCAAGTCACACAGCAAAGCCGAGGCCCTTGAATTACGGGGTTGCCAGCATGATAGCGCAACACATGGATTTCCGCTGGCGTGGGGGAGAACATGCTGCCGATATATCTTTATTCTGTGATTTTCCTTGCAGCCGGTGACCTCTTCATAGCTTTCTATCAGATGCTGCCTCTGCGCGGGACAAAGGCACGGAGCATGATTAATGACTCTCCTTTCCTTGTTGACGGGGTGATGGCAGGGAATAAGGCTCTGTGCAATTAGGCAATTTCATTAATGAATTAAACCATTAAGGAAATAATGAAGAAGGGGAGTCTTGGTTCAGGGAACATCACCTACTGAGTTGGCCGAAATTGGGAACGCCATTTAAATAGGGAAGACTTCATCCAGTTGACAGAAGCAGTTAGGGGGGAACTCGGGGTGTGTGTGTGGGGGGGGAGGGAGAGATGAAAGAACTGGCACAACAGGGATGAGCACTCAACTGGCGGGTGATAACCATCTAGGGAAGGGGCGGGCAATAATTGTTGATGGGGTGGGCAACACAAGATTTTGGGGGCTGCACTTTTTGATGGAGGGGGTGAGAGGTCTGAGACGGACGCTGGGTGCAGAAGGGAGCTCAGGGTAGGGGCTGGGGGCTGGAGGGGATGCGGAGTCGGACAGGGAGTTTGGGTGAAGGAGGGGGTTGTGACCTGGAGCAGGGGATTGAGGTGCAGAGTGCAGAAGGGGGTATAAAGGCAGGAGAGGATTCTGGCCTGAGGGAGGGATGTAGGAGGGGGTGCTGGGTCTGGGAAGGACTGGGGGTGTAGGAGGGGGTGGGTGCCAGAGGCAAGCTCTGGCCGGGAGGTGCTTACCTAAGCAGCTCCTAGACAATAGCCCAGCAGGATCTTCAGTCAGGCTTCTCTGCCTGCCAACAGTCCTAGACCGCTCAAAGAGGCTGGCTGCTCCTTGGGCCTCTCTGCATGATGGTGGGAGGCTTCACGCACTGCCCTGCTCCCAGCAAATTCTCACAGCTCCCATTGGCCATTTTCTGGCCAATGGGAGCGGAGAGATTTTGCTGACGGTGGGGGCAAGGTGCAAAGTCTGTGAAGCCCCCTTCACAGCACAGAGAGCCACAGGGAGCAGCCAGCCGCTTTGAGCAGCACGGCTTCATGCCTCAGGGGTGGGCCATGGGCCAGATTAAAAGGCTTAGCAGGCCGGATGTGGCCCGTGGGCCATATCTTGCCCACCTCAACCTAGTCTAAAAATATCAGGCCAAATCTGGGTATCAGTCCAGATGAACTTCTCTGGCCTGGTCTCAGTTCCTTCAGGTTTACTCCTGTATTGGACTTATTCCTGATAAAAAAGAGTTCAGTTTTATGCCCAGTGGAGTTACTCTGGTTTTATACTGCGCAGCTTAAAGCAGTACTTAACACTGCCATATGTATACAAGAAGAAATGTACATGTAAATAAATACATCAAAGAAATGATGGAGGGTTGGGGGAGATAAAAAAGCCAAGCTTTGAAGACTCTGGCTACAGTTTGCACATTTTTCACCTTTCACCTCCCCTCTCCCAATAATTAACATCAGTAACCTACCACCAGTACATTGTGCATTGTTTTTGATGAGTAATGTCTTGAGCTTCCAAGCCACAAAATAAAGGCTCGATAAACTATTTGTTCTGATCACAATATACATTGAGATGCAATGGGCTTTTTGGTTTTTAAGTGTGGGTGGCCTCGGGCGGGGAGGGGAGTGGGTGGGGAGGGGGGGAAATGCAAACCTCCGGTTTAATTTTTCCTTCCCCCATATTTTATTTTCTTGGAAATTTGAGATTTCAGCATGTGACTCGCTTTGCCTGGCCCGATGGTTGGTTGTAAAATGGGAGCAAACACTGAGTGTGTGGCCCCGACATTAAAACAAATGTTAGTCTTAAAGTGTCTCGTGTTGACATTTCACTAAAATGTCAAAATTAAAAAAATAAAATAAAATAAAATAAAAATCACCAGCTGTTTTGAACCGATGAGGGGCTCCTTGGTGGCTTTCGAAAGCAAATGCGCCATGATGAACTGTTAAAGGAAAACGCAAGGGATTGCTTCATGGATGTGAGGGCTAGACTGGACCAGTCAGTAGGAAGTTGTACGGCTGTTTTGCGGGTGTGGTGAATAAGCAGGCTGATTATGGGTTTCAGTGCCTCCTCGTCTAGGGTGACCATATTTGAACTTTCAAACAAGAGGACACCTGGGGCCTGCTGGTGCCACTGTGGCGGCGGCTGCTCCACTCGCACAGGAGGCCGGACTTGGGAGCCGGCAAACTCGTTCCCGCGCATGCCAAGCTTGGGGCTCTGGCCACCGCCTTGCTGCTGCTGGGGCTGCCACTGCCCCTGCTGGGTCTCATGGTGCGAGGGGACACTGCATGCCGGGCTCCTGATTCCCTGCCAAATCTCCCCGAGAAGCACAACAGCAGGCTCCAGCAGTGCTGCCAACCAGCCAGCAGCCCGGGATGCTGCGAGGCCAGGAGGAGAGAGTGGGGGCCAGGGAGGCTGCTGGCTGGGGCTCATCCTGGGGCATGAAGTTAAAGGCACCGAGGAGAGAAGTGGCATGGCTAGAAAAGGAACCCAGGAATCCTGCTTCCCAGAATCCCTTCCTTTCCCCTGCCCGCCCCCACCAACCACCACCTCCCACAGTCCTCACAGAGCTGAGACTGGAACCCCCAAATCTAACCAACAGACCCACTGCCCACTGATGGGAAAGGAAAGAAGCCAGTAGTTCTAACGCCCAGTTCCCTGCTCTAACCCAGTGCCCCTACCCTCCCCTGGAACCAGCCACCCTCCCAATTCCCCTGCACTAACCCAGTGCACCACCTCTCCCTCAGAGCCAGGCACCTCCTCTGCTCTAACCCAGTGCCCTTCCCCTCCTGCAGAACCAGGGACATAACCTAGCAGGGCGGAGGGTAACCTGGTGTCTCCGTGGGAGGAGCCACCTCCCCCTCATCAGACCTGCCCTGGGTCTCACCAGAGCTGCCACCGCCACGGCCACGTGCTTTTCCCGCCAGGT
Organism: Rafetus swinhoei; assembly: GCA_019425775.1. Lineage (NCBI taxonomy): Eukaryota > Metazoa > Chordata > Testudines > Trionychidae > Rafetus > Rafetus swinhoei. The sequence goes on from CM033443.1 coordinate 6,210,675, forward strand.
GCTGGGCCGTGTGTACAGAGCGGCTGTTAAAGGTCCAGGCGCACAGCTCCAAATGTTCAATTTGATAGGCACTTGCCCCCGGATCCTGCCCAACCTCTTTGCAGGGCAAAATCCTGGACATTTTTAGCCATTTAAAAAACCCGGCCAGATGGAGATTTACTAAGTGGAAAGGAGAACGTGTCCAGGAAAAACCGGACGTATGGTAACCCTGTCCTCACCTTGACTACTCTGTGTGGCAGACCGGAGGCAGTGGGCTGCAGGAGCCTGGTGGAGGGCAGGTCCACGGGGAGTTGGGGGGGTGGGTTATGTTCTCTGAACAGGCTGCGGCTCAGCCATCAGGTCAGACAGGCCCCCGGGACTCATTAGGAATCTGCCTGGAGTGCAGCCTAATGAAACACCTGCCGCCAGGTAAGGCCTGTGGGCGCACTACAGAAGCCTTCCCCATAGGCAAGGCCGGGGAAGGAGAAGAGGGACGGGCTGGAGGAGCGTGGTTACTGAGGGAAGGCCAACACCACAGGCTGCAAGCTGAAGGGGATTTTCTCCAAAACACCAAGGAGCTGTTACCGAGGGAGCGGTTGGGGAAGTGGCCCAGGGTGGGGCTGCTATTCAGTGGAGACAAGGCCAAGAGCCCCACTAAGGGCTACCACATAGGGCCCTGGGCTGGAACCCAGAGCAAGTGGGTGGGACCCGGTTCCCCCCAACCCTGGCCCAGGCTGGTGAGCCGCCAACAGTGGAAAAAGACCTGTGGACTGTTGGCGGGGTCATCCTCCAAACTTAGCGACTGGCTGACGATGAAAATGACTCACAAAGCGGGGTACCCTCACCTCTGAGGCAGCAGTAGGGACACCACGGGCCTTTGAGGTGCACAAAACCCCACCAGGAAGCGCAGGACACCTACCCTGAGCTCCGACACGTACGCCAGCTGTACCAGTCACTGCCCAATTTGAAAAAACCCATCCTTAATAAACTGAAAAGCAGAGAAGAAAAAAAAAAGTCTTCTATCAAGAACAAGAAGGAGCGATGTGTTTCCCCAGCACTTTTGAAAGTTCCAATACAAACCAAATCGTGTCTGGGATGAGACCAGAAAGATTTGTTTGAAGAGAATAAGGGATCCCGAATGACTGTTTAATGAACCAGATAAGAAAGAATGGGAAATAGACTCCACTTGGAAGTATATTCTGCCCTTTGTCCTTCACCGTCTCCTCGCAGATTCAGTCTTAATGGCAGATGCACGGAATTGCTTCGCTGTCCATCATCAGGCATGCTTGCAAAAAACAGGAGCAAGAGCAGGCTGGCAGGACAGATGGCACTTTTACCTGTGTCGCGCAGTTCGTGGCATTGCCATAAGTGTGCATAATTCCCACCAGCCATCACAGCAATCAGGTAATCATTAACAAATATCTGCTAAAGAGTCTGCTCATTAGATAAAGAAACCCTGGGCATTGGAACTCTTGGCTTTATTCCCGAGTTTGCCATGGTCTTACTCTAATTTATTATTAAAGCTGTGTGAACAACTAGGGTTTTCAGTGCTCCGGCAAGGCCACCGTCATAAATAATGAGAATCACACGCTGAGAACGAAATGTTGGCCCATTTTCACTGCATCGAAAAATTAAACTGCTTTCGTGTCGATGGGGAGCATTTTTAATGCAGTGGAAGGCAATTCTGATTTAAAAGAAAGTGGATTTCTCCACCTCCATGAACAAGTTGGCAAAACAGACAACTTTTGGAAATGTTTTGGGGTTGCTGAACCTGCATTGTCATTGGGGAGAAAAGTTTTGGCCAAATAATTTCACTCACCTCTTTTTTTTTCATCCCTGAACATCTTTGCATACAGAAGGAGCCAGTCCAGTGCAGGGTGCTAGAACAATATTTATAGTGGGGGTGCTGAGAGCTGTTGAACCAAACTGGAATCCCTGCATATAATGGAAACTACCTCAAACTGGAGGGGAGCGGGCAGATGCTGCAGCACACCTCCCCACACACACACACCCCGCCCGGTAGTTCTAGCACCTATGGTGCAGTGTCACTATTCATTCCTGTCCATGCCTTTTTTCTCCACTGAACCTCATCTGGCCATTTCCCTGTGTAGGATTTCTCGCCGCTCGGTCACTCTGACCTTGGTAGTGTTTGCGTTATTTTCTTTCACAACCTGGTATGTGTTTGTTTTAGGCAGTGTCCCCACTCAATAAGCTCTACTTATTCTTAGTTAGCAAAAGTACTTGGCATTGCCTGGGTCCTTCAGGGCCGGGAGCTGGAGGGGGTGATGGTGCAGGAGTCAGAGCAGGGCCTTGGAGATGTGGGGGAGGGGCAGCGTAAGCGACTAGGGACAGGGAGGGGTGTGAGAGTGAGGGTTGGGGGTGAGGGGCTCAGGGTGGGGAGGTCCCATCCAGCATGGGCTTTTTTCTCTCAATTCCCTGCCCCATCTGCCAGGGGAGTTTTATCTCCCTCACCCCCCTGCCGGGCCACTGGGCATGTTTTGTCCCCCCCTGGCACTACAGCAAAAGGCTGGGAGAGGGGGAAAAGGTTTGGGACAGGGGGCCTACTTACTTGGTGTGCTGGCCGGCAAGATGGCAGAACCCCAGCCCTGCTGGCCGCTTCCTTGCTGGTTCGGCTGTACCCAGTGGACACTCATATATTGTATCCCTTCAAAAAGCAGCCCCTCCCTTTGCATGGTATGGAAAACAGTCCTTTTCCTGGGGCTTCCGGTTGTCCTGGCACAATCAAGCCCTGACTTTGCTTTAAGTCAGGAGAAGAGAAAGTTTCATATCTTCATATCAAATTTGAAGCTCTTACCATTTAGAAGTAGTTCTTGAACAAACTGATTCATAGACAGACACACAGACTGACTCTAAAATATATAGACAGACAGACTCTAAAATATTTAGAGAGATTATCAGTACTATAAGACACTAGTTAGAACAGGGGTTTAATAATAAAATTTGAACTTCAAATGAAGCCGATTTAAATATCCCGACTTTATTTGACATGTTGGCGCCGCCATTTTTAAATCTTTCTGCTCGCACTGCCGCTGCACGGACTCAGGTAGTTCGAATTAAAGCTCTAATTCAACTACGCTAAACCTCCTTGCAGGAGGAATAACGGTAGTTCGAATTAGAGCTTTAATTCGAACTACCTAGTCCGTGCGCGTAGCCGCGGGCAGGAGTTCAACCACGGGCATTTAAAAATGGCGGCGCTGAACATGTAAATAAAGTCCGGGATATTTAAATCCCGGCTTCATTTGTAAGTTCGAATGTTTACATTAGCCACCCTAGTTCGAACTAGGGTGGCAGCGTAGACATACCCAGATTCATCTAAACCAGGGGTAGGCAATTCATTTTTGGTAGGGGCCACTCAAAGAATTTGGTAAGTGGTCAAGGGCTGTACTCTTCTATGATATTAATAGAGGAGCTAAGGGATTGGGGAACAGGAGGGGATGAGGGGTCTAGAAGGGAGTTTGGGTGAAGGAGGGGGATGTGACCTGGGAGATACTGGGGATAAAGAAAACAATACACTTCATGGAATTCTCATTTTTAAAATTACTAAAACAATTCAGTGGGCAAATTTTAACAATCCCCCCCTTTTTTAAAAGAAATCCAAAATAAAAATGACCCTGTGTTTTTGGGGAAAAAAACCAACAACAAAACAAACGAATGAGGAATCCTCAGGCACCTTAGAGGCTAACAGATTTTTAGGGCATCAGCTTTCGTGGGTAAAACCCACTTCATCAGATGAGTTGGAGTGGAAGTTACAGAAGCAGGAGTATATACAAGGGAGAAATTGCTTGTGTTAATGAAGCTAATTAATCAGGGTGGAAGTGGGTCATTTACAGCATTTGGTGTGGAGACGTGAATACACAGAGAGGGGAAATTGCCTTTGTAGTGCATTAACCAGTGTAGTTCCTTATTCAGTCGTAAATTGATAGTGTTGAATTTGCAAATGAATTCCATTTCAGCTGCCTCCCTTTGCAATCGGGGTTTGGAAATTCATTTGTAAAAGGATGGCTACTTTCAAATCCATTACTGGATGTCCAGGAAGGTTAAAATGTTCCCTGACAGGTTTGTGTATGTTATGCATTGCCAGCCTGACTTGATTAACTTCATTAACACAAGCAACTTCCTCCTTATATATACTCCTGCTTCTGTGTAACAATATGGTTTTTCTATAGCCATATTGGTAGGCCTAAAGCCTTCCTCTGCAGCCAGACTGAAAAGCATCAGCCATTAGCAGTAAAGCTTCACGTTACATACTCACATGCTATCTAAATTTCATTAAAATAGTACCACAGCAGGCTGTTAAGAAGGGGATCCTGTCCTAATGGCCCCCACTGTCACCAGATAAAGAAAGAGATCTTAAGATGGGTAGAGAAAATTTAGCTGAACAGCATTTTGTCTGGCAAAAAACTGTTTATCAATAGTTGAAGTTGTGGAATCCTCATTCTATGATTATTGTCCTCACTTTCCTATTGTTTGTGTGATCTCTGTCTGGTTTGTAACTGTTTCTATCTGCTGTATAATTAGTTTTGCTAGGTGTAAATCAACTGAGGTGGTGGGGTATGATTGGTTAGGTAATTCGGTTATGGTATCTTATGACTGGTTAGTAAAATTATACTAAAATAATTGGTTGAAGTATAGCTAAGCAGGACTCAAGTTTCACTATATAAACTGGGATCCAAGAAGGAGACCAGGAGAGAAAAAGGGAAGGAGGAAAGGAAAGAGGAAAGGAAGAAGGGAACTGAAAGAAGAACTCACTTCCAAGACACAGCCTAAGACCAGAGCTGCCAGGACTCCTCTGCACGACCGTGACGTGCAGCAGCTAGGATCCTGAGAGACTTACCTTGCCTGGCCAACAGGGGAAGTCTGCCTGCCTTTATCAAGCTTGGTGAGCATGACACTGTGTGCTTAGCATGCGTATTCTGCTTGCTTGATAATTGTCAATAAATAGAGGATAAGAATATTACTGTGTAAGGCTCTTTCACTGGCAAAAGATCCTTCAGACCCGCAGGAAGTTTACGCCCTAAAGTGTGGAAGGGGTAAGAAAAATTGTGCAGGTAACTTCTGTAAATGCCATTCTACCTCTTCTGATGAAGTGGGTTTTACCCACGAAAGCTTATGCGCTAATACATCCGCTAGGCCTGGTCTACACTAGGGGATCAGTTCAAATTAAGATACATAACTCTAGGTACGTTAATTGCGTAGTTTAAGTCAAAGTATCTTAACTTGAATTTTGGTGCCATCCACGCAGCGTGAAGTCAACGGGAGCACACTCTCCCTTTGACTTCCGACAATGCGGGTAGTCCTGCTTCTATGAGGAGTAAGGGGAGCGCCCTCAGTTCGCATTAGCATGTCTTCACTAAACTCGCTAATTCCAGTCCTGGAAGATCGACTGCGGCAGCTTCGATCTTCTCTGCAGAGTAGACCTGGCCTTAGTCTCTCAAGTGGCACAGGACTCCTCGTTGGTTTCACAGATGCAGACTAACACAGTGACCCTCTGAGACTGGCTTCTTTGAAAAACACAAGCATTTCAATCAAGCATGTATAGTTCCCTTTTATTAAAAAAAAAATCCCCACAAACCCCCCTTAATAGAGTTAAGGACCCACACAACACCAGGTCAATCTCCTAGTTTTCTACAAGACACAAGCTGTAAGTCCGTGCCATTGAAAGAGAGCATCAGGCACAAAGACCCATGTGGGGAGGAATTCGAGACCTTGCTCACCAACCTGCCAAGAGCCAAACTGCAGGCTTTCTTTGAAGTACACTCCAAAGGCCTGAAGCATTTGCAGAGGTTAAACTGAGTGTACTAGACGAGACAGAGCTGCCATCTGCTGTAATGAAACAGAGAAAACTTTTATTGCCCCTTTTAATTTTCACCTTTTGATGAAAAAAAAAAAAAGTAGCTTCCCAGCACAGCACATTGGATACAGTACTGGATACAACAACAGCTGTTTCAGAGAGTTTAGTCTCCCATTATTTAAATGGTGGAAACCCTCTAGCAAGCTTTGATTCACATTCCGATCCGTTTCCTGTGGTCCCCAGTTAACATTGATCTTAATTATGTCTCGGCTAATAAGCCTCTAAGCATTTGTTAAACAGACTTTCGTGCTCCTTAATTGAAACTTACCACAATGCTTCACCATGTGTCTTCTTGGAGTCGTGCAAACAGCTTGACAAATCGCTGCACGGGGTTGGCTGATTGCGTTTATTTTTTTGCCGTGCGCTAGAGCTGCACTGATCAAAAGACGACACTGGAGAGCTTCTCCGCAAGAGCTGCAGCTGTGTCTCTCAAACAAACCCCCGGGCGTCCGAGAAACAATCGGGGGTGGAAGTAACCTCAAGAAGGCCTCAAGTCCAGCCCGCTGTGGTGAGAATGGTAGCATCCCCGGATGAACGAAACACCCAACATGTGTGCACATACGTACAGAGAGATGCTCAGGATCTCTAAATTCTATTGCTAATAATCTACTATGGGTAAAATTGACTGTAGTGCAGAAGGCAAACACAGGGACTATGCACTTCCTTTGTTACACTTAAACCACCAGACGCGTTTTGCTGGATCGGAGCCTTAGGCAATGTCTACCTTTCCATTTATGTAGGCAAAACTTACATCGCCTGGGGTGTGAATATTCCACCCCACTGAGTGACAAACTACTCCAGCACAAGTGCAAGTGTGCACAGCACTATGTCCAGGGAAAAGTTTCTGCTGCTGACATTGCTACCGCTCCTTGTTGGGGATGGATTAATTATGTCTACAGGAGAGCTCTCTCCTGTTGGCACACAGCAGTTACATGGGAGCGCTAACAGTGCTGCAGCTACATTGGTACAACTGTGCCACTCTAAGCCCTTTAGTGCACACATAGCCTAAGGCCCAGTCAACTCTATGGGAGAAGCACTTGGATGGGTTCCCTAGGGAGGGGGTGGAATCTCCATCCCTAGAGGTTTTTAAGTCTTGGCTTGACAAAGCCCTGGCTGGGTTGATTTAATTGCAATTGGTCTTGCCTTGGGCAGGGGGCTGGACTTGATGACCTCCTGAGGTCTCTTCCAGCTCTATGATTCTATGAACTCTGGCTATGAGAATTGCGTAGCTAGAGTCAACGTACCTTAAACTGAATTTCTGGGAGAAATTCTCCCATCGACTTCCCTTACTTTTTTCAACCCCATGGAGTGCTGGGATTGAAGGGTGCACCATAAGCATTTGATTTAGTGGGTCTTTACTAGACCCACTAAATCAAACCCCAGAAGATCAATCTCTGGAGAATCGATTTTCCCGAAAGTATAGACAAGGCCTTCGAGAGCTCCTCTGTAAGGAAACTTCTCTTAAACTGGTTTCCCCTGTTCCCCAAGGTCTGTAATTGTTCAAAGACAGCAAGAATATCCCACAGAGAAAGGTAGGAGTAAGTACTGAAATACATTGCAGTTATCTGGCAAGTACCATCTACTTTAAATATAGTCATTACATCTCGTGTAGGCTACAGGGTAATTATGCCCGGTATTACCAAGATAGTAGTAAAAAGATTAATTATGAGTGTTTAGACTGGAATGGGAAACTGGTTTTGAAATTAGCAGGCTCATGTCCTCGCAGAAATGAAAGGTAATGATCAGTTGAATTTACAGAAAAGGTCAGAACGGTGTTTGCTCATCTGAAGAAGATGGATAAATCTCCACAAAGAAGAACTGTCAGATGGAACAATTTACAGTCATTTTTGTTCCCATTTGGTCCTCCTCTTCCTTAGACACCTAAGAACACAGGAACGGCTCTATTGCGTCAGACCAACGGTCCACCTAGACCTTTCTCCAGTCTTCCGACAGTGGCCAATGCCAAGTGCTTCAGAGGGAATGAACGGAACAGGAAGTTATGGAATATGCCATCCTCTGTCACCCGTCCCCAGCTTCTAGCAGTCAGAGGCTAGGGACCCATAGAGCATGGGGTTTGTGTGACAGCAACTTAAATAAAAACGGGAACTCAGTAGAGGAAGGAAGATCCTGGAGAGTGGAACAATATTGGGCTGAGGTCCCCACAGAGCCCTCAGCACCCATAAAAATCAGGGTGATCCCCAGTGGAAAACAGCAGATGAAAGAAAGCAGCGGGCGAATTCTCCTGGGGAAGCAGTGGTTCAAGAGAATCTCTGCTGGGGCCCAGCAACAGAAGGTGTCAGTTGAGCCCAAGAGAGTCACAGGGACTATCCATTTGGACATGGGTTGTGAACTTTAAGTTGGACCTTTTGTTAACCCAGGAGGGGAGAGAACTGTTGTGACTTGGCCAGAGGGCTGAGACCCAGAGAGGGAGTCGGGATAAGATGCTGGCTGGGTCTGGCCACTGCATGGCCAAGAACGTGGCTACCAGAGGAAGGGGATGAGAGGAAAAGTCCCCTGCAACATCAGGTCCAGGCACAAGTGAGTATCCTAGATGTGAGGACATGCATTTACATTCCCTCAAAGCAGAAAATCTGGCTTCCACCCAGTGCTATTCCAGACTCACTTCCCCTCTCAATTCTTCCTCCCCGCTTTCTTCACTCCATGCCTGCTCTCTTCTTCTTCAACTTCTGCCTTCTCTGATCCATCCCCTCCTTTCTCCTCCTGTCTCTTGCTGCATTTTTATCCCTGCCTGGGAGTTATATAAATAATGCATCTTGAGCAACTAAAGAACCAAACGCCTTTCCTTTCTGCCACTGGAACGTGTCAGCTACCAGGGTCAGTCCCAACATCATAGACTACTAGGACTGGAAGGGACCTCGAGAGGTCAACAAGTCCCCTGCCCTCACGGCAGGACCAAGCACCATCTAGATCATCCCCGACAGGTGTCTATCCAACCTGCTCTTAAATATCTCCAGTGACGGAGAATCCACAACCTCCCAAGGCAATTTATTCCAGCGCTTAACCACCCTGACAGGTAGGAAGTTTTTCCTAATGTCCAACCTAAACCTCCCTTGCTGCAACTTAAGCCCACTGCTTCTTGTCCTATCATCAGAGGTCAAGGAGAACAATCAAGGACAAGGACTTGCAAAGGGCATCAATAGAACAGTCTGTGCTTTGGATCCCAGGTCTGCTGCATGTAGCGGGGGGCGTGGGAGTCCCCAAGCCACGTGTTGCAGGAACAGGCCTTTCATTATCAGGAAATTAAGGCCGGATTTCAAGTTTCAGGCCTCTCCATTAACATTTCCCATTATTATGATAATGTATCATGTTTAATTAGCAAGTTTAGGAAAGCTTTTACTGCATCAATTACCCGAGAAGACATCAAAACGACCTTTCGAGCAATCAACCGTCTAGGGCATTCCATTTCAGAATAAATGGCTGCTCCTGGTAGCGAAACATAATGAGGGGTCTCTAGTTGGGAGAGCGGCCGTCTCAACAGTAAACAAAAGTGCCCTGCAAGCTGCAAGCCGGTCTCTTCAGTCCAGGAAAGGTTAAAGACCACACGAGGAGCCTGCTCAGGCCCTGTCTTCAGGCCACCATGGACGGGCTGCACAAACGTTAGCAAATCCCAAAATGATACCGACTCAGCAGTGAGGCAGCCTCCTCTCTTCTTAAGTCCTCCAACAGACCTTCTGTCCCTCTGCCACATGAGCCAACCTGCTTTCAAAAGCTCCTCTCCTTCCTCTGAGAATTTTTAACCTTTGTAGCAGGGGCCGGGACCGGGAACCTCAGGGCCAGGGGCCGGGAACCTCACGCCCAGGGACTGGATGCAGCCCCCAGCTTACCTGGATCTGGCCTCTGAGGCTCAGCATTGGGGAGCGTGCTCACACTGGTGCTCCAGCTCCACTGCCACCTACCTGCAGAGCTGGAGCACACAAAATCGATTAGCCTGGGTGTGACGTAGTGGGGGGGCTATCTGCTTTTGTGATCCTATGCTGCTCTGCAAAGACTGTGTGTCTGTGTGCAATGCCCAGTGGGGGATGGTCCTTGAGGGGAGGCACGTAGGCAATGGACCAGCCGCCTGACACCTGGGCTAGGGGGAGGCTATCTGAACAAAGCAAGGGGCGTGGCTGCCTGGGGGCTAAGGGACGAGTTGCTGGGAGTTGGGTCAGTCTTGGCTAGGGGAAGCATGAAGAGAGCAGACTAAGTCCTGCACAGGGAGTTTCAGGGGCCTGCCAACCCCTTTCCCCCAAGAGGACTAGGTGGTCTGCCCTGCAAGACCGGCACACAACATTTTGGCACCTGAGGCGGGGAGCTCAAATGACGCCCATATGCACATATGCCCCAGCAGCAGACACAATTTTCTACACTCTGGGTCCTAGTGGCGCCCCCCCACAGTCTGGCACCTCAGTTTGCCTCATGGTAAGGCCAGCCCTGCTGCCCTGGCTCCTGTGTTAACATTGAGCCTAAGCTGTGCTGTATCTCTGAGAAGCAATAAAACCTCCTAGTCTACTGGCTGACTGAGCGTCACATCTGGCTGCGGATGGGGGTGCAGGGTTGGGGACTCCCCGACGCGCCATCACGCTGGCCCCCCCCAAGGCTCTGGTGAGCAAGCGGAATGTGGGGGGTGTCTTTCTCCTTCTCAGTCAGGGGCTGCTCACTTTGCTTCTCACCGGTGTGCAGCCCCTGACTGATTATTCTGTGGGTCAGCATCCCTGACCCCATATAAAGCTTCCCTATCCCTGCTTTATAGCAACCACTGACCCCTAAATCCTCAAATCGCCCGTGCCCAGGTGAACCTCACTCCCCCCCTCCACATGGATTTTGATGGGGGTTGGATGCCTATTTACTTTTGAGGCTCTGACCTGTTTCCAGAGCTTTTCCTCTCCCTGCCTCAAATACTACTTCTTTGTGTAGTAGTAGATACAGGGCTAGCTATCTAAAGACACAGAATATGAACATTCGGGAGGCCAGCCAAACCCCCGCCCATTTGGTTTACCCCTGTAAATTACACCAGCTCTCTATATTCATGCTGTGTTGCCTTTTTGAAGGTCCCGTATTTGCATACCCTTCCTCATGTCAGAGTACTCCCTGATATAGCTGAGCGGTTCATCAGCTGCTCATGCAAATGTTCTGGTGGATTAAAAAAAACCCTGAAACTTTTTTGATGAAAAATGCTTCCCTTTCTCCCCCCATCCAAATTCTTTCATCAAAATATTTTGACTAGCACTAGATCTGATTAACAAACCCGAATGCGTTTTTTTAAAAAACCTTCACAATAATCCAGCTCTCTTTTCCAGTGACGTCTGGAATATTTTAACCCATTGTACTCTGGAATTGACTTCTGGATACAGGTATACTGTCATGAACAACATGCTGGAAACAACTAGATCCGAGTCAAATTTGCACTGAAAAAATTTCACAGACATTTTGCATTTTTAACCAACTCTGAACACATTTAGGACCCTCCTCGGCCAGACATTAATATTTATCACTAGAAGATTTACGGAGTGATGCTCCGGACCTGAACTCAAATATGTTTTGTTTTTCTTCATTTAAATCATTGCTCTGGGGTAGGGCTGGGGGTGAGGGGTTCAATATAGGGATGTAAAGGACTCGTCTACTAAGTGACTATCTGATAAGCAAATGCTTATTGGAGAGTCGACATGATAGTCGACTAGTCGCTCTCCCCCTTGCTGCCTCTATCAGATAGAGGCAGCAAGGGGGGAGAAAAGAGGGGTACTTTAAAGCGGCAGCACTGCGCAGAACCTGGGGTCAACTGGGGAGTCCCCAGCTGACCCCGGGCTCTGTGCGGCATTTCCATGGAACCCGAGATCAGCTGGGGACTCTCCAGCTGACCCTGGGCACCGCACGGCATTCCCATGGAACCGGGGATCAGCTGGGGACTTCCCAGCTGACCCCAGGCCCCGCATGGCATTTCAAAGTGCGCATAGCCTGGGATCAGTCCCCAGCTGATCCTGGGCTCCACTCAGCATTTCAAAGCGTGTGGAGCTCGGGGTCTGCCGAGTCCCCCACTGACCCCAGGCTCCATGTGGATGCTTCCACTTTGAAATGAGCAAGAGCTCTCACTGTGGCTCTTGTACATTTCAAAGGAGGACTGTGGAAGTGCCTATCAATTAGTAGAGTAGTTAATGGAAATTCCATCGACTACTCGATGAGTAAATTAATCAATATTGAACATCCTTAGTTCAGTATTCAGACTGCTCCAGGGAGAGAGGACAACTCCAGCCCTCTCCCAACGCAGCAGGTTGGCTCTCACCCGACCATGGCTGCTGAAGCTCCAGCTGGCACAGCTAGGGGACGGGAGCAGGTTCCCTGGCTGGGGGAAAGAGACGCACAGGCATGCACACAGAAAGATAAGCACTCTCAAATCTATAGTAGATAGCTGTCTCTTTCTCCATTCTTGCCTCCTGCTGGCCCGATTGGGTTATAGCTGTCTCAGTTCACATCTCTGGCCCCTTGCTGCCCCCCTGTGGTCATTCTATAGTATAGCTTTCCCTCCTACCAGATCCCTCCCTTTCCATTTTATGAGAAACAATCAAATTCCAGGTACGTTTCATTATCCTGGCACAACCAAACCCTGACCTTGCTTTAAGTTGTGATAAGAGGAAGCTGTCGACCAAATTTGGTGGTCCTAGCTCTTACCATTTAGGAGGAGTCCTTGAACACATGGACTCACACGGATGGATGGACAAACACACCAAGTTTCTAAAATATATAGTACAGTTGCATTGCAGTAGCACATAGAAGTCCCATCATGGGCCAGGACCACACTGTGTAAATACAGAATTTTTAAAAACCCAGTCCTTGTCCGAAGAAGAGTTTGTCATCTAAGACAGACAACAGGTGGTGAGCCAGAAGGGAGAGCAGAATAAGGCAATACCGACAAGCATGATGGCCACAGCCTATCTGCTGCCCAACTATTGTCAAGTTTCCTGCTTTCCCATCAGTGACAGAGGAGAAAAACAATCTTCAGGTCACCCACAACAACACACTTTGAAAAAAAATTATATGCCTCATAATTACTGACAGATGGGATGTGTGGTCTCTACTGAGAGCTAGTAACACACTTGTCATCAAAGTCATTGCCAAAAAAATGGGATGGTATTCAAGGAGTTGGGTACCTGTAGAAGAAATTATGTTCCTAAGGTCTAAAAGATAAAGCAGTTCACTAGGGGTAGGTCTACACAGCAGCGCTATTTCGGTATAATGTCCTTTATAACTCTACTGTGTAGACATGCCCTAGTGAACTGCTTTATCTCCTAGACCTTAGGAACATAATTTCTTCTATAGGTACCAACACAGCTAGCCCGTTGTTTTGAAATAATTTCGAAATAACAGGAGGCTTATTTCTGTGTTTGTATACCTCATTCCACGAGGAAGAATGCCTCTTCTGAAATAGCTATTTCAAAATAGCTCCTTCCTCAGGCTATTCAACGTAATTACTTCCCAGTGTTTCCTGGGGCTCTAAATCAAGGTAGCACATCCACATTAGGGGAGCCTGCCTTGGACTAATTTCCAGGCTTCCCTGTAGTGTAGACGCGCTATTTTGAAATACACTATTTTGGAGTATTCCTTCCAGAATAGCTTATTCTGAAATAATCATGCAGTATAGATGTAGCCTAGGAGAGGACAGACTTATTCCTTTGCAGTGTTTTCTAGCCATATTTGTCTCAGGGTATGAGACCTGTTCCTTTTAGACAGGCAGGATACACTGATCTACCTGTCTGGCTTTATGCAAACTGAGTATTGTACACTCCACAGTGGGTACCTACTTGCATATTAAATCACTAGCTAAACAAGATTAAGAAATTAACAAGCAATTACAAAAGCTGCAGGAAGGAATGCATAGGAGAAGGGTGTCTGATTTAAGAATAAAGGATTGTTTTGATATTTCCAGGGTTGCAAAGGAACATCCTGGGATCATTCACCCAGGAAGCCAGCTCAAAAATTGGGCTTGCTGCTTGCATGGAAGATTGCAGCCAATCGGACTGTAATATGTTAGAAAGATGAGGGGTGATCTTTTGCCCTTAAGACATAATAATGTCTCATTAGTTAAGTTTATGCCCTAGCAGGTGTGCTATGATATTGTTTTAGATGTAATTCTTTGTTTCTGCTTTTGGTCATTTGAATCTCTGCCCTTTGTTAAATGAACATATGCATGTTTTCTCTATAATCAAATCTAAGTGTGGTGTGTTACAGGAGCTCTGGTTTGTGGGGTAATGAGGGAGCTGTGGTGTATTCTTCCTTTGAGAATGAACTATCTGGGAATTTTCTGAGTGTCTAAGGGATGAGGGTCTGGACACTCCAGGGAGATGAGTGGAAGACTTGTAGGGAGTCACAGTGTGTCTATAGCAGCAGTGGGGAACCTAAGGCCTGGGGGGCCAAAACTGCCCCCCTGGCTTGTCTGAATCTGGCCCTTGAGGCTCTGGGCTCCCTCTCCAGTATTGGGGAGTCCACACACTGGTGCTCCAGCCCCATGGACCCTCCCCCCATCTCCCTGCTGTGGGGGGAGGAGACCTGAGTCTCACAAACCGGAGTCAGCAAGCCAGATCCAGATCTGACCCACAGGCTCTGCCTGGTGTGGGGAAGAAGTGGCTGTGTCTGCTGCTACTCCCCTTCCCCTCAGCTGGCGCAGTAAAGTGCTGCCTGGAGGCTTTTCCCTCACAAAGTCTACAGGCCTGGGTTCTCCTAGATTCTGCTGCGTGAGGGGCACGTGTGGAGAGGGTCTTTCTGCTTCTCAGTCAGGGGCTGTGTCGTGAGGTAGATTTTCTTTTCTTCTCACTTTTGTGTGGCCTCTGATTGATTTTTCTGTGGGTCAGCAGCCCCTGACCCAAAAAAGGTCCCCACCCCTGGTCTGTAGCTAACCAGTAACCAGAGAGAAGGACTGGCAGAGGCCTGGAAGGCAATGCTTATGTTGCAAGAGGCAAGAAGTGCTACACAACTAACCTACAGGAGGGTAGATGGTCGCGAGATGCCTCAACCCCAGAAAGAGTCCCAGTTGCTAATGCATTTCCCACATTTTTTCATTCAGACTTATTAATTTGCCTCCTGCCACCGCCCTGGGAGCACAGAGCATGCAGGCAGCCCAGGTTGGAGAAGTGGCCAAAGAATCTGGTTTCTGTCAGAATCTGGTTTCAAAGAACCGGCACGTTTGGATTAAATGTTCCAGCTCGCCCTACTCGAAAGCCAGAAGACATGTGAAAGGAACCCAACACTTACTATATTTTGTCATGATTTTTAAGCCAACCTCAAGATTTCGGAGGGAGTTGCTTAAGATTTTTGGAATGCGTCAGGCCAGGGAGTGCTCTAACTGAAAACTCCATTTGCCTTCTCCGCTCTTTGCCATTCCTGTACTTTGTGAAAGCAAAACAAATGCTAACAAACATGCTCCTCTACCGCAGACTCATTCACATATATGCAAATGAAGGTCAAAAGAGGCCAAGCCCTGTGTCCCTCCAACCCTCATGAAATGTACAAAAAATATAGGTATAGTGCACTTTTCCTGTTTAACTCACAGATCATGAATATTCATCATGCCGATCAGTAGGTAAATAAAAAGATGTTAAATTGCACAGTGACATGAGGCTTGCTAAAGGGTATATGAAAGGAGAAAATAAGGGATGAACTGGAACAAAGGGCCATTTTCCTTTGCAAATGTAGCCTTCGTTTTCTTTATTCAACTAATAATGTGCATAGAATTTAGCAGAGAAAAATTCACTCAGCCAATATTTGTAGAATACAGTAATCACTTTTTGCACCTTCCAAGTGACCATTTCAAAGTGTTTTAATCAGCATCAGTTTGTTAAGGTTAGCAACTTTCCCGTGTCTTTTGCTCTTTACATAACAAAAAAACAATATGAATTAAGCACACATGCACTGTTATGTCCAAAGTACTGTATTCACAGTTTCTGGGGGGGTAGACATGTTCGTCTGTATCTGCCAAAATAACCAGGAGTCCCGTGACACCTTAAAGACTAAGGCTATGTCTACACTCGCGGCTTCGTGCGCGTGTAATATGCAAATGAGGCTAAGCGTGGAATATCGCTGAGCCTCATTTGCATACCTAATGAGACACCATTTTTTTCAGAAGAGGCTCTTGCGCAAGAAGGAGCATCTACACTGCCCCTTCTTGTGCAAGAAAAACCCTCTTGCGCAATGCCGTTACACCTATTACTTTTCAGGAAGAACGGCATTGCGCAAGAGGGTTTTTCTTGTGCAAGAAGTGACAGTGTAGATGCTCTTTCTTGCGCAAGAGCCTCTTCTGAAAAAAATGGTGGCTCATTAGGTATGCAAATGAGGCTCGGTGATATTCCATGCTTAGCCTCATTTGCATATTACTCTCACAAGAAGCCGCGAGTGTAGACATAGACTAAGGGTATATCCATGCTGCATGCTTATTTAGAAATAAGCTATTCCAGAATAGTTACTCCGAAATAGCGTATTTTGAAATAGCACGTCTACACTGCAGGGAAGCCTCAACATTTTTTGAGGAATACAGGATCTGTCAAAAAAGGCTTTATTTTCAACAGATCTGCATCTACACTGCCTTTTTTTCGAAAAAAAACTCCGTTTCAAAAAAAGCGGCAGCCATGTTTATGCTAACGAGGCTTGGGATATTTAAATCCCAGCTTCATTAGCAATTTCGATGTGCTTGATTTGCATCCCTCTGTCGACAGAGGGATGCAGTCTAGACGTAACCAGAGTGACTGCGTAAGAAGCTTACCCATGATCACACAGCCTGTCACATGCAGAGTCAGGTCTACAACCCAGAACTGATTCCCAGTTTCACCCCTTCATATTTTCAGTTAGCAACAGGCCTGGTTCTCTTCTCACTGACACCAGAACAAGGATACAGTGCCGGAAGGCACTGAAGACATGTTTAACTTTCTGGGTGGAATTTTGCCATTGACTTCAGTGGGACCCAATTTCACCTTAAGCATGTGCTTAACTTTAAGCACAGGCAGAAGCGCTTTCCTGAATTAGCAGCTTAATCAGGAGCAATTCCATGGGGTCTATGAATTTGCATGGACATAAGTGAAAGAAGAATCAGGATTGTGTTCCTAATTCCTTCCTTTCCCCTCTGCCGTCAAACTCAGCCTAATTTCCCTCAATCAGCATTGCTTATTCTGACCATTGATTGCATCTGGTCAGCCTTCCCCTGTGTGACTCACGAGGGGGAGGGCCTGGCCTAGGCAAGCAGGCTTAAAAGCCAGAGGCAGAGCGACCAGGGAGCAAAGCGGACAGGAGCTGCAGACAGGGGAGTATGACAGAGGGAGACCTACGATGGTCAGGAAGACCCACAACACCTGTGCCAGCACTGCTTCTGTCTCCTCCACCGGCGCCTGTAGCCAGACAGAGCACCTGAGCATGGATGCCTCTACCCAGATCCTGGTGTGGTTTTGCAGGGACTGTGGATTGCAATTCCCACTTATTGATATCCAGGCTGGGGAGATCATCCAATGCGAAAGGTGCCTGCTGGTGGAATCTCTCAGGCAGCAGGTGGCAGAGCTACAGGAGGAGGTGGCTAGGTTGAGAAGCACCCGCATCCTTGAGGAATTCCTGGACTGTGTTAATGAGGAGACAGCTGAGGTAGCTGTCCCGGTACACAGGACTGGGGACACACCACTGGTGGAGGAGGAGACGACTCAGGGTGGACAGTGGCAGCTGGTTACTTCTGGCAGCAGGCACTGCTCCACCCCTGCTCCGAACCCTCCCGCCGTGGTACTAGGAAACCGTTATGCTCTTCTTTATACAGGAGATAAGCAATCACCCCCAACACCGGAGGAGGAGAAGCCCTGTACCCCCAAGGCTGGGAGGTCTGCTGCCACCACTGCGAATAGGAAATGTACAGTAGTGGTGGTCGGAGACTCTCTTCTGAGGGGGACGGAGGCGCCCATCTGTCGCCCTGACATTTCATCTCGGGAGGTATGCTGTCTGCCGGGGGCCCGTATCCGAGATGTTACGGAGGCATTGTCGAGGATTATCCGGCCCTCTGACTACTACCCCATGCTACTCATCCATGTGGGCACTAATGATACTGTGAGGTGTGACACTGAGCGGATCAAGAGTGACTACAGGGCTCTGGGGGTACGGGTGAAGGAGTTTGGAGCGCAGGTGGTATTCTCTTGATCCTTCCTGTCGAAGGTAGGGGCCGGGCAGAGACAGGTGCATCCTGGAGGTGAATGCCTGGCTGCAAGGATGGTGTCGCCAGGAGGGCTTTGGCTTCCTCGACCATGGGATGCTATTCCAGAAAGGACTGCTAAGCAGGGATGGCGTCCACCTTACGAGGAGGAAGACCCTGTTTGCATACAGAATGGCTAACCTAGTGAGGAGGGCTTTAAACTAGGTTCGACGGGGACAGGTGAGCAAAGCCCACAGGTAAGTGGAGAACATGGAGACCTGGGAGATGGGTCGGAAATGGGAGGGAGCGTGGGCTACAATGGCAGAGAGAAAGGAGGGTCAGGGCAAAACTGGGAGGCAAGGTCAAATCAGGATCTTAGATGCCTATATACAAATGCGAGAAGTATGGGAAATAAGCAGGAAGAACTGGAAGTGCTAATAAATAAGTACAATTATGACATTGTTGGCATCACAGAAACTTGGTGGGATAATACACATGATTGGAATGTTTGTATGGAAGGGTACAGCTTACTCAGGAAAGACAGATAGGGAAAAAAGGGAGGAGGTGTTGCCTTATACATTAAAAATGAACACACTTGGAGTGAGGTGGAGATGGACATAGGAGACGGAAGTGTTGAGAGTCTCTGGGTTAGGCTAAAAGGGATTAAAACAAAGGTGATGTCATGCTAGGAGTCTACTACAGGCCACCTACCCAGGTGGAAGAAGTGGATGAGGCTTTTTCAAACAACTAACAAAATCATCCAAAGCCCAAGATTTGGTGGTGATGGGGACTTCAACTATCCAGATATATGTTGGGAAAAAAACACTGTGGGGCACAGACTATCCAATAAGTTCTTGGACTGCATTGGAGACAACTTTTATTTCAGAAGGTTGAAAAAGCTACCGGGGGGAAGCTGTTCTAGATTTGATCCTAACAAATAGGGAGGAACTGGTTGAGAATTTGAAAGTGGAAGGCAGCTTGGGTGAAAGTGATCATGAAATCATAGAGTTCACAATTCTAAGGAAGGGTAGAAGGAGAACAGCAAAATAGAGACAATGGATTTCGGGAAGGCAGATTTTGGTAAGCTCAGAGAGCTGATAGGTAAGGTCCCATGGGAATCGAGACTGAGGGGAAAAACAACCGAGGAGAGCTGGCAGTTTTTCAAAGGGACATTGTTAAGGGCCCAAAAGCAAGCTATTCCGATGTGTCGGAAAGATAGAAAATACGGCAAAAGACCGCCTTGGCTTAACCACGAGATCTTGCGTGATCTAAAAATAAAAAGGAGTCATATAAAAATGGAAAGTAGGACAAATTACAAAGGATGAATATAGGCAAACAGCACAGGAATGCAGGGCAAGATTAGAAAGGCAAAGGCACAGAATGAGCTCAAACTAGCTACGGGAATAAAGGGAAACAAGAAGACTTTTTATAAATACATTAGAAGCAAGAGGAAGACCAAGGAGAGGGTAGGCCCACTGGTCAGTGAGGAGGAGAAACAGTAACAGGAAACTTGGAAATGGCAGAGATGCTCAATGACTTCTTTGTTTCGGTCTTCACCGAGAAGTCTGTAGGAATGCCTAACATAGTAAATGCTAGTGGGAAGGGGGTAGTTTTAGAAGGTAAAATAAAAAGAACAAGTCAAAAATCACCTAGAAAAGTTAGATGCCTGCAAGTCACCAGGGCCTGATGAAATGCATCCTAGAATACTCAAGGAGCTGATAGAGGAGGTATCTGAGCCTCTAGCTATCATCTTTGGAAAATCATGGGAGACAGGAGAGATTCCAGAAGACTGGAAAAGGGCAAATATAGTGCCCATTTATAAAAAGGGAAATAAGAACAACCCAGGAAACTACAGACCAGTTAGTTTAACTTCTGTGCCAGGGAAGATAATGGAGCAAGTAATTAAGGAAATCATCTGTAAACACTTGGAATGTGGCAAGGTGATAGGGAACAGCCAGCATGGATTTGTAAAGAACAAATCGTGTCAAACCAATCTGATAGCTTTCTTTAATAGGATAACGAGTCTTGTGGATAAGGGAGAAGCGGTGGATGTGGTATACCTAGACTTTAGTAAGGCGTTTGATACGGTCTCGCATGATATTCTTATCAATAAACTAGGTAAATACAACTTAGATGGGGCTACTATAAGGTGGGTGCATAACTGGCTGGATAACCGTACTCAGAGAGTAGTTATTAATGGTTCACAATCCTGCTGGAAAGGCATAACAAGTGGGTTCCGCAGGGGTCTGTTTTGGGACAGGCTCTGTTCAATATCTTCATCAACGATTTAGATATTGGTGTAGAAAGTACGCTTATTAAGTTTGCAGATGATACCAAGCTGGGAGGGGTTATGACTAATCTGGAGGATAGGGTAATAATTCAAAATGACCTGGACAAATTGGAGAAATGGTCTGAGGTAAATAGGATGAAGTTTAATAAAGACAAATGCAAAGTGCTCCACTTAGGAAGGAACAATCAGTTTCATACATACAGAATGGGAAGCGACTGTCTAGGAAGGAGTACGGCAGAAAGGGATCTAGGGGTTATAGTGGACCACAAGTTGAATATGAGTCAGCAGTGTGATGCTGTTGCAAAGAAAGCAAACCTGATTCTGGGATGCATTCACAGCTGTGTTGTGAGCAAGACACGAGAAGTCATTCTTCCACTCTACTCTGCGCTGGTTAGGCCTCAGTCGGAGTATTGTGTCCAGTTCTGGGCACCGCATTTCAAGAAAGATGTGGAGAAATTGGAGAGGGTCCAGAGAAGAGCAACGAGAATGATTAAAGGTCTAGAGAACATGACCTATGAGGGAAGGCTGAAGGAATTGGGTTTGTTTAGTTTAGAAAAGAGAAGATTGAGGGGACATGATAGCAGTTTGAGATATCTAAAAGGGTGTCATAAGGAGGAGGGAGAAAACTTGTTCATCTTGGCCTCTGAGGATAGAACAAGAAGCAATGGGCTTAAACTGCAGCAAGGAGGTTTAGGTTGGACATTAGGAAAAAGTTCCTAACTGTCAGGGTAGTCAGACACTGGAATAAATTGCCCAGGAGGTTGTGAATCTCCATCTCTGGAGATATTTAAGAGTAGGTTAGATAAATGTCTATCAGGGATGGTCTAGACAGTATTTGGTCCTGCCATGAGGGCAGGGGACTGGACTCGATGACCTCTCGAGGTCCCTTCCAGTCCTAGTATTCTATGATTCTATTCACACCTTCATTTAAAGCTCAACAGAGCTGGAAAAATTTGGATTGAAAACACACTGTCACCATCTTCTCTGAGTATCACCATTGTGTCCCTCTGAGCCCTCGCACGTAGAAACATAGAATAGTAGAAGTGGAAGGGACATGCAGAGGTCATCAAGTCCAGTCCCCTGAACTCATGGCAGGATCAAGTACCATCTAGATCATCCCGGATGGATGTCTATCCAACCTGCTCCTAAGTATCCACAATGATGGAGATTCCACATCTCCCTTAGGCAATTGATGCTAGTGTTTAACCACCCTGACAGGTAGGAAGTTTTTCCTAATGTCCAACCTAAACCTCCCTTGCTGCAATTTAAGCCCATTGCTTCTCCTCCTACCATCACAGATCAAGGAGAACAATTTTTCTGCCTCCTCCTTGTGACACTCTTTAAGGGTATGTCTACACTACAGCGTTAATTCGAGTTAACTTAATTCGAAATAGTTCATTCGAATTAAGCTAATTAGAAATAACGCATCTAGACACAAAACCTGTTTCGAAATAGCGCTGCCATATTTCAAAATAGTGCGCCCACACTGAGTGGACCCTGAACCGAAGTTAAGGCTGGCCGGAACCAGTGCCGGCAGGGCATCAGGTTAGGACTTAGTGTGTGGGGCTGCTGCCTGAGGCTAACTGAGCTCCGTGCTTAAAGGGACCCTACCCCACCCCGGACAGACAGTTCTCAGGGTTCCCCGCTTGCTTGTCTACCTCGATGAGGGACAGCAAAGCAGTCCTGTCTTGGAGTGCCCTGAGTGCCCACACTCGAGACACCACAGCACTCAGCCACATGGAGCCAGAGCTGCCCCTGGGCATGCCGGTGCGTCTCGTGGGGTTGTTGCCATCAGGCCAGCTGCACTTGCTGCAGGCTGCTATCCGGGGGGTCCATCAGGGGGCTGTCAGGATCCAGGAGGCCCTGCGGGAGAGCGTCCACCCCGAGGAGCCCTCAGAGCCTCCCCGGTCCTCCCCTCCGGGGACTCGTGCCCCATTCCTCCCTCACGTCCTTCCACTTACCCCTCCCTAGCCCCCTTCCTGATGTCAAACAAAGACACGTATGTTCAAAAATAGAAACTGGGTTTATTGAACAAAATTGGGGATGAACCGCTGGGGAGACTGGGAAAAGGAGGTGGGAGGGAAGAGAGAGGGTGGGAGAGGGGAGGAAACCTGGGAGGAGGAGCTGGAAGGAGGAAGCAAGGGGAAGAAGGGGGAGGGGAAGCTCAGGACCCAGGTTTGGGGGTCTCGCCAGACCAACTTGATTTTCATGCAAACCTGCTCCTGGGTTCGCATGTGGCCTTTGGTGGCCAGGCTGGCAGCTATCCTGCCATAGACGGCCGCATTCCTCCATCTAGTACGGAGATCATGGATGTTGGGGGCATCCCTCCCAAACCTGAATAAGGTCCATGATCTCCACCCTGGACCAGGAAGGTGCCCACCTTCTCCAGCCCCTGTCAGGCTCCTGGGAGCTGGCAGACTGCTCCTGGGGAGCGGTGGAGGGCTGGCTGTCAGTGGCTTGCTGGCTCATGTTTTGGGGCCACTGGGTCAGGGGCCCTGGTGGCCACTGCTAGCTCTGGGCTGGCAGCCTTTAATGGCTCTGGGGATGGGGGAGAGGAGAGTAAGTTTTCCTGGTTGTGCCCAGAGTGGCCACCAGGGCTCCCTGGGAAGGGCCCCCCTATTTCAAATTAAGTGTCTATACAGCACTTAATTCGAAATAGCTATTTCGAACTTGGCTTTACTCCTCGTAGAATGAGGTTTACCAAATTCGAATTAAGTGCTCCGCTATTTTGAATTAATTTTGAAATAGCAGTTTGCATGTATAGACACTATTAAAGTTAATTCGAAATAACGCCTGCTATTTCAAATTTACTTTGCAGTGTAGACATACCCTTAGATACTTGAAAACCGCTATGCTATCTTTCAGTCTTCCCTCATAGCTCATCTTCTCTAGATCTGTAATCATTTTTGTTACTCTTTTCTGGACCTTCTCCAATTTCTCCACATCTTTCCTGAGATGTGGTGCCCAGAACTGGACACAATACTCCAGTTGAGGCCTAATCAGCGCAGAATAGAGCAGAAGAATGACTTCTCATGTCTTGCTCACAACACTCCTGTTAATGCATCCCAGAATCATGTTTGCTTGTTTTGCAGCAGTGTCACACTGTTGACTCATATTTAGCTTGTGGTCCACAATGACCCCTAGATCCTTTTTTGTGGTACTCCTTCCTAGACAGTCGCTTCCCATTCCCATTCTGTATGTGTGAATGGGAATTAGGAAGTGTGGTGCTGTCTCAAGGGAATTACAGTCTCATTTAGGCCCAGGCATGTGCTTAATTTTACACATATAAAGGAATAGTCTCATTAACGTTGATTGCTAAAGCATGGTGCCCCAGGAGTGGACATGCCACAGAGGTCTTCATTATTTTATAGCCTAAAACAGCAGATTCAGCTGCATCTGAGCAAATTCAGTTTGCTGAAAGTCTACATATTTCCTGCGATTTCCCAGGGGTTGGGTTCCCAGGAAACCTGTGGAACTCCTTGCCAGATGATGTTGTGAAGGCTAGGGTTTTAACAGGATTAAAAAAAGAAGTGATACATTCATGGAAGATAGGTCCATCAATGTCTACTATCTTCAGTTTGTCAGATGCTGGGAATGGGCAACAAGGGATGGATCACTTGATAATTACCTATTCTGTTCATTCCATCTGGGGCACCTGGAACTGGGTACTGTCGGAAGACAGAATACTGAGTGAGATGGACCTTTGGTTTGACTCAGTATGGCCGTTCTGATGTTCTAACCACCTAACACAGCAAAAACATCACTAAAAAAGGGAAGGCAATTTATCCATCTCCTTCTCTCATTTTTAAACCATACTTTCCCCCCAGAACTGGTACGTTTCCATTCTCCTTTGCAGTCAACGCGGCACAAAAGTTGCACATATAAAGTCCATTGGAAGACGTCTGCCTTTTTATTAAAATGGAATATCTGCATTCTCTAACTCACCCACCCAAAGCATCTTGGCCAGTCATCTCTGTACGCACTCATTTTCCCGTCCCTTCCTCATGTCACATTTCTCCCTGGCTTTTTTTCTGTGTCATATGAATATCCCCGTCTTAGCCCAGCCTTGTTGCTATGAGATGGATAATGCTCAATGGTATCTGTGTTTTCTTTTTCCCTTTGTAATCTCATAACCCTTAATCCTCTGTATCTCTTCATCTTTCTCTGAAAAGTCACTACAGGTGAAAGCTTTCTCTCCTCGCTCTTACCATATATTATTCTGAGCCTTTAAGCCCTTTGATCCTGGACTCTGAGGTCAGTGGTTTATTTATGAGCCTCCCCAAACATCAGATGCGATCTCTTTCCTTGGACTCTTCTCTGTTTGCTGGAGGGCTCTTACCACATCCCCACAATGTTTTTCTCTCAGATATGTTTAATTGAAGAGTCTGGCCAATGCCCATTCAAATTAAGCAGGTGCAAGAGGATGAATATTCTTGTATCCTGGGGATAGGAGCCATCCGGAGGCTAGGTGATCTAAGGTGAGCCGGTTAGTCTTCAGTCTTAATTCACCTCTTGGGACATTGCATCAGTGCAAACGATGTAGATAGAGCAAGGCCCGAATCAATCCTTGCAATAAATCTATTGACCTTGATGGAGACACCACAGAGCTCAGCTTGGCCAGGTCTTTGTGCATGTGAATGTATCTATAGCTGGAGCAGTACAGCCTCATAAAGGGCTCACCCCCCTCAATTGCCCGGTTCTGGTGGAGGACACGTGTCCATCAGGTCCCTTTCTGGTGACTGGCTCTGGGAGTGGAGGGTATCCCAGGTGCCTTTTCTGCTGGGTCACCTAGGACCAGGCTTCTTTCCTGCCCCCTTGAGGGAGACCCAGGCGCACTCACTCCTCTGGGTCCTAGCCCAGGGACCCTGTAAATAACAGTTGTCCGCTAAGTATCAGTCCTTACTGTTTCACTGCTACTCACCCCCGGGCTATTTCCCCAACGGTCTGCTCCATCCTTGCCCACTCTCAGGGCTTTATCTCAAAGTCCTTACAGCATCCTCTCCAGGGTTCTGCAATTCACCCTAGCCCACCACACCCGGTCTTCTGCTGGGTTTGCAATCCCAGACTGAGCTGCCCAAGGTATTTCTGGTTTCCCAGTCAGTCAGTCAGTCCATCCGTCCGTCTGTCCCTTGGTATGCCTGGCTTGAGCTCCAAAGAGGAACTACCAAGGCCCTGTCCCAGCAGCTTCCAGCCACTCTAGCATGCCTGGAGGACCTCTCCTTGGCTCTTTTCCCTGGGGCGGAGTGCAACAAGGCCACCAGCCTACAGCAGAGGGCCTTCAGGCCTACTCCACCCCATCACAAGCCCATATACTAGAAACCATAGGTTTTGGAGTAATTTTTATAGTGGGGGTGTGGAAAGCCATTGAACTAAACTGTAAACCCTGTGTATAATGGAAACCATGCCAAACCAGGGTCCAGCACCGATACTAGAATCAGCTGTGAATTGCAAAATCGGGCGCTGGACATTATTCTCTTCCCAAATGTCAAGGATGTTTGGACCTGAGGTTTTGGCTCTCGCCGTCATTGATAAATAGCCTGGGGAGCCATTGCTACCGCTCCACTGTCGTTGGCTTTGTCCACACGACTCATCCTCAGCTACGACCCACATTGTTCCGTGGAATTATCACTTCTGGGAGTCACAGGGGGCACGATCGGGATTTTAACATTCCACGCGACTCCCAAGGAATCGCCCAATTCCCAATGGATTTAAATCCTCTGGCTTCCAGAGCTGCTGAATTCCTGGCTGCCTTTTATTGTCAGCAGGGTTTGCATAGCTCATCAGCAAAGCTTCTAAACTAGCTGGCTGAGCAGACTTTAAATGCCACAAGGCAGCATGCCTGTACTCATCGCAGTGCCAGCATATACACCCTGTACACATCTCTCCCTGGAATGGGCTCTTGCCCATCTCTCTTTTGCAGAGCATCACAGACAGCTCTGTATTTGCTGTCCTATCCTTTCCTTGGCTGGCTTCACCCCCTTCCACTCCACAGTCTTAAAAGCAACGACCACTGGCTTTTTCTTCGGGTAGGAAGGCCAGATATACGCTAGTCGCTCTCTAATTTCTTCTTCAGTGTCACAGTTCTTGGAAAAGGACTTACCCCATGCAGCGGATAACTTGCTGCCTTGAGAGTGTTATTATTTACATTCCAATAGCACCTAAGTCCCATTGTGCTTAGTGCTGTACATGACAGTGAGACTTTCCCTGTTGTGGCAATCTAAATAGGAAGGACACACAAAGAGTGGGAGGGAAATACATTCAGAGACATGCAGTGACTTCAAGGTCACCCTGTCGGATGGACAAATAAAACTCTGCTGTCTGGAATCCCAACCCCATGTCCTAGCCACTAGGCTACACTCTCTCTTGCTCGCGACAGCTTTCTCTGTCTCTCTCTCCAGCTCCAGTAGCCAGTCATGGATACGCAGTCAGCTGGGAAGTGATAGAGAGCAAGAACAAGGGAAACAGATTTAATCAAATTAATGGAACGATTTGTTGCCCCTTATTTTCCTCCCAGTCTCAAATTGGTATTTATGATTCACCACCGTCGCTGATATGTCTGGGCTGAGAAAGGCTCAGCAGAGTGTAATAGATTTTGCATATTACAGATGCTGGCTCTTTGGCTGCAAAAGTACAGCCTGGTTTTAAACGAGCACCTTGCCTGGATGCCAGAGTCTCCTCTGAGTCAGACACTCCTCGATACAGGTATTGAGATTCAATAAACAGAACCAAGACAGGCTTGGAAATGTCGTCGGGGGCGGGATAATCAAAGGAAATGAAACATCACCTGGACTAAAGAATTAACAGGACTGTTCCTATCTCCAGTTGTACCCAGGGCAGCCGACAGAATTGCTGGGCCCCTGGGCAAATTGGGGAGCCACAAAGAGGCAGGGCTGAGGAAGAAGGGATGGGGCTGCGGCTACCTTCCCCCCGCCAGCCCTTCAGTGCCACCCGGAAAGCACTGCCCACGGAGCTGGTGGCGATTTCAAGGGCCGAGGACTCCAGCCGCCACCGTTGCTGCAGTGCAGGTTGACTTCATTTTCCTGCGTTGTCTGTCTGCTTCAGCATCACTAAATTCACTCAGAGAAATGGGACAATTGGGCATAGACTCAGTGAAGATTAGGGCTGAAAGAGACCTCAGGAGTCATCAAGTCCACCCCCCTGCCCAAGGCAGGACCAATCCCAACTAAAATCATCCCAGCCAGGGCTTTGGCAAGCCAGGACTTAAAAACCTCTAGGGATGGAGATTCCACCACCTCCCTAGGGAACCCATTCCAGTGCTTCCCCACCCGCCTAGGGGAATAGTTTTTCCTAATATCCAACCTAGACCTCTCCCACTGTAACTTGAGACCATTGCTCCTCATTCTGTCATCTGCCACCACTGAGAACAGCCTCTCTCCAGCCTCTTTCGAACACCCCTTGAGGTAATGGAAGCTGTCTTCAAATCCACCCTTAAACTTCTCTATTGCAGACTAAATAAGCCCAGTTCTCTCTGCCTCTCCTCATAAGTCCCAACCTAAGTCCCCATAACTCCTCAACTTGCCCCAACTCCTTGATAATTTTTGTTGCCCTCTGCCGGATTCTTTCCAGTGTGTCTACAAACTTTCTGTAGCAGGGGGTCCAAAACTGGATGCCATACTCCAGATGTGGCCTCACCAGTGCTGCATAGAGGGGAATAATGACTTCCCCAGATCTGCCTGCAGTGCTCCTACTAATGCAGCCCAATATACCATTAACCTTCTTGGCAACAAGGTCACATGTTGACTCGTATCCAGCTTCTTGAAAGTGACCTGTGAAAGGATTGCCTTTTCCATCTAGGCACAGCAGAGTGCATGACCTACCAGGCACAAATGCCGGGCAGAGATGTTTCCAATTCATTCACACACATTTTCAGCCAACATGGGCACTCATGGTGATGTGCTAACATCTGCCCGGGTGGTCACGGAGGCTTGACTTTTCACAGCAAGCATCTCCCTTTTTCTTTATCTTTTTTTCCCCCCCCACACCTGCTAGTTCATAATTTTAGTGAAGAGTAACCATGTATAAGATGCAGCCACATCCCTTGCATACAAGGTCCAGAATACAGCAGTGAATCTGCAGTTACAATGGCTACATATGGAGTTTTCACAGGGATATAAGGGAGTCCCGAGCCCAAATCCTGTTAAATGGCACCTAATTCCCTGTGTTTCTTTGTCAAGTCCAGCTTCTGTAGGTAGCACAACTCAACATTTGTTTGTATCGGTCTGTTGTCTTACGTCTCAGATTACATACTTTTGGGGGACAGGAACCATCTTCTTTTTCTGTGTTTGTACAGAACCTTGCACGAGGGAGTCATAATCCATAGTTGTGGAATCTCCATCATTGGAGCTATTTAAGAGTAGGTTGGACAAACACCTGTCAGGGATGATCTAGATCAGCTGTGGCCAACCCGCGGCTCGCAAGCCACATGCGGCTCTCCCCACCCCCCAAAAAGTGCAGCTTGTGAAGGTGCCCCTGCACCCCTGAAAACGGCCCCTGCCTCCCAGCTCCCTGTGCTCACCGGCTCCCCGTGCCGTCCCGTGTGGCCATTCAAAATGGCGTCTTCAAGATGGTGGAGGCCGGCGGGAGCCTGATGTGGCCAAAAGGCCTTTAATCACGTTTCTTAAAGGGGCAGTCTCTTTTGCTCGACAACTTTTCCTCCCCAGCTCTTTGCACAACAATTTCAGCTCTTTGCCTGTAGCGGGTTGTCCGCCCCGGTCTAGAAGGTGCTTGATCCTGCCACGAGGTCAGGGGTCTGGTCTTGATGGCCTCTCGAGGTCCCTTCCAGTTCTAGTGCTCTATGATTCTATGAGTAGGTCATAATCCATGATGTAGGTATTACTGTAACACAAATCAGACTTAACAAGGGAAATTGACCAGGCATTTTGGGATCTGTTAGTTGAACCCAGTGGCAGAGAGTTTATGTGTTTTTAGGTTGGCCATTTTTGCATCTTACAAAGACTGTCAGCCAAGATACCTCACCTGGGGTACGTCTAGACTACAGGCTTACGTCGACATAAGTTTTGTTGATGGAATCTGTCGACAAAACTTATGTCGACATAGAGCGTCCAGACTACATCGACAAAGCGTCCAGACAGCTGTGTATTATCTGGTTTGTCTGTTTGTCTGTGTGTAGTCTAGACGCACCCTTAGAGTTGCATGATGCCCCTTCTGATTCTGGTACTGAAGTAGCAAATCACATTTTGATGTCTATAACATAGTTTGGTCATTTAAATCTTTTTTATCACACACACATCACATACGCTCTATCAGATTCCATGGTCGATGCAAGAGGTGATTCATTTTGTTTCGACTAGTTGGCGTCATTCCTCTCTGCTCACCAATTACCCAAGACAACCAAATTCCAATTGTGTTTATCCGTGTGGAACTGAAACCTGTTTTCAAGGTACAGACAGGCCTTAAATAATCAGAAGCCTTTTGAAGCACTACCTTGGGTTCTCCTCCCAAGCACTCAGGGAGCGGGTCGGGAACTTTTCGACAAAACTTTTTAAAAATTGGAAAACGTCAGTTTGTCAAAACCAAAATTTTACAGAGTTCTGGGGGGGAATGGGAGGGCTTTGATTAAACTTTCTCAGGTCTATGAGGGTATTTCTGGTCAAAACCAACAAACAAGAGACACCCTGCTTAATTAATGTCCTACTCACTAGTCTACATGAGATCCAGGTTGAAGTCCTTTCTCCAGATCGCACAGAGCTGGGATTTGGACTTAGGACACCCATACCGTGTGAGGAAAATGCCCTAATCACAGGTCTATTGGCTAATTGGAGATGTGGGGTTTGTAGTCTCTCCTGATGGATCTGCTTCACATTCCATAACTAATTAAACACTTCAATATCTGGGATATCATTTCTAATTTTCCTTGGGGCTCTACTGCATAGAAAATAGACTGCAATGAGGCTGGGAATTATTATTCTGAGACAAGAGTCTTGTGACATGATTCCAATCTCATTTACATCAGTCCAGCCATTACTCCTGATTTATACCAAGGAGGGAAGAATCAATTCTCTCTATACATCGGAATTTGCCCCTGTCTGTTAACCAGAGCTAGAGGCTGGTGCCTCTGAGAATGTGAGGTAAGAAGTAGGTCATAATCCATGATGTAGTTGTTACTGTAACACAAATCAGACTTAACAAGGGAAATTGACCAGGCATTTTGGGATCTGTTAGTTGAACCCAGTGGCAGTTGATATAATTGAATGCAGCTTTTCCTTGATGTCAGGAATTCTTATGGTAGGGCTAGTTTCTCTCTGGTGGGATATGTCTAGACTGCACGCCTTTTTCAACAGAGGGTTTGTGGACAGATACTTTCGACAAAGCCTCTGTTGAAAAAGACCGTCTAGACTACAACCAGTTCTGTCGACAAAGCAAGCCGCTTTTTCAAAAAGAGAGTCTAGACGCCCTTTTGAAAAAAGCACAGTTTGCATGCACTAGCGCCTTTTTTCAACAGAGTACTATCGAAAAAAAAGGCGTTATTCCTCATAGAATGAGGTTTACCGCCGTCGACAAAACTGCCGTGTTCTGTCAACTTACTGTCAACAGAATGCGGCGGTAGTGTAGACGCAGGTATATTTTGTCGACAAAAGCCCACTTTTGTTGACAAAACACTGTAGCCTAGACACACCCGTGGTGAAACCTCAGGCTCGATTTAACTCACGATTGTAGTAACGTTATTATGTTTGTTTTCTAAGTTCTGCAATGTGACCACTTACTAAGGGGAGGAGCCCCATACAAAGTAGGGAGGTTAAATATCAGTTAATTGAATTGTCGAGTAACCTCATGAATTCTTATCGGTTGCTCAACTAATCTATAGTCCTCAGGGGCAGGGCCAGCAGCTAGTGCGCTCTGCATCCGAGGCAGCAGCGTGGGGTGCCAGGCAGGAGCTGGTCCGTGAGGGGAGCCAATCTAAAGACTAGTGCCGCCTCTTTCTTTACTGTTACATTGTAGTGTTTTTGATAGTGTGGATCTGCTTAATAAGTTTCTCATAAAAGGATGAATGAGAACTTGTAAGTACATCTGTGGGGGGTCCTTGTTCCTTGTGTGATGCTAGGGTCTCCAAACCCTGCCCTTAACGCCTCATTTTTACATCAAAAGCTAAGTATGGGACATTTCCAGCCCACTTACTTTGCCTCATTTGCACCAGTCCTACAATTGACAGGTTTTCCTGTTACAAAATACTTCATTCTTCTCCAGCTCATCCTCCTGAGGAAGTGGGTTTTGCCCACAAAAGTTCATTATACTGTTTATATTTTTGTAAGTCTCTGTGTCTACACTGCACCGTCATTCCGGAAAAACAAAACTAGCATCCACACAGCAATTGCGTTTTTTCAAAACAAACTCGAAATAAGGGAGGGCTTTTCCCAACATTGGTAACTTCATTCCACGAGGAATAATGCTTCTTCCGAAAAAGCTCTTTTGGAAGAGTGTGTGTGTGGACACTCCACTACTGCTGTGTCAAAATAGCCTCTCCCCAGGGCCATTCTAATTTATTCCTCCCCAGTGACTCCTGGGGCTCTAAATCGAGATAGCGCGTTCACATTAGGGAGCCTGTCTCGGACTCATTTTGAGGCTTCCCTGTGGTGTGAGTACTCTATTTGACAATAAGCTATTCTGAAAGATATCTTCTGGAACAGCTTTTTTCCGAAAGAAGCTTGCAGTGTAGATGTACCCTAAGGTGCCACAGGACTGCTCGTTGATATTCCCAATGGTAATTCTCACCT
Source organism: Rafetus swinhoei (assembly GCA_019425775.1). Lineage (NCBI taxonomy): Eukaryota > Metazoa > Chordata > Testudines > Trionychidae > Rafetus > Rafetus swinhoei. The sequence goes on from CM033443.1 coordinate 6,242,714, forward strand.
TGAGAATCCCAACTCTCTAATTGGCAGGCCAAACTCTTAATGCACATCACTGGGCTCTAATATAAAACCAGTCAATACAGTAATCCAGAAACCAATGAGGTTACATGTGCGCTGGCGATAGTTACATGATTTTGGTCTTTCCTGTAAATCTAATTCATAATGCCCAAACCCTCCTGTTTCCAAGCTGTGACACATAATGAAGCAGAGCAACTTTGTGTAGTTTTCCTTTCCTTAGCTTTGGTTAGTGAAGGATATAGGAGCTCACACGTTAGAGTGCTCCAGATCCGCTCATTCCATCTGTGGAATTCAATTCACAGGGAAATTTGTGCCCGGGGAAACACATCATGAGCCAATAGCTCCTGTTGTAGGATCATAGTCCGGTTGGCAAATGAATAGGTCATGCGATCGATTGGAAAGTGGTTCTGTGCCTCATCAGACTAGTCTGCCTAAAGGTACATCGCAGCTGCTGGCTTGCATGAAAACAGTCCAGGTCCTTCAACCGCTTTGCGGGTGTTCTGAGCCATCTGGCTGCATCCCAGGACACTCAGATACTATGGAGAGTCAGGCCAGAATTCCATTTGGTGAAAAATGTCCAGGCGCTGACATTTTTGTTATGCACTGGAACAAAACCAAGACCTTTCTAAATGATTTATATGACACACACACACACACACACACACTGGTGACTACGGTGTTAGCTACAACCCAGAATCAGTCTCTCTCCTCCTTTGGGTGTTGGAGAGCCAGGGTCAGATCACTACTCTACTTGAGTCAGATCACTACTCTACTTGAGTCCAGCTCTGTAAATTACTAGGTCGAATTTTCAGGTTCAAATGTGGGCCTTCCCCATGCTAAGGGACTGCCATTGACCCGTTTGCAGTTGGCTTTTTTCTTTTTGGGAGGTGGGGAGTAGATAAGGAAACTGATTCTCTCTCTCTCTCAACCAGAAATTCCATCCTGGAGCTGAGAGACTTTTCCAACAGAATCTTTATTAAAACTGATCCATCCTCCCCACCAAGTTTGGGTTCTGACAAACAAGTATTTTCCAATAGACATGTGTTTTGTTGAAAAATTCCTGGTCAACTCTAGTGAAGATGATCTAGTAATTTACAGAGCTGGACAGAAAACATCTGCTACCAGAGCTTAGATGGCAGGGCCGGTCATAGACTCTTAAGTCAGAAGGGGCCAGCTTGATCATCTAGTCTGACCTCCTGAACATTGCAAGTCACAAAACCTCACCCACTCACTCCTGTAATAGGCCCCACCTCTGGTTGAGTTATTGAAGTCCTCAAAATAGTGTTGACAGAAGTCACGTACTCAGTGAACACCCACCACGTTTTCCTCAGAAGCCCTAACAAATGGAATTATCTATAACTAATGAACACAACCAGCCGTTTTATGGCTACTAAGAAGACTCTTGGTTTTCATGTGCAAAGAGACGCAATTAGATGACATTAATATAGTGAATAAATGAAATTTGCTCCACTTGAATGGGAATGGCTTGAACATCCTCTGAAGTGCACTCTCTCTGCCCATCAGGGGACATTAAAGAGTAACATTCTGTAAGTACCCACAGGCTCGGGACTGTATGTAACCCACACACAAAGGCTATGTCTACACTGGCACGATCTTGCGCCAGAAATATGCAAATGAGGCTAAGCGTGGAATATCGCCAAGCCTCATTTGCATATCTAATGAGCCGCCATTTTTGCGGAAGAGGCTCTTGCGCAAGAAGGAGTGTCTACACTGCCTTTCTTGCGCAAAGAAAACCCTCTGCGCAATGTCGCTATGCTGATTATTTTCAGGAATAACGGCATTGCGCAAGAGGGTTTTTCTTGCGCAAGAAGGGGCAGTGTAGATGTTCCTTCTTGTGCAAGAGCATCTTCCGCAAAAATGGCAGCTCATTAGATATGCAAATGAGGCTCGGCGATATTCCACGCTTAGCCTTATTTGCATATTTCTGGTGCAAGGATCGCGCCAGTGTAGACAAAGCCTTAGTGTGGTTACTGAGCAATGCAAGTGGTACCTAGACCACAGCAACAGTTAAGATCAAGAGACCTCTACATAACAGGCTGGGAAGCAGCTGGCTTTTAGCTCAGAGAGTAGAGGCTCCTATATTCAGCTCCAGAGGTCCCAGGTTCAAATCCGTCTGGTGACGGTTATATGAACAATTAGGGGCACTTGTGTCTTAGGAATCCCAGATACTCCAAGGACTTGCTGAGCCCTCAGTTAACGCTGTTTTCCTAGTGCCAGAAATGATTCATTGTGGTTACCTAGACTTTCATTTTACCTGTTTTCACCATACTCTCATATTCGGCACTCTAGCACATAACTGACCATGTGACCATTCTCTCATTTATCAGTGGTCGCAGCCATTTTGCTTTTTTCGAGGAAAGCTGACATGGAGGCGTGTAGTGAAGACTTATCCTCGGGGCGGGCCACACAACACACCCTGCAAACAATGAGACAGGAGTTCGCTGCTAGAGCTGGTCGGGAACTGGCTTTTGTCCATTGAAAACCTGTCAGAAGCAACAATGTTTTCATTTTCCTCTGGATTTCTCTTCAGAAGTGTTTGTTGGAAGTCTGGAACCCCTCCCCACCCTTCAAACAATTTCCTTTGACACCTGAAAATAGTTTGGGCTTGGGTGGCCATCTTTCAGTTTGGGGTTTCTAACAAAGGAAAGTGGTCGATGTTGGGGTTTATATTTTTGGGGCCAAAACCTGAAAAAAAAAATTAGCAAAAACTGGATATGTCTGGCAAAATGTCCATTTTGAAAACGTGAGGTGAAACGTTTCAACCAGCTCTCCTCTCTTCTCCAGCACTGTGAAAATGTCACCCCTTGAACAGCGAGAAGAAAAAGAAACCGTCGCTGATGTGGCCCCCGACTGGGAAGGAGAAAGACATGCCCCACATTCCCCTCGTGCACCACAGCTTAGGTGGGCCCAGTCTAGTAGATTTTTGTGGGCAGGGGAGTTGGAGCCCCAGCGCTGGCTCCCCAATGTTGGTGGGGCGGAGGGCTAAGCCGCGAAGGCCGGATCCAGGCAAGCTGAGGGGCCACATCTGACCCCTGGGCCTGAGGCTCCCCATCCCTGAGTCCTAAACCGTCACCTCTGATGAGTAGAGATGAGTATCTCTCCCTTCTGATTGAACCAACTCCAGGTGCATATCCCCTGCCTGCATGGGAAGCTCCCAGCAAGTCAGACTGCCTAGGTAGGCCTGCTTTGCTTTCTCCCCAGAGGCTACAAAGGATGCAACTGCCCATATTTAAGCCATCGCTAGCTCTCTCTAAGCAAGCCCATGCATTCTTAAGGTAGCATTACCAGGAAAACCCATAAAAAACAATAAAAGAACCTCCGCATGTGTTAATAAGCTTGACAGCCATCACCCCGGCCCCAGCTAGGGCTCCAGTATGTGTGCAGACCCCGCCAAGAGGTTTTCCAGTGGTTACAGGGTTATACCTGCCTTCCCTCAGAGTACGCACTCCCACAAATCTTGATTCTCTCCTTTATACAGTATGGATTTTTGATCCTTAAAGACTGTGAACAGGCAGTCAGGGTACGTCTAGACTACAGGCTTTTGTCGACAGAGGCTTTGTCGACAGATACGGTCGACAAAGCTTCTGTCGACAAAGAGCGTCTAGACTACAGTCAGTTCTGTCGACAAAGCAAGTCGCTTTGTCGACATGAGAGTGTAGATGCAAAGGACAGTGTAGATGCAATAATGCCTTCTGTCGACAGAACTCTGTCGACAAAAGGCGTTATTCTTCGTAGAATGAGGTTTATGTCGACAGAACTTGGCGGTAGTGTAGACGCAGGTATAGTTTTGTCGACAAAAAGGGACGTTTGTCGACAAAACCCTGTAGTCTAGACACACCCTCAGGGAACCTGTGGGTTTCCTCTCAAGGCATAGCTGCAAAAGACTGAGTCTGGAGATAAGGAATTTGCCTTCCCTCCCCTCGGTATTTCCTAGGAAACCCAGTTAACAGTTGTTTATCCCAAAAGTTCATCTCTATCTAGCCCGTAGTTTTAAAAGAGCCCTTTGAAGCTCATAACTCTTCCCAGGGTTTTATATTAGTCCTGTCTCCTGCCTAGAGGCACTGCATGCCCGGCTATGATAATATATAAAGATTTGCAATTTTAATACACCGAACTCCTAATATACTTGTGCTTAATTCAATATGCTTTAATTTGATCCAAATGTAATTCAGTAAAGTTTGGCCACGATATTGCAGGAAATTGCTATATCTGTCACATGACATCCCAGCCCTCCCAACTGCTAATCAGAGTTAAAAAGGAACAAAATTTCTCCTCCGTTACCTGAATACAACACTGCAGTATTCAGGGCGGTCAGCAGAATATGACTGATTTTTTTAAAAAAAGAACCAATGTGAAGTCACTAGAAGATCACAGTTTTCTGACACTCACTTTAATGTCTTGGGTTATATCTTGCAGGAAGGGCCCTTGTGAACAAATTAGGAAGGCTATCCATGTAAAGGCGCAAAACAGAGAAAACAGCCACTGTGTTAGACCACTGCCCTCACCACATTCAGCCACATCTCATTTGGGACGTGGCCAAGTTTTTCCAGTAATGACGTTAGCACACTTGAATGTGAAAAGGCACACGAAGGCCTTTTATGATCTGATTATTGAGCCTTGTATAGAAATTCTTTTCAGGTAGATCAGGAATGGCAAATAAAATTGAAGATACAAACAAGGAATGCTAACCCCAAAGACCGTTAACGTCACTGGATGTTACTGCTTGCCTTAGACATAATATTCCCCTTTTCATTAGTGCATGCAATTTGCTCACAGCTTTCTAGCTGTCTTTTTAATCAAGAGAAGGAGTAAAAGGGTGAGGGGAAGATGAAGAGCACAGACAGAGAGATGGTAGGAAAATAACCTTGGACAGTAATTGATTTGAGCTCATCTTTGGTAAGAAACAGGACCATTTGATTAACTGAATAAGCACGGGGGAGTCTTCATTTCATACGTGACACACTGCATTTCCGGATGCATTACTTCCTGTTGGAAATTCCCCGAGTATGTGACCAGTTTACTTTTCACGGACATGCTGCAACTTTTGGCCAGTAGATGTGGCAAAACCTTGAGCAAGACCACTCTACATCTTTGGACCGCTTTATCCATGAAAAGGAAGGGGGAGTTCATTGTCCAGAGTGCTAGCTGGCAATGGAAAAGATCTAAGTTCAAAGCCCTGCTCAACCACAGATTTTGTGTGACTTTCAACAAGAAGAATAGATGGCTAGTTTCTCAGCCTGAAGGGGATCATGATGAGCCTCTAGTATAATACAGGCCATAGACAGGAGAGATGACAGCCTGCACGGGCCTCTGGGCCGGGGGCCGGGGGAAGGGCGCCAGCTCTGCACTCCCAGAAGGTCCGGGGCCTTAGGCAGAAGAGGCAGGACGGGGGGTAGCCAGCCCTCTGGTGCACCCCCAAGCCCTCAGAGCTACATGGAACGTGCAGCACGGTGCTCCGGCAGTGATTTAAAGGGTCCAGGGCAGTCACCACTGCTGTGGCAGTAGTAGGCCTCTTTGAACCGCCAGGCCTCTTTGAACTGCCACCCCCTTTACCTCCCTCCTATTGGCGGGCCTAGCCACAAAACTTCCCTGGAATCATTCCTTTCTGAGCCAGAGATCTTCCACGTCTCTTTCCGCTGAGGCCCCGTCTGTAAAATGGAGATAGCAGCACCCCCTAACCTCCCTGGAGTGGCGTGAGGAGGAATGCGCTAAAGACTGCCGTAGAGGGAGGCGAACAAAGAGTGGCCTTCTACATGCAACCCATTGCAAGCACCTGGTACGGCACACCCCGTTCTGCAGCTCGAACTTCAACGAGGGGGTAACCAGCGAATGTTTCTCTCAACGTCGGCAGCCGCACCCTCAAAACCCAGCAGCGGGACAGGCCCCATCGTGCCTGCTTCTTTCGGGCGTCCATCATTTTTGGCGCGTAATTAGGCTTTTATCCACCGGTGCTGGCCAGGAGCAAAAAATGATTTCCCAGGAGGAGGGTGTGAAATATTAGATTCAGATGTGTTGTACGGGAAGGCTCCATTATGCTCTGACGGCACAGGGCCAAGGTGCCTGGACACATCACTTCAGTAGGAGGAATCATAAAGCCTGTCGGGGCTAGGGAAAGCATAGCTGCTGTGCCATTCATTCAGAGATGGCCGGTGGGGAGGAGAGGTGAAGCCATCAACCCTTCCCCACCTGTTCCTGCCTCTCTAACAGCCTAACGTTGGCAGCATTTCTATCCTCATGCAGGTCTTGCATTACTTGGACATAAGGTTGTGCTTAGAGAAGGCTTTTGATTTCGGGGGTTGATTAATTTCATTTTGGGGGAGCTATTTGTAGCAATCTTTGAGGTCTGGGTAGGCATCCAATTATCTGGCATTTGGGGAGAGGTGTCTCTTTCTACATACTGTAATGAGCAAAGCGTATACGTTATAGCAGTGTTTCTCGACCTTTTTTTAAAATAAAGTACCCCCTTTTCAAAAAAAAAAAAAAAAAAAAAAAAAAGATTATAAGTACCCCTCAGTACCTACAGTTTTCAAACACACAACATTTTTTCTACCATTGCAACACATTTGTTTAAACAACTTAATTGTAGCCGGGCAGGCAATACAATTTTTGGGTGTAAAAAGTACAAAAATAATAAAGTGCTGTAAACCTTAAAACAAAAATTCAGTTTTCTCCAAATTTCAGTTGTGTTGACGTACCCCCCCCAGACTTCTCAAGTACCCCTAAGGGTACTTGTACCACTGGTTGAGAAACACTGCGTTATACTACATATTACTGTAACTGGCAGTCACTTTGTAATGTTCCCTGGTGCGTGTTAATGTAATACACTTTCAAACAACACTGTGTTAAATTGAATTAGGAACCCTGTAGGGCACTCAGGCCTGTCAATGGGGGGCCAGGAGGGGAAAGGGGGCAATTGCCCTGGGACCCAGAGCCCACTGCTGTCACTGCCACAATTGCCACAGCCAGGTGCTGCTCTGTGTGACTCTGAGGGGTAAGAGTGGGGGTGTGCCGAGCTCTGGGTGGCTCTATGGACTGACTGCCCTTGGCCCCACCCCTTTCAGGGATGAGGAGCCGGGCCCCACACACACCTTGCCCTGGGCCCCCTTGGGGCTGTCGGCCCCACTGAGGGCACTCCAGCACGGACCAATGAATGTGAGGTATGTTAATACACATAAGCAAGCACACCTCCATACGTCACGTGACTGTTTTGTGTGGACAAGCCCTTAGGTATAAGAAACTGGTTCCTGTGTTTTTCAGGTGCTTATTGGATAAACACCAATTCCATTTTTTCCCTTGGGGTGGTTTATCAGTGTTTGTCAGGCCAGACCTAAAATCAGAAGCCGTATGCCCAAGCCAACCAAAAGTGTGCAAGAGAGAAGGATAGAATCATACACTAGAACTGGAAGGGACCTTGCGAGGTCATCGAGTCCCATCCCCTGCCCTCATGGCAGGACCAAGCACCATCTAGATCATCCGTGACAGGTGTCTGTCTAACCCGCTCTTAAATATATCCAGTGATGGAGATTCCCAACCTCCCTTGGCAATTTATTCCAATGTTTAACCACCCTGACAGTTAGGAAGTTTTTCCTAATGTCCAACCTAAACCTCCCTTTAAGCCCATTGCTTCTTGTCCTAGCATCAGAGACCAAGGACAACTACCTTCTCTGCTCCTCCCTGTGGCACCCTTTTAGATACTTGAAAACCACTATCCTGTCCCCTCTCAGTCGTCTCCTTTCCAAACTAAACAAGCCCAATTCTTTCAGTCTTCCCTCATGTTCTCTAGACCTTTAATCATTCTTGTTACTCTTGTCTGGACCTTCTCCAATTTCTCCTCATCTTTCTTGAAATGTGGTGCCCAGAACTGGACACAATACTCCAAATGAGGCCTAATCAGCGCAGAGTAGAGCAGAAGAATCACTTCTCGTGTTTTGTTCACAACACTCCTGTTAATGCATCCTAGAATCCTGTTTGCTTGTTTTGCAACAGTGTCACACTACTGACTCATGTTTAACTTGTGGTCCACTCTGAGCCCTCAATTCCTTTCTGCCGTACTCCTTCCTAGACAGTCACGTCCCATTCTGTTTGTGTAAAACAGATTGTTCCTTCCTAAGTGGAGTACTTTGCATTTGTGCTTTTTAAACTTCATCCTGTTTACCTCAGACCATTTCTCCAGTTTGTCCAGATCATTTTGAATAAAAAAGAGTTTGAATAGAAGAGTTTAAATCAAAGAGTTTAACCCCAAGAAGGCGTTTAGCTACTTGGCTTGAGGCCATTTCTTCGGTAACAGAAAATTGTGGCAATCAGTTAATTATGTTTTCTCTTTTAGAAGCTCTTAAAATGCCACTCGAGCCAAAGGGAGATTTGCCTTTGCTGAGTTATAGTAGCATCTCTAACCTAGTGCAGGTGCCCTGTCCATCTGTGCCCCACAGAGGAAGCAAATCTTTGTACAGTAGCCTAATGCAATTTCTTCTGGAATAAAGCAATTGCAAACACCATTATGTCCCTGTGCCCAGGGCATGACAGCCATCCTCATGGCGCCCGGATTGTCTGCCAGCTTGCTGGCTTTGTCTGCGACTTCTTTTGAACAGCGCTCGCACGGCAGCTGGCGTCTATAAAACCTGCACTGATTTTTTTAAGAAGGGGGAGAAAAGAAACCGATGGCATTGGCTCTTCAGGTAAACTGAGGAGAGGTGAGTGAAATTGCTGTGGGGCAAAACAAACCCAGGTGGGTATTTCCTCCTCCCCGCAGCCCGGCATGCCTTTTCTGATCTTCTGAAGAGATGGCAGGGCGAACAGATGGGACCCTGGATCTGCTGTGGAAGCAAGGTGCAAAAGACGCTCAGAACAGCAGGCTCCGTCAACGTGGCCCTTTGTTTCCTTGTGAGGGTATGTGATGGTGAGTTGGGGTTCCCCCAAATCCTGCAGCCCCGTAGCAGCAAGAACAGACTCCGCCAGTCATAGAATAGAGAGGGGTTTATTGGTCCTTCAGGATACAGCGCAGCACAGCACATATGTGATGTGGCTACAGGAGCCAGGGCCAGGATGCCTCAGACCCTAGGGTTAGGGGTCCATCGCCCCTAGGCCCCAGCTTAGCCTCTTCTCTCCATGCTTCCCAGACAGCAACTGCCTCCCCTCCCATGCCCTGCCCCCCCAGCCAGGTGCTGGTCTCCGCCTTCCTCTCTTTGTTTCTCTCCCTGGGAGGCTGGGCCTAGGTGTCTGGGTTAATACACATTTGGGAGAGTCAGTGAGAATCTCCCATCACAGCGCAGAGGGACACCGGGTTACAGAGCAGACAGCACCCCCACTACGCCACAGGGTATAAAGCCACCTGACTGTGGGGTTCTTTTCTCCATGGCAAAGGAACTGGCCCTCTTGTCGGAGTGGTGGGAGGTGACGCCGATGAACTGTGGTGTCCATCTGCATAATGTTCCTGCCTTTTTTCATCCCACGGGGGAAGGGGAGAGAGGCACGATCCTGTCAGGCACTTCAGACCCTCGCAGAATCAGGCCCTAGACAAAGATTGAGGAGGCCAGGGAGAGGCATTTGAGGAACTTTAATGGGGACCCCATTAGGTCGCTTGGCAGCAGCGGGGTCATATGGTTTTTTTCAGCCTTTCCCTGGCTCTTAGCATCGAGAGCCAAGGCGACCATGGAAAAGCGAGAGGGGGTGTGCACAGGGAGGGACGAAGCAAGGAGCCAGCCACCCTAGAGGGGTCCACTGACCTGTGCTCACAGGATCTTCTGTCCAGCTCACTCCAGCCTACCCCTGGGAGAAGGCAGTACAGTTTGATCAGGGGGCAGCCCCCCCAACCTGAAGCAAATACTCACCAGCAGCCACATACCACACCACAGACACACTAACCCAGGAACCTACCCCTGCCACACACTCCATTGCCAACTCTGTCCACACATCTACACAAGCAACAGCAGCACAGGACCCAACCACATCAGCCATACCATCAGGGGCTCATCCACTGGCACATCTAGCGTGCTCTATGCCATCAAGTCCCAACAATGGCCCTCTGCCACGGATATTGGCCAAACTGGAGAGTCTCTGCACCAAAAGGATAAATGGACACAAATCAGACATGAAGAAAGGTAACAAAAACCAGTAGGAGAACACTTCTACCTCCCCGGATACTCAGGAATGGAGGTAAAAGTAGCCATCCTTCAACCAAAAAAACCCAACCCTCCAAACCAGACTACAAAGAGAAACAGCAGAGCTGCCATTCATTTGCAAATTTAACACAATCAAATTCGTTTCAGAGGGGTAGCCATGTTAGTCTGTAACTGGAAAAACTTTAAAAACAACAAATAGTCTTGCAGCACTTTAGAGACTAACAAAAAATGGAGACGGTACCATGAGTTTTTGTGGGCATGAAGTGGGTGGTGCCCATGAAAGCTCATGATACCATCTCCATTTTGTGTTAGTCTCTAATGTGCTGCAAGACTATTTATTAGGGTATTTTTAAAAAAGTGTTTACAATCAAATTAGGACTGAATAAGGACATAGAATGGTTCTCTAGCTACAAAGGCAATTGTCTCTCTCCTGGTATTCACACCTCATCATTAGTTCCTGGGAGCGAGTCACACCCACCCTGACTGATTTGGCCTTATTAACACTGGTCCTGCATTTGATAGTAACTCCCTTCTTTTGATATGCTAGACCAGTGGTCGCCAACCAGTCAATCGGGATCTACTGGTAGATCTTGGAGCCTCTTACAGGGGATCCTGACTTGTTTGGCCAAGAGGCTATCAAGGGCTATCACTTCAGCTGCTCCTCCCCACACTGCTGCACATCTCCCACCCTTTGCCTTGTAGCTGTCCCCTCAGGAGCCTCCTGCTTGCTGGGCAGTGAAGAGCAGGGGAGGGTGAGGAGGGGTGCTCATGTCAAGGTGCCCCCTCCCACTCTGTATCCTATCTCCACAGAGCAGACGGGGGGGCACAACGTAATTTGGCTACGACAATCAGGAAAGAGATCTTGGAGTTATTGTGGACAGTTCTCTGAAAACTTCCACACAGTGTGCAGCGGCGGTCAAAAAGGCAAATAGAATGTTAGGAATTATTAAGAAAGGGATAGAAAATAAGACACTGAATATCTTACTGCCCCTGTATAAAACTATGGTACGCCCACATCTTGAGTACTGTGTACAGATGTGGTCTCCTCACCTCAAAAAAGATATTTTGGCCTTGGAAAGGGTTCAGAAAAGGGCAACTAAAATGATTAGGGGTTTGGAATGGGTCCCATATGAAGAGAGGCTAAAGCGACTGGGACTTTTCAGTTTGGAAAAGAGGAGACTGAGGGGGGATATGATAGAGGTATATAAAATCATGAGTGATGTGGAGAGGGTGAATAAAGAAAAGTTATTCATTAGTTCCCATAATATAAGGACTAGAGGACACCAAATGAAATTAATGGGTAGAAGGTTTAAAATTAATAAGTGAAAGTTCTTCTTCGTACAGCGAATAGTCAACCTGTGGAACTCCTTGCCAGAGGAGGCTGTGAAGGCTAGGACTATAACAGAGTTTAAAGAGAAACTAGATAAATTCATGGAGGTTAGGTCCATAAAAGGCTATTAGCCAGGGGGTAGAAATGGTGTCCCTGGCCTCTGTTTGCCAGAGGCTGGAGATGGATGGCACAAGACAAATCGCTTGATCATTGTTTTCAGTCCACCCCTCCGGGGCACCTGGTGCTGGCCACTGTCGGCAGACAGGCTACTGGGCTAGATGGACCTTTGGTCTGACCCAGTATGGCCGTTCTTATGTTCTTATGTAACAGGGCTTGGGATGGAGGGCGTTTGCAGGCTGCTTTTGTGAGTGGTGCAGGGCCAGGGCAGGGGTGAGCCTGCTTTAGTCCCACTGCACCACCAACCAGGAGCCACCTGAGGTAAGCAGGGCCCATCTGGAGCCCACATTCCAAAACCCTACCCCAGTCATTAACCCCCTCCTGCACCCCAAGCCCCTGCCCCAGCCTTGAGTACCCCTGTATCCAAACACCCTCCCCGAGCCTACACCTAGAACCCCCTCCAGTACTCCAACTGCCTGCCCCAAGCTCAGCTCAGAGCTCCTCTAAGACTCCAAATCCCTTAATCCAAGACCAGAGCCTGCCCCCCAACCCTATGCCCCAGCCTGATGAAAGTGAGGAAGAATGGAGGAGGGAGGGAGGATGGAGTGAGCAGGGGTGGGGCCTCAGAGAAGGGATACAAAGGAGGCAGGGCAAGGGTGATTGGGTTTGTGGTAGATCTTGGATTGCACTTAAATTCCAGAAGTGATCTTGTGCTTAAAAAGGTGAGAGACCACTGTGCTAGTACATAGAGATAGAGAGATCCCGGCCTCCGTAAATTTCCACTCCAATGCATCTACCAAAGTGGTTTTTATCCACAAAAGCTTATGCCCAATAAATTTATTAGGGCAGGTCTACACAGCAGGGCTAAAGTCAAATTAAGCTACACAACTTCAGCTTCATCACTTGCGTAGCTGGAGTCGAAATAGCTTAATTCGGCTTTTGGCGCTGTCTACACAGCAGGGAGTGGACGGAAGAACACTCCTCCTTCGACTTCCCTTGCTCCTTGTCACATGAGGGTTACAGGAGTCAGAGAAAGAAGTCCTCCAGCTCAACATTATTTCAAAATAATGGCTTGTTGTGTAGACACGCTCTTTGTTCTTTCGGAATAACGCCAGTTATTCTGAAATAATGCTGCTATGTAGATGTACCCTTAGTCTTTAAGGTGCCACAGGACTCCTCTGAGTCACTGCAGATCTAAACAGGTGAGTTTTGTTTCCCCAAATCTCCATGACAAGTCTCTGAGTACAATACATCTGCTCTGGGCAGAGGGTCCGGACTTAGCGCTATGGCTTTTGCTGAAGTGCTGTTCAAACTTTCCCTATGCAACCAGGAGAAAGGTCAAGGGAGAGAATGGAGACTAATTTCTATATAGCATGCTCAGTCCAAAGTCTGTAATGTACCCTTTTAGCTGTATATTACCCCCAGATATATAAGTGGTTTCTGTTTGTTTTAACACTTACATATTTTATCTGCTACTTTAAATCCGTGTAAGCAAATAGGTTCATACTACAATCATTAAGCCCCATTCGATGCAGCTAATCACAACCCATTAGCTTTATCCGTTGCCGGGTTTCCTTATCCATATCAGTGGCATCAGGGTGTACCTGTCATAAAGCAGAGTTTCCTTATTGATGCCAAGAAAGTGAAAACAGCACACACATGAGAAAAACCTGAATTTTAGTTCCACCAAAAAGTTTTACAGGGGACCAAAAAAAAAGCCACAAAATATTGTTTTGGGGTCAAACGAGTTAATGCAAAGAGATTGGTGCCAGAAGATAACTAATGACAATGAAAGCAAAGAGAAAAAAAAATAGCATGCTAATAATGCGCCTTTGTTAGAATCTCAAATAGTCCATCAAATGGCTGAGGTTTAAGATCTTATCAATTACTGAACACCTGCACCTCTCATTGGTTTCCACTTGTTCTCTTGGCATTCAACACCTCACACACCGCACTGAATGGCATTTTTTAAAAACTGACCACTTATTTTGAGCCATTTAATTGGCCAACCCAAGACAGTGAAACTGAAGGACAATATATTAGTGGCCATGCTCTGAAAACGCTGGCTGTATATCTTTCAGATAGGCTGCTTAGTGCCAATAGACTGCACAGCTCCCTGTCGGAATGGAGGTTTTACACCTCCGGGATCTGGTTACTAGCAGATCAGAAGCATAATTACACATTGGGCCAACTTCCGTGTTCCGATATGCCCAAACTTTATTCTCAGTGGGCCAAATACCGCTCATTTGCAACCACACTGAAACCGAGTCTCCATGGGGGAGGGCGGGACAATCGGGAATGTCCCATGAGCATAAATGAGCATTGGATTAGACCGTCTGAATTCAGAATAACTCCCTGGCTCCACATGGCCTTTTATGACCGTAACATAAAATGCCTTTGAAACTCTCATTGCAATATTACACCTAGTAAATAAATAATCTTAAACAGCGGCCAGCTCTGAAGTGCGCCCTTCCCTTCTTCCCCTTTCTTTCATGCATTAAAAATAACAACTAAACACACAAGAAAACCCCTGAGGATGGATGACTCATAAATGTTTAACAGGTATCGAAACGGCTGACAAATTTTGGCAAACTAACTTTGAAAGGTGGAAGGGCTCATGGTATGTATGTGCTAACATCAATATTTTAGCATTACACTTAGGCAGCGTATTGATCTTTTCCATAGGAAGTTATCTGTAGTCAAGAAGAGCAAATATTTAAGTTCAGAATACACAATGGTATCACATCACTGTGATACTGATATTGTGTGAGCAAAGTGCCTCTTGTTCTTCCAAATTATTTTATTTTATTTTATTTTATTTTTTTGACGCAAGCAGGGGAAGACTCCGTGACTTCCCTGACAGGGCCATCGGGAATTTTCTCACAGAACGAATGGGCCAGAAAATGCAAAATTATGTATCTATAAAGTGGGTTTTGCCCACAAAAGCTCATGCTATACATTTAATTAGTTGCATGAGCTTTTGTGGGCAAAACCCACTTTTTCAGATGAGATGATCTTGAGTGGGGGGGGGGGGGGAAGGGGGACCCTGAGAATAAGAAGGGAAAGAGAGGAAAAAATTACCTGTCAATTGTAGTCCCGGTGCTAATGAGGCTAATTGAATAGGCTGGAAGTATCCCAGGCTTAGCTTTTGAAGTCAATAGGGGGGTTGAAAGTAAGGAAAGTTCATGTTATAATATGTTAAAGGTTTCTCTGTGTTACCATTCCTAATCTCTGTTTTGTGCCCATTAATCCTTTATCATAGAGACTGTCCGGTTCGGCCAATATCCATGGCAGAGGGGCATTGCTGGCACATTTCACATTAGAGGAAGACCCAAAATCAGAATATTTCATAAGAGCATAAGAACAGCCATACTGACTCAGACTAATGGTCCATCTAGCCCAGGATGCTGTCTGCCAACAGTGGCCAATGCCCAAAAGGAGGGAATACAACAGGTAATCATCATGTGATTTCTCTCCTGTCATCCATTTCCAGACAAACAGAGGCTAGGGACACCATTCCTACCCATCCTGGCTAATAGCCATTGATGGACCTAACCTCCATCAATCTATCTAGCTCTTTTGTGAACCCTGTTAAAGTCCCAGCCTTCACCACATCCTCTGGCAAGGAGTTCCACAGGATAACTGTGTGTTGAGTGAAGAAAAACTTCTTTGCTTGTTTTAAACCTGTTGCCTACTCATTTCATTTGGTGACCCCTAGTTCTTATATTATGGGAATAAGTAAATAACCTTTCCTCATTCACTTTTTCCACACCAGACCTCTATCATATCCCCCCTTACTCTTTTCTAAGATGAAAAGTCCAAGTCTTTTTAATCTCTCTTCATATGGGACACGTTCCAAACCCCTCATCAATTTTTGTTGCCCTTTTCTGAACCTGTTCCAATGCTAATGTATCTTTTTTGAGGTGACCACATCTGTACTCAGTATTCAAGATGAGGGCGTACTATGGTTTTATAGAGAGGCAATAAGATATTCTCGGTCTTATTCTCTATCCCTTTTTTAATGCTTCCTAACATTCTGTTTGCTTTTTTGACTGCTGCTGCACATCGAGTGGATGTTTTCAGAGAACTATCCACAATGACTCAAGATCTCTCTGAGTAGTTGTAGCCAAATTAGTCCCCATCACATTGTATGCATAGTTGGGATTTTTTTCCCCAACGTGCACTACTTTACATTTATCAACATTACATTTCATTTGCCATTTTGTTGCTTAGTTTGGTGAGATCTTTTTGAAGCTCTTCACAGTCTGCTTTGATTTTAAATATCTTGAGCAGTTTGGTATCATCTGAAAATTTTGCCACCTCATTGTTTACCCCTTTCTCTAGATCATTTATAAATAAGTTGAATAGGATTGGTCCTAGGACTGACCCTTGGGGGAACCCACTAGTTACCTTTCTCTGTTCAGAAAGCATACCATTTATTTCTACCCTTTGTTTCCTGTCTTTTAACCAGTTGTCAATCCATGAAAGGACCTTCCCTCTTATCCCATGACAACTTACTTTACTTAAGAGTCTTTGTTGAGGGACCTTTACAAAGGCTTTCTGGAAATCTGAGTGTATTATATCTACTGGATCCCCCTTGTCCACATGTTTGTTGACCCCCTCAAAGAAAGCTAGCAGACTAATAAGGCATGATTTCCCTTTACAGAAACCATACTGACTTTCCCCCCAACAAATTATGTTCATCTATGGCTATGTCTAGATTACGCTGAAGTTTTGAAATAGTTTTGAGATCTTCTTTTGATCTCACTTTCGAAAGCAGAGGTTTACATGGCTTTTCAAAAAAGGAGGGGGGTTGCCGAAAAAACCGTGTCCTGACTACTTTCACTTTCGAAAACTCTGCTTTTGATAGCGAGATCGGAAGAAGATATGCAAATTCCCGCAGAATTTGCATGTCTTCTTTTCGAAACTTCAGCATAGTCTAGATGAGCCCGTAGTGTCTGAATTTTATTCTTTACTATGGTTTCAACTAATTTGCCTGGTACTGACATCAGACTTATCAGTTTGTAATTGCCAGGATCACCTGAAGAGCCCTTTTTAAATATTGGCATCACGTTAGCTACCTTTCAGTCATTAAGTACGGAATCTGATTTAAAGGATAGGTTACAAACCACAGTTAATAGTTCCATAATTTCACATTTGAGTTTTCAGAACTCTTGGGTGAATGCCATCTGGTCCCGGTGACTTGTTACTGTTGAGTTTTTCAATTTGTTCCAAAATTTCCTCTAATGACACCTCGATCTGGGACAATTCCTCAGATTTGTCACCTAAAAAGAATGGTTCAGGTTTGGGAATCTCCCCAATATTCTCAGCCGTGAAGACTGAAGCAAAGAATTCATTTAGCTTCTCCACAATGACTTTATCATCTCTGAGTGCTCCTTTAGCATCTCGATCGTCTAACAGTCTCACTGGTTGTTTAGCCAGCTTCCTGCTTCTGATGTACTTAAACATTTTGCTATTACTTCTTGAGTTTTGGCTAGTTGTTCTTCAAACTCCTTTTTGGTTTTTCTTATTATATTTTTACACTTAATTCGACAAAGTTTATGCTCCTTTCTATTTTCCTCACTAGGATTTGACTTCCACTTTTTAAAAGATGTCTTTTTATCTGTCACTGCTTCTTTTACTGGGTTGTTAAGCCACAGTGGCACTTTTTTGGTTCTCTTACTGTGTTTTTTTTAAATTTGGGGTATACATTTAAGTTGGGACTTTATTATGGTGTCTGAAAAGTTTCCATGCAGCTTACAGAGATTTTACTTTTATCACTGTACCTTTTAATTTCTGTTTAATTAACTTCCTCATTTTTGTGTAGTTTCCCTTTCTGAAATTAAATGCTACAGTGTCAGGCTGATGAGGTGTTTTTCCCACCACAGGGATGTTACATTTTATTACATTATGGTCACTATTTCCAAGCAGTCCAGTTATATTGACCTCTTGAACCAGATCCTGTGCTCCACTTAGGACTAAATCAAGAATAGCCTCTCCCTTTGTGGGTTCCAGAACCAGCTGCTCCAAGAAGCAGTCATTTAAAGTATCAAGACATTTTTATCTCTGAATCCTGTTTTCAGGTGACGTGCACCCAGTCAATATGGGGATAGTTGAAATCCCCCACTATTATTGAGTATTTTATTTTGATAGCTTGTCTAATCTCCCTTTAGTATTTCATAGTCACAATCACTGTCCTGATCAGGTGGTTGATAATATATCCCTACTGCTATATTCTTATTATTGGAGCATGGAGTTACTATCCATAGAGATTCTATGAAACTTTTTGGCTCATTTAAGATTGTTATTTCATTTCAGTTTATTTCAAGCTTGTTTGACATTAAACTGCATATGCCTAAAATGCTGGGGGAGGGAAGGGCTCTTGGGAGTTGTCGTTTGGGTGCTTAGTGTGCCATTACCCCCTATGGGCCATGCACCTTGGAAGGACTACCTCTCCAATGATGCATTGTGATGGACTCATCTCAAAATGTGGTGCATCACGAAGTCACCTGATTCTGAGAGCCTCATGGGAGACATTGCCCAGCCTGCTCCATTGAGGAGTCAGTGGAGGGTCAGGAGGAAACCAGGGTGACCTACAAAGAAACTGGCCCTGCAAAAGCTGCAACCTCAAAGAGAGACTTCACTGTGAGTAAAAGCTGGTGAATCCAATTCCCTCCTGGTACAGCCCCAGTGGAGGAAGAGCTGCACTCTTGAGCGATCAGCTGCTCACCTTTGCACAACTGTGCACCGAGGGGATGACTGGCTCCACTCAGCTCCCTAGCAGGGCTTGCTTTGTACAGCGGACCCGAACACCGTCTCAGTATTATGTACAATTGGCCATTCTGCTGGCAGCCTGCCCTTTTGCGGGAGATTTGAGGCATCCTGGCATCTGCAGGGCAGTCTCGCTGACACAGGAGAGGGGGAGGTGCTACCATTGCCTCCAGCTGCTAGAGGGACTTGCCATGCACCATGAAGGCTTATGAATAAACCGGTACCTGCAGGATTCTGCTTCTGCTGCATGTGAACTGCCTAAAGCAGCACAGTGCGGAAAGCCTGCCAGGGAGAGCCACATGCACTGTCAGGTCCTGCTCTGGTTATACAGAGGGGGAATATCAAGAGACAAAGACAAGGTTCAGAGTGGAGCGACCACATAGCAAGTGTGGAAAAATTGGGACCGGGAATGGGTGGTAATAGGCACCTGTGTAAGAAAAATCCCTGAACATCAGGACTATCCCCATAAAATCAGGACATCTGGTCACCCTGCTTCAGAGGAACATGGTAGAAGGGTGGAGACTAAAGCAGAATATGGATATGGTCCGTCAGGGGTGCATACAGCCTGTGCAGGCCCTGAGGAGAGCAGCTCTGTGCTCCTGTAAGGGGTGGGACTGGGAGCAGCCAGCCCTTGGTGCTGCCCAGAGCATGAAACATCTCTCCCACCCCCCCCCTCAGCCCTCAAAGCTGCCCAGAGCACACAGCACGGTGCTCCAGCGGCAATTTAAAGGGCCCGGAGCGGCGGCTGCCACAGTAGCAGCTGGGAGCCCTAGGCCCCTTTGAATCACCGGGCCCGGGGGCAACTGCCCGCTTTGCCTCTTCCTGCCAGAAGGCCTATGGTCAGCCATTCTGAACTGACTCACGAGGCTGACCCACGTCCATTTCCCATCAGTCGCTAAGCTCAGCACCCCGGCTCCTGGAATCACTATCCAGAATTTCTTACATCTGACACTCAGTGATGCTTTGTTACTGCAGGCTGAAATAAAGCCTGAAAGCCAAGCAGAGCACGGCCTAGTGGGGAACCTTTTTTGGGTTGGGGGCTGCTGAGCCACAGAGAAATAAGTTAAGGGCCCCCACACAAACAAAAACAAAGAAAAAACCAAAACCCTCACTGATGCGACCCCGGACTGAGGAAGAAAGACACTCCCCACATTCCCCTCACACACCAGAGCCTAGGCAGGCCCAGGTTGGTAGATTTTGTGTGCTCTAGTCCCAGTGGCAGAGGGTCATGGGGGAACTGGAGCACCAACGTGGGCTCCCCAATGCTGGGAGGAAGCCCCAAGCCTCAGAGGGCCAGATCCAGGCAAGCCGGGGGCCGCATCTGGTCCCCAGGCCTTAGATTCCCCACCCCGGGCCTAGTGACTTGATCAAGGGATGGTGAGCCAGGAGACATGGCTCTGTGAGGGAATCAGGTCCGATAGCTTGAGCAAGGGACCGGGAGTCACGACTCTTGCGTCCTATTCCCAGGTGGTTTTGACAATTCCCTCTGGGTAGGTAACCTGGGTGAGTCAATTAACTTCTGTGCCCTGGCTGGTGTGATAGCATTTGGAGTGCCACAGTTTAGAAAGAAATCATGGGAAACAGAGAGCTTTGAGCAGTTGCAAGTGTCCATTTATTCCATAACAGAACTAACTAGAACCAGCCCAAACCAGCTGGGCTGACCGCTAGTGACCTAACTCAGTTACTGTAACAACAAGATCTAGATCTACAACCCCAATACACAACAGCTGGCTCACTTGTTACAAGGGAATCCTACCTGTTGTGTGTCACCAGGCTCTTAACACTTAATATTCCTTAAGGCTCTTGAGGGCCCTTCCAGCTCTATGATTCATTAACTACTTAGCTTCTCTGGTGAAAGCAGGCCAGTCACCACTGTTAAGGAGATCAGAAAGCATTACTTTGAAATAGATGGCAGTAATTCAGATTTGGGCAGCACCAATCCTACACCTGACAGGGCCAGCGGAGGCCTTGTCACTGCAAAACCCAGAGAGGCACCAAGGGCGTGGTAGCAGGACAGGGAAGTGGGGGACAGTGAGAAACAAGAGTGCTCAAAAGAAGCCAGACTCCCCAGTATTTAGCTTCTGTACCATCGTTCAAGTTCTGGATCACTACATGGTGGTTTGGCTCACACACGGTTCATCAGACATCACAGGCCTGAGTTATAACAATTCTGTCCCCTCTAGTGCCCTATGTTTATTAGAGTTAGAATTCCAATTCTTTCGAGTCCCTTCTGTGAGAGTATTTCAAAGTGAGTCACACACATTAAACAGGGAAGGATTTAGCACTCTTTTTGCACTGAGGCAGGCAGGAAGTTGAGAACCAGAGCCGAAAGAGTTGTGGTGATCAGTGCTTGCTCTCCCTGCTGCCATGGTAGATTATAGAACCCAAACCCATGCCTGGGGAAGATACCCAGCAGTTCATGTGTGAGTTCATGAGGCTGGTGAGCTAAATCTTGAAAGTATCACACAGAAAAAGGCTTGATACTGAATTCTGTTTTAACACACAGGTTGTAAAAAGAACATAAGAACGGTCACACTGGGTCAGACCAAAGGTCCATCTAGTCCAGGATCCTGCCTTCTAGCAGTGGCTAATGCCAGGTGCCCCAGAGATAAAGAACAGAACAGAACAATTAGCAAGTGATCCATGCCCTGTCACCCATTCCCAGCCTCTGACAAACAGAGATAAGGAACACCATTCCTGGCTAATAGCCATTGATGGATCTATCCTCCATGTATTTTTCTAGGTCATTTTTTAATCCTTTTAAAGTCCTGGCCTTCACAACATCCTCTGTCAAGGAGTTCCACAGGTTGATTGTGTGCTGCATGAAGCAAAAACTCTTTTTTGTTTTAAACCTGCTACCTATTATGGGAAGAAAGTAAATTACTTTTCCTTATTCACTTTCTTCACACAAGGCATGATTTTATAGACCTCTATCATATCCCTGCCCCCCTTAGTCTCTTCTTTTCTAAGCTGAAAAAGACCAGTCTTTTTAAGTTCTCTTGATAGGGCAGTTGTTCCAACCCCTTAATCATTTTTGTTCCCTGTGTATAATTTCTCCTCACTTCTTCCCTTACTATATTACACACCATCCCATTTTGCTGTTGCTGCTACCCCCCCCTACCATTACAACTTATCTATTCTGGGAACCTCACATAAAGAAACCTTTATAGGTGCCCTTATATATATATATATATATACTCATCATGAAGAAGCCAGCTCAGGTGTGCTCTGGGTGGAGTGATGCCTCTCTATATAAATTGGGATTCAAGCCTTCTCTACCTACCTTTTAAAAGAAAGGTTCAAAAGGTTGGGGGGTGGTAGTGGCTTTCCTCAGGTGAAGAGTTTTCCTCCCTGAAGTCCTGTTTAAGACAGAGGGTTTTCTGTGCTTAAAATAAGCCAAGATTTCTTTTTCTGTGATTACTGCTTCATATGCATCTGGTAGAGGGATAGAATGTCCCTCCAGCATTCCTCTGCAGGTGGGAGAATGGGGGAAATGGGGAATAATCATAAGGGTAAAGCTCCAGAGTGCTATGGAAACACATAAAACCATCAATGTAATTCTGCAACTGTGTACAAAGGGGTAATGCCTTGTCAAGTTTGCAAGTCAGAAGGCAGCCTGAGCATGGAATTCGCCGGTGCAGCTAGGGAGACCTGTTCGTTATCAAACTATTTCCACAGGGGTTCAGTGTCTCAAGGCTGCGCTCGGAGACCACAGCAGGAGCGCGGGGCGACAAAAGGGGGCCTGTATTCTCCTTCACGGTGGGTGGCAATTCAAAGAGCCGTTCACAGGCGCAGCAGCTGAAAGGTTTAATGCAATCCCAGGTTTTCTACACAACATGAGGAAAGCCAGTGCAGTGGTGAGTCAGACCTTGATCAGCCTGTGAATGATAGCAAGCCATTAACTCTACTCTGTACCATGAAGTGGATTTGGGATTTCTGTCTCCAAAGGAGCAGGATGAGGCTCCTGATGAAGATAGGAAAGGATGTGGCTGCATTGGAGAAAGTCCAGCGGAGAGCAACAAAAATGATGAGGGGGCTGGAGCACAGGACTTATGAGGAGAGGCTGAGGGATTTGGGCTCATTCAGGCTCCAGAAGAGAAGAGTGAGGGGGGATTTGATAGCAGCCTTTAACTCCCTGAAGGGAGGTTCCAAAGAGGATGGAGGGAGGCTGTTCTCAGTGGTGGCAGATGACAGAACAAGGAGCAATGGTCTCACGTTGCAGTGGGGGAGGTCTAGGTTGGTTATTAGGAAAAACTATTTCCCTAGGATGGTGGAGAAGCACTGGGCTGGGTTCCCTAGGGAGGGGGTGGAATCTCCATCCCGAGAGGTTTTTAATTCCTGGCTTGACAAAGCCCTGGCTGGGATGATTGAGTGGGGATTGGTCCTGCTTTGAGCTCGGGGTTGGACTCGAAGAGCTGCTGAGGTGTCTTCCCACCATAGGATTCTGTGATATTTTGGCCCCCCTCTATGACACAGGGTCTTGTCCAATACAAACAAGCCTCGAACTCATCTTGTGTGGCTCCCATGTGCAGTCTGGAGGAGGTGGCACTGCTTCACCAATTGTTGTGCTTCAGCCACCTTATCTTTTGAAGCCCTCTGCTCATGCCCATTGCTCACACATCACTGCCCTCTCCCTGGCGTTGGCTAAGCCCATGGTGAGCTGAGATGTCAGGTGCTAATTTTATTTCAACGTTACCAACACTGCTGCAGGTGTGTGCATGGGTTAAGAGTGAATAGATACAGTGCCAATCACTAGAACTTCTTCTTAGCATATGTGCAAAGTGCATTCATCACCAAATGAGGTCTGTTGGTTGGATCATTAACTTCCCTGGCCTGGGCCAGGTACTGACAGAAAAGTGACGTGAATACTGATCTATTCTCCCCCTCCCTCGCCCCCCGCACCCTCTAGCTAGAACGTGGAAATACATAGCATAGGTCCCTTGTGCCTTGATCCAATAAAAGTTCTTGTGCTTTGCAATGGCTTTCTCTGTGCAGTGAGCTACATCTAACAATTACCTCATCCTCCCAACCCCGTTGCTCTGTCTCTTCCATCTTCCAGCCTTCCTGGCATCTCCATTGTTGCTCCCCCAGGGCGTTTACTCTGCTCTTTGCTCTATGTCAACACACTGCCTAGTTCACACTTCAAGTCCTCAGCCAAAACTGTAACAGGATAACTCTTCTCAATTCACTATACATTCTTCTCAATTTATAGTGGATACGGCAGTTGTAGTATTTGTATGCAATAAAATCCCTCAAAGATTAGGAAGAACATTCTGGAAACCCCCAGCGAGGCATTTTTGTTTCTTCAGGGGCTGTGATTGTAAGTGGTGGATTGTCGGAGGGCAGTCACGAAATCTACTATGGCTACGTCTACACTGGCGCGTTCTCACGCAAAAACTCTTTTGCGGAAGAGTTCTTGTGCAAAAACTCTTCCAGAAGAGAGCGTCTACACTGGCATGTGCTTTTGCGCAAGAGATGTTCTTTTGCGCAAGAGCATCCATGCCAGTGTAGACGCTCTCTTGCGCAAGAAAGCTCGGATGGCCATTTTAACCATAGGGCTTTCTTGCGCAAGAAATTCATGTTGCCTGTCTATACTGGCCTCTTCTGGAAGAGCTCTTGCGCAAAAGGGCTTTTTCCTGAACGGGAGCGTCAGAGTTCTCGCGCAAGAAGCCCTGATTTCATACATTAGAACGTCAGTGTTCTTGCGCAAGACCACGCGGCCAGTGTAGACAGGCAGCAAGTTTTTGCACAAGAGCGGCCGCTTTTGCACGAGATCGCGCCAGTGTAGACACAGCCTATATGTTTGGGAGAGTCTGTCTGTCTGTGTAGCTGTGTGTCTCTGTTTGTTCAAGAACTTCTCCTAAATGGTAAGAGCGAGGGCCATCAAATTTGGCACACAGCTTCCTCTGATCATAACTTTGGAGCAAGGTCAGGGTTTGGTTGGGCCAGGACAGTGGGATGTGCCTGGAATGGGATTGCTTCTCAGAAAACTATATAGAAAAGAGAGGGAATCACCAGGCAGGTAGAAGGGGCAGGCTAGGGGCATGGCCTCCCTCTAGCCTGGCCCAGTGCCAAGCCTCCCAACCACCCTTTAGGGAGCATGTGTGTGGAGGGGTCAATCTGAACCTCCCTCTCACGACTCATCTGGGAACATTGCTGGCTGTTCCCTTCCTCAGGGAGCAAGAGGAAAGCGCTCAGTTTTCTCCATTCCTCACTCTGGCTGGGAATGCAGGGGGCAGACAAACCTGGACCTGCTCCAGGAGGGGGCTATACAGCCTACCCTTGGCTGTGCCTACTGGTTTGAGCATTGAGTTGCTAAACCCCGGGTTGTGAGTTCAATCCTTGAGGAGGGCCATTTAGGGATCTGGGGTAAAAATCTATTAGGGATGGTACTTAGTCCTGCCATGAGGGCAGGGGACTGGACTAAACTCAATGACCTCTCAAGATCCCTTCTGGTTCTATAAGATAAGTTTATCTCCATATTTTTTTTTCTCACCTGGTCCCCAAGCTGCTGCAGGGAGAGTGGACTGGGGTTGTCCTCTCTGCCCGATGCAGCCTGCATCCTGCACCCCTCCTCCTCCGCCCTGCCCCAGAGCAATAATTTAAATGAAGAAAAACAAAAGCCAGTTAAGGACCTGAGCAATACTTTGCATCGGAAAAAAGAATGAAACATCTGTACGGGTATTAGGCCAGCTGCCGACAAAGTGTTTACAAATTGATGGCTGAGTCTCACATTTTCATGGCTTGGCTTTGCCTCACCAACCATTACAGATGCGGGTGGTGGTCCTAACCTCTGAAGTCTGGGAAGCTGAAAGAGCAGGGACTGCTGTCCTAGGGTGGCCATTTTGATTTCTCTCTAAGTATTGTTTGCTTTGGATTCGGATTCGCTCTCTCAATATTTTTATGCTCACTTATAGCAATCACAGGATTTAGTGAGACACTGCATGTAACAACTCCGGTACCAAAGACTGACGTCAGCTCTTGCTATCTTCTCCTTCTCCCATCATAAAAAAAACTAATAAGAACATAAAAACAGCCATACTACATCAGACCAAAAATCCATCTAGCCCAGTATCCTGTCTTCCCAGAGAGAAGGAACAGAGCAAGTCATCTTCAAGCGATCCTACCTTTGTCACCCATTCCCAGCTTCTGACAAACAGAGGCTGGGGACATCGTTCCTACCCACCCTGGCTAATATCCATTGATGGACCTATCCACCATGAATTTATCTAGCTCTTTTATGAACCATGTTAAGGGCCTGGTCTTCACAATATCTTCTGGCAAGGAGTTCCACAGGTTTACTCTGCATTGCATGAAGAAATACTTCCTTTGGTTTCTTTAAAACCTGCTACCTATTAATTTCATTGGGTGACCCCTAGTTCTTGAGTTATGGGAACAAGTAAATAACTTTAACTTATTTACTTTCTTCACAACACTCATGATTTTATAGAGCTCTATCATATCCCCCTTAGTCTGCTCTTTTCTAAGCTGAAAAGTCCCACTTTTATTAGTCTCTCCTCATATGGCCACTGTTCCAAACCCCTAATCATTTCTCTTGTCCTTTTCTGAACTTTTTCCAATGCCAAGATATCTTTCTGGAGATGAGGCGACCACATCTGTATGCAGTATTCAAGATGTGGGCGTACCATGGATTTATACAGAGGCAATAAGATAATCTCTGTCTTATTCTCTATCCTTTTTTTAAATGATTCCTAAATTATAACACATAAAACAGCTTAACACTAGCATAAAGATACAGCACCATCTGTTAGTGGGGGTGCACTCTACACTGATCATTACAGTATTTCTAGATCCTTTCCAGATAAGAGGGCTGCATGCATCAGGAAGTTTTTATCACATCTATAACAAACCAATCAAGTGATAACTGAGCTGTTGTCATGAAGGAAATGTATTTCTGCTCTATGCAAAGTGTATTTGTAGCTTATATACATTCTGTTGGAGGCCTCACATCTTATAGTTTACTTAGGAATCTTTGGTCATTTTAATGTTTAGAACATACACAGATATTCTAGCTTTTCCTGTGGTGTTCAAAGGAGGGGAATATAACTGACAACTGTAAAAAGAATAAGCTAGACATTCTTAACACATAGAATCATAGAGCTGGAAGAGAGCTCAGGAGGTCATCAAGTCCAGCCCCCTGCCCAAGGCAGGACAAATCCCAACTAAATCAACCCAGCCAGGGCTTTTTCAAGCCG
This sequence comes from Rafetus swinhoei, assembly GCA_019425775.1. NCBI lineage: Eukaryota > Metazoa > Chordata > Testudines > Trionychidae > Rafetus > Rafetus swinhoei. The sequence goes on from CM033443.1 coordinate 6,269,302, forward strand.
AGACTTAAACACCTCTAGGGATGGAGATTCCACCCCCTCCCTAGGTAACCCATTCCAGTGCTTCACCACCCTCCTAGTGAAATAGTTTTTCCTAATATCCAACCTGGACCTCTCCCACCACAACTTGAGACCATTGCTCCTTGTTCTGCCATCTGCCACCACTGAGAACAACCTCTCTCCAGCCTCTTTGGAACCTCCCTTCAGGAAGTTGAAGGCTGCTCTCAAATCCCCCCTCACTCTTCTCTTCTGCAGACTAAACAAACCCAAATCCTTCAGTCACTCCTCATAGGTCATGCACTTCAGCCCCCTAATCATTTTGGTCGCCCTCCGCTGGACCCTCTCCAATGCATCCACATCTTTTCTATAGTGGAAGCCCCAGAACTGGACACAATATTCCAGATGTGGCCTCATTAGAGCAGAATAAAGGGGAATAATGACATCTCTGGATCTGCTGGCAATGCTCCTCCTAATGCAACCTAATATGCCATTAGTCTTCTTGGCTACAAGGGCACACTGTTGACTCATATCCAGCTTCCCATCCACTGTAATCCCCAGGTCCTTTTCTGCTGAACTGCTACTTAGCCATTCCGTCCCCAGCCTGTAACAATGCTTGGGATTCTTCTGTACCAAGTGCAGGACTCTACACTTGTCCTTGTTGAACCTCATCAGATTTCTTTTGGCCCAATCCTCTAATCTGTCCAGGTCCCTCTGGATCCTATCCCTGCCCTCCAGCATATCTACCACTCCCCCTAGCTTAGTGTTATCTGCAAACTTGCTGAGGGTGCAATCCATCCCCTCATCCAGGTCATTAATAAAAATGTTGAACAAAACCGGTCCAAGAACAGATCCTTGGGGCACTCTGCTAGAAACCGACCGCCAACCTGACATCGAGCCGTTGATCACTACCCGTTGGGCCCGACAGTCTAGCCAGCTTTCTATCCATCTTACAGTCCATTTATCCAATCCATACTCCCTTAAGTTGCTGGCAAGAATATTGTGGGAGACCGTATCATAAGCTTTGCTAAAGTCAAAGTATATCACATCCACTGACTTTCCCATATCCACAGAGCCTGTTACCTCATCATAGAAGCTAATCAGATTGGTCAGGCACGACTTGCCCTTCATGAATCCATGTTGACTGTTCCTGATCACTTTCCCCTCTTCCAAGTGCTTCAAAATGGATTCCTTGAGGATCCTCCATGATTTTCCGGGGACTGAGGTAAGGTTGACTGGTTTGTAGTTCCTGGATTGTCCTTCTTCCCTTTTTAAAGATGGGCACTACATTTGCCTTTTCCAATCATCCGGGATCTCTCCCGATCTCCATGAGTTTTCAAAGATAATGGCCAAAGGCTCCGCAATGACATTTGCCAACTCCCTCAGTACCCTTGGATGCATTAAATCTGGGCCCATGGATTTGTGTATGTCTAGCTTTTCTAAATAGTTCCTAACTTGTTCTTTCCCCAGCAAGGGCTGTCCATCTCCTTCCCATCCTGCGTTGCCTAGTGCATTTGTCTGGGAGCTGATCTTGTCTGTGAAGACAGAGGCAAAGAAAGCATTGAGTACTTCAGCTTTTGCCACATCATCTGTCACTAGGTTACCTCCCTCATCCAAGAAGGCCCTCACACCCTCTCTGATCACCCTCTTATTGCTAACATCCCTGTAGAAACCTTTCTTGTTACCCTTCACATCCCTTGCCAACTGCAATTCCAATTGTGCTTTCGCCTTCCTGATAACTCCCCTGCATTCTCAAGCAATATAGTTATACTCCTCCCCTAGTCATCTGTCCAAGTTTTCACTTCTTGTAAGCTTCCTTTTTGTGTTTAAGCTCACCAAGGATGTCCCCGGTAAGCCAATCTGGTCGCCTACCATATTTGCTTTTCTTGCTGCGCAGCGGGATGGTTTCTTCCTGTGCCTTTAATAAGGCTTCTTTAAAATACTGCCAGCTCTCCTGGACTCCTTTCCCCTTCATGTAAGCATCCCAGGGAATCCTGCCCATCAGTTCTCTGAGGGGAGTCAAAGTCTGCTCTTCTGAAGTCCAAGGTGTGTATTTTGCTACTCTCCTTTTTTCTTTGGTCAGGATCCTGAAATCTACCATCTCATGATCACTGCTTCCCAGGTTGTCACCTACCTCTACTTCCCCTACTAGTTCCTCCCTGTTTGTGAGCAGCAGGTCAAGCTGTGCATGGCCCCTGGTCGGTTCCTTCAGCACTTGTACCAAGAAGTTATCCCCAACATTCTCCAAAAACTTCCTGGATTATCTGTGTACTGCTTTATTGGTCTCCCAACAGATGTCAGGGTGATTAAAGTCACCCATGAGAACCAGGGCCTGGAAGCTTCTCTCAGTTCTCCAAAGAAAGCTTCATCTACCTCATCCACCTGATCTGGTGGTCTATAGCAGGCACCAACCACAACATCACTCCTATTGCTTCCATCTCTAAATTTAACCCATAGACTCTCAACAGTCTTTTCTCCCTCTAAGTACTGGAGCTCCGAGCAATCATACTGCTCTCTTACATACAATGTAACTCCTCCTCCTTTTCTCCCCCGCCTGTTCTTCCTGAACAGTTTATACCCTTCCATGACAGTGCTCCAGTCATGTGAGTCATCTCACCAAGTCTCTGTTATTCCAATCAAATCATAGTTCTTCGACTGGGCCAGGGCTTCTAATTCCTCCTGTTTGTTTCCCAGGTTTCTTGCATTGGTGTACAAACACCTTAGGTAATCAGTTGATGGCCCTGCCTTCTTCATCCGAATCAGGGGTCCTCCTTTGCTGCTTGTTCCTCCTTGTGATTCTTCCCGGTGTCCGACTTCCTCACTTACCTCAGAGCTTTGGTCACCATCCCCCAACGAACCTAGTTTAAAGCTCTCCTCACTAGGTTTGTAAGCCTGACCCCGAAGATGCTCTTTCCTTTCTTGGTTAGGTGGATCCCATCTCTTCCTAACAACCCTTTTGCCCGGAACAGAGTCCCATGGTCGAAGAAACCAAAGCCCTCTTTCCGACACCACCTGCTCAACCACACATTTACTTCCTCAATTCGATGATCTCTACCCGGACCTTTTCCTTCAACAGGAAGGACGAGAACACCACTTATGCTTCAAATTCCTTGATCCTTCTTCCCAGCGCTACATAATCTGCTGTGACCCACTCAAGGTCATTCTTGGCCGAATAGTTAGTTCCTACATGGAGAAACAGGAAGGTGGAGCGATCCAAAGGTTTAATCACTTTCGGAAGACTCTCGGTCACATACTGAATGCAAGCTCCCAGTAAGCAGCACACTTCTTGACATAGCACATCTGGACGGCAGATGGATGACTCAGTCCCTCTTAGGAGGGAGTCCCCGACCACCACCACCCATCTTCTTCCTTTGCTGAGGAAGACACACTTCAAATATATTTAATGATATTTAAAAGCATAGAATCATACACCTCCAGAAGTCATCAAGTCCAGTCCTCTGCACTCACAGTGGGACCAAGCACTGTCTTGATCATCCCTGACAGGTGTCTGACTAACCTGCACTTAAAATCTCCAGTGATGGAGATTCCACAACCTCCTAGGCACTTTATTCCAGTGTTTCACCACACTGACAGTTAGGAAGTTTTTCCTAATGACCAACCTAAACTTCTCTTGATGTAATTTAAGCCCATTGCTTCTTGTCCTAGCATCAGGATTTATGGAGAATAATTTTTCTCCTTCCTTCTTATAACAGTGTTTTAGGAACTTGAAATCTATTATTTCTCCTCTGAGTCTTCTCTTTTCCAGACTAAATAAACCCATTTCTTTCAATCTTGCCTCCTAGGTCATGTTTTCTAGACCTTTAATCATTTTTGTTGCTCTTCTGTGGACCTTCCTCAATTTCTCCACATCTTTCCTGAAATGTGGTTCCCAGAACTGGAAACAATACTCCACCTGAGGCCTAATCAGCGCAGGGTAGAGCAGAAAAATTACTTCTCATGTCTTGCTTACAACACTCTCAATGCATCCCGGAATGATGTTTTACTTTTTCTGCAGCAGTGTATTTAGCTTGTGGTCCACTCTGACCCCTAGATCCCTTTCTGCGGTACTCCTTCCTTGGTAGTCATTTCCCATTTTGCATTTGTGAAACTGATTGCTTCTTCTTAAATAGAATACTTGGAATATCATCCTGTTTCCCTCGGGCTGTTTCTCCAGTTTGTCCATTTTGAATTACAATTGTACCTTCCAATGCACTTACAGTGCCTCCCAGCATGGTATCATTTGCAAATTTTATAAAAGACTGTGATAGGTCCAATCACAGGGATCTCCTTGGGTCTGTCACCTGGTGTGTTGATCATGCCTTCTGGGGTGCCACATCACCCTGTCCTGCTGGGACAGAAGCTTTTGTCTCCCCCAATGAAGGCACAGAGTTGGGGTAACAGCCCCACAGTAGAGCAACAGAGACACAGAACCAGCTCATCACTGGGAGGACTCAGCTATAAGGCTATTAACAGCACCAAGAAACATAGCCCCAAACAGGACCAAAACCCCAAATAATTCTTTCTTGCTATGTATAAAAGTTTTACACAGAAAGTTCATAAACTCAGCCTTCTTTATCAATGGAAGAAAGACATGCACAGTGGTTGCTTCTCCTCAGGGACAATTATTTACACTGAGCTTGCTAATAAACAAGTGTTTTTTATTAAGTATAAAAAGTAGGGTATAAATGATTTCAAATGAAAACAGACAGATCAAAGTAAGTCACTAAGTTAAAATAAGCAAAACATGCCAGCTAATGCTAATACATTAAGAAAGTAGATACAAAAACATATTCCTCACCCTAGTTTTTATCTCCAATGCAGTTCTTCACAGGCCAGAGTTGATCTTTTCTCTGACTTTAGTCAATCAGCATCTTTTGTATCCTCTTCAGGTCGGAAGGCAGCTTCAAAGGCCAACTGAAGACAGAAGCCTCGTTGCTTTCCATTCCTTAAATAGACTTTCTCCTGGGTGGGAATGCTTTGTTTAGTCTCCTCATCCCCAAGGGAAGATACCACATTCAAGATGGATCCTAGTACCAGGTGCAGGGCTGGCCTTACCATGAGGAGAACTGAGGCGGACACTAGGACCAGAGAATTGAGACCTTTCAAAGTTTTGGCCCAAGCGAAGGGGCATGGGGACGTCATCTGGGCTCCCCAACTCAGGTGCCAAAATGTTGTGGGCCAGCCCTGACCAGGTGGCCTGGTCACATGTGTTCGTGGGGCCAACTGCAGTTTCAGCTGACAGAAAAAGCAAAACCATTTACTGATCGTTACTTTGAGTACCAGGCTATTCAGTTTCCAGAGTGTCAGTAATATCACAGATTAGCACATTTAGAATTATAAACAGATCTGCATTTCATATTTCTAACTTCACATATAAGAGTGATACATGCACAGAAATTGAATATACACATTCAGCAGACTGTAACTTTAAAAATATGTTACATGACAGATTTTGCCTAAAGCATCTTTGAGTTATGCATATTCATACTCATAAGTCAATTTTCATAAAGCCTGGGAAGTGTGACAATTCGTTTCCATGTCATTATCTAAATCATTAACTGGACCCTGAACTGATCCCTGCAGAACCTCACTCATTATGCCCTTCCAGCATGATTGTGAACTGCTCTTGGGATTGGTTATCCAAACAGCTATGCACCTGCATTATAGTAGCGCCATCTAGGTTGCATTTCCCTAATTTATTAATGAGGAGATTGAGGCGATTATGACAGATTGTATCAAATGCCTCACTAAAGCTTAGGTATACCACATCTACTGCTTCCCCCTTATCCACAACGCTTGCTACCCTGTCAAAGAAAGCTACTGGGTTGGTTTGACAAGATTTGTTCTTGGCAAATCCATGCTGACTGTTGCTTATCACTTCATTATCTTCTAGATGTTTGCAAATGGATTCCTTAATGATTTGCTCCATTATCTTTCCTGGTACAGAAGTTAAGATGACTGGGTTGTAACTCCTTGGGTTGTCCTTTTTTAGATGAGCACTACATTTGCCCTTTTCTAGTCTTTTGGAATCTTTCCTGTCTTCCATGACTTTTCAAAGATAAGAGCTAATGGCTCAAATATCTCCTCCGTCAGCTCTTTGAGTATTGTAGGATTCAAGACCCTGGTGACTTGAAGACATCTAAGTAATTTTACCTTGTTCCGTCCCTATTATAGCTTCTGAACCTATCCCATTTTCACTGACATTCACTATGTTAGGTGTCCTAATCGCCATCAACCTTCTTGGTGAAAACCGAAACAAAGACGTCATTAAGCAAACATGTAGAACTGCAGGTAACAGTGGATTCTGTGTTTACACCAACCCATGGTTCAAGCTGGCAGTACGGCAGCTCATTACATGGTTTTCCTTTTGTTTAGTGTATGCTGTTTGAAGTGAGTTTTGATTGAAGAAAAGTCATTTCTGGAGGTCTCTGTGGTATTTGCAAAACAGCACTGCTGACAGTTCTCATCCCAAGGAGAGTAGAGGAATCATCAAGCATCAGAAATACTGGAGCCAAGTCAGCTGTGTTCCCTCAGCCTTGGGTTTGGGGCTGGATTATGCCAGTCATAAGTCCATCAGACATCTACACTTTTTCAATTTTTAGATCTTTTGATTGAAACCCTCCCCCCCAAAAACCCCCACTTGTATGTGACATAAAGCTGTAAGTTATCATCCTGTATCCCATTACAGGCAGGCAGACAATTTCAAGAAGGCTTTCTTATCCCTATTCAACACAATGGGCTATTGACTCGGGTGCCTAATGATGGCACGAAATCATGTACATCATGCTTATGTCCCCATTATATCAGAGGAAATATCCAGGTGCTCTGGGGTTGGAGAGGAAGACCGAGAAAACAGGAAGATCTTGGGTATGGCATGGCTGAGGTTTTCCCCTCCATCTTTGTCCTTTGTTCTGATCCGGAAAGTGAGAGAGGATGGAACAGGTGGCTTGAGGAAGTCTTCCTGCAGGCTCAGAGATAAAGCAGCGATGTGCAAATATGTTCTGGACAGCTTGGTGTTGGTGGAATGAAGAGTCAAGGCACCATGGATGAGGGCAGCGTGATGAAGACACGGACGTTCATGTACTGAAACAGACTGGACAAATGAAAGCAAGCCAGATGACATGCTTACATTTCTGGACTGTAGCCAGTCACATTTGCTTCCTCGCCAGACTCCCCTGATTAATGGACTAGGTTTAGTTGACCTGTACTTTCCACAGTCCAACAGTGAGCAGCAGAAGACAGCAGAGAGACATGCTAGTTCTGGCTGTATATTATACCTCGGCACCAGTACACCATACAGGGCTGTGTCTGTATTCAGTGTGCGCAGTGGTCATGAACCCCAGTAGGCATTCTGATTCAGACAATAACATATGACTCTAGGCTTACAAAGGGTGAGTGGAAAGCAAGAAGTATTGACAAGAGATGTTTCAGTGGTCAGTATTCTTGGGATCATATAGCATGGAACGAAAAGATGGTGTTTTGATTCTAGCACTGGGCTGGAACTCAGGAGGTCAGAGTTTAAAAGTTCCATTCTCTGCCACAGCCTTCCTGTGTCACCTCAGCCAAGACACTTAAGCTCTCTGTAGCTCAGTTCTTTATCTGTAAAATGGAGACACTTTTTCTCCCATCTCTTGTCTATTTTGTCTGCTTATGGTGTGTGTTTCAGAGGACAGGCCTGTGTGACTTTTTTACAGCGCCTACCACAATGGAACCAGATTAATAACTGCAAAATTGGATATTTTTGCTTTGAAGGGTTATTTTGTCTCTCAAACCAATGTGGCTTCATTGATGTAGCTAAGGATAGCATTGGCCCTATCAGTCATTTTGAAATTGCCCTGTCACAGACTGATAATCGGATCCTCTCTTGTAGTGTGCGTAGGTGTTATGGATTTACAAATGTTTCTGTTCATTTCCTGGTAGAAAGCAGCATTTGCGAAAGTCAAGGTGGGTGAACATTAGCAATCTCTGGGCATGTTTTCGCAGTGCTGGATTATATACTGTCAATAACACCAGCTGGGTTATGACATTTGACATTTTTTTTCTTTTTAAGTACGGTAAATGTGTTGAACTATGGGGGGGAAGGAGAGAGCTATCGTGAAATCAACTGAATAAATGACGCCCGCTATACAGGTGTTATAATTTCAGCTTCACTGTGTAACTGCATGCAGATGTGGTTGCCTCATCTCAAAAAAGGTAATATCTTGACATTGGAAAAAGTTCAGAAAAGACAAGAAAAATTATTAGGAGTTTGGAATGGCTGCCATATGAGGGGAGATTAATAAAACTGGGACTTTTCAGCTTAAAAAAGAGGAGACAAAGGGGGGATATGATTGAGGACTGGTGTGGAGAAAGCAGATACAGAAAAATTATTTACTTGCTCCCATAATGCAAGAAGGAGGGGTATGTCTACACTGCCACCCTAGTTCGAACTAGGGTGGTTAATGTAGGCATTCGAACTTGCAGATGAAGCCCGGGATTTAAATATCCCGGACTTTATTTTCATGTTCCCGGGCGCGCCATTTTTAAATGCCCGTAGTTGAACTCCTGCCACGCGGCTGCGTGGCACGGACTAGGTAGTTCGAATTAAAGCTCCTAATTTGAACTACCGTTACTCCTCCTGCAATGAGGAGTAATGGTAGTTCGAATTAGAGCTTTAATTCGAACTACCTAGTCTGTGCCGCGTGTAACAGCAGGAGTTCGACCACGGGCATTTAAAAATGGTGGCGCCAGGAACATGCAAATAAAGCCCGGAATATTTAAATCCCGGGCTTCATCTGCAAGTTCGAATGCCTACATTAGCCACCCTCGTTCGAACTAGGGTGGCAGTGTAGACATACCCGAGGGGTTGTCCAATGGAATTAATAGATAGCATATTTAAAACAAACAAAAGGAAGTACTTCTTCACACAATGCAGTGTCAACCTCTGGAACTCCTTGCCAGAGGATGTTGTAAAGACCAGGCCCTTAACATGGTTAAAAAAAGAACTAGATAAATTCATAGAGGATAGATCCATCAATGGCTAGTATTAACCAGTATGGGTAGGAAGAGCGTGCCTGGCCTCTGTTTGTCAGAGGTTGGGAATGGGCGACTGGAGAGGGATCAGTTGATGGTTACATGGTCTGTTCATTCCCTCCGGGGCACCTGGCTTTGGCCACTGTCGGAGGACAGGATACTGGGCTAGATGGACCTTTGGTATGATGCAGTATGACCGTTCTTATATTCTTATCCATTCCTTTCCATGCTTCTCATATTTTTCTTTTCACGCTGTATCTCTGCCCCTTGAATTTTGAAACCATGGCTGTCTGACTGGTGAGCTCCCACTCAACTAGTTCAGTAGAATCTCACCAGCCAGGCAGTCCTGGCTACACAATTTATCCACAAGGGATGTCTTCAATAGTACAACGGAAGACAAAAAAGACGTGCAAAGCTTTAAAATTCTCCCAACCGGGATAAATAGCTGGGAGAACCTGAAAATGCCTTTAGTAAGTTTTGTGCACCCGGAGGGTTTTTTTTCTGTGTGCGTTTATACGTTCGAACCAGACTTCTCGGCTAGGGCTTTCAATACTCAATGACGCACTGCAAATAAGCAATGCAGCCATTATAGCTTTTATCACCGTCCTAATGGAAGCTGCTGATTAGAGAAGCCTTTTTAAACTGTGTAACGGCCCAATTTAGGTGACGGGGACTTTTGTTTACTTCCAAGGAGCAATTTATCGGACACAGGTCAAGAGATAATCTGCACAAATTCCACTCTCTGTCTCATGGGCTTTTCAAGGCTTACGAGTCTTCTAGTTTTCATTTCCAGCAAAAAGGGACGGGGTCCTTCTAGGGGGCTGGCAATGGGATGCGGCACTTCCTTCCTGACGGTAGAGCTGGTACCCGCTGAAGACAGGTAGGAGAAGGTAGTGGTTGATGGTAGGGAGCAGTCTGGCAGCCCCCAGCAGCTTCCCCGTGGCTGGAGCTGGCACCTCCTAGGTGGGGAGCATAAGGTAGCAGCTGAAGTTAAAGTTGAATGGTGGATCCTATGTGGCCTAATGGGTAAGGCAGCAGCCAACAGAGCTGGTAGTTGCAAGTTCAAGTCCCTGCCTTCAGCCTGCCTTGGGAGAAGCTAGCATGTACATAGGGTAGGGGAGTGGAGTGGAGTGAGTCTTACAGTGGCCCTAAGGCTGTGGGTTTGAGTCCCCAAGCAGCCAGTGCCTCTGCATTGATGGGTCAAAGGTAGGCCAGGTTAGTGTTATCAACAATGTTTCATCCCCAGTAAAAATTGGGATTACTCTTCCTGCTGCAATCAAGGGGGCAAAAGACATAAAGAAAAGGTGTTCCTGGTATCTCCCAGCCCCAGGTGTGATTATCAAGCAATGGCTCCTTATGGCCTATTTCAGGGGTGGCCAATACAATGGTGGCAGTTTGCCAGAGTTGGCTGCTGCTGCTTTATTTACCTGCGTCTCTGCAGGGACAGGCAATTGCAGCTCCCATTGGCTGGGAACGGTGCTCTGGGGCCAATGGGAGCTGTGATCCCTCCCACCCGCGGAGGCAGTGTGGGGGCCTGCCAGGGGCTGATCTTGGCAGACCGGATCTGGCCTGTGGGCCGGTATTTGCCCATCCCTGGCCTGGCCTACGTGAATGAAATTGGTCTAGTTACTGGGGCCCTTAAGCGTCCATATAGCACCGCTCTTCCCATCGGACTCTCCCCATTGGAGTTGGCAATAAGGGCTGGAGTTTATGGTATTTTGTTCTGCTCCATGAAAATCAAGGGAAACAAATCCAGTGTGTTCAACAGGTGAGCTTTATTGCAGTTCATTCTCAGATTCAATGACTGGTAACAAGAGATGTGCAAACAACAAGCAACCACTACCCTAGCAAGGCATGGTACAATGTAATTCAATGCGTCCTCCATGCAAACATTTCACAAGGTGGCAGAATAGGGCCCTTTCCTTTTCCTGGAGCATGTATTATTACGTTCATTCTGTGTCACTGTCACCCCAGTCATGGGCGGGGATCCCATTGTGTTAGGCACTGTACAAACACAGAGCAAAAAAGCCGCCCGTGTGCCCAGGGGGCCTGACAGACGTGCCAGGCCCTTGAGCAATGTGTGTGGGGGAGCAGCTCCATGCTCTGGGGAGGGGAGGAGCCTCAGGCAGAAGGGGCGGGGCTGGGGGCCAGTAGCCCTCAGCGCTGCCCAGAGAAGGCCACATGGTGCCTTTTTCTCCTCCCCCCAGCTAGCCCTTAATGCTGCCTGCAGAGTGACGCATGGTGCTCTGGTGGCGATTTAAAAGGTCTGGGTCTACAGCCGGCTGGGAGCCCTGGGCCTCCCTGGCAACTGCCCCCTTCGCCCCTCCCCCTCTACCCGTCTTCCCCCCGTGGATAGGCCTGTATATGCCAAACAGCTTACAATCTAAGAACAAGTCAAGAGACAACATAGGGATGCAGACCGGGCAGTACAATGAGACTATGTTGTCCACAAGAGAGGCAGTGTTCTCAGCACACCCGCGGCCTCACCGTTGTCGTGCTCTTGGTAGGCATTGTGGAAGAGGAGAGTTTTGAAGAAGGAAAATGTCGGGGGGGTTTTGGATGTTTATGGGACGCTCTGGCCACACACCAGGGACAGCCTGGGCAACAGCACGGTGAAAAAGCAAAAAGCAGGTGACGGAGATGGGCCATCATGAGCTGATGGAAAGGAGAGGTCAATATCTTGATAGTGAATGGCCGATGAGCGCTAACATTGGCTTAGGTGAAGAACTGCCTTGAAAGCGAAGACATGTAGTTGATGGTGGGTATGACAGAGAAGTAGGAGGCAGTGGAGGGGTGGAATGGGAGGACTGACATGGTCAGAGGGAGAGATGAGGAAAACGACACTGGCTGTAGCCTGCGGAATGCCTCTGAGGATTGTAGAGAGAAGGATATTGCAATATTCAAGATGCAAGATAAGGAGGGTCTGGATGACAGTTTTCGGTGCATAGGTGGATAGGAAAGGCTGGAGGTATCACATAGAGCAAATCAGGGAAGTCCTGATATATTCTGGATGCAAGACCGGAGAGAGGTCTGAGTCAAAGAAGATTGCAGGCCTACGTGAGAGGAAGGATGGTGGCATTGTCCACTATGGTCAAGAAAGGAGGTAGCCAGGAGAGCTTACCAGGACGGGCTTGGAGTCGGGGGGAAGAAGCTTGAGAGCTGGTTTGTAGCCTCGTTGAGCTTTTGAGGACAACTAGACACCCATGAGATGTCAGACAGCCAGGCCGAGATTGTCATTTGGACAGAAGGAGACTGGTCTGAGGTAGAGGTAGATCTGCTAGTGATCCACACAGAAATGGTAACTGAATTTGTGAATGAGATTATCCAGAGAGAAGGCGTGCAGGGAGAAGAGAAGGGGACCCAGGAGAGAGATCTGTGAACCCCCTGAGAAACTGAGAAAGGGGACAAGGAAAATTTTGGAAGGCCGTGATTAGAAGTTGGAGGAGACCCAGGAGAGGACTAAATCATGGAAGCCAAAGAAGGACAAGGTTTCCCAAGGAGGAACACACTTGATTAGGTCAAGGGCAGCTAACGGGTCAAAGATGAGGAGGACAGAGCACTGGTTCTAGCTTGAACTAGGAAAGAGTCCTTAGAGCCATTGGTGCCAGTGATTTCAGTGGTGGGCCAGGCATGGTTCTGCAATGAAACTGGTGGGCAGTGACTCATAAACAACAAAGAGATCCCATGCAGGAACAGCAACCCGCAAACACTTGACTGTCACTGAAACCCTTAACCAGCTTGTCTAATACGTGCTCTGGTGACAGCTGTGCATTGAAAACTGACCTTTGGATAATTACAGATGACAAAAATAATTAGGCCTAAAACAGATCAGATAGGTTATATTTTTGTAATAGATGTCCTATTATTTATCCAAGGTCACGTGCTGAACGACTTGGCAGAGACGAATGTTACAAGGAACCCAAGGAAGACTTCAGAATGTTGTCCGGTATGTCTACACTACAGAGTTTTGTTGGAAAAATGGCCTTTTTTCCAACAAAACTGCAATTGCATTCTTCCACAAGAAAATCGAAAAAACAGAGGGGGTTTTCCGGCATTTGTATTCCTCATTCTACAAGGAAGAAGCCTTTGTGTGAAAGAGCTCTTTCGCAAAAAGGCATGTGTGGACGGGGAAGAGGGAGTTCCTTCAGAAGAAGAGGAAAGAGGAAAAAGCACAGGTGCCCTGGTGGCCATCCTGTCCATAGCAATCACAGCTGACATGCGAGAGAGCGTCCATTGAGTCTGGACTCTCTCTTTCGAAAAAGCAGATCGATTTTTTGATGCACTTTTGCAGTGTGGATGCTCTCTTTGGGAAGAAGTTTTTCCTGCCTAGCTAGCAATACGCAGAGCATTCTATGAGTCAGAGAGATCTAAGGTCTACCATACAGGCGGCAGTCGGAGCCCCAGGCCCTTAAAATCACTGCTGGAGCCCCGATGGTGCACTCTGGGTGGAGCAGAAAGGCCAGCTAAGGGGTGCGTCTACACAGCAAAGTTATTTTGGAATAATGTCTGTTATTCCGAAATAACTATCCGAGCATCTACACAGCAATTTTGAAATAACGGATGGCTTATTCCAACTTCTGTAAACCTCATTCTATGAAGAATAACACCTATTTCAAAACAGCTATTTCGAAATAAGGCGTGTGTAGACGCTCCACTTCTGCTCTTTCGAAATAGCCCCTCACCGGGACCATTCTAACTTATTCCTCCGCAGTGCCTCCTGGAGCTCTAAATTGAAATAGCACGTCTACATTAGGAAAGCCTGCCTCGGACTAATTTTGAGGCTTCCCTGCAGTGTAGACGTGCTGTTTTGAAATAAGCAATTTCAGAAGAACTATTCCGGAATAGCTTATTCCGAAATAAATGTGTAGTGTAGACGTAGCCAAGGGAAGCTATCCCCAGCCCACCCATTCTACCTGAGACCCTGCCCCTTCTTGGGGCATGGAGTCAGCTCCCCCCATCTTTCCCAGGGCCCGGCATGTCTGTCGGACACCCTGCTTCTACAAACTCATAAAGCTGGCACTCCACGTCACTTTTGTGCATTTTCCTCACTGTGCCCATTCCCTTCCCACACACCCACCCCCCTCCACTCTGCACATTGAGATGTTTGCGTGAGAAATATCTCAGAGGATTATCAAGCTGAAACGCAGCTCCGCTGGCTGCTAGCCACAATCAGGCCATGAAGCTATTGACTGCCTACTTATTTCCATATTGACATGGACACGGGCCCTTTTAAAGAGGGGAGTTGGTACCCCACCCAAGGAGATCTCCTAAAGCACTGCGCCCAGAGATACAGAATTGGCTACTCTGTAGCTGGTTTAATTAAATGGCCATTGAAGGTGATGTAAGTATCAGACTCCTCGCTGTAGATGCCGTTCTCCCGCTCTCGTTTGAACATTCTCACCCAGACCTCATCTCCTTCCCACAGCTCAAGCATGAGACTTTGGCTCTGCATAATGCTCCGATCGCTGGGCTGGGCGTAGAGGATGGCCACCTCCTGGTTGTTCTTCATTAAGTGCAGGTAGGTCTCCTTGAAGTTCCAGGTGTGGACGTTGAGGTTGAAGAAGTAGATCCCGGGCACGTAGCAGAAGAATTTCCCGGTGAACATGCTGAAGTGTTGGTAGAGGTTCACAAACTCCGTATCGAAAGTGACATGCTGGAAGTAATCCGAGCTATGGAGGGGTTTTCTCCGGCCCACAGAAAAGGCAGCGTAAAGTAGCTTGCAGGAGTTGCCTGGTGGGCCAACGTGGCCTTTCTGGCCTTTCTGTCCGTGAAAGCCGCGTAGCCCTCGTTCCCCTTCCTTTCCTGACCCTCCGGCAATCCCCTTCTCTCCCGTGTCACCCTTTTCACCTGTGATCACAAAGGGAACGGCAGTTCAAACATATGCGCACACACGGCACAGAGACATCTGGATGGAGACAGCCGGCATCCCAATTAGTAAAATAACACTTTCTCAACAGGTGTACTGGGAAATATTTGTCATTACCAAAGCACATCTAGAATTCAATTCAGGACATTCTTGGCATGCTACTAGGATGCCTATGCCATATAGTAGCCAGACAACAAAGAAGAGAGCTTTCTCTGCTATGTTAGGGTACGTCTAGACTACAGGCTTTTGTCGACAGAGGCTTTGTTGACAGATACTGTCGACAAAGCTTCTGTCGTCAAAGAGTGTCTAGACTACAGCCAGTTCTGTCGACAAAGCAAGCCGCTTTGTCAACATGAGAGTGTAGACGCAAAGGACAGTGTAGATGCAATAACGCCTTCTGTCAACAGAACTCTGTCGACAAAAGGCGTTATTCCTCAGAGAATGAGGTTTACAGCCGTCGACAAAACTGCCGAGTTCTGTCGACATTATGTCGACAGAACTCGGCGGTAGTGTAGACGCAGGTATAGTTTTGTCGACAAAAGTCCACTTTTGTCGACAAAACCCTGTAGTCTAGACACACCCTTATAGATTCATAGATTCCCACAGGAAACAGGATGTGGCCATCGAGGGTGGGCAGTTTTACGTTTGCACAGATCAGGGCATCCAAGAAACTCCATAGGCCGCTAGGCAAGGCGGAGTGTGTGGGATGGGAGAGGACCTGGTTTGCACCCCTGGAAGGGGCGGGGCCTTGGCAGAAGGAATGGGGTTGGAAGAGTCAGCCCTCAGCACTGCCTGGATGGCAGCGCACCTCCCCCCAGCCCTCAGAGCTGGCCGGATCATGTACCGATCCAATAGTGGCTCAAAGGGCCCAGAGCTCCGACTGCCACTGCCCCCACAGCGATAGCAGCCAGGAGCCCTGGGCCCTTTTGAATCATCGATCCCCATGGCAACCAACCCCTCCCCCCTGCTCCCATTGGCGGGTCTGGACCAGATTATTGGAAGAATTAAAATGTAAAGTTCAAGCATGCATGGAAATGTTGCCAGAGATAGAAGGCTGGAGTCCTACTTTTTTCACTAATGGAGCAATAATCAATGTTAATAGGAGAGCTGGATGGATAGCAAGGACAATTATTCATGGACCCTTTGGTGGCTGCTATGTAGGTTGGTTGCTAGGATTGTCCATACCTCTTCCTTCATGTCAACACAGTTTTTGTTGTTGTGGGTCCCCCTATTCACAGAAAGTGAATTTTGACCCCCTTTGCTGAGGGATTTATGATTTAGGAGACCAATTACCTAGTGTGAGTAAGAGGGATGACGGCAGAAGCAAAGGGCTAAAAACATGGGATGAAATCCAGCCCCATTGACTTCCTTGTGCAGTCATCATAGGTCTGTGAACCTGGCTTGTGTCGTTACCTATATACAGTTGCATGCATACAGTCTTTCTGTGGCAGAGAAGGGGGGAATGATGGCAAAGAAAACAGAATGTCCAAGTTTAATAGAGGTTGAACCTCTCTAGTCTGGCAGTCTCTGGTCAGGCAACATCTATGGTCCACCATGATTTTAGTGAGCTGGATGTCCACCTTTCAGGGCCAAGTTTCCCGCAGTCCCATAAAGTTTGTTTATAGCCACCTGTCCTGGTACTCAGGGTTCTGTGCTGTTCTTTAGCTCTAATTTATCCCTACATGTCTTCTAAGAGCCCAACAAGCAGTGGAAGTGCTGGTCATGCTGCTAGACAAAATGGACCTCCTCTGGTTCAGCAAATTCTCTAGTTTGGCACCAGTCAGGCCCCGAGGGTGCCAAACTAGAGAGGTTCAACTTGTAGAGTCATGTCTTTTAATGCCAGAAGGAATCATAATTATCATCTAATCTGACCTGGATACCATAAAACCTCACCCAGTCATTCCCAATCACCCTCATAATTTCTGTTTGAGTGACACCATATCTTTTTAGAAAGTTATTCAGTCTTGATTACAAGACGATACATGGTGGAGAATTTTCCATGTCCCTAGACATGTTGTTCCAACAGGTAATTACCCTCTGGGTTAAAAATACAGGCCTGGTTTCTAGTCTGAATTTGTTTAGTTTTAGCTTCCTGCCATTGGACCTCATTCTGTCATCTGCTAGATCACAAAGCTGTCTGCTATCAGGCATCTTTATCACATACCAATTGGCACGGCCTGGGACCAAGTTACCCCCTGACCTCTTGGATAAATTATAAAGCTGTTTTGCATCTCAAGACATGGGTGTTTTCCACCCTGGAGGAGGAATGTGGCATGTGAAGTTACGGTAAAATTCACGTGGTCCCGGTCTTGACTCACCTTTCAGGATGGTGATATCAATTGTGGGCTGGATTTTGGGGAGTGAATAGGCCGGGTTGCTGCTCATCCGAACGTATCGTGAAGAGGCTACGGAGACTGGCTGTTCTGAAGGCCCACAACATCGCACGCATGACAGCCACCGGGTTTCCCTTCTCAGCGAGCCCTTTTCTGGGAAGGTGCCAGCATTCACCGTGGATACCAGGAGCATCAAAAGCACAGCACGCATCTTCAGCCGAGCCAGCTGGAGCAGGAGAGTAATAGGAACGAGTAGTGTGGTGATTTGAGGCCGAGCAATGAATCCCGGTTCACTTCCCTTGGGTTACACGTCTTCATTGTACTGGTGTAACACTTAGAGTTGAGGGACCCATCACAGTAGACACTGTAGACCCACACCCAAGAGAGAGCACGTACCTTAGAGTTTACAAACTCAGCATATCTGAAGAGACAATCAATGGATACAATCTAAGACTGGGGAGATCACGGCCTAACAATAAGATATTATATATATATACATAGAGAGAGAGAGAGAGAGAGAGAGAGAGAATCATAATCATTTGTGGGCAAACCCACTTCCTCAGAGGAGCGTAGGAAAAGAGTAGAGAAAAAAGGGGGAATGCCCAAATTTATAACAGAAAAAGAAGGGAGAGGAAAAAAAACCCTTGGATGGGCTGTTATATTCAACACCCAAATGACATCAAAGCTAATTATGGGACACTTCTAGCCAACTCAATTAGCCTCATTAGCACCTGCGTTACTATTGTAAGGTTTTTCTTTTCCTCTCCCTTCTTTTTCTGTTATAAATTTGGAGGTTCCCTCTTTTTTCCCCACTCATTTCAGGAAGTGGGTTTTACCCATGAAAGCTTGTGATACTATATATATGTGTGTATATATATATATATATATATAATTACTGCATCGCCATTGCCAGACCCATTATTATTTATTAATTACTATTTAATTATTGGTGTACTTAACTAGTACAATGTCTAATTATTGTCATACCAAAAACAAAAACCAAAACAAAAACAAAAGCAAATGCCAAAGGTAAGGAACATAACTCCCCAAAACAAAGAGAGAGAGAAAGAGAGAAAGAAATTGTGATTTCAGGAAAAACCTTCAACCGAGAAAAAAAATCAATCTTTGTTCCAGCTAACCTTGCTTTCGGTGCGTTGTTAGTTAACCCCTGTAAGACAGAGTGTGCTGGCCAAGCAGACTACACTTCTATGACTATATCTGTCTGTTGCTTCCTGCAGAATTCTGTGTAGGTTTCCTATTTGCCTTGCTGAGTATGTCTGCTGGAAAGCAAACCAGCCACAAGGAACGCAGTCATCAGTGACTGATGCTTTGCACAAACACTGGTTCTTGAATTTTAATATTAATTTTTATACAGTGTTGTTGGCAAGTTCCAAAATCCTGAATTGCAAATGAAGAGGGAAGGGAATATAATCGACAGAGGATAGGAGACCAAGCATACAGCTGTCAGTCTTCATACCAAGAAAGGAAGCCGAAACATCACCTTGCTGGGGAAAATCAGAGTTTTTGTCAGTTTCTGAGCGATGACACAGATAGTCTCTAGCTAAGAATCTGGCCCAAAGTTTTGGCAAAAATGATTCCTCTCTCCTGATCTTAAAGGGCATTGAAGTCCAAGAAAAGACTTTTGCTGACTTCTGATCAGGCACTTCACAAACTCTTTAGTACCACTGCAATTTGTACTGGACTATGAGGGGAAAGTGGGAGAAGTGATGAATGGAGGCTCCAGCGATGGAAAACATGCCCACGCCAACTACCAAACATGATAAACCAGATTATTGCGTCTACACTGGAAATCTCTATGCCTTTCCCTCTAGAGAATGGTATGCAACAGATTTTCAGAAGGGCTGTCCTGGCACTTTCTAGGAGACATTTTTTCTGGGTTTTTTTATACAGTCCCCAGCTGATCCCAGACTCCACCCAGCATTTCAAAGTGGAAGCACCTGCGTGGAGCCTGGAGTCAGTGGGATTTCCCACTGGCCCTGGGCTCCACGCAGCATTCGAATTTTGAAATGCTCCTGGAAGGGGTGGGACCTCAGGAGGAAGGGACGGGGCTGGTGCAGCTGCCTCAGTGCCACTTGGACCATGCTGTGTCATGTCCCCCCTACCTCAGCGCCATCCAGAGTGTACTGCCCAGGGCTCCGATGGCTGATGGTGATTTAAAGTGCCCAGGGTTTTGACCTCTGTCACTTGGAATTACTGTGCCCTGGAGAAGTTCTCCGCTTGCCCCTCCCCTTCCAGTCGGCAGGCCTGGATATTCAGCACTAATTTAATTGCAGCAAAAGTTGAAGGTTTTCTCAAGGTCTTGGCCTTTTAGTCAGTAACCTTGGGGCTATATTGTAGGACACTGTAATGTTGATCTCAAAGTATTGATCTTAGGAGACATAATTGCTTATACCTATTTTTAATATCTTACTGCAGGACTCTCAATGTTTTCATAAAAAAATTTTGAATGTGGATGGAGAAGAAAGATTCACAAATGGGGAGATGTTGACCCTGGTAATGAAAGTACACTGTTCTCACTGGGGAGAAGAATGGTAGTTAGAACCAAAAGGCTTAACATGTTGTGGTTTTTTTCTGTGTATAATGATCAAACTTATCAGCTCCATGACTCTTTTTAAAGTCTCAGAAAAAAAACCAATGTTCTGGCTCTATGCACAGTATCACATGACTGGGGAAATCAACTTAGTCCATGTTTTCTTCCATGATCTGTGAAGATTAAAAATCCTAGCATTTAGCTAGAATTTCCTTTTTGCTATGAAAAAAACCCACAGTCAACTGAGAGAATCATCCATCCATAGACTGAACCCATTAGAAGTAAGCAGAAGAAAACATTCCCCATATGGTTCTTGCATTCTCATGAAGCGTAGCCCACTATCACTGGAAATAGTACAATCAAGATTGGATTTTTTTAAAAAAAAGAATCTACTGTAGTTCAGACGAGAATTCATTCTGAGGAGTCCGAGAGTCGTCTTTATGGATGATCAGGCTAAATGGTCACAGTGGTTCCTTCTGGACTAAAATGTAAAAATTGATTGACTCCAGGAAATCCATTTTCTTTCTGTCTTATGATCTTTGGGCCTAACTTAGGTTTTCTGCTGTGTCTCTCTGTGTGTATGCCACTGCTCTCTTCTGGATGGAATTTTTAGGCCTGATGTAAAAGTAGACACCTGTGAACATGGGGGTATCCACTCCGACAGTGTTGGGCCAGAGGGCTACAGGAGGGTGGTGGAAGGGAAATACATTAGCTCCAGATTAAACAGGTCTCTGTTCCCAGGGTAAACTAGCAAGGGCTAACCCAGAATCCTCAGGAACCTACTACAATCAATCAGGGCAATCAGGCCAATTGAAACACCTGGAGCCAATTAAGAAGTTTCCAGAGTTAAGAGAGTCTGATGAGTCAGAACACCTGGGGCCAATTAAGAACCAGTTGAGACTGGTTAAAAGAAGCTCCTCTGCTGTTATCTCAGGATGCACGAGGAAGGAGCTGATGAGACTATGTGTAGGGGAGATTCTGGGAGGAGAAAGTGCAAGCAGGTACCAGGAAGAAGAGCCTGCTATAAGGAAGTTTCTGGGGAGGGCTATGGGGAAGTGGCCCAGGGATCCGTAGCTGTCACAATGTTACCAGAGACTTTACACACAGCTGCTATCGTAGGGTCCCTGGGCTGGAACCCGGAGTAGAGGGCAGGCCTGGGTTCCCCTCCTTCATCAGCTTCCCATTTCAGCTCAGGGAAAAGACTGGTTTTGGTCCAGGGGTTTGCCCTGGCCTGTATCAGTTGGAGGGGCCACAGAGACTATGAAGTTTGGTTTCCTCTCTTTTCCTCAGGCTGGCCAATGATGAGAGTAACTCAACAAACAGCAAGATGGTATCTACACTGAGGGCTGCTGTGAGCCTCTGAGGCAAGCAATCCACCTGGAAGCGCACGGCCCACTAAGGTTAAGGAGGAGCTATGTCACACCCCTTTGCATGCGCGGGTATCTGCATCCGCAGATCTCAACACTGATATCCATGGCTCATTTTTGTGGATATGGATATGGATACACATACACATTGGCTACGTCTACACTAAGAGTTTTCTCTGCAAAAAATATGCAAATGAGGGACTCATTTGCATGAGTCGCAATCTCATTTGCGCTGGGAACCCGACCACAAAAACGGATCAGCAGAAAATATGCAAATGAGATCACAACTCATACATATGAGTCCCTCATTTGCATATTTTTTTGCCACGAAAACTCATAGTGTAGACGTAGCCATTTTGTATCCAGGCAGGGCTCTCTAAAACAGAATGGGAGAAACCTGTGTATCTGAACGATGCGTGTGGATCACGTGTAGTTAGGTGAGACAACTGTGGTGTCGGAGCATGCATGTGGTTATAGATTGTAACAAGTAGAGAGGAGAGGAGGTGCAAAATAGAGAACTGGGGGAAAGAGGTAAACGGAGGGAGAGGAATAAACCAACCATATAAAGCCACGGTAGAAAATGTGAAAGCTGGAACCCCGTTCAGCATAAAGACACAGAGCAACTAAAGGGAAAAAGGAGCAATGAAGGAAGCAGAATGAGTGACTAAAGGGACATCAAGCACTGAGTTACTGGGACACAATGTTATACGGAGACGAAACAAATAAAAGAAGAAAAGCAAGTCTAGAGATTGGATGGAAAATCCATGAGGAATGTGAAGAGATAAGAAGGTAAAACACAAGCAGATCTGTCCCATCCATAGGATGGTTCAGGGCGGCCGCCACAGGCCCTGTGCTTTGAGGGGGGACCCATGACGGCCACCCCAACCATCCTATGGACAGGATGGGTGCGGGGCAGTAGCAAGGGTCTTCCTCCCCCACCACCCCGCCCTCACCACAGTGGCAGGAGCCGGAGTGGCCCCGGCACTCTGCTCCACTCTGCCTTCCATCCTCTCCCAGAAGGCTGTGCGTGGCTTCACCATACCAGCCGGAAGCAGGGCACCCTGCTTCATTTGCCATCGCCACAGAGAAGCGGAGCACAGCGGGCTGGGAGGGCGGTGCAGTCTCTGGCTCCTGTTGCCACTGTAAGTGCAGAGGTGGGGGCAGGCTGACTCCTGCTACTCTCCGGCCCCTGGTCATCCCCTGGTTTGAGTCATGTGGGGCAAGAAAAAAGGGGGCAGAGTAGAAATATGAAGGAATGTGATGGGTGGAGCAGGGGCGGGGCTTAGGGAAAGGCGGGGTTTGGGGGCGGGGCCTGTGCTGGGAGGGCGGCCCTGGGCCACATGGCTGGGGCAGTAGCTGGGGTTTGCCCCAGGCCCCATGGCCCCCGTGGGGCATCCCTGAATACAAGAAAAGACAAATGTAAAAAAGGGGGAGAGAGCCAAAAGCAGAACAGCTGAGAAGAAAAGAGGTGGAGAGACTTGTATGTTTTTCTTATTAAAGACAGATATTGGGGTCTTATCATACCAAGTTTTTTGATAACCTGTTTTCACTCAACAAGGCAGGTTTTCTGCTGCACATCCAGCTCCGATTGCCATCACCTTCACTGACAATAAAGACCTGGCCATCCGTGCGTCTTCAGAAAATAAATCAAAATCCTGCACCAGAGGAATGTTCGTCCTACTTTCTGATACTGATCTGACATGCTTGCTTGTGTCTAAAATGATATATTAGCTCAACCCCGAATGCCTGGAGACTGTAAGACTGATCTCTTCCCTATTTGATCACCCTTCATGGTACCTCTCGAGAGAGATTCATTTTCGAAGCAGCAGGTCAGAAATAGAAGTACAAATTAGCTTATTTCTTTGCTGTGAAAAATGTTTCCTTGCTGGGAATGTAAGAATCCCAAAATGTCTTGCTTAAGAATTTCTGTTTTCCAACTGAATACAGGAGGAGAAATTCCAGACATGGGATCATTCACACAGTCGTCATATTTCTTAACACCTATCACTGAATGAAAAGGAAAAATATTTCCCTTGTCTGTTATTCTTAGCCTCTGCTTGCTGTAGGCCAGGGTCTCCAACCTTTTCAAGCACGAGATCACTTTTTTAATTCAAGTGCAATCCAAGATCTACCTCAAATATAAATACCCTTACCCCGCCTCCCTCTTGCCCCTTCGCCTAGGCCCCACCCCTGCTCACTCCATCTTCCCTCTCTTGCCCATCCTCACTCACTTTCACCAGGCTGGGTCAGCGGGTTGGGGTGCAGGCTCTGGTCTTCAATTAAGGGATCTGGATTATGAGATGCTCTTGGGACAGATAGTTGGGATGTAGGAGGGGGTTCTAGGTGCAGGCTCTGGGATGGCGTTTGGATGCAGGAGTGCTCGGGGCTGGGGCTGGGGCTTGGGGTGGAGGAGGGGGTTCACGACTGGGGTAGGAGCTCAGGATGTGGGCTCCAGCTGGGCCCTGCTTACCTCAGGTGGCTCCTGGGTGGTGGTTCAGTGGAGCTAAGGCAGGCTCATCCCTGCCCTGGCCTTGGCCCACTCCCTAAAGCAGCCAGTAAACTCCATCCCAAGTCCTGTTGTGCCCCCCGCCCTGTTCTGTGGAGAAAGGATACAGAGTGGGAGGGGGCATCCTGACATCAGCACTCCTCCTTTCCCTCCCCTGCCCTGCACAGAAAGCAGGAGGCTCCCCAAGGGGGAGGGGCAACTCCAAGGCAAAGGGCAGGAGATGCGCAGCAGTGGGTGGAGAGGCAGCAAAATGCTGCACTTGACAGCCTCTTGGCCAAACCAGTCAGGATCAACTGTCAGAGGCTCCAAGATCTACCAGTAGATCCCGATCGACTGGTTGGTGACCACTGCTGTAGGCTCAAAAACAAAGGAAGACTTGCCCAAAATATAGTCCATGGGGTTACAACCTTCCTGTGCAATGACATCTTTCCTTCAATTTTTGCTGCACTTTCAATGATTCTAAAACAAAAGGAGCACACGCCAAACCATGCCAAATCAAACTAAACAAAAATGGGGTTTGGGAGACTTCTTGGAGAGAGGGATCTAACCCGGAGCTGACCTTTTCCTCATTTCAGGAAGCTCGAAGCAGAAGGTTTAAGTCTGAAAGTGAACTTTCAAAACTCAAAAATTTTGGACTTTTAACTCTGATTTGTAGCTCAGTGTTGCAGATGTCACAAGTTTAGAGAGCTCTGGAGAAGTATCTGAACTCTTAGGGTACATCTACACTGCAACACTATTTCAAAATAACTAGCGCTATTCCGAAATAACTTAGTCTGCGTGTACACAGCAGGCATTTATTTCGAAACAGTGTCAAAATACTGTCAAGCTGGAGGACTTCTAACTCCGACTCCTGTAACCCTCATTGTACGAGGAGTAAGGGAAGTTGGAGGAAGAGTGCTCTGTTTCGAAATAAGTGCTGTGTAGACACTCCCTATTTCGAAATAAGCTATTTCAAAATAAGATACACAATTGACATAGCTCAATTTATGTAGCTTATTTAGAGTTAAGCCCTGCAGTGTAGACACACCTGTAGGGAGTTTGTCCATAAAATACCCAACTTGTAAACCTTTTGAGGTTTGCCCTTCTTGTTTTCCTTGCACGTGTGAGAGCTATGTTCCCTGACAGTAGAAGTAACCACACTATGTATGTGTTGGCACTGATATTCCTCATTTCAAGAGCTCCACATATTTTGATCTGCACATTTTCATTAACGAGTTCTTGCTACTTTCCCGGGATGCTTCCTCTCAGCTAATTTGATTCCAAATAGGCAATTTCAACCAGAGAAGAAAAATCTCTTTCTCTCCTGATAACACTCCCAAATGCCCTGGTCTGGACCCAGGAAGCTGAGCATTAGCACGCTCTGACTTTAAACCAAAAACAAACAACCCTGAAATGTTCTCCCACAATGGGCAGAATGAAACTTGTTTGGATGCTAATTGGCAACATCTTGAAAATCTTTAGCAATTAAAGTGGGAACTTACAAACCATGAAATGATTCAACTATGACCCTTGGGCTTCTGTTTTAATTCCTTTTTCTTACAGTCTCGGTAAATCAATAAAAAAAAATAACAGGAAAGTGGAACCTTGCTGCCTGGGAGACCCCACGATGGATCCGGGGACTCCAGATCAATTCAGTGGGCTTATGATCAGGCTCCGTATGAACATAGTAAATGTGGCTATGACTACACTAGAGCTTTTTCTGCAAAAACATATGCAAATGTTCCGGAAAAAATGCGGAAGAACGGCTCTTGCGCAAGAGGGGGTTTTTGCGCAAAAAGGAACTGTGTAGATGGCTCCTTTTTGTGCAAAAGCCTCTTGTGCAAAAACTGAGCCTCATTAATTATGCAAATGAGGCATGGCAAGAATCCACGCTTTGCCTCATTTGCATAATTCTTGCACAAAACGGGTGCAGACATAGCCTGTGTCTGTGTTGGCTTTGCTATAAAATCTGACCAGACATCCGGCAGGAACCCGTTTCGATACACTAAGAACCTGAGCCTGCTAGATGAAAGAAACCTTTGGCAAGGATTGAAGAGGCCTGGTTTGCCCTTCTTGTCACTTTTCCTCTCCCCTTCTGCCCGTCTGACTAGGATGACAATGTCAAATACCGTCAGAAGCTGTTCCTTAGGGTATGTCTACACTAGCCCCCAGATCGATCTAGGGAGGCTAATGAGGGCGACCGGAATTGCAAATCAAGCCCGGGATTTAAATATCCCGCGCTTGATTTGCATGTTCCCGGCTGGTCGCCATTTTAGAAATTGACTAGCCTGAAGTAACTGCCCACGTCTACACACGGCAGTGAAATGGGATTCTGATTTAAATCCCTAACTCGAATTAGCTGGTATTCCTCCTGCAATGAGGTTTACCAGCTAATTTGATTTAGGGGCTTTAAATCGAATCCGCTTCACCGCCGCGTGTAGACGCGGGCAGTTACTTCGGCTAGTCAATTTCTAAAATGGCGACTGGTTGAACATGCAAGCCGGATATTTAAATCCCGGGCTTGATTTGCAATTTCGGTCACCCTCATTAGCCTCCCTAGATAGATCTAAGGGGCTAGTGTAGACGTACCCTTAGGTTTTTCCAGAGCCGTCCTGGCCATAGGATGGTTTGGGGCAGCCACCCCAGGCCCTGCACCTTGGGGGCCCCTGTGGTGGCTGCCATAACCGTCCTATGGGCAGAATAGTCCCCTACATCAAGGTTAGCTTGTGGGGCTCAGGACAGCCTCGGGGGTCAGGCCACGGCACTCACCACTGGCAGGAGCCACAAGAAGTGGAGTGGGAAGTAGGTCCCAGTCCCGTCCCACTCTGCGCAGGGAGATGGTGGCAGAGCAGAGCCAGCTGTAGGAATGCCCTGCTTCCCATGGCTCCTGACACCACACTAAATGTGGGTGGCCCCAAGCCCTGCTGCTGCCCTATGCCCGGTCCCCTCAGTAATCTCCCACCTACCCCCATTGCATCTCTCAGGGAAGGGCTGCAATATGGTCAGAGCAGGGGGTGGGAAGAGGTGGGGAAGGGGTGGATTGTGGGCAGGGAGGGGCCGGAAGAGGCAGGTGGGGGCAGTGCTTGGGGCAGGAAGGGGCTGTCCCGGGCCCCACCCCAGGGGCAGCTCTGTGTATTTCTGTCCAAACCAGAGTAGGAAGCACTACACTCTCATGAGTGTCTCCCCCCTGTAGCACATTCAACAGATTCTGCGAAACGTGCCCGCACATTTGTGTGCATCTGCAAACAGAACTTGAAATCTGAAACTTCCTTGCTGACAACCGAGCTTCCTTACCTCAGGGGCAAAGCAAGTGTTCTACAACTGGCCATAGAGAGATTTGATTTCTATTACGATTTTGACAGATAACAAGGTTTATTTTTGAAAGTGGGAGGTATTTTTATTTCTATCCATTTAAATTTCCAAAGTTGTCCAAAATAGGGGGGGCTTAAGCAATAGGATTTAAGCATTTTTATTTTTATCAATTTAAAAAATAGTTGTGGGAAATGCGAGCGGGGTGTCAGACAATTATTCTTGAATGACAGCAGACATCCAGGTTGCTCTCTGGATAAGGTCATACCATTCATCAAATACCACAGGATAACATTGAATGCGTTTATGCAGCTGGGTCAGCTTTAATGACCAGCTGTTTCTTTTCATTCTGGAGGGGAGGGTCACACACAGGGGCTAACGTCTGTCTGAACCTAGCTTTCTTAAAAAAATAATTAAGTGAATGCCATGCAAGGAGAGTGTGTGTGAGGCGGGGGTGAGGGGGTTGGGGTAATAGACAAATTAACAGCTCATACTCTTCCAGTCTGACCATTCTGTTTGGTTTCTCTGCAAGCACTATTTGAAGCCATGGGAGGGGTGGATGGGCACAGCCCGCCCACTTCTCAAAGCCCCTTCCCCAGCCTTGCGGGCAGGGCCGGATTAAGGGGGGTGTTAGCCGGGCAGCTGCCCGGGGCACCAACCTATGGGGGGCGCCTGATGGCAGCTGTAAGGGGCGCCGGGCACCCGGCCGTGCGGCGCCCCTTTGAGCTGCCATCAGGTGCCGCACGCCCGGGGCTGGGGGCCACACGGCGCCCCTTAGAGCTGCTCCGTGCACCCGGGGGCGGAGCCGTGCATGCGTCGTGCGCCTGCTGCCCGGGGCGCAGGAATGGCTCGAGCCGGCCCTGCTTGCGGGAAGGGCGACTAGACCCAGGCCCAACTAATTTCGGGGGACAAAGGATGACAAAAAGGTCAGGCAAGTCAGCCTGGGGAAAGGGGATTGCTTCAGTAACAAGATGGGATGTGTCTCGTGGTTAGGGGCAGGGTATTCTGGAGACTTGGGTTAAATTCCTGACTCTGGACCAGACATTTTGGCCAACACTTAATCTAAACCTGTGCCTCAGTGCTCCATCTGTAAATGGGGACGGTACTTTATTTGCTCACCCAGGTGTTGTGGGCTCAGAATTGGAAGGTGTATGATGAAGGCCAGGTTAGCGGGTAGGTCTGTTCTTGAGTCCCAGCATGTCTGATTCACTTTCTGCTAATATAGTCCCTTCCCTTTACTCCTAGATGTCTCCTGGCCACTTAAAAAAAAAAAAAAGAATTCTGAGATTACTTCTCCTTTAGCTTACCGAGCATCTTAACCCATTGCCCGATTCGCTGAGAATAAACACCCTCCATTAAAAACCCCGTAGCTGATTTACAGTAAAGATTCCTCTTGTATGGGAAAGTTGGAAAACACACAGTGATTTGTTTTTCTGCAGGCTTTTGAACCGATCCAAGGATGGAATCCCCATCAAGTAGCAGAAATGTGCATTCTCCTCTACCTTTTTTAACCTTCTGTCGTCTTGGAAATCCTCAAGGTTGGCTAACAGGTTCCCTGCTGCTGGGGGTGGAAATGGCTGGCAGCAAAGATCTTCCGAGACGTTATATTGTGAACACTGGGCTCTGTTGGAAGTTATTTGATTTGCTGAAGGGGCTAAAATTTCTTCCTGGATGATTTATAATGCAAAGGCTTTGCCACTCTGAGGTCCACAAATCCCAGCAGCTCAGCAATTTCTTCTCTAAGGGGGGATATGACAGAGGTCTATAAAATGATGACTGGTGTAGAGAAAGTGAATAAGGAAAAGTCATTTACTTGTTCACATAACATAAGAACTAGGGGTCACCAAGTGAAATGAATAGGTAGCAGGTTTAAAACAAACAAAAGGAAAATTTTCTTCACACAGTGCTCAGTCAACCTGTGGAACTCCTTGCTGGAGGATGATGTGAAGACCAGGACTTCGGCAGCATTCAAAAATGAGCTAGATAAATTCATGGAGGTTAGGTCCATCAAGTATCAGAGGGGTAGCCGTGTTAGTCTGAATCTGCATAAGGTGCCACAGGACTCCTCGCCGCTTTTGCAGGTCCATCAATATTTATTAGTCAGGACAGATAGGAATGGTGTCCCTATCCTCTGTTTGTCAGAGGCTGGAAATGGGTGACAAGGGATGATGGCTCATTTGATGATTCCCTGTTCTATTCACTCCATCTGGGGCATCTGGCATTGGCCACTGTTGGCAGACAGGATACTGGGCTAGATGGACCTTTGATATGGCCGTTCTTATGTTCTCTGTGCAATGGGTGGGCAGCCATTCTTTGATACGATAGCATAGTTCTGGGATAGATTTAGTTTCTCCGCACACATGGAGTTATAATTAACATTCCTGCTGCCATGAATTGATTTACAAATCCAGGAAGAGTAAGATTCAGAAAGGCAATGTGGTTTAAAATACCAATGTGATTCGGAACCTTGTGTCGATGGCCCAATGGTAACTTCCTCAGTTCATGATGTTTTCAAAACATTCGGGGATGAATCCAAGGAGGATTCCATAGCACCATGAGTGGAAGCGAACCTGGGCGAAATCCTTTCACTGCTGCTGCTTATGGCTTCCTCCCTTTGTCTGAAGAAATACAGATACATGCACAAAGAGCTCCTAAGGACCTGAAGCAACCCCGCAAAACTGCTACACCCCAAAAGCTGGGCTAGCTTTGATCTGGCTCTTAACACTGCAGAAGCTTGGATTAGACCCACGCCCACTGGCTGGTTGGTCCCTCCTTTTATAATAGGCTAACCAAAAGGTCAGATCCAAAATTTGCATCTCGACACATTTGTAACCAATTCCTGATCCAAGGGATCAAATAATTCTGTTGTTATGTTTCTATACCAGTGATTCAGATGCAGCGTAAGGAGACATAACTCCTCTGTGATCTAGGGAAAAACACCTGCTTTTAAACCGGATGTCCATTGCCCTCGGGTTCATGAATAATTTCGGGACCTAATCGGTTATTTTTACATACTAAAGAAATACAAATCCCTTTCTAGGTCACCTTTCCCCCGAGCAGTATCGGGAGTGTGCACCCAAGGCTGTCACTGGCTGGGAACATGATTGCAATGACTCGGAAAAAGCCAGGCTTTTTTAGTCTGTGTGACCTTGAAAGGAATCCCGTTTCGGCAGCAGATCCAGACAATGATTCAGCCCTGCCTTGTGGAGCTTGGAGACAAGTTACAGTGAAGTCATAGGCAGAGCAACTGCCCAGATGCAGCAAATTAATGGCAGGAACTGCGCCTAAGTCTCCTTTGCGCTTCTCTGGTGCAAATTTAGCTGGGGGTCGGTGACTCACCAGCAGTAAAGTCAGCTGCTCTTTGGACTTTCTGGATTTACATAAGAACATAAGAACGGCCATACTGGGTCAGACCAAAGGTCCATCCAGCCCAGTATCCTGTCTGCCGACAGTGGCCAATGCCAGGTGTCCCAGACGGAGTGAATGGAACAGGTAATAATCAAGCGATCTCTCTCCTGCCATCCATCTCCACCCTCTGACAAACAGAAGCTAGGGACACCATTCCTTACCCATCCTGGCTAATAGCCATTAATGGACTTAACCGCCATGAATTTATCTAGTTTTCTTTTAAACCCTGTTATAGTCCTAACCTTCACAACCTCCTCAAGCAAGGAGTTCCACAGATTGACTATGTGCTGTGTGAAGAAGAGCTTCCTTTTATTTGTTTTAAACCTGCTGCCCATTAGTTTCAGCTAAAATTGTCTGGAGCATTTGTTTGCGTTTTTCGGCAACAAAAAATGT
This sequence comes from Rafetus swinhoei, assembly GCA_019425775.1. NCBI lineage: Eukaryota > Metazoa > Chordata > Testudines > Trionychidae > Rafetus > Rafetus swinhoei. The sequence continues at coordinate 6,300,020 of CM033443.1, forward strand.
TACCATGGCACAAATGGAGGTGGCGCTGCAGAACAGCACAAATACCCCGCTGTAGATCGTCATGCCAATGGGAAACAGCCAAAAGTGGATACTGAGTCCCCTATAATTGTCAGTTCTCTCCTTCAGCCTGTGATACCTGCCTGCCTGTGACTAATAACAATAGCAGTAGGAACTGTTCACTCCGTTTCTTTCCTTTGGGACCAGTGTCCACGTGGGCAGACATCCAGAACAGATTCAGGTGCCACCTTGCTAATTAACAGAGCACCCTCAGCCAGCTTCATGCCTTGGTACTGGTGGTAGTACGCATCTGCACATGACTCAGTGCACAGAACAAAATTTATTCCGACCATGGATGGAAAAAATTAGAGGGAACACCGCTTGAGACACACTGGTACCACCATTGATTCCTAGCTGAGGCACGATCAAAATTGTTCTGATTCTCCGACAAAGGGGAGAATTCATCGGTGTGGTTATGGCCTCCATGCCTGGCGAGGCCTCTAAGGACAGCTGCTGTGTGGCCCTTCTCTCTTCCATCACATCTGCTCGACTACTGCAGCTGGCAGTCCCCACAGCTCGGGAAGCTTTCACCAATAACAGCAAGCCCAGGCAGTGGAAGCCTGGGTTGTATATAACAAGGTCATCACGGGCGGTGGGTGAAACTAAGGCATGGGGGGAGGCAAGCCTCAGCCCTGCCCCTTCCTCCTGAGGCCACGCCCCTTCTGCCCGAGGCCCTGCCCCTTCTGCCTGAGGCTACGCCCCTTCCTCCTGAAGCCACGCCCCTTCTGCCCAAGGCCCTGCCCCTTCTGCCTGAGGGTCCCTCTGGGCAGCAAGCCCCCGCTACTATAGCTGCAGGCCCCCAAGTCATCCCCCTCTGGAGTGGGCGGTGCATGGCTCCAGCCTACCTGACCCCAGCACATGTAGTAGGTGAGCAACTCCAGCCTTCCTGGCCCTGGAACACGGTGAGGGCAGGCAGCCTCAGCCTCAGTGCAGCTAAGCCCGGGCATCCTGAGGGGACTGGAGGGTGCCACTCTGAAGCAGAGGCGGGCCTGAGCACGGAGTGTGGGCGGGGCCACGCCTGGCAGTTTGGGAAGGCATTGCCTTCCCTTTCCTCTGAGACCCACCGCCCCAGAAGGATCATAATGACCATCCATCCCTTCCCAAACCCGAGGCACGAAAGTGCATTCACGCCTCGCTGCCAGTGGGGACTAGAAACGGTGAGCATGACGTGGGAACAAACCAGAGCCTGTTCACTGACTTTCTCAAAAGGCCGCCCTCTTCCTCTCCCGTATTTTGCATGCGGCAGCAAGCAGAAAGCGAGACACGGTAGCATAACCGCCCCTTTACAGTGACTCATGAGAAGAACCTGCTTGGAATGATTCTCCCTCCAGATCAATATGTTTTTTTTCCCCGCCTGTGCAGATCCAGTCAACTTACCTTGTGACTCAAAAAGCCCTTCTCCTCAGTTTCCTTGCTGTTGCCTAACGAGCTTCATCATAGCAAAGCCCCTGTTCATTCAGCTTTTGGTCCGGTGGCTTCTGCTGCTGTCGCTTCCTCGCCGGCATCCAAAGGAAACAGGGAGTGTCCGCCCAACTTCTCGGGAAACTCAGCAGCTACAGTGGTTGGCAGTGTGTGAGGGCGTTTTCTTTCTGCTTGTTTTCATCCCGTTGTGCTGCACTGGGAGCCTGCTTTCTTGCTTTGCTGTCACCTCCTTAGCGTTCAGAGGAAGCCCGTCGGGCCGCACGGCTCCTCTCACAAAAATAGAGACGAAGAATTAAAAAAAAAAAAGCCCAAATAATATCCACAATGGATCTTTGCAGCCAGGAGGAAAATGAAAGGGCTAGAAACGCATGAAACTAATTACCCTTGCATAGACTCAGCATCTTCTCGGGATAAACAAGAAAAGCAGCTCTGTCTTTTAAGTACCAGTCGCAGTGGGGAGGACAGAAAAACACCCATCCGGTTCTCCACTGGAATCAGCAGCTCCCCTTGGCTTTAGCCAGGAGGTGCTGCCCACAAAGAACAAATCCCAGCATATAAAGAGGCCAGGTTACTTGGATTTCGATGCATGCTCAATGTTCCCTCTAATTTTTCCCATCCACATGCAGAATAAAATTTGTTACATGCACCAAGGCAAGTGCAGATGTGCACCACCAGTAGAAACAGAAGCTGCTGGCTGTGGGAGGCTGTGGGTACTCTGCTAATCAGCTGGGTGACATTTGAATCTCTCTTGGTTGGCTGCCCAAGCGCTCAGTTTACAGGTGATTCTATGCCAGATGCAGGCATTCACCCCAAATTCTCCGTGCAGACATTCCTACCAAATTCTCCAAATTCTTCCTAACATCCAAGAATGCACGATTATCATGTCCCTACAATAATCCCTCGATTGCTAAAAATAACCCCAAATCATTAGTGTGGTAACTAACAACTACAGAATGTCACTCATACCATCTATTGTTCCCAAACTATTGTCAGACCAGACCAGGGAGGGAAAGTGAAGATGGAATAAATGGCATGTGTAAAGTGGCTGAATCTTTTAACTCTTAGTTCCTGGACTGGCTTTTAATTGTACCTGTTTCCTAACAAAGCATGCATCAGGTTTACAATATGGTGATCATAATTATCCTGAAAGGGCAAGGTAATCACACTGGATTTGCTTTTCATCAGGTAATCACCATCATTTCAAATAACTTGCAAGTCAACCCATGGGACTCGATGACTTATTATTCAGCTGTCATTCCCAGTTACATTAAGATAACCCCTTCATTAGAAGTACATCACAGTTGCACAGGGAAGCAAGTTAGGAAATGGCACAATTAAGCTGGCCCAGTCATTCAACTGCTTGCATGTTTTTGTTGAACTGTCCTAAAACAAAAGATGACCTCCTGAGGTCGATTCCAGCCCTAAGATTCCATGATTCTATATCTTAAAAAAAAAAAAAAGTCAGCGTTTAGCAGGAAGGCAGCATGGAACATTTCAGCCCAAGCAGCCAAAGTTTGTTAGAGGGGAACCCCACCCCCACCCCGAAAACAGGGCCTTGTAATGCAAACTGTCAGGCAACCTTAACCATATGCACTGCTACCTGTGCCATCTGCAGTAAATACACTTCTCCTGTGTTAACAGTTTGCTCCAACTTTCTCCTACCCTTTCCCTCCCTTTCTCTTCATCTCAACCTCATGCCATCTACCCTCCAAGCTTTCTCTCTCTTACCGATCCCCCCCATCTCTTTAATGATTCCTCCTTTCCTTTGTCTCTCCGTCTCAATACAGTAATTACTCGTTTAACACGTGCCCACCTAACATGTTTTCACAATACCACGATTTTTTTTTTAAGGAACCTTTTTCAAATAACACAACCTTCCCCAAAATAACACGAAAATCATCAAGTGGCGGAGTACTTCGCGCTGCGGTATAAGTTGGTGAAAACAGTGGTAATATGCATGAGCGGATGAATACATGTGGTCATAGTACTCCTCCGCTCATTCACGTTATTATCTTTGTGTTTTAACAAACCGCGGAGACTTGTGTTGCTAGTTATCTTGTGTTGCTAGATATCAAATGTTGACGTTGACAACCCAGCACCAACAAAAAACTGACTTTGCCATCACGACCTGAAATGCAACCCCTACCTTTTCCATTTTTTTTAATGGGAAAATTGACCCTGCATAGCACGTTTTCGCTTAGCACGAATATTTTCAGAAACGCATCTATAGTGTTAAATGAGGAATTACTGTAATCCCATTGTAACAAATTCCCACCCCAAAAATAAAGAAAGAAACAACCCCTGCACCACTCGAAACACCCCAAAGTCAAGGAACTACCCATGACATTTGCAGCTCATTACCTTGTTCACTCTGCTTGTGTCTTCTCTCCCTTTACCTTACCCTTTGTGGGTCTTGCATGCTTTGATGGTGAGCGCTTGGGGCAGGAACTGTCTTCTGCTTTGTACAGCACCATGGGGTGGCATTTCTGGTTCCTATGGACTATCAAAACACAGGCAGATACTGTTAGGAACAAGCGGCATTCATTACATTGTAATTACATGGTAGTTATTGTCAGTTGTGCAGTGAACTTTGCAGTTACCTGGCCTATTGGTAAATCCAGATGATGTGAGGTCTAACCACTATGCAAATGTGCTGTAATTGTTATGTGTTTGCAGTGTAATTACAAGCACTGTATGAGCCCATGCAAACTAAAATGGTTTGTTTACTGATTTGTGCAGCACTGGGTTAAATTAGTAAAGTTTTGTGTCTCTGGGAATAACAGGTCTTTTGGGGGTCTGGTGATAGGGGTGTCGTAAGATGAAGGCCTAAAACACAAGCCAATCTAGCACAGGCCTGGTCTAAGGCCTGAGGCCTAGCTAACAATGGACAAAACATGGCTAACATAACACAAAGCTAAGCTGTGGGCCAGAGGTAGGCCCCTGCTCACAGAACTTGGCACGAACAAGGTGCAAAACACTAATTGGCAATAGGCCCAGGTGCAGACCAATAATTGGTACTAGTCATAAGTTGAAATCACATGGTACCACCAGCTCATTAAAAAAGACCTTGGTACCCACTCCTCACAGATACAGACCAAGGTTCAGGAAAGGGTCTAAAAATGACAGCATGATGGATAGAGATGAAGTAATCAAACCACAAGGTACAGGGTGATGGGTGGTATCTAAGAAGCGTCAAAGGGTGGTAACTTGACAATGTCAGAGGGTGGCAACGTGACACGTCAGCAGTGAGGTGTGATTTGTTTGTACTTGTATATAAAGTGGTGTCTTAGGGGGATAGTCTTTGGATGACCTAGAGGGCAGTGGAAATTTCCCACTGATTGAGTCAATCCATTGTTACGGGGTACATATGCACAGTGGTTCAGTAGAGTCTACTGACAACTAGGACTGTACTTCACTTAACAATAAACCTGGCCTAGAACCTTCAGTCCTCAATCTGATTTGTGGTCTTTGGGGGCTCTCTTGGGGTCTGCTGTGGAGACTAAGTGCACAAGTCAACACAGCCCACATCACTGAGCAAGCAGCCTTCTGGTTATCATCAGCAGCAGAGCCAAAGACCTGTGAGGACACCTCGGCAGTAATTCCCGACCACTTCCTGAATAATTACAAGGGGATCAGGCATGCCTCCCTGGGGGAAACCCGGTGTGGGGGACCGGTCCAAAAGAAGGAATTGCTTCCGCATCACTTGCTGAGGATGCTGGCTGTGTTTAGTCTTGTAACTGCTTGCTCGGTCCTTCCGCATTCAGGACAGCAAAGTGTGGAATCGTTTTGCGTATGCAGCTCCCCATGAATATTAGGGGGCAGGGCTGCTGTGCATTTTGGTGCCCTGTAATAAAGGAGAACAGTGGAGCATGACATGAGAGGCAGGTGTGGGCTGGAGCGGGGCGGGCCTTTCACCAGAAATATGGCAGCAACCTAGGCTGGTATTTTCCATCGCTCTCTGGAGCAACATTTCTCCAGGCCCAAAGGGCTCCACAAAGACCTAAGCAGTGCAATAAGGATTCCACATTGCCGCAGGTTTACCATTTGCTGAGGCAAACCTCCTGCAGGCTGCAGGCTGCAGGCCTGTTGCTGCATCGCTTCAGTCCGGTTGTTAGCATCATCTGCAGAAGAGAAGAGTGAGGGGGGATTTGAGAGCAGCCTTCAACTCCCTGAAGGGGGGTTCCAAAGAGGATGGAGAGAGGCTGTTCAGAGTGGGGGCAGATGGCAGAACAAGGAGCAATGGTCTCAAGTTGCAGTGGGGGAGGTCTAGGTTGGATATTAGGAAAAACGATTTCCCTAGGAGGGTGGGGAAGCACTGGAGTGGGTTCCCTAGGGAGGAGGTTTTTAAGTCCTGGCTTGACAAAGCCCTGACAGGGATGAGTGAGTTGGGGTTGGTCCTGCTTTAGACAGGGGGTTGGACTCGATGACTCCTGAGGTCTCTTCCAACCTTAGGAATCTATGATCCTATGATAGGCTGTAAAGCAGCGTTTCAGGTTGGTGACCTTTGATACGATGTCAGAAATATTCCCAACTCTCTGTAGTACGAAAGAGTGACAAATGGATCAAGTGCACAATGCTTATCTTATATAACACAATGAGGAGTCCTGCGTCGCCTTAGAGACTAACAAAAATATATAGAATCACGAGCTTTCGTGGGCAAAGCCAGCACTGTCTGCATGATTTGTCTCCATCCGTTTCCATTTGTGATTCATCACCTCTGTACATGCAAACAAACTGATCAGCATGCTAGACTGTGAAGCTAACCCTCGTCTTTGCATCGCAAGTGCTGGATTAAAGGCCCGGAGCCAGCAGTTGCAGTGGAAAAGTGTGACTGGTGCTTTTACAAACCTTCGGAGGCAGGAGAAAGAACACACAATGTGTCAGGGTTATTTTATAGTAAAATTCAGGCCTTCCATTTGTGGAAAATTCCTAGGTTCTGCGAGAATGACTATGTGTGTGTATCTATATATATGTTTTAAATAAAGCCATTACAGCTGGTTGAAATTTTCTAAATTTGAAATTTAAATTTTTCTTTGAAAATTTGCATAGAAATTTCAAATTTGAAGATTTTTTTTAAAGTGAGGGGAAATCTTTGGGGGGTTTTGGGTTTTTTTTTTTCATTTTTGTTTTTTGGTTTTGTTTTTCAACCGGCTCTAGCGAGCATTAAATCTCATAGGGCATCACAGAGATCAATCTATTTTAGGATCTGTGTGTGTTTATTCATTTTCATCCTCAATACCCATATTTCACAGAGCGGATTCTGAGGAAGGCTGAAAAGACATTTTCAGTTCTTATCATCTTCATCAGCTGCTGCATAGGCCTCGTTTACACTGGCATGTTTTGTCACCAAAACCTGCCTTTTGTTGACAAAAAAAGTGAGAGTATGCACACTATAATGCAACTTTTGTCTGGAAAAACACCCACTTTTGGTGACAAAAAAACCTCCAGGCCTGTGAGAGACTTTTGTCTTTTCCCCTACCTTTGTTGTTAACAAAGAGCCAGTGTGGACATTGCTGTTTGTTTTGTTGAGAGAACTGGCTCCTACCCATATCCCACAATGCCTGCCTTGATGGCTCTGCTCAGTGTTCTGTGATCTCTGCTGCCATGCAGGCCTGCAACCCTCCTCTTTCAAAGCTCCCAGGTAAATATCTGACAGCTGAGGTGGTCTACAGCACTTTTGTTGCCAAATCTTCCCAATGTAGACACAGCCATATTAAGTGGCTGGACAAGATCACCTATGAGAACTTTAGTTGCTGAACCAAGCACCTGTCTCCTTCAGCGCTGGTTTAGTTTTGGCAGCTTTCTTGGTATGGAAGTATTCTTAGGCTAGAGGGACAGTGAATTGTGAAGCATGTTTGCCAAGAAATGATGCTACACAGCCAGCAATCACATAGTCGCCCAGAGCTTTGGGGCTGCGATAAGATTGCCAATGATGGACACAGACTAAGCATCTAGTAGTGTCTGAAGAAGCCTAACTGCAGAGCTATTCAGGTGCTGCTTGATCTGCAAGAAGGTTACTCCCAGCGTTCCCTGCTTGTGCGGCTGTTCAGAAGAAATTCGAATGCCACCCAGCTGATTAGCAGAGCACCCAGAGCTAGGTTTGTGTTTCTTTCTGGGGTGCACATTGGCACATTCTTCCGTGCACATAAAATTATTCCACACATGGATGGAAAAGATTAGAGGGAACACTGGTTACGTCTCTTTGGTATTTGACACGATGATGATTTATCTTCAACTGGACTACTGGCATCCCTAGTGCTCAGCGTGTCTTTGCAGCCTCTCTGCTTCCCAGGTGAAGTAAATAGATACAGTGAAGTCCCTTGGTGGCTTACATGAGTCTTCTCCTTTCCTCTGTTATCAGACACCCTGGTTAATATTTGTAACTAATGCATAATTAATACATAACAATGAATTCTGTGAGCACCACGGACCTATGCCACCTACAGTGACTGGTTGTAATACATTTACTAGACACTTGTTCAATGTCTTTACTGGGAAAAGCACAAAAGCAAAGTACCAGAAAGGAGGGATGGGTTTGAGGGTAAGGCACTGGGCTGGAACTCAGGAGATTTGGGCTTAAGTTAAGGCTTTGCCACCAACTGTCTGTGCAGCACTAGACAAGCCCTTTCATCTCTCAATTCCCCACCTGTAAAATGGAGATTATTCTGTCGGTCTTGCTTATTGATTTTTGTATTAACCCAAAAGATCAGTCTGATGACGGAAGGCTCCAACCAAGATTGGAGCTTCGTTGCGCTAGGCGCTGAAAATCACCAGAGACATTTCCTATGCTCTTCAGGGTCGGAAATGTCTCTGGTGGTTTTCAACGCCTAGTGCAACAAAGCTCCAATCTTGGTTGGAGCCTTCCATCATCAAACTGATTTTTTGTGTTAATACAAAACAAAAAACAAAAACAAAAAAAAACCAGTCTCCCATCAATAGATTTCAGGCAACATAAAGGGTGTTTTGTCCCCTGAAAACTCCTGGAGCTTAAAAGAAATTGGCAGAAATAGAATGTGTCTTAGACAGATATTTTGATTTTCTGCCTTTAAGCTTTGTACACAAGGAAAGCTGTTATGGTAACCAGTGTCTGGCATCCGAACAGTTCTCTCCAGACTAAACAGTTCCTTTGCCCACTGAATCGACAGCCTAGTTTTTTTTTCTGAATAATCGTATTCAAGCAAGGTGATTATTTCTGTGTACACAGTTGATTTATAAAGCTTGGCTTTTGCACATGCAGGGGAGCTGCTATAAGAAAAAATATCAGCTTCCCAAACTGTACTCAGCTTGCAGCAAATAAGAAACTCCATGGCTGCATCTAGACTGGCATGATTTTATGCAAATACTTTTAACGGAAAAGTTTTTCCGTTAAAAGTATTTGCGCAAGAGAGTGTCTATACTAGCATGTGCCTTTGTGCAAAAGATTTGCTTTTGCGCAAAAAGCATCCGTGCCCAGTGTAGACGCTCTCTTGTGCAAGAAAGCTCCAATGGCCATTTTAGCCATCGGGCTTTCTTGCGCAAGAAATTCATGTGGCTGTCTACACTGGCCCTCTTGTGCAAGAATACTTGCACAACAGGGCTTATCCCTGAGTGGGAGCATCGGAGTATTTGCGCAAGAACCACTGATTTTGTACATTACAAAGTCAGTGTTCTTGCGTAAATACTCGTGGCCAGTGTAGACAGGCAGCAAGATTTTGCGCAAAAGCGGCCGCTTTTGCGCAAAATCATGCCAGTCTAGATGCAGCCCAAATGTTTAACAGGAATGAGTTTTTCAGGACATGCGTCCATGGGTGTCCTTCCAAAAACTGAGCTCTTCCTCTATGATCTTTTTGTGTGTGTAGAGTTTGGGGAGGCGATTGCAGTGCATTTTACCTAAAAAAAAAAAATCAGGTGAGATTCTATGAGAGACAGCTGGAAAATGCCCATCAAGAGAGCAAGAAAATGTTCCGTTAGCAAATCATCCGATGTTCTCTTGGCTGTCACTGCCTGGCCAGGACTGCTTTCATCTAATGGGAAATAAATCTCTTTCAAGAGGGGAATACACGCGATCGATTATGTTCTGAGATGTTTACGGAGCATGCCAAGTTCATCTTCAATGTAGGTTTTTCCCACCTGGCCTGGAGGACTCAGGCCTGGGTCGCTCACTCTTTCTCCCTCTATCGGACAAGGCACCAGACTCTTAGCTGTACCACTGAAAACAGTCTGAGGAAATTCACACCCTTCTAAAGGTAGGGTTGCCAGGTGTCCGGTTTTCTCCCGGACAGCCCAGTATTTGGGGCCCCTCTCCAGTAAAAAAAAACCCAGAAAATACCGGACATGTAAAAAAATGTGCAGCAACCTTGGTCCCCGTTTTTTTGGGTTTTTTTGCTCAACCAATTTTTTTTCTCCCCGCCGTGTTCAGGATTTTTTGTGAAAGTATCTGGCAACCCTAACCAGAGGTCCAGCCAAAGGTGTAGTCACCCTACTGGTCCTGTCTTTGAAGGATGTACCTGAGGTATGTGTTTGACCTTGTGCACAGGGCTTGATTTCATTGGGGGGTATGTCTAGACTACAGGCTTTTGTTGACAGAAGTTTTGTCCACAGATACTGTCGACAAAGCTTCTGTTGACAAAGAGCGTCTAGACTACATCCAGTTCTGTCGACAAAGCAAGCCCCTTTGTCAACATGACAATGTAGACACAAAGGACAGTGTAGATGCAATAACGCCTTCTGTCGACAGAACTCTGTCAACGAAAGGCGTTATTCCTCGTAGAATGAGGTTTACCACCGTCGACAAAACTGCTGAGTTCTGTCAATGTTATGTTGACAGAACTCAGCGGCAGTGTCGATGCAGGTATAGTTTTGTCGACAAAAGTCCTTTTGTGGACAAAACCCTGTAGTCTAGACACACCCTGGGAACGTGCAGCTTCAAGTAACCTTCTGGTGTGACCTCTGGTGTAGGTTAGAGCAACCCTAGGGAATTCCAGAGGTTTCCTTGCAGTGGATCTCCTCCACAGCCTGGACTAGCCAGAGACATCTGCCATTCTCCTCTAGCCCCACTGCCCCGCCCCCCGCCCAGCAAGCAGCCAGAATCCATCAGTGGTTCTAAACCCAATGTCTTAATGTGAAGGGACTGACCCAAGCAACAGTTTTGTTGTTAAAAACAAACATACCCTGGTTGAGTTTCCTCTCATTCACCTAGTAGGACACCAGATTTAATTGTTAGGTTCATAACATTTGTTTGAAAGGACTGGTGTGGCTCTCTGCTCTATTGTACCGAGTGCCATTTCTCTGATTTGGCATTTTAAAGGCTTTGTCACAGCTCTGCCAGAGACATTTGCTTTTTGGCCTCCGTCGGGGACTCAGCCGTAATGTCTGTAGTCTGGCGGTGTCCATTTTGGAGTTACGCAAGGCAGAGTGAGGAAACAGAAGTCTGGCAGCCTCGCCCGGCCAGCCAGATGCAGAAATACTTTCCCTCATTGCAAGCGAACTTCTGGACTCTTCAGCTGAATAATGTGAAACCAAGCAGGAACCCAAAACCTGTGAGGTACTGATCCATTTTAGCACCCTCTGGGGTTTTTTTTTGAGCATGCCAGCCCTTCCTTTACTTGGAAGCATGCCACAGATAGAACCTTCATCTATCTGAGGAAGTAGCATTTATTTAAGGATGTATTTCACTTTCTCTCTCCCTTTTTTTTTTCTGGCAACGCTAAGCCGAGTGAATGTGCTCTCTCTGTTGATTCTGCCTCTGTTCAAGGCTGAAGCCATGTACCATGACAACCTGCGTATCACATGGCAAAACACACCCACCGGTTTCCTATGGAAACATTAAATATTAAGCTAACTTTCCTCCTGGCCTTCAGAGAGGGAAGGATTTTTGGAAAATGGCAAAACCCCTAGCATGCACTGAAATCAGACTCCTTCTGCAGCAAGTTGTCAGTGCAGAGGATGTAAAGAGGGATGCAAATCACCCGATTAATGGATTGAACGTTACCGAACTCCAAAGCAAAGTGGGGCAAATAAAGGTTAATTCTGTAAATATCATCACACCAGCATACAGTCTGGGGACTGACCGCAAGTGGAATTTGCAAAGCCTCTAACAGAATAAAGTCAAACTAGTGTGTATATCCTTGGATGTGTAAACAGGGGACTATCCAGGAGGTGCAGAGATGTTATATTACCTCTGTATTTGCACTGATGCAACTGCTATTGGAATACAGAATCCAGATCTGGTGACCAGAGTTCCAAAGAGACTTGCTGGGCCCCTGGGCAAGGCAGGAGAGAGTCCAGCTCCATGCACCCAGAAGAGGCAGGGCATCAGGTGGAAGGGGGAGGCGGGGGCTTGGGCTAGCTTCCCACAGCCAGCCCTTCAGGGTTGCCCAGAATGTGCCATATCGGGCTTGCCCAGAGTGGCAATTAAAAGGGCCTTGGGCTGTGAGGAAAAGTTATTTACTTGTTCCTATAACAGGAGAACTCGGAGTCACCAAATGAAGTGAATAGGTTGCAAGTTTAAAACAAACAAAAGGAAGTTTTTCTTCACTCAGTGCACAATCAACCTATGGAACTCCTTGCCAGAGGATGTTGTGAAGACCAGGACTTTAACAGGGTTCAAATAAAGAGCTAGATAAAATCATGGAGGACAGGTCCATCAATACTTATTAGCCAGGATGGACAGGAATGGTGTCCCTAGCCTCTGTCTGCCAGAAGCTGGAAATAGATGACAGGGGATGGATCCCTTGATGATTCCCTGCTCTGTTAATTTCCTCTGGGGTACCTGGCATTGGCCATTGATGGAAGACAGGATACTGGGCTAGATGGACCTTTGGCTGTTCTTATGTCCCTTTCAAGTTGCTGGGCCCCGGGCAGCTTGCCCCCGTTGCCCTCCACATCAGTGGCCCTGGATGTCCATAATAGAAGAAGGATGCTGAAAAATGGGAAAGGGTTCAGAGAGGGATTCAAGGACTGGAAACCCTGCCTTATAGTGAGAGACTCAATGAGCTCAGTCTATTTATCCTGTCAAAGAGAAGGCGGAGGAGTGACAGGATCACAGTCCGTTAAGTATCCACAAAGGAAACAGAAATTTGGTAATGGACCACTCTTTAATCCAGCAGCAGACAAGGATAAAAGAAAAGCCAGAGGCTAGGCATTGACACTAGACACATTAAAACTAGAAATAATGGGCACATTTTTAACAGTGAGGGTAATTGACCACTGGAACAGAGAACTGCAGTAATTTTTCTGTTACCAGACATTTTTTAAGTCAAATGTGGATGTTTTTCGAAAAGACATGCCCTATTTTCACCCCCCATCTATTGAACTTACGGCAAGAATTTATAGAATGTGTGTATATGTTGTAGCGGGTTCACTCACTTTTCCTTTTCGCCTGGCTCTTCCTTCCTGGGTGGCCTCCTGGGGGGGAAGTAGCTGGCTGCTGTGACGTGCCCCCTTTGGGTGTGCTGGTATTCTTCACTCCATAGTTCGTCCGCACCCCCCTTCCGAGGGAGAGTCCATGTTGTTATAGTTCAGGGTCCTCCTTACTCCCGGGGACCCCCAGTTCTTCCTCTTGGGGACTCCTAGCTCCCCTCGTGCCGTCCTGGCCTCAGGTCCCCTGCCAGCCCCTTAACAGACCCTCCGGGCAGGCCACAGGATCTGCAGGCCCCTACTCCCTGGCCACAGGCACGCCTCTGCCTGCCCGGTTGCCTCCCGGACTTATGGCCTGGGGCTTCCCTGGCTCAGCCTCCCCCAGCTGCCTCCTATGTGGCCTGGCCCTTTACGGCTGCCTCCATTGCTCGCCCCGGCCCTTCATGACTGCCTCCTATGCAGCACGGGCCTCCGGCCATGTAGCCTGGGTTCCTCCTGCCTGAGCCTCCCCAGTCCTGCCCCCTCCACGGAGCCTCCTTCTTCCCTGGCCGTCAGGTCTTAACTGCTCTCTTCTCCAGAGCAGCAGGCAGGTATCTCTCTCCTCCCAGGAGCTGTTCCTATAGCCCTCAGCTGGGCCCTCCTTACGGCCCTCAGCTGGGCTCTCCTCCCTCCAGCTCCTTGGCCCCTTAAAGGGCCAGGGCAGGGCAACACCCTGACACAATATATATATTTTTTATATATATATAATTATATATGTATAATTTATAGAAGGCCAAGGGCCTTTATTCTGGAGAAGTTCAGCCTCAGTGATTGTGAGGGTCGTGTCGGCCGCCTTATCGTTGTGTCTATGAACCTACTAGAAGACTTACCTGATGTTGCCTGGGGTTGGGGCTGGCCCGGGAAGGAAGAGGGCCGCACAGGCCTCCCTCCGGCTTCTCCCCAGGATGGCCAGGGAAGGCAGGGGTCATGCAGCCCAGGATGGTAGGGTCCTGTTGATGACCTGGGGATGGGGCACTTGCTGCCCCCATGTGGTCATTCTGGGGTATAACTGTCTCTGCGATCACACCCCGCCCTTTCCGTATGACGAGAAATAATTGCATTCCAGGCACATCCCATTGTCCTGGCACAGCCAAACCCTGACCTTGCTTCAAGTTATGATAAGAGGAAGCTGCCTACCGCATTTGGTGGTCCTAGCTCTTACCGTTTTGGAAGAGTTCTTGAACAAGTGGACTCACAGGCAGGCCGACAGACACACAGACAGACAGAGGCACAAACTCTCTAAAATACATAGCGGCTCATCTGTGTGACTTGGAAAGCCCTCTGTTGAAGTTTGGAGCAGTGTTACTAACCCCAGAATGTGTGTGACATACTGGCTGTGTTCAAGGCAATGGGAGTTTGGCTCTGGCCTTCACTGAAGCCAGAATTTCAGCTTGTGATGATAGCATTGAATCTCCTGCTTGGCCAATAATTCATCCACATGTACCAAGGGATAGGGAACAAAGCAATATATTTGCAGATGTCAGGATCAATTTTGCAATGGGAGACAAACCGAAAAAAAGGAGAAATGAACACAGTGATTATTACTCAGAATGAATCATTTTGTCCGTCTTAGCGCAAATGGGGGCAGTATATGACAAGATGGGTCCAAAAATGAATGATGCTATTGCATTAATTCATGTCGTTTCAGTTTACTGGTCTGCTCCTTAGACTTCCTGAAGCTAGGCATAAACCCAAGCCTCCAAATCCACATTGGAATCTGCACAAAATTCAGGGGTGCTTGTAGTTAAAGGTGCAAGTTTGGTCCATTGATCTATAGTGGTCCAGTTCTGAAGTCTAGATTAGGGTTCCCACATAGACTTTGAGTTAGTCCCATCTGATGCTTAACAAACAAACAGTCACAAAATGTATCTTTCCCTTCTCTCTCTTTCTCTCAACGGTCCTTTCCTGGTATAGGAAATAGCCGTTCTTAAATCAACACTATAAAAAATTGTCTTAAAATGTAGATTTTGTTTCAAAAGACAGTTTTGCTAATCCCAGTATAAGAGTATTTTAAATGCACATTGGAAATGCAGTTAAGCCGAGGTTGTGCATTTTTCTGATTATTCTTCCACTAATTTTGCAGGTGCTCTGTATATTTTCCAATCCAGCATCTGGGAAGTATATTTGTTCAGATGTACGGGACGCAGTACAGTATGTAGGTTTCCCACCATGTGGGAGAAGAAGCAGTTTTCAGTTGTTCTGCCAATTGCATTTTAAACACCCGTTCTAGTGCGTGGCTCCTAGACAGACTCCTTGCTTTAGACACACGCTCTCCTTGCTTGACCGTGCTCTTCTCATTAAGAATCATCCACAAACGCCAGGCGTTTTGGAGTGGGGCATATGGGGAATATTGCTGTTTACAGAACACAGCTCATCGGGGATGTTACAATCTGCGGAACATGGACTGCATGTTCCTCAACCCGCCGCCTGTCATGCTGTCAAGAGTGGCTCACGACCCTGAGCGCCTGTCTCAGAGCAGACTGTCAAAACCAGGGCAGCTACTTCAAACTGGTGGCATGTTCTATAATGAGAGAGTACCCAGCCAGTAACAAATGTGAACTCCTGGAGAATTATCACTGTCTCACCATGGAGTCAGACAGATCCCTTCGGCTATCCAGTCTCTCCTGCCACCCAGACTAACTGGACTGAGTGAGAAATGGTCACTTACACCCAAAATCACATAATATTCATGTTGCTTCCAGTCCTAAGAGACCAGTCACTGGGCAGTGGTGTTCAACCTTTTTTCATTCGTGACCCTCAGAGCCGGGAACATTTTTGTTGAGGAAAAAAAACCCGCTGGGAATATTTTGTTGCCGCCCCTTTAATTTAAAGCGCCGGTCTGCTCCCCTGCCACTCTCCTCACCCCCGTAGCATGAGCGTTGGGTGCCAAGCTGGGAAAAGAAAATACCGGCCAGCCCGGATCAAGCGCTGCAACCCCCCAGGAAGACAGCCGTGACACCCAAGGGGGTCGCGATCCACGGGTTGCGTATCGCTGCCCTAGGGCTTACACCAAAGGCAGTGCTTTTAGACAATCCTGTAATAAGGTTTATTAACTAGGAAAAAGAAAGGAAAGTTATTTACAGGTCCAAGAAAGCAAACATACCCCCAGATGAGTTGCAATCTGAACCCTACGACTGGCAGAATGGTAGTGGTCTGTCAGTCTCGTAAGGACATAACAACGGCCATACAAGATCAGACCAAAGGTCCATCTAGCCCAGTTTCTTCCAACAGTGCCCAATACCAGGTGCCCCCAAAAGGAATGAACAGAACAGGGAATCATTAAGTGATCTACCTGCTGTTGATCATTCCCAGCTTCTGACAGACAGAAGCTAGGAACACTGTTCCAGCCCATCCTGCCTAATAGCCATTGATGGACCTATCCTCCATGAATTTATCTAGTTCTGTTTTAACCCTGTTATTGTCTTGGACTTCACAACTTCCTCTGGCAAGGAGTTCCACAAGTTGGCTGTGAGTTGTGTGAAGAAATACTTCCTTTTGTTTGTATTAAACTTGCTACCTATTCATTTGGTGACCCCTAGTTTTTATGGGAACAAGTAAATAACTGTTCCTTATTTACTTTCTGCACTCTGAAGCCTAAGATTGACAGAATGGTAGTGAAAAAAGCTTCAGGGGGAAGCCGAGTTAGTCTGTAACTGGAAAAACTTAAAAGACAACAAATAGTCTAGTAGCACCTTAAAGACTAACAAAACATGTAGATGGTCTGTTAGTGTCTTTCAGGGCAGGCCCCCTCCCCCCCTCCAGGAGACAACCACTAGGGTTATGTCTGCACTACAGAGTTTTTTCGGAAAAAACTTCACTTATGTCCACACTGCAATCGTGTTCTTTCTGCAAAAAATCAAAAGAACGGAGGGGTTTTTCTGACATTGGTAAACCTCTTTCTATGAGGAAGAAACCTTTTTCCAAAAGAGCTCTTTTGGAAAAAGGCGTGCGTGGACAGGGAAGAGGGAGTTCTTTCAAAAGAAGAGGAAAGAGGAAAAAGCGCAAGTGCCCTGGTGGCCACTCCGTCCATAGTAATCACAGCTTAAATGCGAGATAGTGTCCATTCAGTGTGGATGCTATCTTTCGAAAAAGCAGAATGCTTTTTTGATGCGCTTTTGCTGTGTGGACACTCTTTTTTGATGCGCTTTTGCTGTGTGGACACTCTCTTTTGGAAGAAGTTTTTTCGGAAGATCTCTTCCGGAAAAGTTTCTTCTGAAAGAAACCTGCAATCTAGACGTAGCCTGTAAGTCTCTTGGCTTCAGTTTGACTTCTCAGGCCCTGTGAGAATTGAAAGAACAAAGAGATGAAAAATCATCACAGCAGTTATTTGTGTTTTCCTCTTCCAGCATTCAAAATGATGGGGCGAGACCTTCTGTGCTTACTGCCCTATGGATGCATTAGGGACCTTAACTAACCCTTTGTGTCGTGAAATTCTGTGGTGGCCTCTCTGAGTTTGATCGATCTTCTGGAAGGCTGGGAAGGGGAGGGCCAACTCCAATGCCTGGGTTCACAAGTTCAGAACAAACATTTCAAAGTTATACAGCAAAACATGCATGTTTTCTCCTAGCAGGGAATACAGACATTGCCAATGAGATTAATGTATGCAGCAACTTGCAAGAATTTCATGGAGTCTAAACACTAAATACATTCTTATCAGATTGATACCTCTTTTGAGTGAAACGAACATACAGGTGAAATGGTCTGGCTTCCAGCTTTGAGTTTGTCAGTCCTTAGCTAGTACCCGTACAGCATCAGCAAGAGCTGGCCCTTGGCCTATCAGTGTCACAAAGCCCGTTCTGTGGTCCGGTCCTTGGTCATCACAACAGATGGCAAATGCTCCGTACAGAGGGAAACATGTCCAAAGAGATCATAGACCTCTTCCTTGAAATGAAAGATACGTGTATTGCTTTAGTGTGAGCCGGAGAGCAAGTTCCAGGACCGGGCAAAGCTACCACCTGTGGTGACAGGGAGTCAGTCACTCTTTTGTCAAGGGTCAGCATGTTTGCCAACATTTTTTGGCGGTGTGGGGGGAAGCCTTCACTACTATGCAAAGCAGGGGATGGAGAGTTTCTCAGGGAGCCTTGGTTTTATTCTTGTCTCGGCCACACGCTTGCTGTGTGATTCTGACTCTTTGCAGATCTTTACTTTCCAGAGCGCATCAGAAGCCAACGGGAGTCAGGAGCTTCGCTTCCATTTGTGCCCAACTCTACCTGCGAGGCCACTTTGAAAGGGCTCAGGCCATCCGGCTAGATGGCGGAATGCCCAAATGGGTCATGCATGAGACATACAAATTAGGTATGCCACTGAACTGCACCCATACTGCACTTACCTCGAGATCGATGCTATGGAAACAGGGTTCGATTTAGTAAGGACCTGCTCAATCAACTGCTGATGGTACCCCTGTTGACTCCGGTACTCCACTGCATCACAAGGCATAAGGGAAGTCGACAGGAGAGTTTCTCCCATCAGCTTGCCACAGTGGAGAAGCCACAGAAATTCATTCTAAGGTACGTCGGCTCCAGCGACACTATTCTCATAGCGGGGGTTGCATATCTCAGGTTGGCTTTCTCCCATAAAACCAGCCTTCCATACATTTTACACCTCATTTATATCAGAAGCTAAATACGGAACATTGCCAGCCCACTCAATTAGTCTCATTAGCACCGGCACTACAATCAACAGGGTTTTTTTTTTCTAATCTCCCTTTTTTTTCTGTTACAAATTCTGGGTTCCCTTTTTTTCCACATCAGCTCATTATGTGATGAAGTGGGCTTTACCCATGAAAGCTCATGATACTATATATATTTTGGTTAGTCTCTAAGGGCATGTCTACCCTTTAATTCGAACTACCTAGCCTGTGCCGCATGTAGCCGCGGGCAGGGAGTTCGAACTACCAGGCGTTTAAAAATGGTGGCGCCCGGGAACATGCAAATAAAGCCTGGGATATTTTAATCCCGGGCTTCATTTGCAAGTTCGAATGACTACATTAGCCACCCTAGTTCGAACTAGGGTGGCTAGTGTAGACATACCCTAAGGTGCCACAGGGTTAGTCATTGTTTTTTAAATTGCCGACTAATACGTCTACCCCTCTGAGACTTTTTCCCATAGGCTATGTCTAGACTGCATTGCTTTTCGGGGATACGGTATCCCGGAAAAGCGATGCCATGTCCAAGGGACAAAAATCCACTTTTTTGGATTATTTTTTTTTTAAAGAGGACGTGCTTTCACCATCCCTGTAAACTTCGTTTTACGAGGAAGAAGGGATGTGTTGAAAGAGGACTTTTTTCCAAAATTTGGCATGGTGTAGATGCGCCAAATTTTGGAAAAGCCTCTTTTGACAGTAAAGTGGAAAAAGATATGATTTTTCCGATTTAACTCTGTAGTGTAGACCTAGCATATGTGTAGGCCTGGTCTTTGTTTCAAAATCTGGCCTAGTAATTGAGCCAAGTAAAATTAGCTAATGCTAAGATGTTGGAATCAGTGGATAAATATCAATAGTCAAGGTCATACTCTCATCCTTTACATTAGTGTCTCACATCAGTTACATTTTCATTGAAGCCAAGGAAATAAAAATTACCACTCTTTGTGCTTTTGTTTCCTGAACAAAGAACGCTTTCATTATTCCAAATTCCTTTGCTGTTTTTAGATGAGTTGCTACAGCGTGGCATAGGGCAAACAATTGATGCTAAGCTTGATAGTAAATGACTGGGAGGCTTGCTTTAATCCTTTGGCTAGGTTGGTCGTGGAGTATGATCCATCACCCACATCTCTGTCCTGTGTTCCAGCAACAGAATTAATTTACTTTTCTGGGCTGGAGAAAATAGCTTTACCTATTCATACAGAAGTAGCGATGGGCAGAATTCCTTAGCACATGTGACTGTTTTTCACAAAAAGGAGCCTGCAGGTTCCCAGGCAGAGAGTAATCTTGAAAACCCTAGGAATGCGGCCGTGGGGTTCAGAGTGGAGAGAGAAAATGATTTAAAAACCGTGACCTTCTCCTGGTTTCTTTATTTATTATTCCTACTTTTTAATCTTGTTGAAGGTTGGCGGTGAATGAGAACCAACCTGTCTCGTCGGCTTCTCAAAGCAATCTCGTCGGAGTCACCTCATGTATGAAATGACAACCCTTTCCCCGAATGCTGAGTCCAGGAACACTGCACTCCAAGTTCCCGGTCTTGAGAAGAACACATTTTCTAGCTCAATTGGACTGTTCTTCCTTTCCGGTCTTCCAGGTTTAATTCTGAGAAGGACTGTGCACCCGTCAACAGCTATTTAGCAACCAGGGGTATTTAAGAGCTTTCCAGAACCTTCTAGGATTAAGCCCTTAACACACATGCCCTTAGCTGGCTGGCTGTTTTATGAAACCCAAGACTATTCTATCTGTTCCCAGGCTGTGAAGGAAGCTGACAGTAAAGATTACCAGGCTGTTTCATTGCCTGGCAGACGTATGAATGACGGGTTGAGGGAGAAGGGACATGAAATAGTGAATGAGATCTCTGAGCAAAACTCTTTGATTTAAAATGTGTGAGAAATACATTTCGATGCGGCCCGGCATCTTAATGAGTTCCAATCACAGCAACACTTGGCCTTCACATCAACCAGCGTGTTGAATGAAGGGAATAAAGAAAAGTTCCCTTTTATATGGTGGGACTTATTCCCACCATATAAGAACAAGGGGGTCACCAAATGAAATTAATAGGCAGCAGGTTTAAAACAAACAAAAGGAAGTTTTTCTTCACTCAGTGCACAGTCAATCTGTGGAACTCCTTGCCAGAGGATGTGGTGAAGACTTGGACTTGAACAGGGTTTACAAAAGAGCTAGATAGATTCATGGAGGTTAGGTCCA
Organism: Rafetus swinhoei; assembly: GCA_019425775.1. Taxonomy (NCBI): domain Eukaryota; kingdom Metazoa; phylum Chordata; order Testudines; family Trionychidae; genus Rafetus; species Rafetus swinhoei. The sequence goes on from CM033443.1 coordinate 6,320,721, forward strand.
TCAATGGCTATTAGCCAGGATGGGTAGGAATTAGCCTCTATTTGTCTGGAAATGAATGACAGGGGAGGGATCACATAAGGACTACCTGTTGTGTTTCCTCCCTCTGAAGCATCTGGCATTGGCCACTGTTGGCAGACAGGACACTGGGCTAGATGGTCTGACCTTTGGTCTGACCCAGTATGGAGGTTCTTATGGTTGCTCTTATGATATTTTGAGCACCCTCTTGGCAGATCTTTCCCTCCAAAAAACCACACCCAGCCTGACCTTTGCCTGAGAGTTTCCCAGTCTTCATCTCCCCCCCTTCCCCATATTTCAAACTAAACATGGGTCTCGATCTCTGCGGAGTAGTTTTGCTTTCAAGTGATTCAAAGTCTCTCATTAATGGCCAGAGTTAGTGATTGCTATTCAGCGCTCATAGATCCCAACCTCTGAGATTCCACCATGTTCATTCTTAGTCCATCATGGGAACTGTTGCTAAATATTGCCTAGGAGTGATTTGTTGGGGTGGTTTTTTTTAGAAGTGTAAGCAAAAGTAGGTCAGTAATGTGTCAGAGAGAAGACCACGGAGGGGGAGGAAACACTGTCCCAATTTAGGGGAAAAACTCAAAAATATGACTATGAACAGACCTTTTCTACTTTCTACTCTCGTGTGCTTGCCCAGGAGCACCTTCTCGGCCAAATGAGTTCAGAGCCCCATCCGATGAGGCACTGTGAAGACAGCCCTCCTGCCCCACGGAGCTTACAATCTGAATCAGGATGCCCTCTCTTCCCCATGCAGGGGACAATGTCTTGTTTCCACCTCACATGAGTGGCTGGCATATGTGCTCTGAGTTCTTCCCCCAGCTGGGTATCTCCCATATGATCATAGAATTCTAGAACTGGAAGGGCCCTCGAGAGGCCATCAAGTCCAGTCTCCTGCCCTCACGGCAGGGCCAAGCACCATCTAGACCACCCCTATAGATGTCTATCCAACCTGATCTTAAATACCTCCAGAGATGGAAATTCCACAATCTCCCTAGGCAATTTATTCCAGTGTTTCACCACCCTGACAGTTAGGAAGTTTTTCCTAATGTCCAACCTAAACCTCCCTTGCTGCAATTTAAGCCCATTGCTTCTTGTCCTAGCATCAGAAGTCTAAGGGTGTGTCTATACTGCACCATAGGTTGAAATAAGATACGCAATGTGAGCTACACAAATTACATATCTTATTTTGAAATAAAGCGCTATTCTGAAATGTCCCTTATCCCTCATGCAACGAGATTCACAGGGTTGTTGGAATAGCGAACCCATTATATTTCGATATAACGAGCTTGCTCTTCAGATGCAGAATAGCTATTTGAAATAGCGCCGCAGTGTAGACATAGCCCAAGAGAACAATTTTTCTCCCTCCTCCTTGTGACACCCTTTGTGACTCAAAAGCTGCTATCATGTCCCTTCTCAGTCTTCTCCTTTCTAAACTAAACAAACCCAGTTCTTTCAGTCTTCCCTCACCGGTCATGTCTTCTAGACCTTTCATAATTTTTGCTGCTCCCCTCCAATTTCTCCACAACTTTCCTGAAATGTGGAGCCCAGAATGGGACACCATACTCTAGTTGAGGACTCCAGTTGACCTCAGGAGACCAATCTTATGCACCATGGCAACCACTTCAGTCCCTCCTCCAAGTCCTGCTCTCCCTTCCAGGGATGGGGGGGCAGGGTGAACACCACAAAATGGAGAAACATACATCAGTCTCCCCAGTATTTTTATAGCAGGGGCACTCAGTCCCTCCTTTACCCCCTGCTTTGCCACCCCTAACTAGGACCCCATGCACCCTGCTTTTTTTAACCCTTCTGCAGCATCCAAACTCCTGACTGCACAGGCCACGAAGGGCCCTTATGTACCCCCTTATTTCCTCACACAGGATAGGACAGATGGACAATCTTGCCCAGAAAAGAATTGTGCTTGTATTTGGATCGGAATCCCAAACTACTGGTCCTGTGCAGGAAACTCTCCTCTTTCAGATCATTAGAGCTGGGTTTGCGGCATCCACCATTTGGAAAAAAGACCCCAGCAGCCTTGTTTCCTTCAGCCCCAGGCAGAGGCCAGCAACTTGAGTCCTGCCTAGAGGAACAAAAAATATCTCCGGGCTTGTCAACACTTACAGTGCCATGGCAGGGCTTAACGAAGATGCTATGGATGATGATGGGAGAGCTTCTCCTATCAGTGCAGTTACTCCACCCTCCGGAGAGGCAGTCGCTGTTATGACAGGAGACGCGCGCACACACACCCCGCCGCCAACAGTGTGCTACCTGCACTGGGAGTTTGGTCATTATAGCGGCAGCATGTGGTGGTGTGGATTTTCCACATCCCTCGAGCCATGGAGTTAAAACCAGTGTAAGGTTATGAGGTGAAGCAAGGGTTCTGAAGTCTTTGCAGAACGTCGGGCTGACTATGCACCCAGCCTCCAGGGAGGTCATAGAGTTTTGGGCCTAGAAGAGACAACCAAACCATCTAGTCATAGGCCGCCAAACCGCACCCAGCCACCTGCACACTGAGCCCCAATGCCCAATGTGAGCCCCACACATCACAGCCCACAGGAGACTAGACCAGAATTCATTGCACCATGACCCCCTTCGGATAACAAAAATTACTTCATGAGGGGGCCAAATCCTGCGCCTGTCCAAGCCTCAGTTCCCTGGTTGGGAGACCGAGGCCTGAACCCCACCATTCCAGTCAGAGGTGCAAAAGCTGAAGTTTAAGGGCTTCTAACCTAGGTAGGAGGCCTGCAGCCTGAGTCCTGCTGCCCAGGAGTGAAGCCCTCCAGGTTTGGTTTCAGCCCTGGGCAGAGGGGCTGGGGCTTCAGCCCCAGCTCCCAGCAAGTCTAAACCAGCCCCGGTGACTCTATTCTCCTAAGGCAGTCGGGACCCGCTTTGGGGTCCTGACCCGCAGTTTGAGAACTGCTGGACTAGATTATTCTACACCACAGCCAAAGAATGTCATGGAGGGAGACCCAGGCGTACCCGTACTGAGGCCCCTGCCATGGCAGGGAAATGATTTGGGGGTTAGATACACGCAGTAATCTTTCTCTTTTCCTGTCTCTTCTTGCTGTAATGCTGTCACTGGTGTTTCCTTCCTTTCTGGCCATGAAGCAGATGCATCATACAAAGTTGTATATTCCATCTGCATGCCTGCTGGAAAAGAAAGAGTGTAGCTATTTGTAGTGATGTGAACAATTAGGCAAGGTTTCTGTACCACTATTCCTAAGGCAGGAGGTTACGAAAAGGAGCAAGTAATAGCTGGAAGCACAAAGTGGAACATACACACAACCAAAGCACAGTTGTCTGGCTATGGAAGCAATCACCAGCACACAGACATTTTCCTGGTATTAAATTACATCGACTATAAGGGTGTGTCTAGACTACAGGGTTTTGTCGACAAAAGTGGACTTTTGTCGACAAAACTATACCTGCGTCTACACTGCCGCTGAGTTCTGTCGACGTAACGTCGACAGAACTCAGCAGTTTTGTCGGCTGTAAACCTCATTCTACGAGGAATAACGCCTTTTGTCGACAGAGATCTGTCGACAGAAGGCGTTATTGCATCTACACTGTCCTTTGCATCTACACTCTCATGTCGACAAAGCGGCTTGCTTTGTCGACAGAACTGGATGTAGTCTAGACGTTCTTTGTTGACAGAAGCTTTGTTGACAGTATCTGTCGACAAAGCTTCTGTTGACAAAAGCCTGTAGTCTAGACGTACCCTAGGTCTGGATAAGACATCGTCTTATCTAGACTGACTATTTTCTGTGACGTTATGCGTTCAGATCTATTATAAGGAAAACTGTTTTAATTAGAACTAGCCAGAAAAATGGTGACGAGTATTTTCTTTATTAGGGGTTTCCTTGTGGAAAGTTCCAGCAAAATGGGGAACCATTGGGTTTAAATTTTCCATGGGCAATTTCAAGTTCTAATCGAAAAATGGAAAGGTCCCAAACCAGAGCACGTTCAGCTAAAACCCAAAGATTGGCAGAAAAGTTTTTGGGTGAACAGTAAAACTTCTGCACAGAAAGTGGACACTTCCCACAAAAGTTTGCTTTGACTCAAAACCCCAAGGTTCTGCCAAAACCCAGTTTCAACAGAAAGTTTTCCATCAGCTCGACTATTAGCCCCGTTTTTCAGAGCGGGAAACAGAAGTACGTTGAGCTCAGAATTGACTCTCCCAAAGTGCCATACTTGATGATTTGAGATTAGAGCTCCAAACTCCCTGATTCCAAACCTCTGCTTAGTCCTCCAGACGGTCCCACTTCAGTAAATGTCACCCTAGAGAGTTGCTTGATGACTGACAGTCCTTTCTCCCTGCTAGCTACACATAAATGGTCTGTGCCAGCAAAGTGGCAAACGCATTGACTTGAGCGGAGCATCAATATTTTGCAAGGTCAGCCCCACGCTCCTTTCTGCCGATTTGATCCTGCTATTCTTGCGTGAACAGGGGTGGTTGGACTGGGCCCTAAATCCCCGATAATTGATGTAATCATTTATTAATGGCACCTAGTTAACTGCTGTAGCCTGGTAAGCAGCAAGGAAAGGGTTAATGACCGGCCAAGACACGCTAATGATCCTCATGCTAATGAGGTCTCTCCTAAATGGCTTGCAATGTTATGTCACTGCGTGGTAATAATGGATGCTTAGCAAAGCCACGTTTGCCAGATGGAGCGCTTCGCTAACGAGCTACTGCCAATTTATATCAGCTCCAGCTCGGGGAGATCACACTCCCGTTGACACAGACCTTGAGGCATTCGGTCTGCTGGGGCAGGAGTTCATAGTTATTTCTGCATATGGCACAGGCAGAAAAAACAAATGTGTCATTTAGCACTTGAGACTACAAGAGACATTGGGTGCAGCTCCTCTGGGGGCTAATGGAAAACATTCAGCTTTACAACTGAAGGTGATGGAAAGCTACAACTAGATTTAATTCAGGCAGCCTCATGTAGGGTTGCCAGGTGTCCGGTTTTCACCCAGTAATTGCGCCTTCCGTCCGGAAAAAAAACCTGTTTTCCTCGGACAGAAAGCTGGTGGGGACACATTTTTCCCCATCTGCGTCTGGTGTGGGGGAGGGAGCAGGGAGTGCAAAGCATGGGAATTTAAAGACACAGCGACTTTTTTTTTTTTTGCTCAACCAAGTTTTTCCCCCGCCATGTTTGGGATTTTTTGTGAAGGGATCTGGCAACCCTAGCCTCACTGTCTTCCAGAGAGGAGAATGCCTTGTTCATGGCATGGAGTTGTTGGAATTCAATGGCTTGAATCCTGGGGTCCATTTCTGGCAACACGGATTGATAGATTCTGTGGCTATTCATTGTTAGCATTTATATTGCAAGAGGCCTTGGGGACCCTAATCCGGAGTCACTGCCCATTGTGTTAGGTGCTGTGCAAATACAGACTAAGAGAGAGTTCTAGATCCAGGGAAGCCAACAGCCTCACAGGACCCCTGTCAAGGTGGAGGATGGCAAGCCCATGCTCCTGGGAAGGGTCGGGGCCTCAGGTGGAAGGGGCGGGGCCAGGGGAAGCCAGCCCTCAGCATTGCCCAGACTGCAGCACACACACCCCTCCCAGCAGATAAGATTGGCAAAAGCCGAGGAAGAAAAGGGACATAATGAATCAATGGCAGAGGTGGGAAACCCTCCTTTAGCCCTGAAGCTCAGTGCAGTGTCCTATCCACTGGAGCACACAGGATACTGCCTTCCATCTTCATAAACTGGGAATCAGTCCGGGCTTTATAAGTTGACGTATCGTAACAACATTTTGAGATATTGGTCTTCTCTTCTTCAAACAACGGGTCGCCGCCCAGTCCCGGGTGGTGGGATGTCGGGCGCTGGGTCTCTGCTGCTCAGGGGAGCATTGGGGGGGCTAAGGCAGCTCCCTACCTATCCTGGTACCACAGACTGCGCTACGCCCCAGAAGCAGCTGGCAGCAGGCTAGGTAGGGAGGGAGTCCCAAGGCTCAGTGCACTGCCCTTGTCCCGAGCAGTCACTCCGCACTCCTAGAGGCTAGGAACCTGCTGCTCGCTGCTTCTGGGGTGCAGCCTGGTCTGCAGTGCCAGGAGAGGCAGGAAGAAGCCTTAGTTCCCCCCCGCTGCGCCACTGACCAGGAACCGTTCAAGGTCAGCCCCTCCTGCACCAGCCCTGACACACCCCCCCTCAAGCCAGAGCCCCCCCACACCTCAAAGCTCCCATCCTCAGCCCCACTCCAGAACCCACGCTCCAATCAAATTATGTTGGGTCACAGACATCAACAATTTTCTTCAACTGGGCGATGAGAAAAAAAAAAGAAAAGAAAAAACGTTTGAAAACCACTGCCTTTCACAATGGGGTTTCCTCGTAAGTTTCAATTCACCACCACAAGCTATTCGCCTCCTTGGGTGTCTTGGGGGCAAAAAAAAGAGACTGTGGATCTTCATTCAAAAAAATAGACATTTAGCCTCTGTCAGCTAACTGTTTTGTGCACAGTGCCGGTGTCTATCCTGTGCCTTTCTGAGGTGGGTGACTATGTCGCCCTACAATGTAATTGCATAGGCTGTTTGTTCTGCTGTATATTTCAGGGTAGTTGTAAAACAAGTGCAATATTCTTATAGCAAATGTACTATGTTCAATGAGCAGAGAGAGCCTTTTGTAATTTAGTATAATTGCTTTATTGCCCTAGAGAGCATTGAAGCTAATCTCAATAATGCAGCCAGCTTGATACTGGAGTCAGAAGAGAATCGGCATAGCTATGCTATATGGGAGAGAGTCGACATGAAGGACAGTTTAGGTCAAATTCTCTTGCTGGTGAAATGCCACTGCAATTTGCAGTGATGATGGCAAATTCCTTGGTCATTCTGTCACAAAGATGCAGGGGCTTACATGACTCCTGTTGCCATAGCAGTACAGAGGCCCTCCCACTTAGGTCCCAAATTTAGGCACCAGTGTGACCCCCCAAAGGCCTGCTGTCACCTCACCCCGGCGATCCCTACAAGCCTGCAGTGCCTAAATTTCAACTGTTACAGATGCAAGTTCTTGCTTCAATCTCACTCCTTATCCCAAGTGGGAACCTCCAACCAGGTGGAAGGAGGTGGGGTCCCTCTTATCTCATCCGAGGGCCCAATCCAGTAGGTATGCTCACCGCAGATCAAATGCCACACAACATGGCTAAGGAGGAGGAGGCCTTGGGAGGGGGAGATTCTATGTTAATTCCCCTCTCTGCCCCCATGTCTGTGCTGAATGCCCTAATCACAGGGCTATCGGGTCATTCTCACTTGCTCTTTGATCTGATCCGAACTTAATTACTAGAAGACTCAAATAAGATTTGGTTTTCCTCATTTAAATCATTGCTTCGGGGAGGGGGTGGGGATGAGGGGTTCAGGATGCAGGCTGGCCCAGGGAGAAAGGACAACCTCAGTCCTCTCTTGTTGCAGCAATTTGGGGCCAGGTGAGAAGCACCTGACCATGGCTGTTGCAGCTCCCCAGTGGTCACAGCTGGGGGACAGACACACACACAGACAGACAGACACGCAAAAAGATAAACTCTCTGAAATATATTGTAAACAGCTGTCCCTGTCCCCATCTCTGGCCCCTTGCTGCCCCCCTGTGGTCATTCTACAGTATAACTTTCCCTCCTACCAGATTCCTCCCTTTCCATTTCATAAGAAACAACCGTGTTCCGTAAATTCCATAAATTCCCTCAGTTTTTTCAGTTTTGAAGAGTGTACTTGATTTGGTGGTTCCATCTCTTTTCTGTATGGGTTTATGAGAAACAATCCCATTCCGGGCACATCCCATTGTCCTGGCACAACCAAACCCTGACCTTCCTGTAAGGAAGCTGCCTACCGAATTTAGTGGTCCTAGCTCTTACCGTTCAGGAGGCATTCTTGAACAAACAGACTCACAGGCAGTTAGATGGATACAGACAAAGTTTCTAAAATATATAGAAGATTTATTTAATGCACAGTGGAGCAGCTTCAAGAGGGCAGACTGAGAGACAGCCACATCCGAGTATCTCCTAGCCCGTTAATCTACAGACTTTTCCTTGCTACTGCTGTACACATAGTAGTGGATATAGTTAACCTTTAGCTTTCCATTTGGATTGCCCCATGACAAGAGATAGTGATGTGCCCAACTATGTCTTGGCTAGCAATTTGCATCGGAATGGCAGAATGACCAGTGTTTTCGTGGCTCCTTTCGGCCAGATGCTGCACCGGTACATAGTAAAAGACAAGCTCTGTCCCAAAGAGTTTGCAATCTACCTACACAAAATAGGCCACAGCCAGGTGAAGGAACTTGCCCAAGGTCACAGTGATGGTCAGTGGCATAGCCGAAAATCAAGCCCAGCTGTCCTGGGTTCCAATTCAGTAGCCTGTCTACGGGGCTGCTTATGGGAAAGAAGACCTGATGACAGCCATTATGTGATCTATACCTTTGCCGGGAAATGATCACAGTCCCTTCGGCTCTTTCACCTTCTCCTGGACTTAGTGAGTAGAGGTTACCAAGTAAACAACAGCCTGTGGGAGGGAAAAAAAAACCTTCATGACTGTAAACATGCCGAAAGATTCAATTTCTGTTGCATCTTTTACAATATCCAGACGTTTTCTTGATGGATGACACCAAGCCCTCATTAGACTCCTCTGTATAATCACAGTGATGCCAGAGACTGATGAGAGAGCAAGTCACACTCGGAGCCGTGATGGATTGTTAATACAGCTTTTGAATTCATATAGGCAGAGACTTAAATTAAAATTACACTGCAGGTGACGACGTGCAGAGGGGAATGTGAACAATGGAGAGCAGAACGCTTGATGAACACTTGATTTGATTAATCTCCTATTTACACATCTAAGATCAGAGTTAGATTTTTACTTCTTTGTACATAATTACTCAACGGGATCTTTTTTGCCAAACATATTTCAGCACAAGTGTGTGGATTTCGGAGCTTAACTGGGCAAGAGCAAAGAATTTTCATGATTTGCGTTAGTTTCAGTGAGTTTGGAATCCAGTGAATACAACACACTTTGGGGAAGAAAGCTACAATGTGCATCTCTCTAATGGGAAACCAACTTTCCCTAGAAAACCTACTTCTCTTTGACTTCAGAGTCTTGGAAAAACACCCTAGTTTCTGATTGCATTTTGCATTGTAGATAAAACCCTGTATTTGAAGTACAGCTGAGTAGGATAAAGTTTTCTTGTCCCACAAATACTTTCAAGGTTCTGAAAAATTTTCCTTCCCTGCATCAACACAAAAAGTAGAAATGTCAAAAGCTTTCTGAACGGAAAATAAAAATGAAAAAAAAAAAAATCAGATCCGGTCAATGGAAACATGTCAGTTTTGATCATTTTGAAGCATTTTGTTTGGCTTTGGAACGTATAGAAAATGTTTCTTACTTTTTCTTTTTTACTATAAATTAACATATATTTCAAAATGGAAAGTCAATGTCATCTCAAAATATCTTGCTCCAAAACTGTCAAAATGGGGCACTTTGAGGCTATTAAAAACTTCCAAAATAAGAAATGTGTCAAAACTTTTTCCCACAAGGGTTTTGAGAAGTGGGCATTTGCTGACAGAAAAATATTTTGTCAAAAAAATTAACAACCAGCTCTCATGTAAGGTAACACTTGCTAGACATGGCTAAACTTGTTAGATGGGTCTCCACTTGGGAAGGCAAAGTTGTGTGCACACATGGAATGGGTATGCTACAGTTTTTGCACACTCTTGCATGTGCACATAAAGACATTTCCATGTTCCAAATCCAGTTGTACCTAACTTGCATGCACCAAAGGTTTTCGGCAACACAGCCGATCATGCTCAGATGTTCTGTAAACTCATATTTATACATGCAAGAGCCCCACCCCCCCATGCAAAAAGGGAACACAATCGAGATTTCCAGGTGACTAGTGAGGATGGATGCTGCCATTCTTCAGTGCTCAGCTTGGAACATCTTTAATGGGGCTTATCAGAGGGCAGGTTCTCACCACTTCCTGAAAACCAGGTACCTTTAGACCTGATCTACACTATAGTGGAAGGTTGAAGTAAGATACACAACTCCAGCTACGTAAATTATGTGGCTGCAGTTGATGTATCTTAAATCGTGTTTCCGCACCATCCACACAGCAAGTACACATTCCTGTCAGCTTCCCTTACTCCTCATATCGGCATCGACAGGGGTGCCCTCTGAGTTCAATTTAGCAGGTCTATACTAGACCTGCTAAGTCGAACTCTGGAAGATTGACCACAGCAGCATGAATCTTCCACGTAATGTAGACATGGCCTTACTGGTCTCGTGGGCACCCTGCAAGAGAAGACATCCAAAATTCCCTAGTTGTGACAGTGCGCTGAGCCGCAACCCAGCATACAGTAAATGTGAAACAAACCTGCCTCTTTTCAGCATAGGAACTATTTCCTTCTGGAGACAGCTGTATTTCCTCAGTAACTCCAGTACGGTGCTGTGTAGGTGTTCAGAATGTTTTCCCATCCCTTGGTGCTCTTTGTGATTGAGTCAGATAAGGAAACTGAAGGTGTCGTGATATTTAGACAATGTTAAGCACTATTTACATGATTATAGCAAACGCTTCAGCTCTCGGAGCTCACTGACAGTGATTGATTGTCATCTGTTTAAGGGCCGGTGTTTATGATGCCACGTACAAGGCAACAAACAGCTTTGAAGAATGATAAAATGCGGAGACTAACATGCAATATTTTCAAACGGTAAAAGCCATTTCTTTCAAGCACACCCATAATTTCATGTTTTTAGCAGATTCAACATTCTGTGACATTTGAAAGCAGACAGAAAAAGTTGGCTGGGGAAGGTTGGCTTTGAAAATTCTTTCTTAGGCTTTTTTTTGGGGGTGTCTTGGAGGCGGGGTGAGGAATTTGAGCTGAGCCATCCTTAGGATTTATGGGGCTCTATGGGGTGCCATTAAACTGGTGCCCCTATGCATGATGGGGCAGCTTTTAGAGATGTGATTTTATAATTTTCAGAAAACACTCATGAAATATTTTTAGAACAAATTTTAAGCTAAGGGCCTGTAGAATAACACAAGTATCAGAGGGGTAGCCGTGTTAGTCTGAATCTGCAAAAGCGGCGAGGAGTCCTGTGGCACCTTATAGACTAACTGAAGTGTAGGAGCATAAGCTTTCGTGGGCAAAGACATGCCATCATGTGCCAACAATGCCCCACTGCTATATACATCGGCCAAACTGGACAGTCCCTACGTAAAAGAATCAATGGACACAAATCAGATATTAGGAATGGCAACATACAAAAACCTGTAGGGGAACACTTCAATCTCCCTGGACACACAGTTGCAGATCTAAAGGTAGCCATCCTGCAGCAAAAAAACTTCAGGACCAGACTACAAAGAGAAACTGCTGAGCTACAGTTCATCTTCAAGTTTGACACAATTAACTCAGGATTAAACAAAGACTGTGAATGGCTAGCTAACTACAAAAAGCAGCTTCTCCTCTCTTGGAATTCACACCTCCAGATCAGCTACTAGAAGTGGGCCTCATTCTCCCTGATGGCTCCACCTCGTCATCTCCAGCCTGATTCTGGCCTGCATATTTATACCTGCCTCTGGAAATTTCCACTACATGCTTCTGACGAAGTGGGTCTTTGCCCACGAAAGCTTATGCTCCTACACTTCAGTTAGTCTATAAGGTGCCACAGGACTCCTCGCGCCGCTTTTGTAGAATAACACAGTACATTCAGAAACGGAGAGTACATACCTGAGGCTAGCAAATGCCTGTTAAAAGGTATCATTACTGCTTGAATGGCTCTTTCACAGATTCAGTGTTCTGCTAATAGCTCTGGCAGCCAAGTTAACAGGCCCTCTCCTGAGGAAGCCAAGCCTCAGAGCAGGAATAGGAAGAGGCAGGCGGATGGACATTAAGACCCAGTGGTACCCCAAATTTTCAGTTGCCCTATGTCGCGGCGTATTCTGCGTATGGCTAAGGATGGCTCCGAATTTGGGGATTTATCCAAAGCTCACTAAAGTCAATGGCAGCTTTTCCTTTGATGCCAGCAGGTTTGGGATCAGGCTACTGGTGAATAGTGGAGGGAAGGAGTTAAAATGGGGGTGATTATATCATGGAGTGGCCCATGAGGAGAAGGAGGGATGTGAATGGACATACATAGTCTGATGAACATTTTTAGTGACCTCTGTAAAGCTACAATACCTCATTGGTCTAAAATGACAGAGATTACATACTTGCCTCAGAAGTTTAAATCAAATTTATTCTACAAAACTGTTTCAAGGTAAGGCAGATTTCCTTTTCATGGTCACTAGACAATTCATACAATAGCTGGATGATCTAAGGTCTGAAGAACTGGCACGGAGGGGAAGGGAACTCCCCGTGCATAAAACCTCGTGCCTCCGCCGCCATATCGTGCCGTCAGTCGCTAAGCAGAACTCGGTGCTTAGAAATCAATGCCATGCTATGCTTCCCTGTGCCCTCGCCCTCACCCTCAACTCAGTCTTGCCCTTATTTCCATTCAGAACAACCGATATGTAGATGCAGAACCCAATCCTGAGGTGGGCAAATTGGCACCGTTCCATTGAAGTCAAAGTATGACAGTGACTTTCACCAGCTGAGATCTGGCCACAACATGCAAATTTCAAGTCACTGGAATTGTCCTGAGTGGACTGATCGAAAGAGTTATTTTCATATCATGGGGGATTAATGAATAATACCTCTCGACTGTTAAGCATCACTGCTGCCTGTTGAGATAAGCCTGACCTACTAGGTATCATTTGATCTGACATTGTGCCAGTCTGAACGGGTAGAAAGAAAGGGGGAGGGGAGGTTGGAAGGGGGTGTGTGTTTATACTCTGGAGACATCAGTAGCAAATCCATAGTTAAATTTGTATTGAGCTTTTTTACTTAAATCAAGATTAAAATCTCTCTATTTCCTAATGCGACGGGTGATTGAATTTAGCCTCCAAATGCATTGCAATTTTACTGATCAAAGGACAAAGTGAATTTGAATCGAAACAGAATCAAGAAGGCAAATGGAGCACAATTATTGATCAGCGGGCAATTGCATTTTCTGTGATGTTTCTGGGGATAAAACAATTACTCACTGTCCCAGAGAAAACAATTAAAATAATTCATTGCTTAGATTTAACTTCAAGAGTAATCCTCCCCGTCCCCCCGAGCTAAACAACTATAGTTTTCACAATCTCAAAATTCTCACGCTCTCTCTCGCTTTTACACAAAATTGTGTCTTGGACTGTGTCCCTAGAAACTTTAAAACAGAAAACAGTTCTTCACCAAAACTCTTTTCTGCAGGGCTACTCAACTTTGGAATCCCCGGGGGTCACAGTGATACAGCACATGCCGAGGGCCACAACTTAAGTGTGGTTGCATATACATGCATATTTATATGCAAATATATGCGAATAGCATCTTTCACATTGACGGGCATGAATAAAAGATTAAGCCTTAATCCGCAGCGTCGGACCCAAACGTTGCCAGTGTGAGCCAGTCAGCACCTCTCAGGCTTTGCCCACGAGGCTAAGCAGCCAGCACTTCCCACAACGTCCCGGCGCTCCCAGGGAATTAGCATCAGAGAAGAGAAGTGGTATTACTGATATTACTCAATAGACTGTGTGAATTGTATGACCTTTGGGTGCTTGAAATCGAGCAAGCAAACGGAATTACTTCCAGGGATGGCAACCCCCCAAAGAGATAAGGCATCAACCAAACACCCCAAAGTTTAGATGCTTGCTTGACCTATTCAGATATTTTGACTTTGCACGTCTGGGTTGCATTAGCCAAGATATCCATCTCTCTTCCTCCCTGGAAGTCAAATGCCTATCCTGCTGTGGCTCTTTTGAAAATTCCACCTAAACGTCCTTGAAAAGCTAGCTCTACGTCACTTCACTCTTGTCCTCCTTCTTGTTCTGTTTTTCTCCGGTTGTTTCCTCTGGTTATGTGCTGAGAACCAGATTCTTTCTGCAAGTACTTAGGGCACGTCTATACTTACGACAAGATGGACCCTTTGGAAGTCAATCTTCTAGTGTTTGATTTAGCGCGTCTAGTATAGACCAAACAATCGAATGGGGCAGCCCCCGCCGGCATCCGGTACTCCTCCTTTTGTGAGGGGTAAGGGAAACTGATGGGACTGTTTGCTCCTGTTGCCCTCCTGCTGTGTGGACTTGTTACCATGATATAAGAAGTAGGGGTCATCAAATGAAATAAATAAGTAGCAGGTTTAAAACAAACAAAAGGAAGTATTTCTTCACGCAGCACACAGTCAACCTGTGGAACTCCTTGCCAGAAGATGTTGTGAAGACCAGGACTTTAACAGTGTTCAAAAAAGAACTAGATAAATTCATTAAAGTTAGGTCCATCAATATTTATTAGCCAGGATGGGTAGAAATGGTGTCCCTAGCCTCTGTTTGTCAGAGGTTGGAAATGGATGATGGGGGAGGAATCTCTTGATGATTGCCAGTTCTGTTCACTCTCTCTGGGGCATCTGGTATTGGCCACTGTTGGAAGACAGGCTACAGGGCTAAATGGACCTTTGGTCTGACCCAGTAGGGCCATTCTTATGTTCTTAATAAGCTCACAGTAGGACAATTAACCAAGTACGTAAGCATTTGGAGGTTTTCTCAGGAACTGAAGGTTTTCTCAGGAACTTTTCTGTTAGACTGGGTTGGAAAATCCAAGGGGAAAACTTGGCCCCACTGAAGTTAATGAGAGTTTCCAAAAAGGAAAAAACCCCACCTAAACGAGAGAAAGGAGATCGGTTTTCCCTTTACTTTCCAGGGTTTTAACTTTTTTCTTCTCTTCCAAAGGAAATGTTCATTTTAAAATTAATTGAAAATCTCATTTTCAATGAAAATATGTCAACCAGTTCTACTTTCTATTTCTTTTACGTGTGACTTCACACAAGGAAACCCTGATCCTTACTTACGGCATCTAGATTGAGATCCCTGAGACATTTTAATAATAATAAAAGAAGGAAACTAAATTATTTTTAACCTCAGAATTCAGGCAGCAGCTGTGTTTGGAGGGAATATTTGGTGCATGGGAGGACAAGTAGTTTATTCATACTGGTTAACTATCCCTAACTACGCCACCAACTTGAAAAAATTGGGAGATTTAGATTTTAATGGCTAGGTCTGAGAGAGGCTGCTACACAATTGGTACTATTTCTGTGTCTGCTCATTATTGTTAATAACCAAAGGCAACCAAAACAGTTTTGGAGAATCGTCATGGTGATGTCTGCTCCCAGTACTACTTCTGTATTTCATGAGACCTCAGCTGATGTCTCTCTCCAGATGCACTGGGCTTGTCCAGACTGAAGAGGGGCATCCAAGTACTGTATTTTCAAGTGCAATCGGAATGCCATTCAGAAGGAAAATTGCCTCTTGCTTCTTCCCTCTGTGAAGGTTAGCTAGTAGGACTCACTTTCGATCCTCTTCCAACATGTCTGGAGATCTCAGGTGCGTCTTAACCTCCCTTCTGTGGCGCCGCCATGTTGGGGTTAGACTAGAACGGGAGTGGGCATTATGGTCTAGACGGTGCTTGGTCCTGCTGTGAGGGCAGGGGACTGGACTTGATGACCACTTAAGGTCCCTTCCAGTTCTAGTGTTCTATGATTCTATGATTAGCATGGCGGCGGTTTGTTAGGGTTCACCCCTGGCAGGCTGCTGCCACTATATTTACCTGCACGGCCACAGGTACAGGCGATCACAGCTCCTGTTGGCTGCGGTTTGCCGTTCCCGGCCAATGGGAGCGGCGGGAAGCAGCACAGTCTGGGACACCACTTCCCACAGCTTCCAGTGGCCGGTGACAGTGATCCACAGCCGATGGGAGTTGTGATTGGTGGTACCTGCAGCCGTGCAGGTAAAGATAGCAATAGGTGCCCGCCAGGAGCTAACCCTGGTGGACCGGATCTGGCCCGTAGGCTGATATTTGCCCGCCCCTGTTCTAGAAGATATTGCAGCCCCTTTCAACCCTATGATTCTTCAAACTAGATCAGCAGATTACAGGACATAGCCCTTTCTCAGCTCATGATTTGTCACTGTTGCCAACCAACATCATGCATCATTTATAAGTGGCTTGGTGGTTAGTCATCTGGTCATGGCCTCTGTATTATTTCTTTAGCTTTATATAAGTTAGCTACATGTACTGCTCCACCGGACGCCTTTCATGCACCAGCCAAATAATGAGGGAAGTCAACTGAGCTACTTGTTTTGTTGCTCTGATCTGTGTTCCTCCCTCCCCTCAGGAGACATTTAAGACCTTTTTGCACTAGCTTTGTTATATTCGCCTCAAACCTCATCTGTCTGTCTCCAGAGGCATTTACACTATGCTCTCCTGATTGGCGCACCAGCTCCAGTTCCACTAGCAGGTGTGGACGGAATTGCTGGAACTGGTGGGACTGAATTGACAGAGCACTGGACAGTGACTCAAGAGACCTTGGTTCTATTCCTAGTTCTCCCACCTCCCAGTCTGCTTGGTAAGTTGGACTAGTCATTTTCTACTCTGGGCCTCAGTTTCCCCATCTGTAATATGGGCATAATGGTACTGCCCTCGTGTGTAAAACACCTGGCAGTTGGCTCATGAAATATGCTGCCCAAGAGCTAGGTGTAAAGATTATCCCTCCATGCCTCAGTTTCTCTACCCCTTCCCTCTCCATCCTGCTTCACCATTCCCCAAGTCTAGCGTAGAGTGGCGAGTGGAACTGAAGAAAGAAGGTCTGATTTCAGAAGGGACGAACTTTGATGTGTCACCAGGGACTCAGCACTCCAAACCAAGAAGGCTTCCCAGAATGTAACACCGCATGTTCCAGAAAGGTCTCTTTCCGATCTCTCTGCCTAGCTGCTGCATCAGTAGTTCCTAACAAAACATACAGGCCCCAGACTTAGGGTTACCAGATGGTTTAAAAAAAATACTGGACACACTTGATCTCAGATCGGAGCGGGGGAAACCGGCTGCCGGGAAGCAGGGCTGGCTGGGAGGAGGTTTGAGGGAGCGGGGCTGGCCGGGAGAGGATCGGGGAGAGCGGGGGGGAACCAGCTGGTGGGAAGCAGGGCTGGCCCGGGCGCACGCAGATCCCGGGGTGCTGCCCATCCCATGCACGGTCCTGGCGGGGCGCACGGGCGAGTCCAGCCCCGGGGATTCCATCCCGCCCTACCCCCGGCCCCCTCCTCTCTACTGCGTAGTTGCATACTGCCTGTCTGGTAGACACGCTCACACAGTAAGCAACTACGTACTGATACTTGTGATAATAATAAAAACTTAATTAGAAAATACCGGACATTTCTATGTCCGGTATTTTCTCAATTTGTTTCCCGGACACAAAGCTCAAATACTGGACTGTCTGGTTCAAAACCGGACACCTGGCAACCCTACCCAGACTGCCTGGGCAAGAGGATGCAATCCATCCCTCATTGTGTTAGTCTGTATCCACAAAACCAATGAGAAGTCCCGTGGCCCCCTTAATTTGGAACTATGCTTTTGGGCCGAAGCTTTTGGTGGGCAAAGGGTTGGTGCTGTGGAGCAAACAGCTGAGGCAGACAGCAGCTAATTAGGGCCCAGCTGAGGGCTGTATAAATAAGGGCTCCTGAGAGGAGAACAAGCACTCACTCACGCTTGTTCTGGCTGTGGAGCAGGAGGGACCTGGCTGCTATGGAAGCTAGAGGCTTCCTGAGACAGATCAGGGCTGGGGAAAGGTAGGCAGAGCTGGGGAAGCAAACTCCCTGGCTGCAGGCCCTGAGGCAAGGCCTGAAGGAGCCAAGGCAGCAAAAGGCAGCGGGTTCACACTTCCTTGCCTATGATGAGTGGCTATTTCAGACTGCAGTTTGCCCTGGAGGTAAAGGGCTAGTTGATGACTGGCAGTAAGGTCACTGAGGCACGGTGGGTGTTGGGGTTTCCCTGAAGGGGAAGACCCCAGAGTGTGGGGGGACTGTTTCGGGGCATAGTTTTTTAGTGCAGCGTTTTGGAAATCTCAGGCTGAAATGTCACAATTTGGGTTCCTAACAGTAGGGACCGAAATCCAGGTGGAGGTACCCAGTTGTGTGGCCTGAATTTCCAAAGGTGCTGACAATGGTCTCCATGGAAACCAGTGACATGAGCGGTAGATCCACCATGAAGGCCGCCCATCACTGGTACTCAAGGGTCTGGAATAAGAAGGAGATTCTCCTCCCCACACCCATGATATGCCCAGGATGGGGATCAGCTCCTGGGACTGGTGCCAGGGGAAGATTTGCCATTCAGGTTTTAGTGTTGAGGGGAAGAACTAGCAGTTTTACTGAATGCCATCTCTATGTTGCTGATGTTACCGGAGCCCAATCAATACCAAGACCCCATTGTGCTAGCCAGAGTACAGACAGAAGCAGATTAAGACTGCAAAAATGGGGGGCTCCTCCCTTTCCTTCTGCCTACAGTTCTGCCCCTTACCCCCCTTCTTGCCTATGGCCCCACCCAGAGCCCTGCCCCTTTCGACCCCTTCCTTCAGGGTTTGCCCCTGTTCCACACAGGATTCCCCCCCCCATTTCACCCATCCCTGCAGCCCCTTTGGCTCCTTTCTGTCACCTCCACTCTGCAGCCCCAAGACCGGAGAAGCTCTGTCCCCACACGTTGGCCCCATGGCACAGCGGGGAGTGAGGGCCACAGTGGGGTTCTGGGTGCTGGGGTTTCCCTCACCAGCCCCTGGGCTTCTGCGGGGGACCAGGACCAGGTCGCTGGGGCTTTTCCAGCCCCATCTGCCCACACTTCTGCCAGAGAGTAGCATCAGGCACTGGGCCCCATGACCTCTGCCATGGATGGGTGAGGGGCACTGAGGTTTCCCTGCCAGAGGGCCTCTGTCAAGGAGGGGGCTGGGAGCTGCTGGGGGAGACTTTCTCCATCCTAGAGCTTCTGCTGGAGATGGGGTTAGGGGCTGCTAGAGCAGGGCTTCCTCATGCTGCTTCTGCCATGGACACGGTCGGGAGCCAGTGGAGGGGATCCTTCAACTCATCCATCACCCCGTGGTGCTGTCAGGGAGTGGGGTCAGGGCACTGCGGCTGCAGAGTAGTGGCAGGGCATGAGGGCTGCCCCTGCCACGCTCTGCCTGCCCAGTAGCCTGGGCTCCAAGCTTCTGCCACCGGGCAATGGACTTTTTCCAGGTCCCCGCACTTGGCTGGAGTCCCTGGGGCTCAGGGGCTAATCCACTTCTGTATAGACACATAATAAAGGACAGCCCTTCCCCGGAGAGTTTCCAGCCTAAATAACCAAAGGGGTGGGAGAAGAACGGAGCTCAAGTAATTTGCCTAAGGTCTTATAACAAGTCAGTGTCAGAGACAGGAATAGAATGCAGGTTTGCTCAGGTCTTAGGACCCAGTCTGCTGACACCACACGACTTCTCTATAGGCATAGAAATCACTCAGACTCTAATTGTTCTAAAGGGTCTTTCCAGGACACTGCAAAGCTGTCATGAGTCTTCTTTTTTATTATGCCAGCTAAAAATTCTTTCACTGACTCATCAAGTCAAACAATTATTATCTGGAAAATTGTCTGTCTTCCTGGAGAATTAAATATTAAACCCCTGCGACAAGCAGGCCACTGCTGTTTGGTTTATTCTCATAAATGTTGGGAAAAATTAGATGTGCTTTCAAAAACAGGCTTATTTCTGGTGGTTTTACTTTTTATTCCTTTTGTTGTTTTCCTTCCTTCCATCGGGACAGGAACAGTCAGTGAAGAGAGCTGAAAAAACACACAACCATCATTGTTAAATAGGAAAGTACTTCTGTGAGTCAGGCAGAATGAAATAAACACATCCCTATATACCATACACTGTCTCTGCACTGCTTTTAAGAGTTATTTTCATCATCATTTTATTATTAACATCTTTCCCATTGGATAATTAACCTCTCTCCACTGATGGGTTTCGAGAAATGTCAACGCATTTATAATGTTCCAGGAGAGAGAATATTTAGGTGTATGTTCTTTCAAAATTAAATTATCGGAATTAAAGATCATTTACAGGTAAAGGGGTTGGGGGTGGAAAAACTGGTCTTATATGGGGGGGAAGCCTTCTGTGCTTTACCCCGGTTTGAATTACAATGATGAAGGTAAGAGTAACTCCACTGGTTTTCATAGTTTCTTGAGTGTAAAATTCCACAATAAGTATTCTAATAAGAATTAGCCCTTATATCATTTCAAAAATTCATTGTGATTTTGCTAACCATGAGTTTCATACCAGGTGAAACTAAAAAACCAAAGAAGTGATTAGAATTATCTTCACAATGGGTCAGTTTGACTGACACACTGAATAGAGCCTGGAAGTCCGGTGACGCATTTTGCTTCAGAGCCGTTTCACAAGCCCTGGTCTGAAAGGGGGTTTGTTTGGTTTTGTTGGCACGCTGCAAGTTGGTCCCTCGGTGCCTCGAACCAGGGCTTCAGGGTTTGGACAATTTAAAAATCAAATTATCAGTGTGTTGAAGCAAATGGTATTTTGCCATGGCAATGATCTGTATACTTAATAGTCCTTCATATTTAATAACTGATTTTATAAGGAGAGCTGTCAGGATTGGTTATTTATTCAATGAATGAAGTGTCTGTTTTAACTGATATGGTTCTGTAACGGTTGCAGTGAAACAAAGGTAAACAGATCCAATGAGAGAGTGCTTTGCACTCAGTAGGGGCTAGGTGTGTGACAGGAATGCAGGATGATGGATATACTTGATCATAAGCCTGTTCATTCATAAGCTGACCCTCCACAAGTTAAAAAAATGCAAAAATCGCAATGACCTGTTCATAAGCCGACTCTATATCAGTAGTTTGCAAACTTCCAGTCCCAATTCGTCAGTGTAAGCTGCTGGCACGTCAGGACGTTTTGTTTATCTCGAGTGTCTACAGGCACAGAGCCTCTCAGCTCCTTTTGGCTGCTGTTCACTCATCCCAGCCAATGGGAGCTGCAGGAAGCAATGTGGGCCAAGGGATGTGCTGGCCGCCACTTCCTGCCTCTCCTGTTGACCCAGAACGGCGAACAGCAGCCCCTATGAGCTGAGGGGCTCCGTGTCTACAGACATGTGAGGTACATAAAACAAATTGGTTTGCCCTGCTGGGCTGGGAACTGAAGTTTGCCAAGTTAAAAAAAACAATGGTAAAACCCAATGACCCGATCATAAGCCGACCCTCGCTCTTTACTGCATCATTTTTTACCAAAAAAATGAGGCTTATGATTGAGTATATATGGTATATTCTGTGCTAGATATCATAATTGACAAGCAGGTACTCTTCCAGAAAACCAGATTTACCATCTCTCCAATGTATCGCATCTGTTCCAGCGTGGGTTGTGAATTGTACCTGTAACAAATGGGGTGTACATTTGATGTTTCCACTTCAGCTCAAAGCCCTTCAGATCTGCAAAGAAATCATACCTTTCGGTTTCCTCTGTCTTTTCTGACTCAGGAACAGGGCGGCTCATCTTACTCTGTGGTGGTGAACCAAGCAGCAATGCCCCAAATAAGAAGCGTGTGGTCCTGACCAATCGTGCAAGCCCGTGGGTGTCCCAAGCCTCCACCCCGCCATGTCCCTGCTGAGCCGCCCACAGCTTGAGGTTTTCAATTTGCAGCGTTCAGATAAATCAGAGGAGCATTCAGAAATATCGATCCCACGTGTTTCCCAAATTGGAGATGATAAATCATCTTTTGCAGAGGGTCCTGCACCTGTCTCGGCTGGTGATGTGCTCTTTACAAGCTGCTCTTTATGAGACACGCTCAGAATTCGGCACCGGAGGATCTGGAGCTAATTTCAGCCTTGTGGGTCACGTCTCTCCCGCTGCCTGTGGAAAGGGCAACACAGGCAAAAGTTCATCCTGTGGAGAGTGATAAATGGAGTCCCGGACAGTTGTGTGTGTGTGGGAATCGTTCGGATGAGTCCTTAAAGTAGGAAGCCTCAATTCTCTATTACATCTGAGCTGTGCTTGGAAACAGTGCACCATGGCAGGCAACCCCGGGGAGCCAACTGCTGCTCTCTTATCCCTTTGACCTTCCGCCCTGGTGAAAGGTAGATCAGGAGGGGGGCTATTTTTATTTAGACCATTGGGAGTGAGCGAGAGGTTTGCTTTAAAATGTTCCCTCTGAGTACAGAACACTTGGACTTTGATGGTGCCTCATGTGTTTGTGAAAAGTGTCTGCTATCTGTGAAAAAATGTTGACAATGTGTCAAAAAACCGCCCGCCCCCAAATCAAAACATTTCTGTTCAGGAAAGCAACTGTAGAACTTCATGGGAGTTGTGGTTTGGCTGCCTCCTGGCCCCTTATGGGCTGTATTGTTCCATGATGCACCACAGCCAGGGATTCCCACAATGCATTGTGGCAGCTCAGCAAGATGTGGGACTATGGTGCATCATGGAAGATGTAGTTTGACCAGGAAGCCCAACCCAGGGAGAAGTTGGGGGTATGAGGTAACTTGACTACAAGTCCTATAGTTTAGCAATGGCAGAGTTCAAGTTTTATTTTTTTTATAATTGTGATGGAGGACATCTGTTTTATTTTTAAGCATTTTTTTGTTTTTTATCAATTTTAATTTTCATCGCTCTGGATGGGGGGGAGGGACAGACAATAATTATTTAATAACAATACCCAAGATTATAAAATGTGTAAGTTTATAATAATTAAAACACAAATTATCAATACCACATCTAAATATCCTTAAATCAAATGCTAAGCAGCATATTTTTATCTCACATTGCCTGTCTGTAAATTTCTGCTATCACCGATGGAAGTATGTTTCAAACAATTTGTGTGTTTTTGGAGAAACTGACATTTATTGACATTTACCAATAAAAATCAAATCCTTCCAAGCCTAGCTACTGAAATTGTTGATTTATAGCTCAATGTCTTCTGGTGAAAATGTTCAGTTTTCAACTTCTTGCTGAAAAATCAACATTTTCTGCAGCTAGTTTTTTTTTTTCCTGGCCAGTTCTAATTAGATACATTGAGGCTTGACTATGTGTACCCCCTCTTCCTGTAAGACAACTCAGCACTCCCCGAACATGTCCCCTTCTCACACTTAGCCCCGGTCGACACTAAGGCGTTATTTTGAAATAACTCCCCTTATTTCAAAATAACACGTGGAGCGTCCACATGGCCAAGCCCGTTATTTTGAAATAATGGGCTGATTGTTTCAAAATAATAACTCCTGCTTTCCACGAGGAATAGCCCTTATTTCTAAATTGTTATTTGGGGAGTTATTATTTTGAAATTTCTTAGTGTAGACATGCCCATACAGGATGCAAAGAGAAAAATTAGTAGAGAATCTGCCCCGATATTCCGACTGCTCTTTGTAAACATTAAAGAACCCAAGGGACTTTAAATAAGGGTAGGAACTGACCCCTCTTTCCTGGTCGTCACATCATTATGTGCTCTAGTCTAGTTAGCTACCTGACTGCCTTCCTCCACCCCAGAAGTGGCTGCGTATCACAGGTGGTTGAAGTGATATCTATAAAACAACTGTGTAAGGCCAAAACCATTAGTGAGAACTTGCCTGAGTCAGGCTGGCAAGATTTGGCTCGCTGTTTGTACCATCTTTGCAAAATTACTTCACAGGTTCTCTATTGTCTCACCACATATAAAGCAGGGATAAAGATACTTATCTACTGTTGCAAAGTGCTTTGAGATCCTTGCTCCATGAGAGCTAGGTTTCAGTATTATTTGCAGCAGTCCTATTATCTGCAAGCTCATTAGCTGAGAACACCAACAAAAGTATTGCAACACCAGCCTTTCGAAAACAATGAATCATCCCCCCCCACCCCTTTTCACTCAGCTGAAACCTTGTGTATTTCTAAAAACAATCCCTTTTGGCATCATTATCCTCTTGCCTTCTGAATGTTTATGCCTCACGGGGGCCACAGTTTTTAAGCTTTTTCTCTGCAGTCAGAAGGGCCAGAAAGTTGAAATTTTAAAAAAGAAAACGGAGTGTCTTGTGTTTTCACATGATTCCAAGAGCTGGGGCTTTAAGAGATATATCCAATATCCCCAAACTCACAGCAAACAAAATCAATGTGGTTTCATTGATGCTAGTGCACTTTTCACCGTTTTACACAGAGCCCATCCAGTTTCCAATCTCTCTCTGAACTCATCTTGATACTTCATTTCTGGATGAAAACTGCTACAGGCCTGGGGGCTGAAATAATGCGACCAGTGCTCACCATGCAGAAATGGACGCCATAGCTGCCATAGTGACATGGGCACACTCAGTGTTATGGGACCATAGACAAGAGCCGCCCCTGTCTCACACCAAAGGGAGGCTACGCTGCTGAAGGGAATGGAAGCTAGCACCTCAGAGGAGCCAGGTTTGGAGGACTGAAGCTACACACTCATGCCTCCCACTGGAGTCCAGTCTGCCTCAGTTATGGTGTCTCCTTCCTGAGGAAAGAAACCGGCATATCTGTTTATGCTTGGTCCTGCAGCAGGCTGGACTGGGTGACTTCTCTGAGTTCCTTCCTTCCATCCCTACATAGCTATGATGCTATGACCTGGTCAGCCGGTGTCTGAATGCATAGGGCTGTGGTGCCAGATACCACCTTGGGGGCTTCATGGCCCGTATCGGTTGTAGGAGGGTGTGGTCTGTTACCAGGCAGAGCAGGTCTCCTAGGTGATAACGTAAAGCCATGATGGCCTTCCTTACAGCAAGGAATTGGTTCTCTATGGTGGAATGCTTGGTCTCCTCTTGTTGATGTTTCTGGCTCAAATAAACTATGGGATGCTCCACCCAGGCCCGGCCCTAGGGCAAGGCGAGCAAGGCAAATGCCTTGGGCCCCGTGCTTTCGGGGCCCCGCGCTGCTGAGTATTCACCATCCACCAGCCGGGCCCGGGGCCCCACTGCCAGCATCCTGCCTGGGGCCCCTCAAACCCTTTGGCCGGGCCTGGCTCCACCCCTAGGAAGTTTGGGGTCATTCATAGCTCCTGAGGCATGTAACAGCTGGGCAGTCTCCAGGTCCTATAGTCCTGGTTGTGAGGTACTGAGTGAGGGTCTCAGATAACATTATATGTGGCAACTTCCATTTTCTTGCACTTCAGGCCTTTCTTCTGCTCAAGCACAGGGGTGTGTCCTGACAGGCACTTGGCCCACAATGCAAGTTTCCTCTATGACTGGAAGGTTTAAAGGGCTAGCCAAGGAGTTTGATCATCACTGCCCTCGTATCCATTCGTGCCGAAATCATCTGGCTAATCAAATCTTCGGCTTCAGAGCAGAAGCTGGCTACCTGTGGAGATAGGGAGGAACGGCTCACTGGGCAATTTGCCAGCCATTTGTGCAGCAAGAGGCTTCTCTTTTCCTTTGGTCAGAGCTGGGGTGGGGTTGGGAGATGTATCCAGAGCTGGATGCTTGGTTGAAATGTTGCTCTCATGTAGAAGCTGAAGTTTCATGCTTGAAGTGAGGCAAAACCCACTGCCTCAACACAGCCTTTCTTGCTGTTTGGGCAGACGGGTCCGTCCTGATGCAGACTGGGGGAGCTTTTCAAAGTAGCCGAAAAGAGCCAAGCCCCCCAATCTCTTTGGAAGTCGATAAGTGTCCCGCTCCCTGGAAAATCCCACCCATCGAAGTCGCCTCCCGTTGCCTCGAAATCAGCTCCTGTACTTGCCGGGAGCAGGGAAGGGCAGAGATGGGCTTATTCCACGTGCGGAGCTGGGCAAGGCACACATGAGGGAGTGGAGGCAAAGATACTGGTGGGGCTGGCTCTGGGAGGAAGAAACCACGTCCCTCGGCCGGCGACATGGCTGTGCAGGGCGTCACGCCAAGGGCGAGAACTCTGCAGCCATGGTGAGCGGCCAGGGAGAAAACACCGACTGTGCGAAGGTGGGCAAAGGGCACGGCTAGCTGACAGACTCAAGATGGCAACAGAAACGGCTGGATGGGGGGTGAGGCAACAGGGGGAGCTGTCCAGGCCCAGCAATTCAAATGGGCCCAGAATTCCCCATCGCTGCTACCACAGGACTGGTAGCGGCTGAAGCTCCGGGTCTTTTAAATGACTATGGGAGCATGGTGCAGTGTGTGTGGGGGGGAGACTAGGAGGGGCAACATTGTGTGTTCCAGGCAGCACTGAGGGCTGGGTGCCCCCAGCCCCGCCCCTTCTATCCAAGGCCCCGCCCCTTCACGGAGCACGGAGCTGCCCCTCACACCTTGCTCAAGGGCCCGGCAAGACTGCTGCCCCCCTGCACAGACATATTGGTGTTAGCTCTTATCTGAGCTACCACACTAAAAACAGCCATGTTGCCAGGGTAGCGCAGGTGGGGCGAGTAGTGGGAGGGGCTGGTGCCCCCCAAAACAAGCCAACCTGAGCCCCGTGGGTTGGGGCTGCTAGGACATGCCACTCTTGTCACTGCTGTGTTACTATTTTTAGCCTGCTAGCACAACTATGTCTGGAGCAGGGGTCTCAAACTCAATTTCCCTTCGGACCAGTGCCAGTCCTCAAATCCTCTTAGCGGACCGGGGGCACCCCCTTCCGAGGGGGCCCTCCGAGCATTCCCCTCGCGCATCTCTCGGCCCCTCCTGCTGGCCTGTGTGCTCCCCCTGCGTGTCCCAGGCCCCACCTGCCACCCCTGGGTGATTTAAACCCTGCCGGGGCCCCGGCCAGCACCACCGGCAGCACAGCGGGGCTAGAGTGGCTTCCGGCTACTAGCTTTATGTGGCCACCACCTCCCAGTGGCCAGGGGAGGTCTGTGCACCGGTGTAAGCTGTGAAACTATTAACTCATTTTGTGAAACTGTCTAGCTATCAGTGTTGCCAATTCTCCCGAGTTGATCACAAACCTCCTGATAACTGGGGCAGGTTTTTGGTTTTTGGGGGTTTTTTTTTTCTGAAACGCCCAAGCCACGACCTCGTGCCGGTATCCCCCACTCCCACCTGGAATAACCGAAAGCAGAAATCACCAGCCCGGTCCTGCTGGCTGTAGAAGCATCAGCAGCTCCCCCGGCCAGCATGGTTCGCATCCTGGCAGAGGCAGACAGAACGGCTTCCTGGACCAAGCGGTGCCCTCTGTGGCCTGGTCTATGTGGGTGCTGCTGGGAGCCATGCGTGCAGGTGAGTCCCTCTGTAGCGGGATCACCAACCCTGCCCCCTTCAACCCCGAAAGCCTGATCCTTTAAGTGCAGGCTCAGCGGCCTAGTCTTTTATAGGATCCCCTCTTTGTCCGGGGTCTAGGAGGAAGGGGTAGGGGGGCCCGGGCCCTCCCTCTCCACCGGGCCCCAACCCAGGGCCCTATCAGTGGTGGGAGTTCTCCCCGAAACTCGCCGAGCCCGCTGGGTCCTTTCCTGGTCCCCGCCCTGGGTTGCTTCCTACCCCCTCGCCAACAGCAGTCCCACCTGTGGATGCGGGTCTGGCTACAGCAGCAACGTTGGCAGGAGTGGCCTTGGAGACAGCAGTGGCTGGGGCAGCGACGGCTTCTAGGGGGGCTGCACAGCGCAGCCGGCGTTGCGGTCTGGCTCATCCCGGGGACAACAGCGGCTGGGGTAACTGGTCCGGCGCCTCTTGTTCCAGCTGCAACGGCTGTGGCTCCTGTGTCCAGACAGGTGCTCCTTCCCCCCTCCAGTGGCCAGCCCCAACTGAGCAGCCCTGCAGCCTTTTATACCTGGGCTGCACTGCGAGCATGCCCAGCAGGGCTGTGGGGGAGGGGCGTATTCTACCCAATAGGCGGGCTTTCCGCCCCCTTGTTCAGTGCGGGGCTGGCCAGCCCCGTCACACACCCCCATGCCACCTGCTTTCCCCTCCCCAAGACTGGCCGCCATGCGGGCCTGATTAAATGACTTTTTCAAAATATTTTGCAGGCAAGATTGGGGAAATGCTCGGACCATAGATGGACCCTGGGCTGGGAATCACACCCCCGAACCCATAGGCTACGTCTACACTGCAGGTATTTGTCGACAGAGAGTATGCTAATGAAGCGCTCATCAGATGGATCCATTTTGCGCAAAAAAAACCTTTTGCGCAAGATCCTTATGCCTCAAAACAGGACCCCTCAACACTGCTTGTTTTTGCGCAAAAACCTCTTGCGCAAAAAGCATCGACAGAGATATGCAAATGACAGCGTGACAAATGCTAATGAGCGCTTCATTAGCATATTCCCTGCCAATAAATACCTGCAGTGTAGACGTAGCCATAATGTAGAGATAGTCTCAAGGTCACAGCTCTTGAAGGCACCTCATAAACTGGACACACCCAACCTGGAGGTACCCCGAGCCCATTAGTCACTTTTGAAACTCTTGGCCGTATTTTGGACGGCTGCAGCTGTAATGTGAGGAAAGCCAGTAGAGGAGAGAAGTAGGCATGTGCTGCTTATTGACACAAAGATCATGAGCAGGCGTTTGTATAAAAAAAGAACATGATGTAGAGAAGGTTGAAAGCGGCATGCCGTGCTTTTTTGGATCAGTCTGTCTGACACCCACTCATTTTAAAGTAACGCATCGCAATTAAACTATGAGGCACTGTAGCACGGCTGGGAAAAAACTGGTCAGTTGCATTCCATTGTGCCATGAAGTGATACTTACAAGCCTAAATGTTATAAAAATATCAAATATACGTGCCCATCCTTCTATACATACACATGCTTCTATGCATACACATCCTTATTCCAAAGTACATGGAAGTGATTCTTGACTTCCAGCTGGAACCTAAGAGTAAATAAGGCAAAATTTCAAACAAACAAACAAACAAAACGAGGAGTCCTTTTGCACCTTAGTGACACACAAAAATATAGAGAATCATGAGCTTTCTATGGTTCTACATATTTTTTTACAAAGCTTATGATTCTACATATTTTTGTGAGTCTCCAAGGTGCCACAAAACTCCTTGTTCTTCTTAAAGTTACAGACTAACATGGCAACCCCTCTGAGGGATGCTATAAGTTATCAACTTCCACCAAGTTATTAACTTTTTTGCTGGAAGAATGATATACGCATATGTATGATGCATATTAGCTTATATATAAAAACTAAATATATCTCATCATACTGTTTAAATATTAAGTAGACGATAGTACAGGAAACAATAAATTTATACTTCTGTGGCTCTTTTGGGTAATGTTGGTCACTAATTGGGCTCCTGAACCACTGAGGTCTGAGTATGACTGTTGCAAACTTGCTGGAGGATGAAAGACTCATTAAGTCCCTGTTCTAGCATTTGTGTACATGCTTACATCCTTTGCTGGTTCAGGGTCCAATAGTAGGTGTAATTTAAGCTGCCTGGCCACTACTAGATCCATAAGGCCTGATATATCTTCTTATCAAGCCCAAATCCTGCTTCTTTCTCCTGCTGTGAAAGGGTGTCTTGGGTTGGGTTTAACTACAGGTTGAACCTCTCTAGTCTGGCACACTCTGGTATGGCAACATCTGTGGTCCAGCATGATTTTAGTGAGCCAGATGTCCAGTGATCATGGGTGTGGCCAAGTTTCCCATGGTCCCATAAAGTTTATTTACAGCCCCCAGTCCTGGATCTCAGTGTTCTGTGATGTTCTTTAGCTCTAATTGACCCCAAAATATCTTCTAAGAGCCCAGCAAGCAGTGGAAGGGTTGGTGATGCTGCTAGACAATATTGACCTCCTGTGGTCCAGCAAATTCTCTGGTTCAGCACCGGTCAGGTCCCAACGGTGCCGGATTAGAGAGGTTCAACCAGTAGTCATAGGTGAATCCATTTATCACTAGTTAAAGCCAGCTTTGCTGCCTCTGCCTCTTCCCACCCACCAGGGGAAGATGATGAAAATTTTACAAGAGGATAAAATATAATCAGATGTGATTTTGATTTTCCTTCTTCTTGTGTCAGGTATGAAAAAATGAAAGTAGATAAAACGGAACAACAGTTTCCAGTACCACTAATTCACATAACTGCTAAGTGCTTAGTCTGCGAGGAACTGTCAGGAAGAGGAAAAAAAACCTAACTGCTTGTAAGTATTAAATCCAGACATATAAATTGTAACAAATAATCTATTTGACAGATGTTATGCATTTTCTGTGTCATAGCAGATTGTGCTTTCTCTTGAATACATATTTATTGTTCAAAATTAGTTGCCAAAGCATTGTAGATCATTGAAGAGCAATTTGTCGCAAGTATTCAATCTTCAAAGTTTGAAAGGGGAGCTGTGACCATTGGGTATAGACATCTCATGGTATTTTTGCTGTTTCCTGAGTAAATTGCCCGATGGTAACTCTTTATTCGGGTTGGTGGTGCAAATACCCAGACTTATGAATTAAAACGTCACTTTCCACAAATGTCAGTCAATATCAGCTTTCATTGTTCTGTGAATGTGCCGTCCTGGGAACGCGGCTGCAGAAAGCAAACACAAAAGAGTTGATGGATTTCTTTCCTTTCCCATGTGAATGTTCAAGGGGGGCAGGGGCGGGTTGGTTGCTCAATCTGAAAAGATTGCCGTGTGCAGAATCTGTTGTGGAGAAAGCAAGACGATGCCTCACAGGCTGGGTCCTTCATTTCCGCAGGAAAATGTTAAGCTCACTTCATAGGTGAGTGGCCTGTAGAATTGGGAGGCAAGCGAAATGATTTTGCTTAATGAAACAGCCGATCTTAAGAGAGGCAGTAGCCATTTCCCGCAAGAGCCTCCTAGCAGTGTCCTAGTAGGGTGGTGAGTTGTCATGAATACCCTTGTATGATACGTTTCGAATCATATCTCTTTGTATGTCTCGTCTTTGTGGTTTGCCCAGGTCCTGTCTTCATGTGGACCCACCACATGGACACCCCCTTGGTTTTCTGTCAATCGCATACACATTAGCCTGGACCTTGCCTCTTTGATCACGCCCATTCGTTTCTCTGTGGGGCACATCAGCAGTCAGGTGGAATGATTTTGACTTGAAGAATGTGTTGTTTTATTCCCTCTCCCTACACATGCACCTTATGAGCCGCCACCTGACACTGTTGCAAAAAAAGCAAATATGATTCTGGGAGGCATTAACAGGAGTGTTGTGAGCAAGACACGAGAAGTCATTCTTCCGCTCTACTCTGCGCTGATTAGGCCTCAGCTGGAGGATTGTGTCCTGTTCTGGGCCCCACATTTCAAGAAAGATGTGGAGAAATTGGAGGACGTCCAGAGAAAAGCAACAAAAATGATTAAGGGTCTAGAAAACATGAGCTATGAGGGAAGACTGAAAGAACTGGGCTTGTTTAGTTTACAAAAGAGACGACTGAGAGGGGACATGACAGCAGTTTTCAAGTACCTAAAAGGGTGTTACAAGGTGGAGGGAGAAAAATTGTTCTCCTTGGCCTCTGAGGACAGGACAAGAAGCAATAGGCTTAAATTGCAGCAAGGGAGGTTTAGGTTGGACATTAGGAAAAACTTCCTAGCAGTCAGGGCGGTTAAACACTGGAATAAATAGCCTCGGGAGGTTGTGGAATCTCCATTTCTGGAGATAATTAAGAGCAGTTTGGATAGAGATCTATCAGGGATGGTCTAGATCAGTGGTTCCCAAATTTTTCGGCATCACGCCCCCTTTTTGATTTTTGAGAAACCCTCACACACACACCCAATAGCAGCAAAACTTGTTGAACAACAACAACAACAAAAGGAACTGACGGGGGTGGGGGGAAACAAAAATAGCAGCAAAACTTATGGGGGTGGGGGTTGATGGGGGCTGGGTCACCTCGTGCCCCCCCCGGAACTTCTTCACGCCCCCCCAGGGGGGCACACCCCCCAGTTTGGGAGCCCATGGTCTAGATGGTACTGGGTCCTGCCATGAGGGCTGGGGACTGGACTCAATGACCTCTCAAGTTCCCTTCCAGTTTTAGTGTTCTGTGATTCTATGATTCGTAATCCTGTTGTGACATCTCAGGTCCTTGCTGTCAAAAAGATTCTGATGCCCCACAAGGAATATCGAGGCTCCTGGTAGGGAACAAATAGAAGATACAGGTGAAATCTTGAGGCAGCAGGATCTCTGGGACAGAAGATAAGTGAAGTTAACCCCGCAGGCATCATCATATATATAGTAGCCCAGTGTCTGAGTCTCTGTAATGCTGAAATGCTGGCTGTTCCCCCTGGGGGGCGCTGTTGCCTGAAATGCTGGCTGTTCCCTCTGGGGGGCCCGTGCTGCATGGGGAGTACGGGGCCCAAACGGTCACTTGCGCCGCTTGCTGCCCCGCGGCGGCACGGCTGAGCGGTCCAAAAGTCAGCCAAGCACCACGGTGGGAGGAGAAGAGGGGCGGGGCCGGGTGGTGACATACATGGCCAGGGGGCGGGGCCTGGCCATGTACGTCACCGCCCCGCCCCCCCTTCACCTCCCGCCATGGCGCTCAGCTGACTTCTGCGCCGCTCAGTCAGGCCGCCACGGGGGAGCCCAAATGGACGCTTGCTCCCCTGCGGTGGCCTGGGCTGAGCAGCGCAGAAGTCAGCCGAATGCCACGGCGGGAGGAGAAGGGGAGCGGGGTGGTGACGTGGGGCGTGACAGCGGCTCCAGGCCCCGCCCCCAAGCCGTGAACGTCACCCCCCCTTCGCCTCCCACAGTGGTGCTCAGCTGACTTCTGCGCTGCTCAGCCAGGCCACCACGTGGGAGCAAATGGCGCAAGCGACCGTTTGGGCTCCACGCCCCCCATGCAGCACGGGGAGTGCGTAGCCCAAACAGCCATTTGGGCTCCGAGGTTCCCCGAGTGAGAGGCAGGAGGGGGAGGAGAAGAGAAAGAGAGAGACAGAGATAGAGGCAGGAGGCGGAGGAGAGCTGAGAGAGAGAGGGGGGAAGGCAGGACGAGAGAGAGAGAGAGAGAGAGACGGAGCGAGAGACCGGAGGCTCAGGGGAGAAGACCGACATGGAGGAGAGACCTGAAAATCCCGTCTTATGATGGGCTAATTAGCTAGTCATATATATATAGTAGCCCAGTGTCTGAGAGTCTGTGATGCCGAAATGCTGGCTGTTCCCTCTGGGGGGCGCTGTTGCTGAAATGCTGGCTGTTCCCTCTGGGCGGCCCATGCTGCATGGGGAGTGCGGGGCCCAAATGGCCACTTGTGCCGCTTGCTCCCCCACGGTGGCCTGGCTGAGTGGTGCAGAAGTCAGCTGAGTGCCACGGCGGGAGGGGAAGGGGGGCAAGGCGGTGATGTACATGGATGGGAGCGGGGCCTGGCCATGTACCGTCACCGCCCCGCCCCCCTTCGCCTCCTGCCGTGGCGCTCGGCTGACCTCTGCGCCGCTCAGCCGGGCCGCCATGGGGGAGCCCAAACGGCCTCTTGCTCCCCCACTGCGGCCCGGCTGAGCGGCAGAAGTCAGCCAAGCGCCACAGCGGGAGGGGAAGGGGGGCCGGGCAGTGACATGCGGTGTGACAGCGGCTCCAGGGCCCGCCCCCCGGCCGTGAACATCACTGCCCCGCCCCCCTTCGCCTCCCACCGTGGCGCTCGGCTGACTTTTGTGCCACTCAGCCAGGCCGCCGTGTGGGAGCAAGTGGCGCAAGCGACCGTTTGGGCTTCGCTCCCTGCAGCACGGAGTGTGGAGCCCAAACAGCCGTTTGGGCTCCGCGGTCCCCCGAGTGAGAGGCAGGAGGGGGCGGAAAAGAGAAAGAGAGAGACAGAGAGAGAGGCAGGAGGCAGAGGAGAGCTGAGAGAAAGAGGGGGAGGCAGTAGAAGGAGGAGAGAGAGAGAGACACGGAGCGAGAGACCGGAGGCTCAGGGGAGAAGACCGACGTGGAGGAGAGACCTGAAAATCCCGTCTTATGACAGGCTGATTGGCTAGTATAGAAGAACCACAGAAGCACGACTGTTTTCAAACAGAGCATTGATGAAAAGTTTACTGTGAGTCACTACCTGCTTCTAAAGCTGCACAGGTCAGCGTTCCCATCTCAGCCACACTAATCCTCATTGTTGGGCAGGTAGTTTGCCCATGAAGCATAGTGAAGGGTGCTTACTGATAATTCAATAGTTAATAACATCCAAACAAGAGCTCTACACAGTTATGGTGATTGATGGGCAATAATTTACCAGCTCCATCACTCAAAACAATTCAGCGTAGCCTACATATCCACCAGCAGCTTGTGGGAACAGGCCATTTATTCTTTTGTTTAGGTAACAATGGGAAACAACTAATGTATACACTTGCTTGAGAGCAGGTGGTTTAAATAATAAAAATATCAGGAGGCAAGCGCTGATTGTTGTCAACAGAAAAATGGGATTTTCTGGCCAGTTGCTATAAGATGAATATTTTAAAATCAATTCTCAATATCAGAGGTGAAAGGAAGCTGGCACGAAAGAGTTGGCGGATCTGCAGCAAAAATCAGCAGGGAGTTATTTCAAGAGCTGGTAGGGACCCAGGTTGCAATAGGACAGTACCTCTAAGAAATGTTAAGTTACTTTCACGGCTGTTCTATAGAGCAACACAAGAGAAAGGGAGAATGTATTTTTTTCCAAATACAGGCTGAACCTCTTTAGTCCAGCACTCTCTGGCCTCATATAACTTCTTATCAAGCCCAACTCATGTTTCTCCTGCTGTGAAAGGGTGTCTTGGGTTGGGTTTAACTACAGGTTGAACCTCTCTAGTCTGGTGCTCTCTGGTCCAGCAACATCCATGGTCCAGCATGATTTTAGTGAGCCGGATGTCCACTGATCATGGGTGTGGCCAAGTTTCCCATGTCCCATAAAGTTTGCTTACAGCCCCCAGTCCTGGCTCTCAGTGTTCTGGACTGTTATTTAGCTCTAATTTACCCTTAAATGTCTTGTAACAGCCCAGCAAGCAATGGAAGTGTTGGTGATGCTGCTAGACAATATTGACCTCCCGGTTTGGCAAATTCTTTGGTTCAGCACCGGTCAGGTCCCGAGCGTGCTGGACTAGAGAGGTTCAACATGCACCTCCTTTGTGTTGCAAAGGAGTTCAGAATGATGGCACTCTTCTGCATGGAGGAATTGATTGCTTGACTCAGGGAATAGCTCTTTCAGAAGCATAGAGTCCTCTTCTCAGTGGAAAATAGCATTGAGGGAGCTGGGGTGGGAGGGATAAAGGTAGAGATGGCTTGGGGCTTGCAGGGCTGAGGTTTTTTCCACAACTTTGTAGCTTGCAGGTATATGTCTCATTCATAGGTGCTGCTTCTGTCCGCACCAGCAGACTTCACTCTTCTTCAGAAGGTGGCCCGTTTCCAGTCCGCTTCTGAATTCGTCCTGGTGCTTGATGTGGGTGTTTTTCTGGCTGGAAACAGTTACAGCCGTGGATTGAAATAATCCAGTCAGAGCTCACACCAGGCTGACACAGACTCGTTCTGTTCCTTTTCTCAGACTGTAGGGAAGAACTGCTGGGAATAGAAAACTGGAAGACTGTGATGGATTTCCTGTTCAGTTGCTAGGACGAGAAAAAAATATTTCTAAACTAATCCTTGGTATAGTGGCATCCAAGTAAATTCTCTCCAACTGCCTCCGTTGGGTTGCATGAGGTCTCCAGGACAAATAGGATGTGCAGTTTAGGACTGTATTTTAGCCAGGCTATTGGGATGGTGTTTTCTGTGTGAATATTGTGGTTGAAAGTGCTTCCCCATGGGCCATCATCAGTTGCCCTGGCAGGAAAGAGGAGATGGTTCAGATGGGGTCGTGATCAGCTTCTACTTGAGTGTCGTGAAGGAAGGATGCCAGAACCATTCACTCTGATGACGTTGGCCTACAGTACTGGGTTAGCCCATGCCTGCCAAGACTGGGGGGCACCTCCTGGAGAAGAAAGGATGTGGAAGGATTTAAAAGGACACATTTTAAGGGGTGCTGGGGATGACCCAGACTGAGATGGATTCCAGCACAGGAAACCCCTCAGAGTGTCCGAACCAGCTAGGCCTTGGGTTACCACTATGGGCTAGCAGTACTTTAGTTAAGCTAGATGTGCGTGCAGACTTTGTCATGAATTCCTTTCGTCCCCTCGTGCTTCATTCTGACTGCTAAGTAAAAACACTCTGCTTTAAGAAGGCGATTGGTCACAACATCACTGACTCCTAAAGGGCACAAATGGAAGGCTCCAAACCCAGGGCGGTACGCGGTGGATCTACGTGAGAAGGGAGACTCAGGATATTCCACCCTGAGATGCAAGACCTGAGCTGTGTGTTCTCAGAGAGACCACCAAGGATGACAGAGGCACAGCTAGGCCGTCCCTCTCCCCAACCATGACAAAAGGAGACCAAGAGTCTTTCAGTCTGTGTGGCCCACCAAGCCTGGGGGGGTGGGTGGCCATTCTACTTCACTTCACCCTGGCTCGGTCCCTCCTGCGGAATCAGGTGTACCATGAACTGGGGGCTCTGGCCTCTGGTCAGTCCGCACTCACAGTCACTAAGTCCAGGAACTCAGGCCTATAGTCGGGCCGAGCCAACAGTTAATTATGCTGAGCTCATGCTGTGGACAGGCCACAATAGTCCAGGGCTCAGGTGCAGGCCCTGGTTCAGGGTGGGGTGGCAAACAAACTGATAGGTCTCCCAGCACTGGCAGACAGCCGTCAAACACAGGCCTATCATCACAGAGGGAGGGAGAGATGGCCCTCGACTACTTCCACACTTGCCCTCTGGCTCCCATGCAGGCCTTCTGGTCCTTGGGGGACTGGAACATCTGGTGCTGGGGCGGGGGGGCAGTTCCTCCAGGTCATAGTCTGTCTGTGGGCTGGGCGGCCCAGGCCAGCCTTCAGCTTTTAGGTTCATCTCCTCCCAGCTTGGGAGGCATCTGGCTCCTCTGGAGGCTGTGGGCTTACTGGCCCCCCGGCTGGCCTTTTATAGTTCTAGCCCCGCCTCCTGACTTCCAGTCAGGTGATGGGCTGGGGCCGGGCTCTGCCCACCAGGGCTCTGGTAGGGGCTCCTCCCCCTCTGGATGAGTGGGCGGCCACTCCGCCCCGCTACAATCCCTTTGTGCACTGAAGGGAATACTTTACTAAGGGAATAGCTCTTTCAGAACCATAAAGCCCTCTTCTCGGTGGCCTGTACCACTGAGGGAGCTGGGGTGGGGGAGATAAAGATAGAGATGGCATGCATAATATCCCCTTTTCCCCATGCAATATACTTTTGAGGGGGGTGCGGTGTAAGGGATAAATATAGAGGAGTGGCTGATGTTTGGCCTTAATGTAATGACAAATGGATGGATACATAGCAGGCTTTGTGACAGTGGTGGTGGGAGGAGGTCGGGGGGGTCAATTTGGCCCACACAAGCAACGTAAACCCTGGATGATTTTCTGTGTGGATTAGGTCCATAAAACTGAGCTGGAGAGCTCAAGAGAACTTGGCTTTGTTAGCCTTTGGGTTTTGTTAACCTTTTTAGTGGTTATGTCCAGAGCCAGGCAGGGGTCAACATGAAAAACAAAAGGGGGAGTGATCCTATAGATGGATAGTAAGATAATAGGATAGTGAGTGTGGCCTACTATTTGGACACACACATAGGGAGCTTTGGTTGGACATTAGGAAAACCTTCCTAACTGTCAGGTTGGTAAACACTGGAATAAATTGGCTCGGAGGTTGTGGAATCTCCATCACTGGAGATATTTAAGAGCAGGTTAGACAGACACCTGTCAGGGATGATCTAGATGGTGCTTGGTCCTGCCGTGGGGTCAGGGGATTGGACTTGATGACTTCTCAAGGTCCCTTCCACTTCCAGTGTTCTAGGATTCTATGTTAGAGAAATAGAAATGCTCTTCTAACATTTCTAAACCACAGAAAGCGTTTGGTTTAAGTGTAGCTCAGTATTCCTTTTTCCCTGAACAGATTTACCAAGATCTTAATGTAACCCCATCTATTTTGTATCTAAAATCTACCTGCCTTTCTTCTCCTCTTTTTTTGTATATTGGTCTTTGTCTATTTGTATCCTGTGCAAAAACTTCTTTCTCCTTGATTCAGTTTTGCCAGGCTCGGAAAAAAAAACATTTAAAATACAATAAGACCTTTTAATTTATTTAATCCAAGCCATTATCAAAATGGGTTCACATTTTTTCATTTGTTAGGGGCTCCGACAATAAAAATGTTGAATAATTTCAATAACATTTCGCATTAAATATTGAAAAGGGATCTGTGCCAAACCCCGTGAAACAGAAATAGCGTTGAGGTTTTTCTCTAAGTTAAAAAAAAAATGTCGACGGGCTCCAGTAATTATGGATAGTGAATATGTGAAAAGATAGTAAGAGCAACAGCATGCAAAACAATCCAGAGGCTGAAGCTGATTTGCATAAAACATACTCTAGCTGAGACGAAAATCAAAGGAGTCATGTCAAATGGGCTGGCAAAGATGCTAGATGAAAGCAGGACACCTGGTAATCCCCACTGAGAGGGAAAAGGGGGGACGACTGCCCCAGGACTTGGTGATTCAAAAGGGCCCAGGCCCCCCAGGCATAGTTCCCACTAAGGTGTGCGCCTGTGCGGCCGCGCACAAAATTCTTACCCCGCCCATTTCCTCTGGAGAGCTGCACTTGCGCGGCAGGTGGCTGCTCCGGTGGGCGGGGCCAGTTGAGAGGGAGTGGAGAGGGAGCCACCGGGGCGTAGGCCGGGGGGCTGGGACATGCCATGGCTGCGTGGCAGGGGGGAGGCCCGCTGTGGTGGCTGGGGCTGCCATGTGGCAGGGGCCTGCTCCCGGTGGCCGGGAACGTGTGTGTTTTGATAAATTGGGTGCCACAGTGGCACACATCCAAACCAGAGCACATGACCTCAGTATTGGTGCTCAAGCCAAAACTCACTCCACTCAAGGTCGGAAAATTTTAGCGGGAACCCTGCCCTAGGTCCTTGAAGTCACTGCCAAAGCACTGCCCGAGATGCTCCCAGCCTTGTTCTGATTGGCCTGGGGCAGAAGAGGGAGTACAGGAAGTCTCCTCCCATCAGGGGCCATGGGCGCCTTAGGGGAATTTCTGTGGGGGGCAAAGACTTCACATGCTCCCGCACCCCCAGACCAATCACAGGCAGTTTCCTGGCCCCACCCCTTTTGCTTGAGGCCCCACCCCTTCTGGTGCAGCCCGGGGCCACTTCAAAACTTTCTGAAGTGGCCCCCGGCAAAAAATTATTGCCCATCCCTGGGTTATAGGAACATAAGAACGGCCATATTGGATCGGACCTAAGGTCCATCTAGCCCAGGATCCTGTCTTCCAACAATGGCCAATGCCAGGTGCCCCAGAGGGAATGAACAGAACAGGGAACCATCCAGGGATCCCTCCCTTGTTGTCCATACTCAGCTTCTGACAAACAGAGGCTAGGGATACCATACTTGCCAATCTTGGCTAATAGCCATTGATGGATCCATCCTCCAGGAATGTATCTAGTCCTTTTTTGAACCCTGTTAAAGTCTTGGCCTCCATAACATCCTCTGGCAAGGAGTTCCATAGGTTGACTGTGAATCATGTGAAGAACTATTTCCTTTTGCTTGTTTTAAACCTGCTACCTTAGTTCTTGTGTTATGAGAAGGAGTAAGTAACACCTCCTTATTTGCTTTCTCCATGACAGTCATGATTGTATAGACCTCTAGCTTACTCTCAATCCCTAACACTGGAGAAGTCTATCTGGCCTCTTCCCCTTTCTGCCTCTCAGCCCTCTTTTCAGGTTGCTTCCCAGAGCAGTGAAGCCAACAGACTCCGCAGGCCACTGGGCAACATGGAATGGGGGCGGCTCCGTGCTCTTGGAAGGGGCAGGGCCAAGGGTGGCAGGAGGGGCGGAGCCAAGGCAGCTGGCCCTCAGCACTGCCACACCCCCAGCCCTCAGCACTGCTCGGAGCGTACGGCCCGGCACTCCAGCGGATCACTCCAGCAGCAATTGAAAGAGTCCAAGGCTCTGGCCGGACCCAGTGGCTGGAGCCCTCGCCCCCTTTGAATCACCAGGCTCCGGGGCATCTGCTCCCTTTCCCACCCTCTTTCAGTGGGCCTGCCCCAGAGAGAGAGCATGTCCCACCTCCACTCTTCTGGGTCTTTTCCCCTTCTGAGCTCCCTTAACGTCTCCCTAAGGCCCAGGTGCCTAATGATCCTTTTCTCACTCCTCCCCCCAGGCCAGGAGGGCTAATTGGCTCTTCCCTTTTCGTCTAACAGTGATGGGCATAACCCCGATCATACTTCCCTACCGTTTCATTGCCATTTTTATGTGTTACCTTCCCCTTATTCAAGGCTAATTCACAGAATCCCACGGCTGAGTCACCCTCACTCTCCTGGCAGGGTGGCATAGCCTACTCTCCTGTTGAGATATTTTGGTGACATGACCACTCATGATGCCTGCTTGTGAATACCTTAATCAGCAGTATGGCCTCGAGCAGGAATGGGGAACCTAAGGCCCAGGGGCCAGATGAAGCCACCAGCTTGCCTGAATCTGGCGCCTGAGGCTTGGGGTTCCCCCCTAGTATTGGGGAGCTGGTGTTGGTGCTCCAGCCCTGCACTCCCCTATCTCACCCAGACTCCCCACTTCCCTTTTACTCCTGCACCCTATCTCCTGGGTAGACCCCTCATCCCCAGCCCGCTCCTGCACCCACCTTCCCACCTGGACCCCGCACCCCCACTCTGCTCCTGCACCCTAACATCCTCCCAGACCCACCAACCCCCAACCCATTCCTGCACCCTTCCTCCTGCCCAGACCTCACACCCCAAGCCTGCTTCCCAGCAGCCCCCTCCCATACACTGAACCCCTCATTTTTGGCCCCACTCCAGAGCCTAGGGGGCCCCACAAAATCTACTGGGCTCCCCTAGGCACATTCCCCCAGAGGAACGTGGGGAGTGTTTTTCTGCTTTGCAGTCAGGGGCCACATCGGTGAGGGGATGGTTTTCTAAAAAATGTGTTTCCTTCTCATCTGTGTGCAGCTCTCGACTGGTTTTTCTGTGGGTCAGCAGCCTCTGATCCAAAAAAAGTTCCCCACCCCTGGCCTAGAGGTACAAGGAGAGAGTCAGGATTTCAGAAGCCGCGTGAGCCACTGATGTTTGTGCCTGTTTTAATCTCCCCATCTATAACACGAGGATAATATAACAGGGTGAAACTCACCCCAGTGTAGAAGGTCTCTGTGAGGCTTATCACCACTCACCCAGTGCTGTAGGGAGTCAGCGTGGCAGGGAGCTAACCCAGGATCAGGGAAGTGAAAAGGTTTCCAGTAGTCCCCGCTGCGTACATTTGCACTTGGGTTGTACAGGTCACAAGAGCTAAGACTATTCTTAGTTCATCCAGCTCCAGTAATGGGAGAACAGCCTCAGAGGCAGGTAATCAAACAGGCTTTGGGGTGAGGGTTCGTGATATTGCGACATAGTCACAGTATTTTCAAAGCTTCGTCGTCTTTGACGTGCTTAGAACTGCCAGCGCCTGGCATAAGAACTGGACTGCATGGCACTTCCATCTCACGTTTCTGAATGAAGCCAGAAAACAAGAGGTCCATACTGATGCTAAAACTGCAAGCAAAGAAAGTGGATTGAACTTTTTTTGACGTTCCAACAGCTTTCAGCGTCAGTTCTCCGTTACTTGTGTATGCATGTTCGTGTCAATTCGAGTTTCATCTGAACACAGTCAACCATCCAGAACAGACTTGTGATCGGCGTCTTCCACAATGGTTCACCAGCCAAGGTCAACATAATAATGACAGCTTTTATGCACGTTCTGTTTGCCAATTTCAACTAACAACCTCCGAGTTGCCTGGCGGTAAAACTGCCCTGGTATTGTCCCTGACATTCAATAGCCAGGGTAGAACTGCAATTCTGTGGACTTTGACAGAGCCCAAGAGATGGTGTCTAAAGAGTTTCTAGTCAGGGTATTGTATGTGCCAGAAAAAAAATGTCATTCACGCACATTGTACCATTCTATTCCAAGCATTCCGGGAATGAACCCACTCGAGGAAAAGAACAATCCACTTGTACTATCTAATAACCCTACACTGGAACGTCACAGAGGGGCTGTATATGCCAACTTCCATTACTGTCAGAAGCACGTTTACACCAGTTTGATGAGCAGTGAGTATCAGAAAAGGGGTGAAAAGTGACTGTTTCATAGGAAACATGTAGTTCATCTCAATGGGCTGGCACTCAGTGGTATGAAAGCATAACACTATTCAGGGCTGGCAAGCCACACGTGAAAACAGACGTGTCTGAGCTTTGTTTACACTGTCAGATGGAATTTCAATACAGGCTGTTTGATAGCAGGAGCCTTGAGGAAGAGTATCCCCTGATATCACCACACTGGAGAATTGGGGACCGGATAAAAGTGGGAGGGCCACGGGGAGTGAAAGATACTCCCCTGATAATCTCCCAAGAGAGACGGACCAAATGTGGGATTGGCTGAGGTACGTTTTGATAGTAAACCAGCCCCAAAGAGCAGCGGCATTAAGACAGGAGAACTGCTGTGGAATTATTGGGGAAACTGAGGCAGGCAGGCACGCCCATTCTGCTGCTGCCTGCTCTAGGAAGCCCCTCTAGGAGAGGCTGCCCTCTCCCAGAGACGGAAAAAGACGGGGAGTATATTACTTAGAGAGGGGACGGCTGGGAAGTGACACAAGAAAGACATGACCATTCATAGATGGGGTGAGTCGGGCTCTCCGGTTTCCTAGAGATGCTTGGAAAATGGGGTTTCCTCTGTGGAAATGTCAATGGAAATGAGACCACGCCGCATAAAAAGAACTGTCGGTTTCCCAGGGAGAAGTTATACTTTGCCCAAGAAGATTGTTTTGATTCAGAAATAGTGCTGCGCCCCATGGAACTGTAGTTTGGGGGCTTCTTGCTCTTTCTCCTCTCTAGCTTAGCTCTCCAGAATCCCAGCAATACTAAAAACAATGAATAAATATTCATGAGCCTGACTCAGGAATGTGCTTAAGCATGAGGCGAGGTCTAGACTACGGGGCTTTATCGGAAAAAGCGACGCAAATTGCGCTCCACAAGTTGTGTAGCTTTTTCCGATCACTTTTCCAGAAGAGGCTTTTCCACCATTTGGCCCCGTTTAGATGAGGCCGAAAGGTGGAAAAGCCTCTTTTGGCGGAGCCCTTATCCCTCGTGGAATGAGGTATACAGGGCTCCCCGGAAGAGTGTGTTTGCTCTTCTGCGAAAAAAAGTGGAAGAGCAAACACACTCCCTGGACACAGCAGGGTTTTTCCAGGATACCTCTGGGCACCCCTTATCCTGCCTTCCTAATGGGGTAGCTGGTGCTGGCCATAGTGACACTCCCCAGGTGGGCAGGGCTCAAACCCACAACCCTGGGCTTCCCAGGTAGCCCAGAAAAACCCCATAGTCTAGACATAGCGTGAGTGAGTTGGAGCATATGCTGAAGTTCCACTGAAGACACCCAGACTTAAGTTGAGTATGTGCTTAAAAGCTCTCCTGAATTGGCATGATTTCTTGAATTGGGTCCATATGAATAATAAAGACCATCCATACTCCCACTAACTAGAACAAATATTTAAAAGGGGATCTAAACCATCATGCTTCAGGGCATAAACCAAGCTGTAATTGTCAGGGGTCAGGAAGAAATTTTTCCTAGGCACAACAATAGCTGTACATTGAGGGGTTCCTTGAAGTTTCTTCTGAAGCAGCTGGTAAAGACTTCTTTTGGATACTTTACTGTCTGGACCATTGGTGTGAGCCTCTCTGACAATACTTATGTTCTTAATATCACAGGGGCTGCCTAGGCAGGCAGGCTGAGTCCAAACGTGGAATTGCGAGTGGAGATACGGATTAGAAATGACGCAGGCTGTCAAAGCTACGTGGGAACTCGGAACTGGTCTGGAACGGCAGAGAAAGGGGTTCTGCAGCAGAGTGCACGGCAAGAGCCTCGGGAGGAAAACCACAGACCCACCATCTGTCAGAATGGGCAGGCGAGAGGCAGCTGGGCGGTGTGTTCGTTTCCGCACATCGCTCCCATGAATAGGTGAGTGATGATCTGAAATTAATCAACACCCACTCCACCTCTTTAGACCTTCCCTTTTCAAGCTGCGGCGTCCTGGTGATTTATAATTAGGGGAGCTGGCGAGGAAGTACCTTGCTTGTGAGGAGGGTGATAGATGCCTGGGCATGAGCCGAGTACTCCCTGAAGGGAATGTTAATATTTTAACACCCGCACAGGGGCCGGGCCACACTTGGGATTCAAGAGCCATCTGTGGATGAAAGGAACACGTCGGGCGGTATGAAGTTCAGCTCTTGTGCATTCTGTTAATTTCCCTGTCACTTTTCAGAACTCCCCAGTGGGGCTTTTCAAGTCGCTGGGCACGTGGAGAGGCAGGGCTGGGGAAAGGGAGCGAGCCCCGGAGGCAGGTGCCTGCAGCTCCGAGTCGAGTTACTCCTCGGAATGGCTCATTGGGGCTGAGCGTGGGCGGCGGATCAAGGCCCAGCTGGAGAAGGCAAGCCCCGCCCCTGGAGCCAAGCCCCGCCCACCCTCAGCCAGATCTTTTCCGGCTACCTGGAGGGCCAGACCTGCCGTGCTGGGGTTGGGGCACGGGAGCCCCGATCCTTCCTGGCTGCCAGCCCTCTCACACCGCTCACCATGGCTCCGGCCTTCCCAGTGGCGAGGCAAGTACGCAGTTTTGGGAAGGCAGTGCCTTCCCTGGCCTACATTACCAGCTGTCCATGGTGCGGGGCTGGGTCCTGGAAGACAGGATGGCCCTGTCTTCATGTGTGTGTAAACAAAGCCACTGATCTCTCCTCGGGAAGCCAACGTCCCAGGCACTGGCTCTCCCACGCGGAAGACCGGGAGTAAGTGGCATCAGAATAGGATGCTGGTGCCAGGAGAAGGGGCAACCAAAAAGCCCTTCACTGCAGGTGGGCAGTGGAGTCATGACACCAGCTCTGTTCAGTGATGCTCAATGGAGCTTTCTTGTCTACAGGAAGCAATACACTTGCGTGATGGT
The DNA here is from genome assembly GCA_019425775.1 of Rafetus swinhoei. Classification (NCBI taxonomy): domain Eukaryota; kingdom Metazoa; phylum Chordata; order Testudines; family Trionychidae; genus Rafetus; species Rafetus swinhoei. Next base: position 6,365,407 of record CM033443.1, read on the forward strand.
CCACTTAGGCAATCGGGTGTTAAAGGGCCAGTACAAATAATGGTTATCCCAGCATGTCAAAGGTCTGCGTGTATCTTACCGGTGTCAGGGTGGGTGCTGGCAGTCTGGGTCAATGGTGAGAGCCAGGCGGAGAGGGCCAGGTACTGAGGGCCAAGGATCAAGGCTAAAGTCAGGTACCAGAGCCAGGGGTCAGAGCTAGCAAAGGGAACTGGAGCCAGGGGTCAGCGCTGGAGCCAGGAAAGGAACGTGGAGCCGACGCAGGACAGGAACAAGGCAGGGGAAAGGCTGGAGAAAGAGAGGAGCAGGGAAGAGCAATCACAGCTGCTGACAGAAGCACTGAATAGCTGGTGACCAGCTGCTGCCCGGCTTAAAAGCAGGCCTGCGGGCTCCCTTCAGCCAATCAGGCGGACCGGCCAATCAGGTGATCCTCCCACAATGCAGCTGGGCTCATTAATCCTCCTGGAGGCTGGCCTGGCTAATCTTCAGGCTCAGCTATAGGGGCTCTGTCCTGGCAACAGGCAGGACCGACCTTTGGAAAGGAGCACGTAAACACGCAGCGGACAAAGGGAGCAAAGTCGCCTGTGCTCTCCGTGCAGGGGTAGCAGCCTCACCCGCCTCCAGGCACGAAAACGGTATTCCCATTTCACTCCCGGCCAAGTGGAGGCAGATACCTGCCCGGGGTCACACAGTCAGCGGCAGAGTTCAGAACCTCCTACAGGTTGAGACTCCATAATCCGGAGTTCCCTAGGCCAGCAGCACCCCCGGTCCGGCATTGTCAGGGTGACCCTGTGGGAGCACTCACGGGGATAAGCTGGCGGGCTGGGGCCAGGAGCGTTGCAAGACTCGGGGGCCGAGAGAGCAGAGCCCCAGGTGTGTGGAGCCCCCCGTTACCGGGAGTAGATCGGCAGCCATCAGAGCAGTTGGGTGGAGCAGCGGTTCTTCCCCCCCTCCCCCCGGCCCCGGGAAGCAGTGGGGCTGCTGGGGAGAGTCCCAAGCTCTGGGCAGCAGTGGGGGCCCCCGGGCAGCAGCAGAGCTGTTGGGGAGAGCCTCAAACTCTGGGCAGTATTGGGGGGCCCCGGGCAGCAATGGAGCTGTTGGGGAGAGCCCCAAACTCTGGGCAGTATTGGGGGGCCCCGGGCAGCAGCAGAGCTGTTGGGGAGAGCCCCAAACTCTGGGCAGTATTGGGGGGCCCCGGGCAGCAGTGGAGCTGTTGGGGAGAGCCCCAAACTCTGGGCAGCAGTGGGAGCTGCCAGGGAGAGCCCTAAGTTCTGGGTGGCAGGGCGTCTCCTTCCGCCCCAGGCAGAAAAGCAGAGCCGTGGAGAGGAAAGCAGAGCCCCTGGCAGCAGCGGGGTGGCCAGGAGGAAAAGCAGAACCCCTGGCGCATTGACCTCCCGTGGTCCAACAACTTCCCTGTCAGGCCCGAGGGTGCCGGACCAAGGAGGTTCCACCTGCATTCTACTTACTGGACCCCTCTTGGGACGCGGCGTGGCCCGGAGACAGCAGTTTGAGCTCCGGCCCCAAAGCAAAAGCTCTGAAGCCCACCCGGGAATTCAGCCCTCCATCTTGCAGGATCGGAGGCTGCCCACTCCAAAGGCCCAGCAAAGCCCAGGGGGGAAGTTCTCTGTCTTCCACCCAAGGGATGACTTTGGCCTGGCGCGTGCGGGGCACGGCCGCGCATCGTGCCAGTGTCTTTCTCATCCTCAGACTCCTGCTGGCGAACAAGGGACACAGCGACCCCCTGACAGAGAGCTGCTCGGCCTTGTTCCAAGCGGAGTGTCATGACTGGCAGCAGGGGAAGAAGCCTAGGACTGAGCCTTGGTTGCCATAGAGAGCAGTGACACAGTCAGTGTGTGGTGAGTTCTCACTCCCCAGCTCACAAGACTCACCTTATTTCCTGCTTCGTTGGTCCTTGAACACCTATTGTTGGAAGTTCCCCCCTCTCCCTTCTACAGTGGTTAGAAAACGGGAAGAAAAGAGAAAAAAGCCGCCGGTGGCGTTCTTCTCCACTCTCCTAAGATTTACAAGATGTGTGAAAAATAATGGCTGACTCAAGGGCTGTCTGCGCAGCAGGGGACCTATTTTTTGCTTCTTACTTAGAGCCACTCCTATTCTTAGTTCAAACCTGGGAGTGTACGTAGGTGTTAGTTTCTAAATCAGGATGCCCAGGCTGGTGTAACACAGAAATTGCCTATGAACCTAACCACTAGAGCGCAACGCTGGGCAGCAGAAAGCCAAAGGTGCTGTCCCTGACTCAGCTTTAGATTTGGGAACCTCAGTATTGCATGGATCTGTAACACCGACAGAGCCACTCCTATTCTTAGTTCAAACCTGGGAGTGTACGTAGGTGTTAGTTTCTAAATCAGGATGCCCAGGCTGGTGTAACACAGAAATTGCCTATGAACCTAACCACTAGAGCGCAACGCTGGGCAGCAGAAAGCCAAAGGTGCTGTCCCTGACTCAGCTTTAGATTTGGGAACCTCAGTATTGCATGGATCTGTAACACCGACAGGCCCGGGTCGTCAGCAGGTGGGATGGAACATGAGACCGTGGGGGCTAAGGCCAGGAGCTGCTAACACAGTGGTGGGCAGCTCACAAGCTGCCCAGCAGGGCTGTGTGTGTGGCCCACGAGACATTTTGCTCACCATTGCCCACATGCAGGGTTGCCCGACTCCGCTGGTTTCTGTCCCTGTGTTTTGTTTTTCTATTGGAGTATGTCTAGAGTACATGGCTCCATCAACGGAGCCATGTAAACTAGTTTACCCGGTATAGTCAATGAAGCAGGGATTTAAATAATCCCTGCTTCATTAAAATAAACATAGCTGCTGCGCTGTGCTGATGATCAGCTGATCCTGATCCGGCACAGCATGGCAGTCTAGACGCTGATCGGTCGGCAAAGCCTTTGCCGACCGATCCTGTAAACCTCGTTTCACGAGGGATCAGTCGGCGAAGGCTTCCCCAGCCAACAGATCCCCGTCTAGACTGCCATGCTGTGCCGGATCAGGATCAGCTGATCATCAGCACAGCGCAGCAGCTATGTTTATTTTAATGAAGCAGGGATTATTTAAATCCCTGCTTCATTGACTATACCGGGTAAACTAGTTTACATGGCTCCGTTGATGGAGCCATGTACTCTAGACATACCCTTGGAGATATACCTATCTCATGGAACTGGAAGGGACCTTAAGAGGTCATCAAGTCCAGTCCCCTGCCTTCACAGCAGGACCAAATACCATCCCTGACAGATTTGCCCTGATCCCTAAATGGCCCCCTCAGGAATTGAACTCACAACCTTGGGTTTAGCAGGCCAGTGCTCAAACCACTGAGCTATACCTCCCACCATATTGGTATCACTAAAGGGACACGTGTGTAATGGGAGGCGCGTGCCGAGGGCAGCCTGCACTGACCGTGAGAGCCGTGCGCTCCCGCTGCATCCAATCGAAGCGCTGCCATGGTTGTTGCCCCACATTCTAGGCACGCAAGCACCGTTTGCAAAACTACCCGCCTCTGGGAATCCATCTTGGTTCCGACAAACTTGTGGCCCACTGAGACAAAGGGGAAGCCACTTGTGCGGCCCATTCACTAGCCTCGGTTGCCCATCGCTGCACAGATGCATCAGCTGACTCTTTGCTAAGGCTGTAGAGCGGGTTTCGCTCTCCCTAGTGGTCTCAGAGCCTCTGGGTTACATAAAATGGGGACAATGTGCTTGCAAAGCACTTTGGCCTAGATCCCCATAATATTTAGGTACCTAACCCCCATGAAAATCAGCGCCTAATTCCCTTTGCCCGTCTGGAGCTTTGCACTAATCTGCGTTAAGTGTGGAGCGTGGCAGGTTATTCCTTTTGGTTAAACACTGCAGACCGCTGGGGCGGTCAGAGAATGTGCTGGCCCTTTAAGGGGGTGTGGCCTGAGCTGCACCCACGCCAGGCTTCATCCACTTCCTCGGGGGAATGAAATGAGACCTGGGGTCACCTGATGGGACCATGTGACTCACAACGGTGCCTGCTGGGCGTTGTAAAGGGCGACCTGTGTCCAGGGAGAAGGCGATTGGGCTGCTGGGAGGGAAGGCAGAGCTGTTTAGGGATAAGCTTCAGCTGAGATCCCTGTGAAGAGCAGGAGTCTCAGTTAGGAGGGCTGGAAAGGGTCATGCAACTGGAGGGAAACTGAGGCAGTGGTTGGCAACTACAACCAGACTGGCAATATCCTGCTACAGTGGTGCTCCGTGCTACCTGCACCCATTATAGAGTAGCATCCAGTCCCTTTCTATTGTTACAAGCCCAGTGGATGAGCATTTCCAAAGGAAGCCCAAATCCCACTAACTTCAAAGGGGTGGGGGAGGAGGGGACATTTCCTCGGGGGCATTTGAAAATTCTACTCCATCACTTTAATTAGTGGAAGGAAGATGAGAATGTGTGTTCTGAAAAAGCGTGGCTGGGTTTTCATATAGACATCTCCTTAGCCAACATGGACACACACATTAGAAGTTTTGCACAGTGTGCACACACATATCAGAAGTTTCTCAACATTCAGGTGTCTTTTGACATGGCGTTTGGGTGCAGACTCCTCTCTAGGTCAAGGGAATGGAAGGTCATCAAGGACTAACAACTCTTCATTGTTAGCTCTGCTCACAGGTAACAGGTGTAAAACAAGCCAAAGGAACAACTTCTTCACACAGCGCACAGTCAACCTGTGGAACTCCTTGCTGGAGGATGTTGTGAAGGCCAAAGCTATAACAGGGTTCAAAAAAGAGCTAGACAAATTCATGGTGAATGGGCCCATCAGTGGCTATTGGAATAGGTAGGAATGGTGTCCCTGGCCTTTGTCACTGAGGGAAGCTGCCCAGGCCAGCATGTTCACAATGGCCCACGCATTGTAACATGAGCCTGGGAGGGGGTGCAAACAGGTGACACCTTTTGTCTGGGAAGCTGGAGAAAGAAGGAGGCGGGGCTGCCCTACCTGCTGACTAACAATTACATCTGGCTGCGGATGGGGGCGCAGGGTCCGGGGACTCCCCACCACAACGTGTTCCTTGTGTGGAACCCACATTACTATGGTTTGAATTCTTGATCACCCACTATCACTAGAACCACCCCGGCCATGAAACCCAGACCTGCCAAATTGCAGGTATCAGACCCACGATCTCTAGAGCCTGACTCTGAATGGAGCCAGCACTTGCTGCGTCAAAGAAAGGTACAAGGGAGCAGTAGCAGATGTCTGGCAACCTGCCGCCCGGGAAAGTCTCATCCTAATCCCTGACGGCGTTTCTCCTAAGTCCTGAAGCATGGAAATGCAAAGGACAATCTGGCTTTTCATGTTTAAGTGCTTTGTAGAGGAAAAGCCCTGCAGGAGAAGTGCTATATAGTGACACCGTTAAGGGTTTGCACACAATGCCATGTATTGAAAACACTTAAACAGTTTGCCAGAACCTTTCTGCTTTAGTGTAACACACACACACACACACACACACACACACACACACAAAACCACATGAGCTTGACGGAAAGGACGCTAGCTGTGTTGGTAATTCCCTGCTCTAATTACCCAGGCAAATAGCTTTTCAAAAGCTGCTACTTAAAAGGGAAAAAAAACAAACATTCTCTTCTGAAGCAAATAGCCTGGAGAGAACAGGGGCTTGGATTCAGACAGCAGCCGCTCCAGCAGCTCAGTGCTGCAAAAACAACAGGAGACCATAAGGTGAACAGTGACCCCGCTGTGACAAGTCAAATCTTGTTGCCGCGGCGCAGAGTGTCAGTCGACTCAGCTGCACAATATGTGAGAAAGAATCATCAGGCAAGAAGCCATGGCATGTTCCTAAATCTGAGGGGTTCAGTACATATGTCTTTGATCCCTAACTGTAGGGTAGAACAGTGGTGGGCAGCTTGCAGCCTCCGGGCTGCATGTGGCTTAGCAGGGTAAGCCACTGGTGGGCTGCCAAACAGGTGTTTCCCTGCATTCCCAGGTACAGCAGTGCACAGCGCCTATTGGCCGGGGTTCACCATTCCCAGCCAATAGGAGCTGCAGACAACTGAACCTGCGAATGCAAAATAAACAACTTGTCCCGCACCCTGCCAGCAGCTTATCCTGGCGAGCACAGGTTGCCCACCATTATGCCTATTTCTCAATTGCTATTGCAATAATTAAAATCATTGCACTGCTCCGTACCTCACCTTCTCCATTTGTAAATTGCGGGTAGTGAAATTTTCCTTTGCAAAGAATGTCAGAGGGGTCGCCATGTCAGTCTGTAACTTTAAAATACCAGTAGTCCTGTAGCACCTTAGGGTACCATCTACATAGCAGGGATAAAGCCGAAATAAGCGACGTAACTTCAGCTATGTCAATCACACATCTTAAGTCGACATAGCTTATTTCAGCTTGTGGCGCTGTCTACACAGCAGGAAGTCTGAGGAAGAGCACTCTTTCTCTGACTTCCCTTACTCATAGGCTGCGTCTAGACTGGCATGATTTTGCGGAAATGCTTTTAACGGAAAAGTTTTTCCATTAAAAGTATTTCCGCAAAAGCGCGTCTAGATTGGCACGGATGCTTTTGCACAAAAAGTGCTTTTGCGCAAAAACATCCGTGGCCAGTCTAGACGCGATTTTGCACAAGAAAGCCCCGATTGCCATTTTCGCCATCGGGGCTTTTTTTGCGCAAAACAGTTCTTCCCTGTCTACACTGGCCCTCTTGCACAAGTATTCTTGCACAAGAGGGCTTTTTCCCGAGCGGGAGCGGGAAAGTATTTGCGCAAGAAGCACTGATTTTGTACATTACAAAGTCAGTGCTCTTGCGCAAATTCAAGCGGCAAGTGTAGACAGCTGGCAAGTTTTTGCACAAAAGCGGCTGCTTTTGTGCAAAATCTTGCCAGTCTAGACGCAGCCATAAAATGAGGGTTACGGGAGTTGGAATAAGAAGTCCTCCAGCTCTCCATTATTTTAACATTATGTCGAAGTAACTGCTTGTAGAGTACACACACACGGGGGCTGCGTCTAGACTGGCAAGATTTTGCGCAAATACTTTTAACGGAAAAGTTTTTCCGCTAAAAGTATTTGTTAGGAGAGCGCCTACACTGGCATGTGCTTGCGCAAAGATTTGCTTTTGCGCAAAAGCATCCGTGCCAGTGTAGACGCGCTCTTGCGCAAGAAAGCTCCAATGGCCATTTTAGCCATCGGGCTTTCTTGTGCAAGAAATTAACGTGGCTGTCTACACTGGCCGTCTTGCGCAACAGGGCTTATCCCTGAGCGGGAGCGTCAAAGTATTTGCGCAAGAAGCACTGATTTTGTACATTACAAAGTCAGTGTTCTTGCGCAAATACTCGCGCCAGTGTAGACAGGCGGCAAGATTTTGCGCAAAAGCGGCCGCTTTTGCGCAAAATCATGCCAGTCTAGATGCAGCCTATGGGTACGTCTACACTTGATCCCTAGTTTGGACTAGGGATGCAAATGTAGCCGACCGAAATTGCTAATGAAGCGGGGATTTAAATATCCCACGCTTCATTAGCATAATCTCGCCCGCGCGTTATTCCGCTCGCCAGCTGATTCGAACCAGGAAGTGTGCTCCGGGACGCGTTAGTTCGAATCAAACCCCTTGGTTCGAACTAACGTTACTCCTCCTTTTTTGAGGCGTAACATTAGTTCAAACCAAGGGGTTTGATTCGAACTAACGTGTCCCGGAGCGCACTTCCTGGTTCAAATCAGCTTGAGGAGTAATGTTAGTTCGAACCAAGGGGTTTGATTCGAACGAACACATCCCAGAGCCCACTTCCTGGTTCGAATCAGCTGGCGAGCGGAATAACGTGCGGGCGAGATTATGCTAATAAAGCACGAGATATTTAAATCCCTGCTTCATTAGCAATTTCGGTCGGCTACTTTTGCATCTCTAGTCCGAACTAGGGAGCAAGTGTAGATATACCCTATGTTATTTCGGAATAATGGCAGTTATTTCAAAATAATGCTGCTGTGTAGATGTACCCTTTGGGTGTGTCTACACTGTACCCTTACTTTGAAATAAGCTATGCACTTGGCACTACACCAATTGCATAGCTTATTTTGAAGTAATTTTGAAATAAAACTCTATGACAACAAGTCCCTTAACCCTCATGGAACGAGGGCTACAGGGACGCCAGAATAGCGCATCTGTTATTTTGAAATATATTTTCAAATGCAATAGACATAGCTCAATTTGTGTTGCTCCTTTCAAGTTAAACCCAGGTGTATAGATGCACTCTGAGTGCTCAGGCAGGTTAAAATGTTCCCCTACAGGTCTATGCGTATTACTATTTCTGATGTCTGATTTGTATCCACTGAGGCTACGTCTACACTGGCAGCTTCTTGCGCAAGAACTCTTTTGTGGAAGAGTTCTTGTGCAAAAACTCTTCCAGAAGAGAGCGTCTACACTGCCATGTGCTTTTGCGCAAGAGATGTGCTTTTGTGCAAGAGCATCCATGGCAGTGTGGATGCTCTCTTCTGCAAGAAAGCTCTGATGGCCATTTTAACCATAGGGGCTTCTTGCACAAGAAATTCATGTTGCCTCTCTACACTGCCCTCTTGTGGAAGAGCTCTTGCGCAAGAGGGCTTATTCTTCGTGGGGAGAGGAAAAACTCTTCCAGAAGAAGCCCTGTTTTACAACGCTGTACTGTAAATTTACTTGTGCAAGAACGCTCGTGCAGTGTAGACAGCCGGCAAGTTTTTGAGGAAGAACGGCTGTGGAATGAGGTTTGACTGGTAATCTGAAGTAAGGAGTTTGTTTCGAATCGCCCTTCTCTGCCGCGTGTAGACGCGGGCAGTTCTTCTGGGCTAGTCAATTTCCAAAATGGCGATCGCCAGGAACATGACGAAGCGGGATATTTAAATCCCGCGCTTCATTTGCAATTTCGGTCGCCCTCATTAGCCTCCCTAGTTCGAACTAGGGGGCTAGTGTAGACATACCCTTTGAGATTGATGGATGTTAAGCACTGTATAAGATCTAAGTATGTCTCCACCTAACCGGTACAGCATGGGCAGTGACAGTACAAACTCCCCCACTGGGCTCTGTCAATGTTCCTTAGGCCTATTCTGGGAAGCTACCCCACTTTGACGGGCAACAGCATTATTTAGTCTGCTTGTCTACTCAGGCCTTGGTTCATTTACAGAGCTGGCCAGCAAGAGTGCAAAGTGGAGAGCTGGTTTTCAGGGGACTGGTACCCACACATTAGCTGATAGAACAAGTCCACCACATTCATTTCACTTCAGTCTGGGACAGTCATCAAAAGGCTATGGTGACTTTTAATCACTGCTGACCTAGACTGGAGTTGATCTAGAATGTAGAGACAAAATGTTGCTGGTCCCCTGAACCAACATAAATTGTTAGAAGAAGCTACTTCCAATGAATTTTAAAAGGTCCATTTATTCAAGGGTCTTTGAAACATACATAGGTCTTGGAATGCCTCAGCTGAAAGTGAAATCGGAGGCTGATTCATATGTACAGGGCTAGTTAGAGATCTTTATGATCACTTTTCTGGTTCCACAAGTTCCATTTAACTTGGGAGCAGAAATTGGTTTCTGAGCGTGATAAAATTCCAAACATCTCAAATCAAGACGAAGGCCACATAACAAATTCTCTTTTCCTGCCGTTTCTGGAAGAATAGGGCTCTCAGCTCATTCGGTGTATTAAAGGAATGCTTGCCAAAAAAGGAGCTGATGCGATTGTTCTCACACAAAGGCTGTTCAAGTAAAATATTCTTTTGATTTCATTCCCATTGGCGGTATATCATTACAAGGTAGGGCGAAAGCGAAATATCAGTTTCTCCCTCTAGCGATCTCATTTCCTTCCTTTTCCTTTTTTCTTCAGTGTTTCAATCCATCTCCTTGGTGTTTCCATGCTCCAGGTATTTATGCCGACAATGGACTGAATTAGTTCATGGGGAATGGTGAAGGGAGGTGAAATAGTATTTGCTGGTGAAAAGAAGTAGCAAACCTGGAGGAATGCGGTGTCATCCTTTATTCCAGTGGGCTTTGTGCAGACGTTATCAACTATACACGTCGGGCCCGGATGGTATTATAGTTTCCCCACCTTGCATGGTATTGTTCACACAGTAAGAGGCTACACCAGCAAAACATGCAAGTCCCATTACCCATTCACGGAGAGTGGAGGCTACTTAGCATTTCAAAGCATTAAGTTATAAATAATCAGGAAGCGGCCTATTGGAGCAAATGCAGAGCGTTAGCTATAGCTACTAGGTACCTGAGCATATGAAAAAGTCCTATGTAATTTGAAAAGAATGAAATAACAGGGTTCTATAGAAATTAGTCTGAAAACCCCATTTTGACTGCATTCCGTAACAGGGGAAATGCTAGTGGGTAGGTAAAAATTGACCCTACAATTGATCTACAAAGGGACTATTATTTATTATTGAATGTGCACAATTGCTGGAAAATATGATTCTCTCTTTCTTCATTGTTGGTGTATTTCTACATGCATTCTGAGTCCTCAATCTGAGTGGGGGGTGGGGGGGAAGCAATAGAAAGGTTGCAATTTCTGTTAAATCGCACAGGACTTTCCACCAAAGTGGTGATGTTCCGTTTCCTGCGTCTTCAAGGCGTTAGCACGGAAAAGGCACACGAGGCTCTCCCCTGGGGTGAGGATGAGAGAACAAACAGCACTGGCAGATATTAATCACATTGTTTAATGCACTCCGGGAAGCCTCACAGGTAACTATGGGTGAAGAGCGCAGTAGAAGAACCTATATTGAATAGACTCGAACAATCGTTTTTATGGCAGAACTGCCGCAGTGTATTCAGGAAGACCCAGGCTGTTTCTGTTCTCCCATGGAGACTTGACTTCTGTCCTTTTCTTTCTCCTGGTCCCCTCAATGTCCAATAAAGGGCATTTAGAGTATAAATCTATGATTGCTCTTGGTGCATGGAAAAATATCACAACCGGCACACTAAGGATTTTCATTCCGTTTAGGGCAAAGCCTAAGAGAAGGGAGAGGAAAACAGGTGACACATTATCCAGCTTCTCTTGCGAGCTGCCTTTCTTTAGAGCGACCTCTTGAGGTGGAATGGGACTGGAGGAATAGGGCGGAGGAAGCAGTCACCTGGTATCACACCTCAGGGGCAATCATGACTGATTCTAAGAGGCATTCAGTCCAGCTGATCTGCAAATATTTGCAGGGAGACACCTCCCAAGGTCCTAGGCTGGAGGAGGTGGCCAGCTGGCTAGGTTTTTCTCCTTTGCAAGAGTAAAGGGAAGATAAATATTGATACTGGGGGGGTGGTGAGAGTGTGTGGGAGGAAAGAGAAAGGGTGGTGAGAAGCGTTCCCTCTAATTTTTATCATCCACGTGTGGAATAATGTTTGTTCTGTGCACTGAGGCAGGTGCTGATGCGCACCACTAGTAGAAACACACACTGCCAGCCATGAGTGGCTGTGGGCTCTTTTCTAATCAGCTGGGTGGCACCTGAATTTCTCATCGATGGCCGCCCAAGTGCTTAGCTTACAGGGAACAACGGTGGTGAGCAGGAAGTAAGTCCAGGTGGAGAGATGGAAAGAACAGACAGGAAGACCAAGGGAAGAGAAAACTGGGGAGGGAAGAAATCTGTTTTGTAGGGGAGGCAAGAGGCATTAGAGGCTGGCTCTGGGCTTTGGTGCTCCTATTAACGCTAGGCCATTAATCAAATGAACACTGTAAAACACTGCACTTCTCAGTAAATTCCATTAACTCCTTAGGGGGGATAATTAATGACCACATCCTGCATAAACACAAATAACTCCTGGCAACAGACCCAGTTATACCATTAGGCACCAAAATATTTTGAAGTCACTAATTGTGTAACGAGCAGAGAGAGCAGCTTCTGCACGCAGCATGAGGTCATCTCCAGTGCAAACAAATAGGCGGGGGGGGGAGCTGCCTGATTGCTGCCACACAGTTTCCAAAAAACATTGTCTTCGAGCAGCCCTGCCAGCGAGGCAGATAGAAACTTGGTGACAAAGTCCCAGTGTACCCCCGACTTTGCAGTGTACACTCGGGGGTGAAATTAATCCAGGCACAGAGAGCCAACATAACAGTTGATTTACACAGACAGGGTTGGTGAGTTCCAATGTCTTTTACTGGAGGTGAAAAAGGCAAGTTTTGGAGTTTCCGCAGAGCTTTCTGGGACCTGAAGAAGAGCTCCGTGGAAGCTCAATAACTTGTCTCTCTCACCAATAAAAATTAATCCAATAAAATCCCCGTCCCTCTAATAACCTGGTTACTCTGCAAACTCTGTTTAGGTGCCTGTCATCTCCATAGTAACCGAACACTCTGCCATCAGTGGTGGACCGTAGCCTCGCAGCACGCCTGGGAGACGCAGGGAGGGATTAGCCCCATTTTACAGATACTGCACTGAGGCACAGAGCGGGTTCAGTGACTGGGCCCGAGTCGCACACAGCTGACCCAGGACCCGAGGCGACACCTCCTAAATCGCAAGCCAGGGCCTTGTCCGGCAGTTTATCCTTCCAGCTGCCTTTCTGCCCAGTAAAGTAGGCTGCAGTGGGACTTCCATGGCAGAAATGTAGGTGCCTGAGCAATCTGCAGTCAAAATCTCCCACTGTACCTGTGACTTGGCCATAGTGAGTTGCTATAGAAACGGCTGCATAGCTCACCCACGGATGGAAAAAAAAAACCACAGGTTGTTTTTCCCCTCTGAGAGGTGGAACGCGGCTGCTCTGTAGTCAGGGTGTGATCCTGCGAGGTGCAGGCAGCTTCTTGCACATGACTAGGGGGTTGAAGGGTGCTGAGCGGACAGTGGAAATGAGCTTTTGCTCTGTAGCCTCTGGGAGTTGAAAATCTTGTTTTTGGAAGCCTGTTACTCTGTCCGGGCTACATCCAGAGGACCTGCTGCAGTCCTCCCTCAAACCGTCCTCCTCTGAGAAAAGTAGCTGGTGGCTATGGTCAGGCATGCCGACAGGGTGAGGGCAAAGGGGGCAACTGATCTGAGGCCCAGCGATTCAAAAGGTCCTGAGGCTCTTGGCTACGGCGGCAGCAAGTGGTGGTTGGAGTCCCAAGCCCTTTGAATTGCCACTGGAGCCCCATGCAACGTGCTCCAGGAAGCACTGAGGACTTTTAGGGTAGTCTAGCCCCAGCCCCTCCCCTTATGTTTGAGGCCCCACCCCCCCTCCAGGGTGAGAAGCCAAGTGCCTCCCCCACGCCTCCCCCCATCTTGTCCACGTGAGTCTGTCAGACCCACTGGATATGGTCCTGAATTAGATGCACTTTGGTTCTGATCCAGTGCGGCAATTTCTATAGTGCTGTGGAAAGGAGAACACAAGAGACTATGACATTTTAATAATAAAGTATATTAGAGTGAGCAGAGCACGTCAAGTAATATTAAACGAACCAAAAATCAGGAGAATTTAGAGCAATTTTGATTTGCTAATCGGGCCTGGCCCTAGGGCAAGGTGAGCAAGGCAAATGCCTTGGCCCCGTGCTGCTGAGTATTCACCATCCACTGGCTGGGCCCAGAGCCCCACTCCCGGGGGTCCTGCCTTGGGCCCCTCAGACCCTTTGACCGGCCCTGTTGCTAATCCTTGGTGAATAAGTCCAGTTGGCAGAAAACATGTTCCTCATTCTTCAACATTTGCTGGTTACCTTGGCTGAAGACCTTTCAAATGATGGTTTGGTTCTAAACTATTCACTTGGACTAACATAAGAACATAGGAACGGTCAGACTGGGTCAGGCCACAGGTCCATCTAGCCCAGTATCCTGTCTGCCGACAGTGGCCAATGCCAGGTGCCCCAGAGGGAATCATCACAGAACAGGGAATCATCACGTGATCCCATCGTTGTCGCCCATTCCCAGCTTCTGACGAACAGAAGCTAAGACTGGTGGACAATTGGTCACACAGAATCTTTTCGAACTGTGAATTGCATCAAGGCAACTTTCTGACAGGCATATAGTGAATGAAAAAGAGCAAATAATGGATCGCTTTTTTGGTACAAATGTTGTTTGTTTGTTTTTTCGTTATCATCCATAACAGCTTGTATCCCTACTCATAAGGTTCTGTACAAACACGCAATAAAAAGACAACCCCTGCCCCAAAACACTTACAATCTATATATACAACAAGAGATAACAGAAGAATACAGAAATATTGATGTGTTTGCGGAGGAAGAGTTCAAGAAAAGGATAGGACAATATTGGCCAACATGATAGGCACTGGTTTCAGCAGCCAAGCCATTGCCAATTTTCAAGAATCAGTGAAATTTCAAGAAACTTTCAAGGTTAATGGATGTTTCCATTGAATATCACTGGCTGTATGGATAGTCACGAAGGACAAACATGCTGATGACCCAAGAGCAGCAAGTCAAATTCAATCATTCGCTAAGATGGCTGCTCTAAATTACACCGGAATACTGCAAACCAATTAAATACTCGGGCCCTAAAGTTGAATGAAATACTTCAAAATACAAAAGGCAAATTCACTAACAAGACTTTTTAATGATTTACCAACAGGGTGCTCAGGCTGTGAGAAAAAGTCCCCTGAAAACCCATGTTTGGAAAAGATGAAAACACGCAGACATGATGGACATGGTAACCCCTATGACTTTCTTACTCAAATAGAAAATAAGAGTTTCATTAATTATTAATTTAGGATGAACCACGTACAGACATGAAGGAAATTGCTGAATAATAGACAATAAGGCCTAGGTGTGGTTAGATCAATGAGGACATGTAGATAATTAATAATAATGTAGACTGGTGGATGAAAAACAAATCATGAACATTTGGATAACTGAGTATGTGTAATGCTAAATTATGTTCACCGGGGGAAAGCTAATGACTATGTAATGTGGAAATGTATAAGAACTAAGTGAATGAGGGCCCAACTCAAAGAAATACCAGACAGCAAATTGAAGGAATGAGACTGAAGGGCCAGAGCAGAGACAGAGGATGATCATGAATTGGAGAAGACCTTGGCAGTACCCTGAAACTTGGTAATTTGGCTCCCTAGATCTTCCTTCTTATCTATTTATTATCCGGCATAAATACATGATCAGAAATGATAAGTGACAATAACTCTGTCTGAAATTTTATATCGAAGAAAATTGATTAGGCCTAAAGTGAGCAAACACATGACAAGAAGCAATGGGTTTAATTGCAGCAAAGGAGGTTTAGGTTGGACATTAGGAAAAACTTCCTGTCAGGGTGGTTAAACACTGGAATAAATTGCGTAGAGAGGTTGTGGAATCTTCATCAGGGGAGATATTTAAGAGCAGGTTAGACACACACCTGTCAGGAATGGTCTAGAACAGTGGTCACCAACCATTAGATCGGGATCTACTGGTAGATCTTGGAACCTTTGACAGGTGATCCTGAGAGGTTTGGCCGTGAAGCTATCAAGTGCTGGCCCTTCATCTGCCCCTCTCAGCACTGCTGTGCTGCTCCAGCCCTCTGCCTTGGAGGTAGCCCTCACCCCTGGAAGCCCCCTGCTTGCTGTGCAGGGCATGGGAAGAAGAGGAGGAGGTGCTGATGTCAGGGTGCCCCTTCCTCCATCCTGTACCCCATCTCCACAGAGCAGAAGGGGCATGGATGGAGAAAGTTTTCTGGCTGCTTTCAGGAGTGTTGCGGGGCCAGTGTAGGTAGGGGTGAGCCTGCCTTAGCCCCCTGCACCACCACCCAGAAGCCATCTGTGGTAAGCGGTGCCCAGCTGGATCCTGCATTCCGAACCCCAGCCCCAGTCCTGAACCCCTCCTGCACCCCGAACCCCTGCCCCCAGCCTGATAAAAGTGAGTGAGGAGGAGGAAGGAGGACGGAGTGAGCAGGGGCAGGGCCTCAGAGAAGGGGTGGGAAGGAGATGGGGCAAGGGTGTTTGGGTTTGAGGTAGATCCTGGATTGCACTAAAATTCAAAAAGTGCTCTTATGCTTAAAAAGGTTGGAGACCACTGATCTAGATGGTGCTTGGTCTGCCATGAGGGCAGGGGACTGGACTTGATGAACTCACAAGGTCCCTTCCAGTTCTAGTGTTCTATGATTCTATGACTCCATTTCCCACCTTCCAGTGGGTTGGGTAGGCCCTTGTGTGGACCTAGACTAGAGAGAGTACAAAGATGGCCCCCCAGGAGAGGTATGGAATAACTGAGATTTGTTGCCTGTCTCTCTGCATGTGTTTCTAACACTAACATCCAGCATCAGACTCCAACGCATGCTGTCTGCCATGATCAACAAGAACAGAGAACAATAATGATAGTATGATGCTAAGCAATGAACTCTCTGCAATTAGCCCACTATGTATTCTTGGTACCAGTTACAGCTTGTGGCTAAGCCACATTTTCCTTCTCAAGGAGAAATGTGCAAATAAGCATTTTACATGGGGATAAATGTTGTTTTAATCCTTATTACTCTTGAGACAGACATTCAAGATGTAATTGTACTTGAAAGGACCAGGAGAACCCAGAAACCACCCTGCAATTATGAAGCAAAACATTGCATAAACATGTCCCCTCTTCGTGAAGGCTACTTAATCATTGTGGTTCCATTCCAGGTGATTCACCGTGTAATAACTAAGTGAATATCTTCCCACCTTCAGATCTCATCTTTAGTGTTTTAGTTTAAAACACATTTCGAACCACATATTGTAATCTTGAATATTCATGGTATAGGCAGGATCGGGGATTAGTAATAATAATGGTCCTGATTGTAAAAGGTATTTAGGCACCTAAAGATACAGATAGGCACCTACTTTTATTTTTGAAAGCACTTAGTTTGGACAGACAACCTCTCCTTAGGACCCACGTCCACATTTTAAAAGTCCGCTGCAGTGCTGTTATTATGGGTTTATTTGTGACCTGTGAAACAGTGCAAAGCTGAAATGTATCATGTGGTGGTTTTAAGCTGTACTAATGGATAATTGTAATAGTTATTGGTGTTATAACTACACTGGCAATATGTTCCTGCCTTACTTCGTTAGCGGACACAAACTTTTTTTTTATTATAAAGGCGAGGCCTTGGACTGCATAGAACTGCTGAGGGAAATGTAAACCTGCATTTACACTCTTGGAACAGTGGCTCTCATTAGTATGTAAAAAGAAAATCAGTAATTAGGAAAACTGAAGCCCTTGTACACATGGTTCATGCTTCTAGCACTTGCATGTATTCAACCATTAGTATGTGAATATGACAGTGATTAAAGTGTTGCCGATGTGTTCCATTTACTGGAATAAGATTATCCTGCTGAGTTTGAAGTAAGTGTTGAATAATTGGTTCACAAAGGTAAATTAAACTATTAGGCTTTAGCAAGTGAAAACTCCATCTACGTCCACCGCAGGGCATAAAGATACTTGTCTTCTGCATTCTGGTTTAGAAAGGAAAACTGTGTATTTCATCTGTATCCCCGTTTAATGAAAAAACAATAGCAATGCAATATTAAGTCTGTGCTTTCAGATCCAAATAGGACAGTTTAAAACTTGCATATTATTTTAAAAATCCTTCTCCAGTTATGACCCTGCCACAACCTCCACATACAGGGTGGCCCAGTCTGCATTAATTTCAAGTCCTGCTGCATCATTAACTCCAGATTTAAACCTCCCTACACTTAGGCTTGATAATAATAGGCCTTGTAAAATATGAGTGAAGTGAAGCAATTCAGAGGCAAGTTAGAAAATAACCCCAGGTCATGTTGTAAACACATTTTGGTTTTAACACGGTTTTTAGACAAAATGTGAATACTTTGAAAGAATGCTGTCTACTTGAGTGATTATTGGAATGATATTCACCCATCATTAATTTAGATGATGTTTATTACAGCCAATGAGACAGTAAAAATATTTGAGTATAGAAGTGGCAATACAGATATGGTAAAAGGGAGGTTTAATGCTAATTAATTAAGGGATGTTATTACAACCGATTATCGTAGCAGGCTCATTTTAGATTAGTGCTGCTCATCCACCCTCAAGGTGCCATTAGAGAAAGCATTATATAGCCATTCTTCTCATCCAGCAACCGATCAACTTGGGATGCACCATTTCATTTTGGAATGTGAATATAAATGGAGCGCATGGTGATATTGTAATGCCTGCTTGCTTTGACTAATTATTTAATTTTAAATACAATCATTCATTCTATCACTCATTGTGTCATTCACAGTCCTCCACTAAATTAAATGATCTTTTAACTGTCCTAGAGGCTCAAACCTTCTAGAGTTCCATTTGATTTTATTCCTTATCTATAAAGTATCGATTGGGAACACACAAATCAAAATCACACAGGGGTCATGTGGTCCTTTGGAATGAAACGTGGTACAAAGTTCTATTCTAGAATTGTAATGGTGAAGCAACTCTTGTCTAGCTTCAAAACCTCTCTTAGGTCTTCAGGCAGACGGAAGGACTTAGAACCTAATGAATGAGAAAGGGACAACTCATGAGCTTGCCACCAATGGGTGCGGCTACACTGCACCGTTATTTCAAGATAACTAGCGTTACTAGTTGGGATTGGTCCTGCCTTGGGCAGGGGGCTGGACTTGATGACCTCCTGAGGTCTCTTCCAGCTCTATGATTCTATGAAATAACAATGCGAGAGTCTACACAGCCATTCTGTTATTTCGAAATAATTTCGAAATAACGGACAGCTTATTCCAAAATCGGTAAACCTCATTCTACGAGGAATAACACCTATTCCAAAATAGTTATTTCAAAATGAAGTGAGTGTAGATGCTCCACTGCTGCTATTTCGAAATAGGCCCTCACCAGGGCCTTTCTAAGTTATTCCTTCCCAGTGCCTCCTGGGGCTTTAAATCGAGATTGCACAGGTACATTAGGGAAGCCTGTCTCAGACTAATTTTGAGGCTTCCCTGCAGTGTAGATGTGCTGTTTTGAAATAAGCTATTTCGGAATAACTATTCCGGAATGGCTTATTTTGAAATAATTGTGCAGTGTAGATGTACCCAAAGTGTTTCTTTCTGTAATATATTGCTTTAGCAGCCTATGTTTAGAGGTACATGGTAGACAAACTCTCTCTAGTTTGCGTTATACCACTTCTACTTCTACTTCTAATGATTATGAGTCAGGCTACAAAAATATGATCACTGCAAGGAGAATGTTTAAAAAAAGTCATGAATGCAAAACAACTGGAGCAATCAAAGCCATGGGCAGAGTATGCTTTACTGATGTAGTTCTTTTAAGAGAAACAGTGGTAGGTTTTTATTTCAGGATGCTAACAGTCCAAAGCTGATAGCCACCTCCTGTGTCAACATAACAGATGAAAAACACCTGTTAGAGAGGGAAATAGTTACATGAATGTACTTTCATACATAGAGAAATAAGGCAGAGCAATGTAGTGACAGAGTTACAGGGTTTCTAAATAACCTTTTTAAAAATAAAAAAAATGTAATGTAGAAGACAATTAATTTGCCTTAATGGACATCCATTTCATCTCACCCCTTTTATCCTGTACATCACAAATCCAGCAGAGCAGCACCCGTAACCTGATGGATGAATAATGTACGTTGCAAGGCTCCATTGAGGCTGATGGAATGGATGTGTCCTTTGATTGCCCATCATGGGCTACATTTCACTAGCTACCCACATACACTACTTCCGCTGAAGTCCAAGGGAGCAGAATCAAAAGATCAAAGGTTGTTTCTTGGCAGTTTGATAGAGGCATTGAGAAAAAGGAGTATTTCCTGTTCACAAGCCATTTAGCTTCTCTTTAGAAGTAAACTGGATTGTGTTTGTTTAAAATCTTTTCATTCAATACCAGCTTATACATCTGGTATCACGGGTTTGCTATTTGTAGTTATGATTCAAATTGTCACCTGAGTGTGCAAACTACAATTTTGCTTTCTTAACCCTTGGACAGCTTGAAACTAAAATCTATTTAAACTATTTCCTTACGGAAGTGTGTATTCTTTGATTTCCCAAAGCATACTTATTTGTAAGGTAGCTTGAAAACAATAGAGCTAGAAATACCCAAACCTCCATGTTCATTCATCGGATTTGAGGAAAAGAGCCCTGAAGCATCACATACTGTATGAACTATGCAAGCATAAAGAAAATCTTACGTGGAATGCAAATACAAGCACCACAGCCAGCCATTATGTTATACTTCTGTATTTTTATGTAATTAAAGGAAATTAACAGCAAATTATGCTTCTTATTGAATATAACATTGCAAACTTATTATAAAATTAAATATCTTAATCTATGATTTCCTACCAATCTTCACATAGTTAATACAGCAAGTGTGACTACTGGTAACCTGCTAGTTTAAGAACAACAGGGTATCGCGTGCGATGGGCCATGCATTTCTGCCTGTCAATAAAAATGCTGTTCGATTTCACAGCTATCTCCTTCTCTAGACTCATCCGTGTGTCTTCTAAGTTCCTCAGAGACTGTTCGGCTTCCAGTAGTTTCTGCTTCAGAGACTCAATAGACTCTGTCAGTTCTTCAACTTCACTGATCAACCTGAATAGAATGAAAGAAGCAATCAGAATTAGAGGAAGTCCCCAAAGGCACATGAGCTGTTATAATTCTATGGTGAGTAGTCTTTGTTCTTCTGAAATTCAACAGCACCGTAATTAGGTGTTAGTCTGCACAACTGTTAGAGTACATCTACCCAGCAACATTATTTCAGAATAACTAGTGTTATTTCGAAATAACTTAGTCCGCATCTACACAACAGGCAGTTATTTCGAAATAATGTCAAAATACTGTCAAACTGGAGGACTTCTTACTCCAACTCCTGTAACCCACAAAAGCTCATCACCTATTAAACCATCTTGTTAGTCTTTAAAGTGCTACATAGTTTTTCCTTTTGTTTTAGCAAGATCAGACTAACACGGCTACCTCTCTATTACTATTGTAGGAGGAGTAAGGGAAGTCAGAGGAAGAGTGCTCTATTTTGAATTAAGTGCTGTGTAGACGCTCCCAATTTCGAAATAAGCTATTTGGAAATAAGCTACACAATTGACATAGCTTAATTTGCATAGCTTATTTCGAGTTAAGCCCTGCTGTGTAGAGACACCCTCTTAGTCTGCTACTTGGGCCTGATGGGTGGTCAAGATTTTGAGCAATAGGGTTATAAATGGAAGCTGCTCGCTGAGCTGTGGATGAAGTCTCTTCCAATAAACACGAAGCTCGGAATAATTTCAAAACCATTGCAATTATAAAGGTTTCCTAAAATTTAGGTTGTAAAAAATATGCTCAACAAACACCAAGATAACCTTTCCTCATCCGGAAGAGTCACAAAAGAATGATTCTTTGTCATAGAAACTATTCCATTCTGCAAGCCTCCTGTGTTAACAACTGAAGGGTTAGAAGATTCATTGATTTTTGACTGGCTGAACATTCATGTAAGCTGGGATTTTTACCTCTGTTCGCTGGTGTACAACTGGAGGAACTACTGAAGCCAATGGCATTACTCCATCTGTACACTGATGTAAGTTTAAAAAACAATGAGTGGTCCTGTGGCACCTTAGGGCACGTCTACACTAGGAAACTATTTGAAAATAACTACATTTGTTTAATGACTTCCAAAATAACAAAATCAAAATAGCATGTCCTCATTTTGGGGAAGCCTTGAAATTAGTCTGAGGCAGGTTCTGTTAATGTGGACTTGCTACATCACTAAGAGCCCCATGAAGCACTAGGGAGTAATTATTTTGAATTATTCTGGGGAGTAATTATTTTGAAATAGTGGCACCAAATTGTCCCCGCTACTCCTATTTCAGAATTATTTCAAAATTAGCATTATTCCTCGAGGAAAGCAGAAGTACAGATTTTGAAATAAATGGCCTGTTATTTCAAAATAATGGGCTTGGTAGTGTGGGGGCTCTGCTTATTAATTCAACCTAAGGGGGGGCTATTGTGAAATAGAGCCTTAGTGTAGACCAGGTCTAAGGGTGCGTCTAGACTACATTCCTCTTTCGAAAGAGGAATGCAAATGAGAGAAATCGAAAATGCAAATGAAGTGCTGATTTACAAATCTCGTGCTTCATTTGCATAATCTCTTCTGATTGCTTTTTCGGAAGAGATTTTTTTCAAAAAAAAAAAAGCAGTCTAGACGGGGTTCTTTCAGGAAAAAAAAACCCTTTTTCAAAAGAACCCTGTAAACCCCATTTTTTCAGGAATAAGGGTTCTTTTGAAAAAGGGTTTTGGGGTTGTTTGTTTGTTTGTTTGTTTGTTTTTTTCTGAAAAACCCGTCTGGACTGCTTTTTTTTTTTTTCCAAAAAAATCTCTTCTGAAAAAGCGATCGGAAGAGATTATGCAAATGAAGCATGAGATTTGTAAATCAGCGCTTCATTTGCATTTTTGATTTCCCTCATTTGTATTCCTCTTTCGAAAGAGGAATGTAGTCTAGACGCACCCTAAAGACTAACAAAAATATGTAGTATCATGAGCTTTCATGGGTTAAACCCATGTCATTAGATGAGCTGAAGCGGAACATGGTCCTTAGTTTCTTTTTAGAATGACTGTAGAAGATTTTCAAAGCCATAAAAAAAAAGCTGTCGAGTATCGGAGGGATAGCCGTGTTAGTCTGGATCTGCAAAAGCGACAAGGAGTCCTGTAGCACCTTATAGACTAACAGATGTATTGGAGCATAAGTTTTTGTGGGCAAAGACCCACTTCATGCATCTGATGAAGTGGGTCTTAGCTGTATTGGAGCATAAGCTTTCGTGGGCAAAGACCCACTTCATCAGATGCATGAAGTGGGTCTTTGCCCACAAAAACTTATGCTCCAATACAGCTGTTAGTCTATAATGTGCTACAGGACTCCTTGTCGATAAAAAAGGCTGTTAGGTGTACAACTTTCATTTAAAGTTCACAGGAGTTCTCCAAAATGTTCATTTAATGGGAAAAGGGGACTCTATATAAGGCATATGTATTGAGTGAAGAGGAGTAACGTAATGTAATACAAAGCCCCATTTCAGCAAAACAACTAAATACATCTCTATTCAGCAGAACACTTGAGCATGACCTTATATACTATTCTAGGCAATACTCATGTCTGAGAGCTCTGAACAGGGATGGTTTGCTGAATCGGGGCCTAAATGAATGTACCCAAGGTGGCATAAAGCATGTGAATGAAGTAAAACTATCGCATCACTCTACAGAGGAGAGAAGCAGCATGTTGGTGTATGGTTTTGCTATCAACAGCTGGGAAAGCTAGTCACACTTTTTCCTGCGGGCAAGAAAAAAAAGCCCCAAATGTGGGAGAATCAATTACAAGCACTATAATGAGATCAAGAGTAACAAATTACATTCCGACCTTTAATTTGAAAGGATTTATTGCCCTCCAGTTTTTAAATGGATTATTACTGAAAATCGAATGCCATCGGCGTGTTCTTTGGAGGAGCTGATGAGTTTTCTCAGCTTGTGGAAATGCCCGGCCCGTTTACATTCACAGGGCTTGAGGCATAATTGATTCACCGCATCATCCACCTCACAGTGAACCTCTGCCAAGAGTGCCCGGGTTGCAAATTATCTACAACCTGTCAGGTTCTTTTGGATCAGACGAATAAGTAAGGAACCCCGCTGCTCAAAGAAGAAAGCCATGTTTATGAATTCCCTATTTATAAACAAGTTGGACACAAATCAGATCTTGTTTACACTGATTGCAGTGGTGTAACATCCCATATATATCAGCGAAAGGTATTGGAATCAAGCCACCCCCTAACTAGGAGTTGAAGGTCACATGCTACAAAACTACATGGCAAACTTTTTGTACAATGGTGGCTCGATAACGGATATTTCAATGATACACCCATCACGTTAGCATGTTGTGGTGAGCAGGTAAAACATTTCTTTCTTAGACACTGCATGTCTCAGGCAGACGTGATCTAAAACTGTCTTTGATATTACTGGGGTCTTTAAGGACTCTCTCTTTAATGTATTTACCTGAATTGTGCTGGATCTCTGCAGAGCTCAACATTGGGCCTGAAAGATCGGTCATACAGCCGTGTCTGAGCCACTTTCATTGGCGCTTCTTTGTCCTTAATCGCTTGTTTGAGAGCAGCAATGTTGTTTTCTTGATCTCCAATCTCCTTGAGGGTCTGTTTGAAGAGAATGTGCATGAAAAAAAGACAAGTTTAAGACAATACATTTAATCTATACGGTACTACTAGCACATTTACCTGGTGTTGCTCAGGTCCTTCATTCAATTTTTTTGGAGGCGGGGAGAGGAAAATGTTAGGAAAGTATACCAGCTTTATTTAAATTATTATATTTTTCAACATAAAGTTAATTTTTACTTCGGATTCTTAAAAAATTGATTGTTCAAATTTTTCCATTTGTTTTTTTGGTAATTTTTTTTAAAATGGGAATTCCATCAAGTATATTTTTTTCTTCATCCCTAGAAACTCTTATCATTTGCTGTGTTTTAACAAAAAATGGCTATAGGTTATGCGGGTTTTTTTCTAGTTTTCACACCTTAAGCATTGATTTAGCTGTGCCAGAACAGAACACTACTCCAGATTTCTCCATTTTATCTCTTTTCTGTAAGGTTTATTGAGAAGCAATCCTATTGAAGGTTCATGCTATTTTTCTGGCTTATTTTGGTTCAGTCTCTTTCAACATTCGCTCAGTTATGTCAGTTTTGAGGACTGTACTTGATTTGATGGTTCCGTATCTTTTCTGCTTGGTTTTATGAGAAGCAATCCCATTCCAGACACATCTCAATTTCCTGGCACAACCAAACCATTATGTTGCTTTAAGATTGTTAGGGTGCGTCTACGCTACACTGTTATTTCGAGATAACTAGCGTTATTTCGAAATAACAATGCGAGCATCTACACAGCCATTGTGTTATTTTGAAATTTCAGAATAACAGATGGCTTATTCTGAAATCTGTAAACCTCATTCTACAAGGAATAACACCTATTCCAAAGTAGGTATTTCCGAAATAAAGCGTGTGTAGATGCTTCATTGCTGCTATTTCAAAATAGACCCTCACCAGGGCCATTCTAAGTTATTCCTTCCCAGTGTCTCCTGGGGCTCTAAATCGAGATAGCACATCTACATTAGGGAAGCCTGCCTCAGACTAATTTTGAGGCTTCCCTGAAGTGTAGATGTGCTATTTCAAAATAAGCTATTTTGGAATAACTATTCCGGAATAGCTTATTTTGAAATAAGTGTGCAGTGTAGATATACCCTTAATGTAAGAGGAAGCTATATACCAAATGCAGTGGTCCCAGCTCTTAGCATTTAGCAGGCGTTCTTGAACAAACACACAAATACACAGACAAACAAATTCTCTAGACAAGAAGCAATGGGCTTTAACTGCAGCAAGGGAGGTTTAGGTTGGACAGTAGGAAAAACTTCCTAACTGTCAGGGTGGTTAAACACTGGAATAAATTGCCCAGGGAGGTTGTGGAATTTCCATCACTGGAGACATTTAAGAGAAGGTTAGACAAACATCTATCAGGGATAATCGAGATGGTGCTTGGTCCTGCCATGAGGACAGGAGACTGGACTCGATGACCTCTCAAGGTCCCTCCCACTTCTAATATTCTATGATTCTCTAACGTATATAGTAGATTAGTGTGTATAGCACTTTACCGACATTAAGTGATGGGGCCTCTTCATGCGCCTAAGGAATCCGTGGTGGTTTGACTCTTGCCAGAATGGGAAGTGCCCTCTAGTTGAGGCCCTCTAGTTGAGGCCAGAATGGGAAGTGCAGAGGTTGCACATAGCTCTTTTGTCTCCTTATTTCTAACACTACCCTGAGCAGACTGGAAAATCTGATGTCCGTTTTAAAGAGAAGCGGAAGAATTTTTGCAGCTGATTAAATACTACAGTCTGCTTGTATTCTCATCAGAACCTGTTCATGGCACAATCCATCTCAGTGAATCATTTCTGGCACTGCAATTAATGTAAATTACTCAACAAGTGACAGGCTATTTTGAATTAGATTTAAAAGATTACCTACCCTTATGTTCACCGATTTCTGGCATTAGTGACACTGGGATCACTACGAAAAAGTGTGAACTACTGATTCTCATCTCCTTTACAAACACTGAACTCCATTGACTTTGATGGTGTTACACCAGAATTAAATCAGTGTAAATGAGAGTAGAATCAAGACCTATGAATTTACATTTCTAGCTTTTTAGAGGCTATTACATATTTTCCCTGAATATTCAGTTGTGAGTTGCCGAATGTCAGTTTGTTTCACCTGCTCCTTGTTTGGAGCTTTAAGAAGAAAAAACAAAATGGAAATTGACATTAATGCATATAGAACTGCAATAGCGCCCTTAAAAAACAAGTGCCATACCAATGCTTTTGTCCTTATGTAATGCTGTGGAACTGAACCTGGGACCTCTGGAGCTTTAGTGCATGAGCTAAAAGCCTATTAGCTAGGGCAGCAGAGCAGACTCATTATTCTCTCTGTTAGTGGTCTTAGTGCAACGAGATGGGACAGTACATAACACCCAGAAAGTGTGTGGGTTGTACCCACACACCATAGGTAATACATTTAGAATGCACAGAGTAAAGCGAAATGCTTACTTATTAAAGTATAATAATCTACCCATGTATGTTAGAAATGTGCATCAGTTGTCTGTGAGTTTGTTCAAGAATTCCTCCTCCATGGTAAGAGCTAGGACCACCAAATTTGGTAGGCAGCTTCCTCTTCTCCCAACTTAACACAAGGGCAGGGTTTGGTTGTGCCAGGAAAACAGGTAGTGCATGGAATGGGACTGTTTTCCATAATATGGAAAGGGAAGGGGCACAGAGAGGAGGGATGCGATACTGAGAGCTATACTGCAGACTGATCATTGGGGGCAGCTGCACCACCAAGAGAGCGGCCAGCAGGGCTGGGGCTTGCCATTTTGCCTGTCACCAGACTGTGTAAATAGCCCCCCCATCCCAAACTCTTTTCCCTCCCCTGGCTCTTGACCACAGAACTGGGACAGGGGAAAGACCCTGCAGGCCGGGAGGGTTTGGGAGGAGAAAGAAGACCCCCCTGCTGGCTAGGGAGGGTGGGGGAAGACACATACTGGCTAGAGGCAATTGCGGGGGGTGGAGGGAGAAGAAGGCCCCTGCTGACTAGAGAGGTGGGGGAGGGGAGACCCGCCCCCCAGCCCTGAGCCCTTCCTCACCCCCAACCCTCACATTCGCATCCCCTCACATCCTGAACCCTGTCCCCAAGCCCTTCCTCAGCACCCACCCTGACTCCTGCACCTCCCACGCCCCAACCTCCTGCCCCCACCCCAATTCCTAAGGCCTTGCCCGGACTCCTGCACCCCTCCCCCACACTGCCATCCCCCCTGCCCTCAAGGATCTGGCCAATCCTGGGCAAGTCTTCTAATATTAAAAATAATAATCTTGGGAAGCAATAGTGGTTCTTGGCAGTTATGCACATGATACAGGTAGGACCTTCCTGATCCGGCAACATCCATGGTGGCCTGCAGCAGCTGGGAGAGAGGGCAACCTGGGCATTCAGTAACAGAATGGCCGGTGGGTGGGAGTGGAGCGGCAAGAGGGGCATGTCAGCAGCTGGGAGTGTGGTCAGGAAAGGAGCCTGGCAGCTGGGAAGGTAGTCCAGCCACCGTGAGCCTGGCAGCCCCCCAGGAAAGCCTGGAGGCCAGCAGCAGGGGACCAGAATTGAGCTCTTCTGGTCTAGCAAACTCCCTGGTTTGGGACCAATAAGGTCCCAAAAGTGCTGGACCAGGAAGGTCCAACCTCTCCTGTAATCTTCCCTTGAAGAGGTACAATCACTGTAAAAACATTCGGAGGAGTACATTAGACCAGTTAGTTAGGGGAGACGCACCATAATGCACACTACTGTAGATGCTTCTATTTAGGAGTGATTTGTTCATAATCATTTTACCATTTCTCCCCTCCCCTCTGACCTTTCCTAACTCAGAGCTGCCCTTCAATGGGATCCAAAGCTTTGTACTCTGTCTCCAACAGCATCTTGAAACATCCCACCCCATTAACAGCTTTCAGATAGGAGGCTATGGTGCATGTGCATATGTCCTGCATGGACAGCAAGATACAGTGTGTATATTGGTCACATCTTGACACGGTGGGAGAAATCCACCCCGGGTTAATTCCACTGACTTCAGTGGGCTTACAGCTGAGATGAATATTGACCTAATACTTTACAGCTAGGCTAGTGAGAAACACCTAATAAATCATAACGTCCAGCTCCTTGCCAGAGCAGGGCGCAGGCCCGGATTCAGCAAAGCTCTTAAGCACGTGCTTAAGTCTGAGCATGTATTTTAAGTCCACCATGATTTAGTGAAATAAGGGAACTTAAACACCCACTTAAACATAAGCATGTGCTTAGGTGCGCTGCTGAATTGAGGACATAATCCACAACTGGAAGCCCTATCAGATACTAAACTGGCACTGATTGCTGTGAATGGACTAAGCAACTCTTCTTTCTTGATCACTCTGCGTTGATTATTTCAATATGTGTGAAAACTAACGGAAGCAGCTTGGTCAACACACTAAGGGGCACCCGTACTTTTTTCAAATGATGTTCCAGTTTGTGTTTTGCATCTTCCATCTCTTCGCAGCGCTTAGCAAAAGCCTCATCAACGGCAGCACACTGCAAACGCAGATCCTCAGCCGTGTCGTGAAGGATATTGTCGATCAATAAACGGAGGTTGATGGAAGCCAGGCGCTCTCGCTCCGCCCTATAGATGTTGTCATGGCTGAATTTTGCCCAGGTTTCGGGTGTGGAGGCACTGGAAGGGACAGCACAGAAATCACTCTCTGGGCAGACTTTGTTCAAGTTGCGATGGAAAAGAAACACTAAAGCAGAAGAGTTCCGTTTCTTGCGATGACATGCATCCTGTCAAGCTACCATACCCAAAACAGGGGGGAAGAGCAGGTGGGAGAACTCTTCCCCATCCCCTTACTTATGGAACAGGGAGAGATACACAAAACAGAACCATCAGAAGTCCAATCCCCTTTAGCAAATAGGAATAAAGGCAAACCCCAAAATAAGAATCACTCCTACACCTTAAGTATGTCAAGAGGGGCAAATATTGGTAAGACATTGGTATATATGCACTAGGATGTCTAGTTGATTAAGCTTTACAATCTATGTCTATGTTATTTACAAAGCAGCTTGAACTACGGTTCTGTGGTAATACTTTGCCATCTGTTGAGCACTAGAAGGAATTATAGAGCAGTCTGCAAACTTCAGGAATAGTGGCAGGAGGAAAAAAAGCAACATTTATACAGGTTGAATCTCCCTGGTCTGGCACCCTGAGGACCTGATCGGTCCTGAACCAAGGAATTTGCCAGACCAGCGGAGGTCTATGTGCTGGGAGCTCCGCTTTTCCTCCTGGCTGTCCCACTGTCGCCAGGGGCTCTGCTCTCCCCATAGCGGCAGGGGGCTCCATTTCCCCCCTCCCTGCTCCGCTGCTCCGCACACTCCCCACAATGACTAGGCTACTGCCCAGAGGGCCCTGCTCCTGCCCAGGACTCTGCACTCCACCTGGTGGCTTCGCTGCTCTGCCCGCCCTACCCCCAGTGACTTGGGGCTCCATGCTCTGCCCTCCAGCTCTGCTGTCACCCGGAGCTCTGCTGTCTCGGTCCCCTAGTCTGGCAACACTCCTGGCCCCAGATCGCCAGCTTATCCCCATTAGTGCTTCCACGGGGTCACTCCGACAATGTCGGACCAGGGGTCTTGCCGGACAAGAGAAGTCCAGATTACAGGTTGAAACTCCGTAATAGCTTTGTAATAAAATTGTGTACTCTAGAAGAAAGTGCACCTTTCCTTTCACCAACCAACCCAGGGCCTTTGTAATTCAATCTAATTGTGCCTCTGCCTTGATTTGCATTGGTTTTGAATGACCCCTTTATTTTTAATAAATTATTCCTAAGAATTGATATGTTTGCAAACATAGTATATATTTATTGGTATAGAGAATATACTTCTATTGAAAAATAGTGTGGTGGTACCTGATACAGAGGATCCTTTACATCTCAATGGCTTTCCTTGTGCAGGTCAATAACAACAAGTCCTCACCTTTCCTCAAACTTTGATGAGCTGGGATGGAACTGGATGTTGGTGCTCTGATTATTGTATCGTCCACATTTGTCATCAATGTTATACGTTTCGACCTTATCAGACCAATCCATTTCACAAGTCTGCTTGTGATCGCGATTTAATCTAAAAAGGTCAGGATTGCCCCAATCAGTGCTGGAAAAATAATACAACCTCGAGGAAACACCTTGAAAATGTGTAAGACCAGGCTCGGAGCCAAGGATTTTCAAAGGAAATTGGGTAGTTAATCTTCCTCAGATCCTTTGAAAATTCCAGCCCCATCTTGCCCTGCAGCACCATGCTGCCCACTTCCACTCACTCTGCCAATTCTCCTCTGTGCCAGCTGCAATAGCTGGAGCTCTGGGGGTGAGGTGCAGGGCTGAACTGGGATTTCAGAGAAATTCCGGTGGAAAGGGGGCCCACATGGAACTCCTTAACATGACCCCCATTTTCTTAGTCCTCTTTCCAACTGACCAAAGTTTTTATCATGGAGACAGCATGATTTGATCCTCAGAAAACACAGCAATAATGACATTCAAAATGAAAGCTTTTGCTTTATTCTAAATTAAATCCCTCCTGCCCACCACAATTAATTTAAAATCTTTAGCAACAGTTAGCTATAAAAGTACCATTTTTCTCTTGCCTATTACCACCAGATGTCAGTATGAACTAAGGAATCAAAAAGTCTACAACAGCCAATGTAATGCTACAGAATACCAAGACAATTTGAAAACAATTACTAATAAAAAGAAAGCCTGCACTCAATAGGCATTATATTGTACACCGATGGTAATTAAACTATTTGAAATTTGTTGAGTGATTTCACTTTTTATAAGCATTCTTTATTAAAATAATATTCTGCTTTACATCTAACAGTATATGGCAAATGGTGGCTGATAAAAATAAAATAAGTGAAATGTGTACTAGGAATTAATTGTCTCACCTTAAAATACACCTTAGAATTTAGTAAACATCTTATTTCTAGACTGTTATATTACAACATAAAAGTAAACACTACTTTTCAAGAGCAAAAGACTTCTTTACTAGCAAGGATAATGTCAATTTTCCCCCCTTCCTTAGTTCATACTAACACCTGATGGCTACCGCTCAGGGGACAAAGGATACTTTTTTAAAACAAATTGTTTAAAAAGAGATTTCAAAATAGCTACAGTAGTCTCAATGCAATAGAGCAGTAACTACAACAGAATAAAATGTTTTAACATACTTCTACTTACATGTAATTTTGAGCCATCTCAGAAATAGATAGATATATTTGAAAGCAAGATGAAAAATGTGACCTAATGTTATAGAATAATAGAAACTATCATTAAAAAAAAAGACATGGTGTTCTCTGACACCATCTGGCTTGCTTCCAATAATGCCTTTCCATATACATACTTGTATTTATTTTGAGGTCTTAAATAGAATAGTAGGTAGTGCACAGGTCTTGAGAATTTCACCTACTGACATTTGTGTCCATGAATGAATTTGGTCCTATAAATCATTAAGTACTTGTGAACAGTGAAAAGCATCTTACTGCATCTGGTTAACAGCTTGCATCAAAGTTCTTTTCAGAAGTTCTTGGACATTTCTGATAAGTTCAACTTCCTAGATAAAGATATAAAAATTATGATATTCAGTTCATCTCATTTTCAGAGACCTTTGCTTTCAACAGCTACTGGTGTGCAGCTACGTTGTCCACTAATTATTCATTTTCTCATCACACTACTTTTCATTATTGTTAAGTCTTTGTCAAGATCTTCTGAGGATATGATTCAAATAGAAGGTAGGTCAATCAACATCGAAGTCACACAACAATAAATTATAGATTTGTGACATTTGTCAAAAAAAGCAACTAATGCTTAAAGTATTTTCATTCTTTAGAATGTATTGTTTTTATACTGCATATATATCAAGAAGAAAGAATGTATTTTTATCATATTTAATACAAGATTTTCAACTAGGTAAGTTGATGTATAGAAGTTAGTAGTAGATCTTTTACAAAATTATTGTATGTTTAAATGACTTTAAGGCACTCATTGAAAAATAATCTATTGAATTTCATAGTTTTGTCATATCAGATTAGACCAATTTAGGCCAGAATCCTGCACCTGGTAATGGACAACAAGGGATATGGGGTAAAAACCTCATAATGCATCTAGTCAATTACTCAAAGTTGTAAATGGAGGAACAATTGCATCCTAAAGCCAACAGCTGATTAGTTTATGCCCTGAAGAGTTGACCCATCTCCTTGATAATGGGACAGAAGACTAACGCATTTTATCATGCAGGGGTGAAGAAATTTAAAATCTTAACAAAATGCTTGTTTCGTCACATTTATTTGGATGAGAAACTAAAAGTCTGTGTTTTTAATATCCTTTACTGAACAAGGAAGCTTCTTATATCATAAGAAGGTTTTTTTTTCTGAACTACCACTATGCAGAGAAATGACATTTCTGATCCTGAAGCTGTATGCTGTTATTAGCTGGTCCAATAAAAGGTATAATATTTCCTACCTTGTGCACTTATTATTTGGGGCTAGAATTAAAAAGAGCTATAATATATATAAAAAGTCCTCATTAATATTACTATTCTGAGAACTATGCTTGCACCAGTTGATTATATAACAATGTTTTAGACAACTACGGCTGTACGCAAGGACAGGCATATCTCCAAAAGAAACAAAGGAAGAAAATAATAAACATTTTCAAACATAAAAAGGACAAGCGTGATCAGAGTAAAAATTGTATTTGAACATTCAAAGAGAGCCCAGTGAAAACAAAATGTATTAAAAAACTTGACAGTGTCTTTTTAATAAAATGTCCTTGTAATCAGGAATACAAGGCCCATGTTCAGCAAGGAAGGAAATGTTAGGGTGGGCTGACTGGATAATAAAGTACTATTTTGCTAAACGTAGTTTAAAATATTTCATAAAACCTAGCATTTGAAAAGCCATTAAAGATCATTGATTTAACATTGTATTATGTATCCACAATATAAATAAGGAGGCAATGGTTTTACTGATGATAAATGTGCAATCTAAATGCACAGCTTTGAATTAGAAAAGCCTTCCATTACCCGTTAATAGGTCTCTCCTACTTGGAAAAAGAGAAACAGTACTAAAATAAAAGAGACTCTTGTGGAATGACCTACAATAAAAGTAACAGCATTTCTCCTGGGGATGATGTGACCTTAAATAGACTACGTAAGAAATGCAGAAGCAGTGCCCATATCAATGCTTGTGGGAAGTAGATAAACCTAATGTGCTCCAGATGCAAAGGTTTAAATAGCAACCACTTCTGGATGCTGATCTGCCATATGATTTCTCATGACATTTAAAATAAACTCCATGCTAATTCTTAAACTGCATAAACTGGCATAGAAACTTTATGAAGCATCTAGCCAGAAACCACTTCAATAATCATGCCTTTTAGCTCTTTGGGAAGTGTTTAGTATTCCTGATTTAAGTCTAAGCCTTAAAGTAGATGAGCTACCCTCTTACCCTGAAGCAATATGTGCAAAAAAAGTCAAGTATGTTCAAACTAGCAACATATTCTGCATTATTACACAATTTCTGCATTATTACTCAGGTAAAGTTCAGTGGGAGTTTTGCCTGTGGGATTGGACACATTCCTTTTTAAGGCCCCAGTCCTTCTACATTTATGCATGTGCTTATCTTTAACCCACTATGTTCAGTGGGCCTACTCAGTGCCTAAAATTATGCACCTGTGTAAATCTTCATAGGTTCAAAACTGAAGCTTTAACCAAATAAGACACAGTTAGTTGAGTAAGATTGAGCTATGTATGATTCAAGCTCACCTATGCATCATGCTTCCCTTCATATCTCTATATATAATGTAGTGGGTGCCTCCAAAAAGGCAAAGCTTTACCTTTTCTCCTAACCCCAAATGTACTGAAGCTTCTCCATGTGACTTCAGTTTGGAAGGGGCCAGCTAGTAAGGGCACAGGAGTTTCTTCCCAGGCCTATAGAAGACACAGCCTGAGGCCACGTCTTCACTCCGCAGAAGACCAACACTGCCACAATCGAACTTCCAGAGTTCAATTTAGCGGGTCTAGTTAAGACCTGCTAAATTGAACCCAGAGGGTGCCCCTTGTCGGCAGCTGGTATTCCTGCTCTTGCCAGGAGGAAGGGAAGCTGACAGGAGCGGTTGCTCCTATTGACCCCCTGCTGTGAGGGTGCTGCCCAGCTCGGCTTAGGATAAGACGACTCCAACTATGTATTGTACGTAGCTGGAGTTGCATACCTTAAGCAAAGCTGCAGGGTCTAGAATAGACTTGGCCTGAGGCTGTTTGAAATGTCACTGTTTCCATGAGCATCCATGGTAGGGGGAGCTAGAGCCTGGAAGCACAGCTAATTAGGACCAAATCCTGCCATCACTCTGTGTGTGAATTCCCATGGGGAGAGGTTTATGGTTTAACAAGCAGTAGAATATATTTATAGAATGTCTATGAGGAAGGAAAAATCAAATGCACAGCTACAAAACAGGGAATAACTGGCAAGGGTCCGGGCAGGGTGGTCTGCGGGCCGGATCTAGTGGCTTGGCAGGCCGGATCTGAGCCTATTTAATCTGTCAAAAAAGAAGACTGAGGGAGGCCTGGATAACAGTTTTCAGATATGTTAAGGGCTGTTACAACTAAAAGGGTAGTTAAGCTGCGGAACAGACCTCCAAAGGAGTGGAGCCTCATCACCGGAGATTTTTAAGTACAGATTGGTCTGGGATGGTTTAGGTTTACTTGGTCCTGCCCAGCACAGGGGGCTAGACTTGAGGACCTCTCAAGGTCCTTTCTAGCCCGACATCTCTATGATTCTATGAGTGTATTTTACCTTTATTTAGAGCAGGGATGGGCAATAATTTTTTGGGGGGGTGGGCCATTCCAAGATTTTGGAAAGTGGTCAAGGACCGCACTTTTCTGTGGGGGAGATATAGGTTCTAGGATGGAGCCTGGGTGCAGATGGGTAAGGGACTGGGGTGCAGGAGATGGTGTGAGGTCTGAGAGGTAGCTTGGGTGAAGGAGGGGGTTGTGACCTGGGTCAGGGGAATGGGGTACAGGATCTGGGAGGGTGTTTGGGTGCAGGAGAGGATTCTGGCCTGGAGGAGGGGTGTAGGAAGTGGTACAGGATCTGGGAGGGAGTTGTGACCTGGGGCAATGGGGTGCAGAGGGTTTGGATGGTGACCTGGGGGAGGGAGTTGGGATGCAGGAGGAGCAAGGATGCCACAGGCAGGCTTTGGCTGGGAGGCGCTTACCTAAGTGTCTCCAGCCAGCAGCCTTGCAGCACCCCCAAGGCAGGCTGGGCTCCCTGCCAGCTGCAGCCCCAGACCCTTGAAACTGCAGGCTGCTCCCTCCATGTGGCTCTCAGTTCCAGGAGAGGGAAGAAGCTTCTGTTACTGCTACCCCTCAGCCAATCTCTCAGCTCTTATTGGCTGGTTGTTTCCAGCCTATAGGAGCTGAGGACTGGGCTGGGGGCCGGGAGATCACACAAAGCTCCGCCCTTCCTGCAGAGCAGAGAGCCGCACGGACTGCACTTTAAACCGCTGCAGCTGAGGGTCCGGGCAGGGTGGTCTGCGGGCCGGAGCCGGTGGCTTGGCAGGCCGGATCTGGGCCCTGGGCTGTATTTTGCCCAGCCCTGATTTAGAGCATGCATGGAACTGTAGTATTAATCAGCTTGAAGGCCTTGCACATATTATGAGAGGAAGGGGATATTAGTCACTAATAGGACTTCTGTGGTTCAGACAGTGACATTAGATTTGTATTTCTCAGAGTTATAAGTACAGAACTTGATAGTCTGTATATTTTCATTCCAGTCTTTAATCTTCTCTTGTATAGCTTGTCATCTCATCTATTAAAATGAAATTTTATTCAAATCTAAAGTGATCTTGGTTAATTTTCAGGGGTTTTTTTTGTAGTTAATAACAATAACCTTCATAGCTATCATAAAATGATTGCCAATTTTAAAAAAAGGAACATTTTACAGTTTAAAATTTAGTAGGTAATTTATTTTATTACAGTTCTTAGTTTTCATGGTGCTATAGATGGTGTTTTCCTTAGTGATAAATCCATCACAATGCATAATTTTGTGTATCTCATTAATGTCATCCAGAAGAAATAATGGGAACATTTAAGAGCAAATGTATGTTTCTTAAATTTACAGATTTAGAATCAATTAACATAGTTTCTCTTCTGCACATGCAAATTGCAAAAGCAACTAATGTAACTTAGATGTATAACTACAGTACAGGAGTTAAATGATGACAAGTGCACCTGAACACAACATGGCACACAGATGGAAGCTAGGATGAGAACCTGTATAAGTGGAGGCTTAAAGCAAAAACGGCTACACACTTTTACAGAAATAGGGTTTCTTTTTTAAGTAAAGCTGGAGGGGGGATTATTGTCCTTATATTTTTATCTACCTGATTGTCCTCCTGTGGCACTGATCTGGTGTCACAATTACTATTTGAAAGCTCATATGTTGCTCTCAAAAGTAGCTCTATTTATTATTTATTATTATTATTATTTATTATTTAAATCAGTCACCAATGTTTAGGACTTTCTTACTGCAAAAGTAGACTGAGTGTGCACACCTCCCTTGACTGCTAGTTTGCTCAGCAAAGCTATAGATCAGTGTTTAGACATGTTTCCCGTGGATTCTCTTTGTTCCATTTTTTAATTAGGAAAAAATAGACCACCCAATGGTATTTTTTCTAATTTTTTAAAATTTGCATTTTAAAGTAGTTGGCACAATCCTGGCTAATGCCTTTTGACCTCTGCATCAGACAATAGTGATTGCTAATTTTACTGTCCAGCAAAATCAAATCAACTGACTCCAAGGGTTGTGTCTCTGTCATACTCCCTCTATTCCAAACTCAAACCCCACAGAAACTCTTCCATCTGGCTCCAAAGATTTCCAGTCTGTGGAGCTGAAGGTGGCAAGCTGGGACAGAGCTGAGGTGTTGGCTTTCCCAAGCTGCTTACACAAGCGTGGTATTTGGCTCTCAGTTAATCAATCTGGATATTGCATGTG
Organism: Rafetus swinhoei; assembly: GCA_019425775.1. Classification (NCBI taxonomy): domain Eukaryota; kingdom Metazoa; phylum Chordata; order Testudines; family Trionychidae; genus Rafetus; species Rafetus swinhoei. Next base: position 6,402,400 of record CM033443.1, read on the forward strand.
TAGAAATACAGTTTGACATGCAGAATGTACACACCTGACACATGAGTTATACAGCAATCACCAGGGCCTGATGAAATGCATCTTAGAATAGTCAATGAGCTGATAAAGGAAATATATGAGCCACTAACTATCATCTTTGAAAAGTCATGGAAGGTGGGAGAGATTCCAGAAGACTGGAAAAGGGCAAACCTAGTGCCCATCTATAAAAAGGGAAATAAGGACAACCCAGGAAACTACAGACCAGTCAACTTAACACCTGTGCCAGGAAAGATAATGGAGCAAATAATTAAGAAATCCATCTGCAAACATCTGTAAGATAATAAGGTGATAAGTAACAGTCAGCATGGATTTGTCAAGAATAAATCATATCAAACCAACCTGGTAGCTTTCTTTAACAGGATAACAAGCCATGTGGATAAGGGGGAAGTGGCAGATGTCATATACCTAGACTTCAGTAAAGCATTTGATATAATCTAGCATGACCTTCTTATAAATAAGTGAGGGAAATACAACCTAAATGGAGCTACTATAGGGTAGGTACATAACTGATTAGATAACCATTCCCAGAGAGTACTTATCAATGGCTCGCTCTCATACTAGAAGGGTAGGTGTGGTTCCACAGGGATCAGTTTGAGGACTGGTTTTGTTCAGTATCTTCATTAACTATGTAGACAATGGCATAGAAAGTACATTTATGAAGTTTGTGGATGATACCAAGCTGGGAGGGGTTGCAATTGCTTTGGAAGAAATCATTAAAATTCAAAATGACCTGGACAAATTGGAGAAATGGTCTGAGATAAATAGGATGAAGTTTAATAAGGACAAATGCTAAGAACGTGGGAAATGGCTATCTAGAAAGGAGCACTGCACAAAGGGATCTAGGGGTCATCGTGGACCATAAGTTATGAGTCAACAGTGTGACACTGTTGCAAAAAAAAGCAACTATCATTCTGGGATGTATTAACAGGATTGCGAGCAAGATATGAGAAGCAATTCTTCTAGTCTATTCTGCACTGATTAGGCCTCAACTTCAGTACTGTATCCTGTTGAAGGCATCACAACTCAGGAAACAGACGTACAATTTGGAGAAAGTCCAGAGAAGAGCAACAAAAACAATTAAAGGTCTAGAAAATATGACCTATGAGGGAAGATTGAAAGAATTGGGTTTGTTTGGTTTGAGTAAAAGACCCACTCCCCTGTTAAATAGAAGTGGGTTATTGCAGGTCAATCAGGATCAGCTGATAAGGGGTTCTCTCAAGCAGATCAGGATCAGCACAGACAGGGCTACCTTGGACCAATTAGGGTCAGCTGATTCCATTTCAGGCCTGCCTGAGACCTTTTTAAAGCTTCCCCTGCTGGGTGGAGGGGTAGGTATGCACATGCAAAAGCAACTACTAAGCCCAAGACAGCAGGGGAGTGTGTGCAGCTTCAGGAGGAGAGGCTGGGTTCCTTATCCCAGGGGAAGACTACAAGCTTAAACCTTTGCTGAGAGTGAGGCTGAGTGCCAGGACACAGCAGATAGTGGCCCGAGGCCCATTTTGCCAAGGGGAAGGTGTATAGAGAATGGCAAGGGAAAGAAGAGGCTTTGCCACAAAGGAGATAACGTTTTCTTATCCTCTGAGGACAGGACAAGAAGCAATGGGCTTGAATTGTAGCAAGAGAGGTTTAGGTTAGACATTAGGAAAATTGGGGAAGGTCCACAGAAGAGCAACAAAAATGATTAAAGGTCTAGAGAACATGACCTAAGAGGGAAGATTGAAAGAAATGGATTTGTTTAGTATGGAAAAGAGAAGACTCAGAGGGGACATAATAGAGTTCAAGTGCCTAAAACACTGTTATAAGGAGGAAGAAAAAAAATTATTCTCCATAAATCCTGATGCTAGGACAAGAAGCAATAGGCTTAAATTACATCAAGAGAAGTTTAGATTGGTCATTAGGAAAAACTTCCTAACTGTCAGGGAGGTAAAGTACTAGAATAAATTGCCTGAGGAGGCTGTAGAATCTCCATCATTGGACATATTTAAGAGCAGATTAGAGAAACACCTGTTGGGGATGATCTAGATGGTGCTTGGTCTAGCCATGAGGGCAGGAGAGTAGATTTGATGACCTCTCAAGGTTCCTTCCAGTTCTAGCATTCTATGATTCTTTGATCATGTGGCAAGCTCATCTTAGTGTTTATAATATAATATTAGATGCAGGCACACGTTTCAAGTGCAGTAGTTGGATATTGGGAGAAATAAAAGTGATATAACTTAAATGGATTTATCACCTTTTATTCATCATGAAATTGTTTTTAGAAAAAATGCTTCCTTCCTCCAACCTCCCTTTCCTTATCGGAACTGCCCTTAAATTAAATCACTTTAATATGTCAGGAATGTTGATTCACTCATTTCTGAGTACAAATCACATGAGCACTCCATAGCTGATATATATTACTCGTCTGAAGACCTTTCATTGAAATATATCCATTCCTCATTACAGTAGTAGTCAGGCAGTATTACATATAATCCTATGTGTTTTCAATATGATAACGCCACCAAAAACCACTAAGTGAGAGGTCTGAAACCTTCTATATGACAAAAGGAAGTAGCAGGAAGTCTTCACTATTTTTCTTACTGGGTTCATCTGCTAAAGTGGTTGCTGCTGGAAAGACTAGGAAATTACACTTCCATGCAAATATTTTCCCAGCTTCCATGTGTCTGTGCTCTCTCTTTAGGCCCAGATCATCAAAGGTATTTAGGCTCCTAACTTTCAGGTGCCTAACTGCTGCTGAGAAGGTGCTGATCTTTCAGGGATTCACATGACACAGGATTTGACCTTCAAGAACTGAGAAATGCTTTCCACTGCAATAGGAGGGGAGAGCAAAAGAACCCATATATCAGTGAAAAGGCCCAAAAATGGCAGGAAAGGGGAGTAGTAACTTGCCCTGCATGTTTCCTCCTCACCCCCACAACCTACAGTTGTGTGGGTGAGGGTGAGGGGGAGGGGGTGAGCAGAAAAACCACTCTACTGGATACAGCCCTCCCCCTAAATGACAGATTTCCTAGGAGGATGAATGGGGCTCCTTGCCAAACATGTCTTCACGAGGGCTTCCCAAGGCTATTGACAGTAGGACAATAAGTAATCCACTTAGTCTGCAGCAAGAGAGTTTTAGGTTGGACATTAGGAAAAACATTCTGACTCTAAGGATTTAAGCACTGGAACAGATTAAACAAACATCTGTCAGGGAGGGGCCAAGTACACCCTTTGTGCCTCGACATGGCCTCCTATGGCCTCTTCCAACCCAACAATTCTATTATTCTACAGAATTCAGTGCTCAGACACAGTGGGGGTGCCAATAGGAATAAGACTCTTAATAGGAAATGTGCCAAGCCTGCTAATAGGAAAGGAGAGGGCATGAAATCAGTGAAAAGGGACTGAATCAAATTTGCCCATATTATATAAAAAACCCCAAAAACCTCTGCTCAAGGGAAGATATGTCAGACTCTCCACACAGTTGACCAGGGAGTCTGTGGAACACTGTTGAATTTTTGCTTGGGAAAGGAACATATGGCCTATGATGCCCTTCCCATTTCTGAGCAGGGAAACTCAAAACTAGAATGAACAACTCTGATCCTCCATTGCTTGAGGGAAGTGTTAGAGTGGAAGGTGGCTGGACAGGTAAGCAGGACTTGGAACAATTTAATAAAGCTGCATGACTCTTCCAAATCAATAAGGAAACTGAAATATACCCACCGGCAAATTGAGTCATTAACTTTGAAATCTGAGCAATGGGAAGTCAAAACTCATTGCCAAGTGACAAGTATTACTATTCAGCAATTGGAAAGAGTAAGACATACAAGTTAGAGATTGATTTTGGAATGAAACTCGGGGCATTTAGCATAACCAGGTTTTAAGAGCTGGCAAAACCACAAAGAATTCATTTAAAATCATTCTACTTGCAAACATCTCTGCTGCGAAACCCATGTATTTCAGTTAACTCTTCTATGGTTGTTATTCTTATATTATACATTCCTTTCCCTTCATTCCTCATCACAGAGGCCATTGGCATGGTAACAGAATCTTAGCTACTCAAGAGTTCCTCTGCTTCTGGTGCTTATGCCTCATCTGAAATTGCATCATTTTTTCTTTATGACATCCCCAGTTGGCTGTAGATGGTTTGTTGTGAGAAACAGAATTTTGATTTAAAGTGAAGAACTAGAAGCAGGAACATATGGATTCCTTAGAAATGAACGAAGTATCCTTCAAAATAGTGAGTAACAGGTGAGCAATTCAGGAAATAAGCTTTGCCAGACACATATTTTTGTAAATGTATGTTTGACAAAGTTCTCCATAAAGCATCAACAGCTGAAGAGAATTTCTGCTTTGATAATCTGGGTATAACACAGTTAACGTTTATGGGCTAGAAAGATAGGCTATGGCCACTCCTTTGTGCTATCTAATACTAATCTCATGGGCTGCATCTAGACTGGCATGATTTTCCACAAATGCTTTTAACAGAAAAGTTTTTCCGTTAAAAGCATTTGAGGAAAAGAGCGTCTAGATTGGCATGGACGCTTTTGCGCAAAAGCATTTTTTGTGGAAAAGCGTCATTCTAGATGTCTTGATTTTAGAAAGCCCGATCGCCATTTTCGCCATCGGGGCTTTTTTGCGCAAAACAGTCCTGAGCTGTCTACACTGGCCCTCTTGCGCAAATACATTTGCGCAAGAGGGCTTTTTCCCGAACGGGAGCAGCGTAGTATTTGCGCAAGAACACTGACAATCTTACATCAGATCGTCAGTGTTCTTGCGCAAATTCAAGCAGCCAGTGTAGACAGCTGGCAAGTTTTTCCGCAAAAGCAGTTGCTTTTGCGGAAAAACTTGCCAGTCTAGACGCAGCCATATTTTTACTAGAATATTCCCATGAACACTAATTACAACATCTGCATGATCCCAGTAAAAGAATCCCTTTAAAATCATAATTGCTTCCCATCCACTCTGAAGTCCAGCTGGTTTTTTTTTTTCTGAAGTACTTATATTACCATTTAATTTGATCAGTAACTTGTCCTGAATCCGTTTTGGCACCTTTAAAATATATTAGTGATTGCAAACAAGTAGGTATTAACTGACTCCTTAAATGAAAGAATAAGGATCATTCAAAGAGTGCAAAATGGTTCCAAAATCTGTCCTCAGTTACACCCATGTAACCACAATTACACCCATGGAATTGCACATCAGAGAGCAGAATTTGGCCCAACACATTTTGCACACACTATCACATTGAAAATCTCAGCATCTCCAAAGCAGATGATAAAGTTTTTGCTGGTGGCAAGAGGCTGTCTTTGGAGAATATGTTCTGAAACAGTTGAATTCAGGCTTGCTAAACTCAGTTTGTCAGAAAAGTACCATCTGTATATACCTTCTGCTTGCCTATTGCTGTTACTCTGCACAGTTGTCACCCATCTATCACAGTCTCAGTCCTAAAGTATGATAAAGATCCTGGTTTGTGTTGAGATACTGTATGTAATTAAGTGTTGGAACACTATCTCTCTCTTTCTCTCCCTCAGCAAGACAAAAACAATCTCATGTGCAGGAAGGCAGTTATGAGAAAGGTGGCCAGACTTCCCCTGCCCAAGGGCTGCAACTGGCCAAAACCTAGGGTAGCACTTTACTGGCATAAAATGGTCCAGCTGCACCTTATCTTTAATATAGAGCAGCAGCCTGTGCAGAGCATAGGTCCTGGCAGCTTAAGGAAGATAGAGGCTATGGACTTCTCATGGCAGCATGTGATCCTCCATGTCGATTTCAGAGGCCTCCATTCTGACCCTGCTTGTGTAACCCTTCTGCCAGGTGGAGTTGGCAGCAACAGAGGCTGAGGTCAATATCAAGGGAGAGAGGTAACATTCAGCGACTTTCTGTCACATCCAACTAGAAGCAAACCATTCTGAACATTGCAGGCCACACAATGCCAGGGAGCAGAGCTAGGTCTGTTTGTGTTCTGCTGGGACATGTCTCCACGGGCTGTGACCTCCATCGTCCAACTTAGAGTATTGCAGTGTAACGCCGGCGAGGCCGACAGCCTCACCAGGTCCATGGTTGTGGGGCGGAGGGGGAGAGGGGCGGAGGGGAGGAGAGGGCTGCTCCATACCCCCCAAAAGAGGCAGGGTCCTAGGCAAAAGGGGTGGGGTTGGGGCTAGGCATCCCTCAGTGCTGTCTGGAGCACCCCACTCCAGCAGTGATTTAAAGGGCCCGGGCCACTATCACAACAGTAGCAGTGGCCTGGCGCTCTGGGCCCATTTGTATCACCAGGCCCCAGGGACAGTTGTCCCCAGGCGGGCCTGTGTAACCCGGACAGATCCTGGTTGTTGGGCCGGCAGGATGGCCCTTAGCTAAGGCTGCAGGGCAGACTCATTAAGCGGTCATAGAATCATAGAACCATAGAGCTGGAAGAAGGTCATCAAGTCCAGCCCCCTGCTCTAGGCAGGACCAATCCCAACTAAATCAACCCAGCCAGGGCTTGGTCAAGCCAAGACTTAAACACCTCCAGGGATGGAGATTCCACTACTTCCCTAGGTAACCCATCCCAGTGCTTCACTACCCTCCTAGTGAAATAGTTTTTCCTAATATCCAACCTGGACCTCTCCCACCACAACTTGAGACCATTGCTCCTTGTTCTGCCATCTGTCACTACTGAGAACAGCCTCCCTCCATCCTCTTTGGAACCTCCCTTCAGGAAGTTGAAGGCTGCTATCAAATCCCCTCACTCTTCGCTTCTGCAGACTAAACAGACCCAACTCCTCAGCCTCTCCTCATAAGTCATATGCTCCAGCCCCTAATCATTTTGGTTGCCCTCCGCTGGACCCTCTCTAATGCGCCCACATCCTTTTTGTAGTGGGGGGCCCAGAACTGGACACAATACTCCAGATGTGGCCTCACCAGAGCCGAATAAAGGGGAATAATGACATCTCTGGATCTGCTGGCAATGCTCCTCCTAATGCAACCTAATATGCCATTCGCCTTCTTGGCTACAAGGGCGCACTGCTGACTCATATCCAGCTACATAGGACAGGGCCCCACTCCCAGGTGGGCGGCAGCAGCTTCCCCCATCCTGGTGGCCTCTGAGATTTGCAGAGAGGAGGGCGGCTGCGGAAGGGCCTGGGGTCCGGCCCTTCCCTCCCCACTTCACCTTCAGCAACTCCGTCTCCACCGGGTCGCGGACCAGGTCGGCCGGCTGCCTCCTCTCGCGGCACTGCAGGTTGTCGGTGGCGATGGTGTAGGGCACCTCGGTGGCGTCCAGCGCCCGCTCCAGCCGCACTTTCTGGGCCGCCAGCAGGTCGGTCTCGGCCGCCAGGTCCTGGATCTCCCGCTGCAGCTCGGACTTCCAGAAGTGCGTGTCCTGCAGGCGCTGGCCCAGCGTGGCGGTGGACTCCTCCTGGGTGCGCTGGGCCAGGGCGGCGGTGGCGGCGGCCAGGCCCCTGCGACTCGCGGCGGCAGCGCTCGGAGCCGTCGCGGTCGGCGAAGGCCCGGTGGTACTGGGCGTAGTTGTGCTGGTGCCACTCCTCGGCGAGGTACTTGGCCGTGCGGAAGCCGGCCGTGGCCAGGCCGCACGAGGAGTCCGGCCCCGTGTTCAGCGCCGCCTCGTACACCTTCATGGGCAGCTCGGACACCGGCACCGTCTGCGGCGCCGGCTCCCGCGTCAGCAGCACCCCGCCCTGCGCCATGCTGCCCCGGCGGCGGCGCTCAGGAAAGGCCGCGGCTCCCGGCGAGGCCTACCAACGGCGCCTCGCTCCGCGTCCTCTCGTTGCCCCGGCGACGGCGGGCCAGCCAATCAGGGGAGTGGGTCCTCGGAGGCTGGGAAACCCGAGACGGTGACGCGGTTGCCCCGGCGACGCTGTCGGCCAATGGGAGGGCGGATCCGCCTAGGCAACCTTCGACGCGGGAGGGAAACTCGAGCCTGGCGGCGGGCAGCGTCCCCGACCTCGGGTTGCCCGGAGTGACGGTGCCAGCCAATGGCGTGGCAGTGCCGGAGGGAACGTTCCATGGGGGTGGGAGGGGGATTGTCCTGCTCTTAAAGGGCCAGAGCATCTAGATTGGGAAGGGCAGAGATAGCCCTGCTTTGGCTGTGTGGAAGGGCTGACCCACGTGGCTGGCAAGGGTGGGCAGGAGCCCTGTGGTAGGGGCTCTCTCCTCCCCCTCAGAGACACATAGGGCCTGGGCACTGTCACATTTACAGTTTGACATCACCGGTCCCTCACTGTGGGCACCAAATACTGTCCGGCTGCAGCCCCCTTGCCCCTTTACGACCGGACATCGAGTCCACCAACCGTGGCCAGCTCTTTGTTTGCTCCGTGGAAGTGGATGCATCCCACCGAGCTTTCAGAGACCCAATGCAATGGCCCCCAACGTCCTGTACGCTTGCAACTTGCTGCTGAAAGGTCAGCCCGCTGCCATGAGTCGCTGGCACTACAGAGACCAGGAGACATAAGCCGTGTCCCCCCTAGAAACACTATCGCTGCACCCCTGGAGTGTAGATACTTAGTACAGCGACGGAAGTAAATCACTTGTAGTAAATCCACCTCTCCAAGGGTGGTACCTAGGTCAACCGAAGAATTCTACTGTCAGCCTGGCACTGTCTACACTGGGGCTCGGATCAGCTTAACTACCCCTCCCAGAGGTGTGAATTTAGGTTGATCTAACTTTCTAGTGTAGATCAGCCTAAAGCTTGAGTGTTTTCGAGTCCATCCACTAGAATTCAGGAAACACACGAGCCAGCTCAGGACACTCGTCTGCTTATACTAAAGACACTCTACAATAAAGCCTAAGGCAGCAGTTCTCAAACTGGGGGGCAGGACCCCAAAGTGGGTCACAAACCCATTGTAATGTGGTTGCTAGTATTGGCTTAGACTTGCTGTGGCTTGGGGCCTGGGGTCTTCACCGTTGGGCAGCAGAGCTGAGTTTACAGGCCCCAGTCTGGGCCTGAAGCCCTTGGATTTTGGCTTTGGTCTCCCAGGAGGGCTCAGGTTTTTGCTCAAGCTTTCGTCCCCTCTCCTGGGGTTGTGTAGTAGTTTTTTGTTATCAGAAGGGCATCACAGCACAATGAAGTTTGAGAACCTCTGGTCTAAATTTTGATTTCTCATTGATCTTCTCTAAAAATAAATAAGTTCCCAAGTCCCACCTCTCTTTACCAAGCACTTGTGAATTATGTCTATCATTGCAGCACCTGTTTAATTTTCATGTTGAGAATTACAGCAGCCTACGACTTAAAATTAAACTTCAATATCTGTGTTATTATCATGTACATAAACAAATGAAATAAAAATCTGCAGAGTGAAAAGAACTGAGCAGAAGGCGATGAATATTTCATATTCTGTTTGTAATTTTGGGAAGGAATACAATGAAATCAGCCTAAGCCAGAAGGCGATGATTCAGCTGACAATAGAGGGTGCTGTTGCCCTTGTCTTAGACTCCCTGATCTTCAAAGCCACTGTGATTTTTAAAACCATGTGCTCCTCATTCCTCCCCGTGTCATTCAGAGTAATCAGTTCTTTAACTGGCATTTGGAGAGATGCTTGAAATGTCCAGAAAAGTTATCCCCTCTCATATACATGCAAATGGATGGATGGATGTTCATTTGAAATGACTCAATGGCAGAGGAAAGGTGTGTGACAGCTGCAAGAGCTAATTCTCAGGGCCTGCACAACACCAGCCCTGTTCTCTTTCTGATGTACCTCAGCCCTGCATGTGAAGGAGCCCAGGAGAGCTAGGAAAGTGGCTTGGTCCCGATCAACCATTCAACTTTTGCTGATCCAGGTGTCCAACGGTGCCAAATGTGGGTGGTGTTTTCTTGTGATGCTGGATACTCACCCCACTAAGAACTAGACTGAGACCCGAACCCCATATTTCACATAGGTCCCTGAATCTTAGAAATATAGGGTTGGAAGGGACCTCATCTAGTGCCCATTCCCATTCAGAGGCAGGGTTAAGTACTCCTTGACTATCCCTGACAAAGTGTTTTCTAACCTGTTCTTAAAAACCTCCAGTGATGAGGATTCCACAACCTCACGAGGCCACCTGTTCCGGAGACGAACTAACAGAGTTAGAACGTTTGTCCTAATAGCTAACTTAAACATTGCTGCACGCTAAGCTGATTGCTTCTTTCTTACCCTCGGTGGACATGGAGAGCAATTGATCGCTGTTCTTTCTAACAACCTTTTACATATTTGAAGATTTTTATGGTCCTACCTCAACGTCTTCCATGCATCATCCTTTTCTACTAGCCCACTCGCAGTATTGTAGCATGTTCTGATTGGAATAGATTAGAGATGTGTCTGCAACTGAGCTGACAATTACACTTGACATGTTGTTCACTGCTGGATTGCTACCAGAGCTGCAGGGTATATTAATCACAGACAGTTTCCTGTTGGCTCTGATTCTATCCACCATGGTATATTTGGTTTGGGTACCCCCATGACGAGAGCTTTTGATTTCAATGAAAGTTGGTGGCCTAAGTACCTTTGGGGGCCTTAATAGTTAATCCAGTATTTCCAGAGCTGATCTAGAAGATGCTGCTGCATCTCCCTAACACTTTGTAATTCACTGTGTAATTTGCAGGGCGATGGTACAGTACATGGAAAGTAGGAGAGGGAATAAAACTTTTGCAGGCAAACCTGAGTTATCTTCCCTCACGATTTTATTTTCCCCAAATACTGGCCCTTTGGTACAAGCTGGTACAAAAATTCTTGCTTTTTCTGTGAGTTGATCTAACTTCCATGAAAGTCAATGTGAGTCTTTCCAATGGGAGTTGGGTCCTAAGACTCAAAACCAAAAGTCATCCTTAGAAAGATTGGTTTAGCAGGGCTTAGAAAGGATAAATGCCACTGGAATCTCCCTTCTTTTGCATTGTCTTTCAAATTTCCATTGAACGACATCAATTGCTAGGGACCGGCTCCAACGCCCATCGAAGTCAATACGAAGACTCCCTTCTCTTTCCTTCATGCCCCTTTTTCTTTCTGCCTGCATCAGTGAACATTTGGATGTTTGGTACTCCTGCCCTCCCTTTCTTTCTCTTTCATCTTCTCATTGCCCTCTGAGGCTATGTCTACATTACAGAGGTTTTTTTGGAAAAACGGCCATTTTTTTGAAAAAATGTCACTTACGTCCACACTGCAATCGCGTTCTTTCAAAAAAAATAGAAAGAACAGAAGGTTTTTTTCCCGACATTGGTAACCTCTTTCTATGAGGAAGAAGCCTTTTAGTGAAAGGGCTCTTTGGAAAAAGGCATGTATGGACAGGGAAGAGGGAGTTCATTTGCAAGAAGAGGAAAGAGGAAAAAGCACAGGTACCCTGGTGGCCACTCCGTCCATAGTAATTGCAGCTTAAATGTGAGATAGCGTCCATTCATTGTAGACGCTATCTTTCGAAAAAGCAGATGGCTTTTTCGATGCGCTTTGGCAGTGAGGACGCTTATTTTAGGAAGACATTTTTTTGGAAGATCTCTTCCGGAAAAGCTTCTGAAAGAAGCCTGCAGTGTAGACATAGCCTGAATGGTGGAATACACCGGGCTGACATTTTAAGCATACAGTGGGTGGATGGATTCTCAGGCAGAAAGAGCCTCTGCTAAGCTATTCTGTGTCAAAATCTTTTCCACATTGGCACGCTGCATTTCAGAACAGGGCCTTGAGAATATTTTGCTCTCTCTTAATAAAATAATAATGGTATGCTTGTTAAGGAGCTACTTAAGAATATAGGAACATAGATGTGGCCATAATGGGTTGGACCAATGGCCTCTTAATTCCATTATCTTCTACCGGGTGCCAGACACTTCAGAGGAAATAAACAGAGCAGAGCAATTTCAGTAGATCCATCTCAGGTCATCCAGTCCCATCTTCTGACAGTTAGCAGTTTAGAGACAGCCCGAGCAGGAGTTGCATCCCTGACCATCTTGGTTCATAGCCATTGATGAGCTTATCTAATTCTTTTTTGAACCCATTTATACTTTTGGCCTTCACAGCATCCCCTGGCAGTGAGTCCCACAGGTTGACAGTGCATTGGGTGAAGAAGTGTTTCCACAGTTTTGTTTTAAACCTGCTGCCCATTAATTTCATTAGGTGACCCCTCCTTCTTGTGTTCTGTGAAGGGGTAAATAACACTTCCCAAGTCACTTTAGCTTAGGGAATCCTCGTGACAATCTAGTCTAGGAAAAGTGCTGTCATTGCTATTTTACAGGGAGGTAGACAGGCATGGCAGTGATGGGACTTGCCACAGCTACACAGAGAGCCTGTACCAGAACTGGAATGAAAATCTCAAAAGTCTTGAACCAGGCTCTTCTCTATCAGGTAAAAATTCCACCGAGAACTATGCAACTCCTCACTGCCTCAGTGAAAATATTCCTTCAAATCAGATTTTTTATGGCTGTTATCCTGACGGGATGTGATTTCTCAGCATCAGCCTGTCAGACTGAGTCAGGAGAGTCTTTGGGTCAGGCCTCTATTGACAATCCACATCTCAGTTCAAAGATTGACCTCCGCACCACAGCCCGATAGCCTGCACGTCTCTGTGCCACTTCTGGACTTGCAGTTGTTTTCCAGCGCAGGCACTGGGACTGCATGTTAATGCCATTCCTGCAGCTGAATTGCAGCCATTTCATAGGCCACTGGGATGTCTACATTATTAACATCCAGTCAAGATCTTCAACACACCACCAAAACAGACAGGAGGAAAAGACCAAAAAGGGTTTCCAGTGCAAGTCTGACAGGCAACAGACAAAGGTCTCTTCTGGCTGGTGTCTTCTGCCACTGGAAACTTTTTTCCTCTGCATACAACAAACTGCTGCACTTTTTTGATGGCTTGGGTTGTTCTTTACGTGTAGATTCAAGGACACTGTGGTGCAATTAGAATTTGCCATCAAGGATCACTGCAACAGGCTAAGGGCCAACTGTGTGTGCTCCGTTCTCCCTGTGTATGTGCTCACTGCTATCTAGAGAGGATGGATTCAAAACTGCTCAGAGCCGGTGCAGAAAACTAAAGGGCTCTCATTCAGTTCAAGAACCAGGGGGTTGCCCTTTTTCAGCAAGGAGGTGCAGGTTCTATTCCCATGACAGTCATGACAGCATGGGATTTCAGCTGCTGTCATTCTTGAAGAAGGGCTTGTCCAATTAATAAATTGCCTTATTTATTCTTGGATCTGGACTTTCAACACTCTGGTCATCTGAAGAAGTGGGTTGTGCCCACGAAAGCTCATGATTCCATCTACATTACAATGGATGAGAAACTGGATATGAGGCAACAGAATGCCCTTGTAGCCAAGAGGAATAATGGCATATTAGGTTGCATTAGGAGGAGCATTGCCAGCAGATCCAGAGAAGTGATTATTCCCCTTTATTCATCTCTGGCGAGACCACATCTGGAGTATTGCATCCAATTCTGGGCCCCCCCGCTATAGAAAGGATGTGGATGCATTAGAGAGGGTCCAGCGGAGGGCAACCAAAATGATGAGGGGGCTGGAGCACATGACCTATGAGGAGAGGCTGAGGGATTTGGGCTTATTTAGTCTGCAGAAGAGAAGAGTGAGGGGGGATTTGATAGCAGCCTTCAACTTCCTGAAGGGAGGTTCCAAAGAGGATGGAGAGAGGCTGTTCTCAGTGGTGAGGGATGGCAGAACAAGGAGCAATGGTCTCAAGTTACAGTGGGGGAGGTCTAGGTTGGATATTAGGAAAAACTATTTCCCTAGGAGGCTGGTGAAGTACTGGAATGGGTTCCCTAGGGAAGTGCTGTAATCTCCATCCCTAGAGGTTTTTAAGTCTCGGCTTGACAAAGCCCTGGCTGGGTTGATTTAGTTGGGATTGGTCCTGCTTTGGGCAGGGAGCTGGACTTGATGACCTCTTGAGGTCTCTTCCAGCCCTATGATTCTGCATGTTTTGTTAGTCTGTAAGGTGCTCCTAGACTATTTGTTGTTTTTTAAGTTTTTCCTGTTATAGACTAACTCGGCTACCCCTCTGAAGCTTTTGTCTAATTAAGCGAGTTTGCAATGAACTAGCTATCATGCACGTGAACCAATGTACTGCGCTGGATGGAATTTGAACTGCTCAGCTCTACGTCCAAGTTCCTGTCTTTTTTCTTAGAGGCAGGAGAGCTGTTCCTTTAGCCCAAGTGATGGGACTTGTGTTTTGGAAGGATCTGGGTTTATACAGCAAGATTCTACTTGGCTATTCTGCGATATTGTCAGTTCCAGTGATTTTATTCCAATTCTCACAATCAATGGTGGACTTTAAAAGTCCCAGTTCTGGTAGCTGTGTGCATGCAAGAGTCTAAGCTTTCATATACAGTAGGTTTCTTGCCCTTGGAGCTGCCCAGAAAAAAATGGAAAACATGCCCCAAATGAACCCTAAGTGCCTAACAAAAGTAAAGACCCCTTCCCCAGATATATATTATAAATGCTTTCTTTCTAACCCAATCTCATTATGTTGGGCAGGTTGGTGGTTGGCAAATTGATCTCCTGCACCACCCCTACTGCCATCCAGGCCGATGTCTTGACAGGAGTTTTGGGTTTAGCAGAGGGGTCGAATGTGGCCCTAACCAGGGGATGGATTGAGCCAGTCGTCAGTACTTTGCCAGAACAGTGTTTCCCTGGCATCCCAGTCTGTTGCTAAGCTTCTGTTATTTTTTTTTTTAAACAAATGAAGTGTCACATCCTTGGACGAATACCTCTCATTCCTGTGAAATCTGGCATATGCCGAAGAAAGGATTGCAGTGGGGATCGGAGACACTCAGACATAAAATTTAGAGCGAGCACAAGACTCGCCTAGGGGAAGTTCTGGTTTCTTAATCCCCTCTGTCCACCAGGGGCCATTGCTGTCTTCCCCTCCCCGTCCCCTCCATCATTCTCCCTCCACTCTCACGCCATCCATATTCATCCTGTTTATAAAAGACAAACCTGTTTCATTACAGCTGCTCTCTGCTTCAGCCGCCGGGGGCATGGCAAGCTCTACATCCAGGCCTGTTATTTGCACGTCTGGAGGGCCAGCTCTGATGGGGATGAATAGAATGTAAATGTGAAGGATAATACAGTGAACGAGGGGAAGAAATCAGTGTTCAGTGCAGCTGAGCTTTTAAAGGACTCTATACATTGTTGGCTTTTGTCCTTCGACCTGCTCGTATTGCACAGATGGGCAAACTGCTCCCTGGTTCTAAATGCTGATCGTTTTCAGGGTGTGAGGTGGGGGTAGAAAGTGCTATTAAACTGGGGTGGGGTGCTAATCCATTGACTCACCGAATATAATCAGGAGGAAACCACAGTGAGAGGTGCCGGTGCTTTGCAGAGATTTTATTTGGATTAAAATCCTGTTGGGACTTCGAGCTTCTCTTTTTCTGTTGGAATGTTTTCTGTATGGAGGTGAGGTGGGGAAGGGCTTCCCTGTAAGTTTGGCAGAGCCTCTAGTTGGGGCATGACTTGTCCTCCTGGGAGTCTTTGATGGTTGAGTGACCCACTTTTCTTTTCCATCACAGTAGGAGCTTAGCCCTCTGCCCTCCCAGGGTTTTTAAGTCCAAAACCACAAAGGCAAACTGTGAACTCAAATGTCAGGGTCATCCAAGGGATCATAAGAATGGCCATACTGGGTCAGACCAAAGGTCCATCTAGCGCAGTACCCTGTCTGCCAACAGTGGCCAATGCCAGGTGTCCCAGAGGGAGTGAACAGAAGCATCAAGTGATCCATTCCCAGCTTCTGACAAACAAAGGGTAGGGACACCATTCCTGCCCATCCTGCCTGATAGCCATTGATGAACTTTCCCTCCATGAATTTATCTAGCTCTTTTAAAAATCCTGTTATAGTCTTGGCCTTCACAACATCCTCTGGCAAGGAGTTCCACAGGTTGACTGTACATTGTGTGAAAAAAAAGACTTCCTTTGGTTTGTTTTAAAGACTGCTACCTATTAATTTCATTTGGTGATCCCCCCCGTTCTTGTGTTATGGGAGCAAGTAAATAATTTTTTTCCTTATTCACTTTCTCTGCACCAGTCTTGATCGTGACCTGGGGTTTGTGTGGCCAGTCGTCTTTGACTGTCTCTTGGATACAACTGTCCTCTCTTCCAGGAGGCTCTTCTAGGTTGTCTCATGCTTCAGGCTGGAACCAGGCTTCCCTCCTTGAGAAAGATACACGCCTCCCTGATCAGCCCTGAACCTGACTACACCTTGTCCTTTTACCACCACTCTCCAGGGCATGACAGGATCCACAGACTTTCCTTCAGCTTCTTGCTTGCAATGTGCAGCCCACTTTCCACATTAACCCCATTCCATCATAGGTGCTCTTATCCCCTTGCCTTAATAACACGCTTCTCCTTCAATTCTGGTTCATTTATGTCAGTGATCTCAGCTAAATGGAATCTCAGGGCAGAGACACATTCACAGGAGTTGTCCTCAACAGTAGAAAGCACAAATACAAATTAAACACAGTCACATTAAGGGACAGAGGGATCAGAAGCAAAAGAGATAGAGAGAGGGAAAGATTCAGGGTACGTCTTCACTGCACGGCTATTTTGAAATAATCTATTCCGGAATAGTTATTCCGAAATGGCTGATTTCGAAATAGCACATCTACAGTGCAGGGAAGCCTCAAAATTAGTCTGAAGCCTCCCTAATGTAGACGTGGCATTCAAGAGGAGTTGTTATAGAAAGATCCTGAGAATAGGATGGATGCAGAAGGCTACCAATGAGGAATTATATAGGAAGATACAGCCAAAAGAGAACCTACTGCAGAAGGTTATACAACGGAAGTTACAGCTATTCAGGTATGTCTGCAGATTGAACAACGAGCAAAAAGTTAAGACCAAATAGGAGAGGCAGACCCCACAGAGAATGGGTAGATGATATTGTAGTTTGGTGCAGAGCTAGTGTACAGAAACTAAGCTACTCCACACTGGACAGGGAAAGATGGAAGGAAATAGTGAGGGAGGCATCGGACACCAATGGATGTTGAGCCCATGGTTGTTTTTGTTGTTGTTGATGATGATGATATCTCGATTTAGAGCCCCAGGGGGCACTGGGGAGGAGTAACTTAGAATGGCCCTGGTGAGGGGCTATTTCGAAATAGCAGCAGTGGAGCATCTACACACGCCTTATTTCGAAATAGCTATTTCAGAATAGGCATTATTCCTCGTAGAATGAGGTTTACAAATTTCGGAATAAGCTGCCCCTTATTTTGCATTTATTTCAAAATAACGGAATAGCTGTGTAGACTCTCGCATTGTTATTTTGAAATAACACCAGTTATCTCAAAATAACGGTGCAATGTAGATGCACCCAAAGAGAACATAACTTCCTGCCATCTCTTCTCTTGGAAACATGTGCTTGGTTCTCACATTTAATATGGGGAAACCTAACTAGGAATGGATTGCATGACAAAAAACGTATTTGCCCGGGCTGATGTAAAAAGATCTACTGCAGACAATGCCCTCAAATGATTATTCTACATAATATGAAAATGAGGTAGGATCAGATACTGAAACAGAAAAACCAGTGAAAAACTATTTCAATAAATTAAATGTCTTCAAGTCACCAGGGCCTGATGAAATGCATCCTAAAATACTCATCTAGCTGACTGAGAAGGTATCTGGGCCATTAGTCATTAACTTTGAACAGTCATGGAAGACAAGAGAGATTCCAGAAGACTGGAAAAGGGTAAATATAGTGTCCATTTATAAAAAGAGAAATAAGGACAACCCAGGAAACTACAGACCAGTCAGCTTAACTTTGGAACCAAAAAAGATAATGGAGCAAATAATACAGCAATCAATTTGCAAACACCTGAAAGATAGTAAGGTGATAACTAACAGTCAGCATGGATTTGTCAAGAATAAATCATGTCAAACCAACTTAATGGCTTGCTTTGACAAGCTAACAAACTTTGTGGGTGGAGGGAAGAGGTAGACATAGTATATTTTGACTTCAGAAAAGCTTTTGATATGGTCTCACGTGACCTTCTCCTGAACAAACTAGGGAAATGCAACCTAGATGGAGCTATCATAAGATGAGTGCAAAATTGATTGGAAAACCATTTGCAGTGGTTCACAGTCTTGCTAGAAGGGCATAATGAGTGGGGTCCCACAGGGATCAATTCTGAATCTGGTTCTTCATCAATAATCTAGAAAATGGCATAGACACTACACTTATAAAGTTTACAGATGATACCATGCTGGGAGGAGTTGCAAGTGTTTTGGAGGAGAGGATGAAAATTCAAAATGCTCTGTACAAACTGGATAAATGGTCTGAGGTAAATAGGATGAAAGTCAATAAGGACAAATGAAGAGTACTCGATTTAGGAATGAACAATCAGTTGCACACATACAAAATGAGAAATGACTGCCTAGGTAAGTGTACTGCAGAAAAGATGGACCACAAACTAAATATGAGTCAATGTAACGCTGTTGCAAAAAAAGCAAACATCATTCTGGGATGTATTAACAGTAGTGTTACAAGCAAGACATGAGAAGTAATTCTTTGGCTCTACTCTTTACTGATTAGGCCTCAGCTGGAATATTGTGTCCAGTTCTGAGCACCATATTTCAGGAGCGATGCAGACAAATTGAAGAAAGTCCAGAGAAGAGCAACAAAAATGATTAAAGGTCTAGAAAACGTGACCTATGAGGCAAGATTGAAAACACTGGGTTTGTTTGGTCTGGAAAAGAGAGGTCTGAGGGTATGGCTAGACTACAAGTTTTTGTCAGAAAAAGGTATGCAAATTGCATAGCGCATTTTGCGTACCTTTTTCCGATTATTTTATTGGAAGAGGCTTTTCCGACATTTGGCCCGTCTCGACTGGGCCAAATGTCAGGAAAAACCCCTCTTTCAGAAGCCCCCTTCTTCCTTATAGAACGAGGAATACAGGGGCTTCCGGAAGAGCACGTTTGCTCTTCCGCAAAAAAAGGCGGAAGAGCAAACGCGTTCCCTGGATGCAGCAGAGTTTTTTCCGGAAACCCCAAACCCGCCCCATGCAGACTAGCCGTACCTTGAGAGGGGACATGATAGTAACTTTCAAGTACCTAAAAGGTTGTTACAAGGAGGAGGGAGAAAAATTGTTCTCCTTAACCTCTGAGGATAGGACAAGAAGCAATGGGTTTAAACTGCAGCAACTGAGGTTTAGGTTGGACTTCCTGTCAGGGTGGTTAAGAATTGGAATAAATTGCCTAGTGAGGCTGTGGAATCTCCATCACTGGAGGTTTTTTAAGAGCAGGTTATTCACACGCCTGTCAGGGATGGTCAGTGCTTAGTCCTACCATGAGGGCAGGGCACTGGACTTGATGACCTCACAAGGTCCCTTACAGTCCTATGATTCTATTGTTCTATTCACTGGATGACATCAATCCAAAACTGGCCAAGCGGACACCAAAGTTGAGTGTGTCTTGCCTGGACACATCAAATAACTTAAGGAGGATGACTGCTGAGAAAAGAGTAGCGATTCACCCTTTGTGAAGCTGCAGCAGCAGCCTTGTTTGCAGAAGAGGCTTTGCCAAGCTCGGAAGTGATATTGGCCCCGATCCATTGCGACTTAGGCATCTAAATACCTTTGAGGATCTGGACCATGATACTCCTTAAAACATGGGTATGCAAAGAAATGGACCAACAAATGTTGAAGCTGCCTTAATGGAGGCTGTTTGGAACTGTATCCCTGAAAAGATAAGAACCGGTCACTCTATATTCAGGAGATGATTTCCGTTTTTTCTGCGGTTGAGTTGTTCTAGCAGCTAGTTTGTAAACAAGCCTAGCCGGAGTCCTCTACATAAAAGGCAGCCCCAGGTATTTTTTCTCCTCTGAAACTCCAAAAAGATTTCTGTCTCTCAACTAATCTAATGGGCTCACAAAGAGTATAGCTCCTTTGTGAAACGGTAAAAGGGGCCGCGAAGCTTTGAAGCATTCACCCCCCACCAAATAGCCAGTCATGCACAAAACCAAGCAATTGGTCACACAATCTGCAAATATCATCTGTCATTTAACTGCAATGCCTCAACGGCTGATGGAAAAAAAATCTTAGGTGAAATTGAGTGAGAGCGCATTCAGAGCTTCCCATGTGCAATATAGACACAGCTGACTGGAACTGGCCTAGTTGTTTTGTTTCAGGTTTCCTTGAAACTCTGATCTCTCTCTTTGATTTACCAGAAGCATTTTTGCGAGGGATTATTTGGGAGGACCGGCTGTATGCTCCGAGCAGAGGGGAGATATGAGCCCAGCCCTCACTGCATTTTCAGTCTACGGCCCTGATCCTGCGATCAGATACACAATTCCATTGTGTAGCAAAAGGCACACATGGATGGATTCTCAGCTGGTAAAATTGATGTGGCTCCACTGAAGCTTCTTGAACGCATTGGAGAGGGTCCAGAGGAGGGCAACCAAAATGATGAGGGGGCTGGAGCACATGACCTATGAGGAGAGGCTGAGGGATTTGGGTTTGTTTAGTCTGCAGAAGAGAAGAGTGAGGGGGGATTTGAGAGCAGCCTTCAGCTCTCTGAAGGGAGGTTCCAAAGAGGATGGAGAGAGACTGTTCTTAGTAGTGACAGATGACAGAACAAGGGCCAATGGTCTCAGGTTACCATGGGGGAGATCTAGGTTGGATATTAGGAAAAACTATTTCCCTAGAGGGTGGTGAAGCACTGGGATGGGTTCCCTAGGGAGGTGGTGGAATCTCCATCCCTAGAGTCCTGGCTTGACAAAGTCCTGGCTGGATTGATTTAGTTGGGATTGGCCCTGCTTTGGGCAGGGGGCTGGACTTGATGACTCCTGAGGTCTCTTCCAGCCCTAGGGTTCTATGAACTATGCAAATTTAAACCAGCTAAACATCTGGACTCAGATCCACCGACAGGGGAGGAGGGGGAGGCAAAGGGGTCAATTGCTGTAGGGCCCAGTCATTCAAAAGAGCATGGGGTACCATTGCTACTTTAACTCACCACTGGAGCACCATGCGGCTCTGCAGACTGCCTGAGAGGGGGGTACGGCAGAACACCCTCCAGGCAGCCGTGAGGGTTGGCTGTTCTAGCCCCGCCCTTTCTGCCAAAGGCCCTGCCCCTTCCAGGAGTGTGGAACTGCTCCCCCACTGCCTTGCCCGATGAGCCTGATTCTCCTCTTTCACCAATCAAAATAGTCTTGGAAGGATTTGGTTTTTATTGGTAAATGCTGATTTCAATGCGCACACACACAAACTAACAAAAATATTTCCATCGACAGTCATTGAAATTCACACATAATAAGAAAAAGGCTGCTTGAGAACAGATGAGAGCTAGATTTAAGGCATTTTATGTTGTAGGTGTAGACACGATAGTGACAAGTTGTGTTTGAATGCTCATAACGTTGAACTTTTTTGAAGTGCCACCTCGACTGTCACTAAATAATTATTGTCAGAGCTCCTGTCTGTCTGATCCCTTCCATAATTTCCCACGCCTGTGCAAATGTAAATGAAGAGGGGGGGGGGAATGAAAAGAAAAACGCTTGAAACATGTAATTTTGCACCGTTGTGAAAAGGTAAATAGATCCAAGTTGAAAAAAATGCTTTAAAATAATCACTGATATTATCCATCAGAATGATAAACAATAATGAATTCTGCCAAGCCTAAATATAAATCAGGAGTAAATTCACTGAAGCAAAATGGAATTACAAAGCTGCAGGCCTACAACTTTGGGAATGGGTTTGGGTGTGGCCGAAATTTATGATTTGATTGTGAGCCAGGCAATATTTGCTGCCTTTTGTAATGACCCAGCTCCTGGATTCATGTTATAACAGGAGAATCTTCACTTTTCATGTCCAAACAAAACAAGACTCTAACCCAGGGGTGGAGTACCTCAGGCCAGGCTCAGAGTCCCCGCTCCCCCAACCCACACACACACACGCGCGCGCACACGCACACACTGGGGAGCCTGTGCTAGTACTCCAGCCCCCCTACTGCCCCACCACAGGGCTGGAAGAAACAAAAACTACTAGGCTATGTCTACACTAGCAGCTTCTTGCGGGAGAACAGCCGTTCTTCTGCAAAAACTTGCCAGCTGTCTACACTGCACGAGTATTCTTCCAGAAGTAAATTTACAGTATAGTGTTGTAAAACAGGGCTTCTTCCGGAAGAGTTATTCCTCTCCCCACGAGAAATAAGCCCTCTTGTGCAAGAGCTCTTCCATAAGAGGGCAATGTAGACAGGCAACGTGAATTTCTTGTGCAAGAAGCCCCTATGATTAAAATGGCCATCAGAGCTTTCTTGCAGAAGAGAGCGTCTACACTGCCATGGATGCTCTTGCACATATGGCAGTGTAGATGCTCTCTTGTGGAAGAGTTTTTGCACAAGAACTCTTCCGCAAAAGAGTTCTTGCACAAGAAGCTGCCAGTGCAGACGTAGCCCTAGGCTGGGCCCCCCTATTTTCCGGTGGGCAAGGGAGAATGTGGGGAGTATCTTTCTCCTCAGTAGGGAGTCTTGTCAGTGAGGGTTTATTTATTTATTGCTTCTGTGCGGCCCCTGCTCTAACCCATGTCGTGGCTGAGGAGAAAAGTCTCAAAACATAGGAGACAAAAAGAAGCCTCCCCCCATTTAATTACTTTAAGTCAATCTCATAATATTCTGGGGGCTTGACTCAAAATGTCAAATGTCTTGGGCTGGCAATACTGGTATTTTACAGGCATAGGTGCCCTGAGAACAATGTGATGTCGCACCTGCTCCAGATATTTCTGAAAGGTCCTGTGCTTAAACACGGAGAGGGAAATTCTCCTCTTGCCAACTCTCTCAATGCAATTTCTCCCCATTTTACTGTAAGTAGAACATTGATATTCTTTATTTAATTTAACTTCATTATATTTTTATGTACTGCCTGCATGCTATAATGGCAGGCACCTTAGAAATGTGATAGATTGACAACATACTGCAGTCATTCAGATGATAGATAGGGAAAAATGTTTGGTGTTCATTTAGAAGAAAGAAAATAGAGTTGCTTATTTTGCAGAAGACAGCATATGACAAACACGGTCCTTGCTTGAAAGCAACAAAACACATGAGCAGGAAGATTAACGAGTTTAAAGGAGAGATTTCACTTCTCATAACAACCAGTGGCAAAACGTTACTTTTCACCTTAAATTAAAAACCTACACGAGTCCCCAAAGCGCTGGTTTTCAGAAATACATTGAGATAGAGAGTAATACAAGAATATAGACTTTATTTTTTTATTGGCTCAACTCCACAGAAATTCAAAACGACTGTCTTGTTTGAAGACATGTGGACCCCCTAGCTGGTTTAGATTTCACTTAAATAATGTTCATTATTATTGTGCTTAGCACGTTTTTTCTTATAAGCAGTTGTGCCAGCTACAAACGAAAGCACAAATTATGCCATAACAGCACGGATGAAAATACCATTTAAAATTTTGTTCCACCAGCCTGACATCTCTGAAGCAGAATGCATTTGATTAGATTGTTCCAGGAGGTGTTATCAGTCTGAGTGACAGCTGCCTATGCCAAAATGACACTGTGCTGACTTTCAACTTCCTTCAGCTCTAGAAATTCTCGCTCGCTCGTTTAAGAGATTCCACTTAATGGGGCCCAGGAGTCAAATCAGTTTAATCACAGTGTTTTGGCTGGGGGCTTGTAAGAAGTTCAGGGACTTTATCTCCTGGGACAAAGCTCCTACTCAACCGTAGTGGTTCCTGTGCTTTCAGGCTGAGTTGCTTTCCTCAGAGGCTCACAGCAGCCCTGAATTTGGGCACGCCGCCTAAGGCATCAGTTTGCTGTTTGTTGAGCTCCTTTCATCACCGGCCAGGATGAGGAACAGAGGGAAACCAAACCCCAGTCTTGGTGAACCCTCCCCATGATACACGGGCGGTTAACCCCTTTTTTTCCCCCTCAGCCTGAGTGGAAATGGAGAGTGGGTGGGCGGGGGGGACCCAAGCCCTCCTTCTATTCTGGGCTCCAGCCAAGGGCCCTGTAAAAGCAGCTGTCTGTAAATGTCTCCAGCACCAGCTGCATGACAGCCACAAACCCCTGGGCTACTTCCCAGCACCTTCCTTGTCACAGCTCTTCCTCCTGGTACCAGCTTGTGATTCTTCCTAGATCCTCCACAGCTCCTTCTGCCTCCTCAGCACCTCGCGCACTAAGCTAACTGCAGAGGAGCTTTTTTTAACCAGTCTCAACTGGTTCTTAATTGGTCCCGGGTGTTCCAACTAGCCTGGCTCACTTGACTCTTTAAGTTCTCTTAACTGGCTGTAGGTGCTTAATTGCCCTGATTGATTCTAACAAGTACATGCTAGTTTGGGACTAGCCCTTGTTAGTTTACCCTGAGAAGAGAGACTTACTCAGTCTAAGGGTAACATACGTCCCTTCTGTCACTTTCCTGTACCCTTCTGGCCTGATGTTGTCCCACTCCACATGGGGAAGCAGGCAAAAGGTTAACTGGACAAATACAAGGATGAGATGATGAGGAAAAGAAGAGGACCACGATTCAAAGCTGGCCTCACCTCTGTGACGCGTATGGCTCCAGTGTGATCTTGTAGGTAGCGAGCCAAGATTTCATAACATAACATAACACAGAGAATGTCAGATTGGCAATTCGTTTTGGGAGGAAGCTTAGAGGTTGATGATAATTAGCCAAAATTACTGCACTGTCCTTTCCGGTCAGAGTAAAAGCTGTTGCTTCGTCTATGGCAGGAGTGGGGAACCTAAGGCCCAAGAGCTGGATGTGGCCCCCGGCTTGCCTGGAACCAGCCCCCGAGGCTTGGTACTCTTCCTCAGTATTGGGGAGCCTGTGCTGGCACCCTGCGCCACTCCCCTGCAGGGCTCTGGTGTGCGAGGGGAATGTGGGGAGGGTCTTCCTCCTCCGTCGGAGGCCATGTCAGTGAGGGGTTTGTTCTGGTTTTTCTGCTTCTCTCTTGTGTGCAGGCCCTGACTGACTTTTTTGTGGGTCAGTGGCCCCCGACCCAAAACAGGGTTCCTATACGGCATTCAGCAAATGGTCTGCAATAATTGAGCTATCCAACATTCATTTTACACTAGCCTGTTCCAGGAGAAAATTGAACGGTGATTGTGATGTAGTGTCAGTACGTTGCTGGTTGTAATGCTTGGGCTGTGGGCTGTGGTTGACTCCTACTGGCCTCTGTCTGTAAGCACTGCCCAGCGGGGGGCACCTTGAGGGCCCCCATGTCAGTGACCGAACCTGTCCTACCGGTTAAGGGAAGGGATGGAACAAAGGAAGTGAGTGTTGGGGGAAGGGTCAGTCTTTGGCTGGAACCATGAAGGAGACAGACTAAGGAGGGGGCTGGAATCTAGGGGCCCAGGCACCCCATCTCAAGGGGTCTGAGGCATCCTGGCCCTGACTCCTGTAGCCACATCACGTCTATGCTGTGCTGTATCCTGGAGAAGCAATAAACCCTCTCTATTCTATTAGCTGGCGGAGCCTGTTCTTGCTGCTACGGGACTGCAGGATCGGGGGGGAACCCCGACACGCCGTCACAGCTACTTCAGAGCAAAGCTTCTACTTGGGCATGTCCTGTGTTGGCAAAGAAATTCTCCCCATTTGAGGCCAGGCTGAGGAACGTAAGTGATACCACAAGTTCTTCTTTCAGAATGGAGCCTGGTAGACATGGCAGAGGGTTGATAATACGTCACTGATGCATTCTTTCAAGGGAAGTATATTATGATGCCATTTCCCTGTTATTTGGCTTCAAGTTTTGCATTAGAGGACAAGACCCGGGTAGATATAAATGTACTTAAAATGGGAAAATTGGCAGACTAGCGATTATGAGCCCACTGCAAATCAGTTCCATTAAAGTCAATGGATTTACACAAGTGGAGGTATGGCCTGTGGAGGCAGGAAAAAGGGAATAAGGGGATTTGTATGCAGTCATCTTAGCCTTGTTAGCAAGAGAGCAAGAGTCAGGCTAATTCTGACTCTTGACAACGCGAGAGCTGTAATAAGACGCTGTCTCGCCTCGCTCTAGGAGATAAGGATGGAACGCTGGCTCCAGCAAGGATCTTGAGGTAAGGTAGCATTTGAAGGGAACTGTGTGGGGAGGGAAATAACTGTAATTTGTTGTTGTATGTAATGGGAAGGTATATATACTGCTACATAACTGCTTGTATTCGAAGATCTGCGTAAGGTGGGAGGGGGTCTTCCCCCCCCATCCGAATCAGGCTTCCCTTGCAATATTGCTCGAATAAAATTGCCTCTGGCTACTTGTTGCTTATAAACGCAGAGTGAAGGCTTTTGTTTTCTTCCACAGCTCAATATTTAGTGTGAGAACCTCCATGAAAAGGTACTGTTAAAAACAGTGAGTAGACCCGTGGCACCTTAGAGAGTAACAAATATATAGAATCCTGAGCTTTGGTGGGTAAAAACCCACTTCATTGGATGAGCTGGAGAAAAGGTCCTGCCTCTTTAAAGCTCTCTCAGCTTTTGACTTTCAAATTCCATTTGGCTATTTTCTTTTGATGTCCTTTTGTTGTACGAGGTTCCCCTGTGATCTTCCGCGCAGCATCTTGATGTCTATTTTTAACACACGCCTTCCTTCAAAATCAGATGTCCCCCACCGGGGAGTAGATCCCATTGGTAGGTTGGGGCGGGGGGGGAGGTAGAGCTGTGAATCTTTATTAAGCCTTTGAGTTTATACTGAGTCTCGTTGAGCGACTTGAAAGAGCTGGTGATATGTCACCTCGACCTAGAGGAATAACGAGCCAGACAGAATTATTTTTGCTTTCCAACAATTGCCATCAATCAGGAATAAGGTGGAGGGTCTGCTTTAGCTGATCCTGGCATTGGGGCTATACTTGAAATGCAAGCACTAGGCGATAGAGCTCTTCTATACAAAGCAAGCCTCATGCGGCTTCTTTTCTTCTGCTTAAAGATGCCTCTTGAAGATAATCAGACAATTTATGACCCCTGTTTAGCAGCTGGCTGCTTAAAATGGAGGGGCTCTAAGGATCTTCCAAGTAGCTTTTTATGTTATTCTCCAGCTTTGGTCTGTGGACAAGGGGCCATAGGCGAGGGCAGCCATTTACAGCACTGGCAAATTCCAAAGCTCCCAGGAAAACAATCAATTACCACCCAGGGCTGTCGGCATCTTCACATGGAACTGATAGTCGACTATGGTCTGGAACCAGAGAAATCAATTTTGGTCAGTTTTACTTTACTAGGTTTTTTTTCCCAGCGGTGTAGCTGAAAATAAAGTCTGCTCTGTAGTTTTCGGCCCCTTTCTGCAGCAGAAATTGCACTTCTGCCACTGAAGGGAAAGGCCAAGATGTTTTTTAGACCAATGGAAACCTCTTTAGGATTTTGTCAGACATAAAATAGGGCCTTGAGCCTGCATTGTGAATCACGCGGACAGAGCCCTTGAGTCATACAGAGCCCCACGGAAGCCAGCAAGGGTGCTAGGGATGCAGGATTGGGTCCTAGATTTGGAAACTCAATAGCTATGCAGATAGCTTCCGTCTCTGGTTAGTGACCATTTCGAAATCTACACAGATTTTTGTAAATGATTCATGATCGCAAGAACATAAGAACATAAGAATGGCCGTACTGGGTCAGACCAAAGGTCCATCTAGCCCAGTAGCCTGTCTGCCGACAGTGGCCAGCACCAGGTGCCCCAGAGAGGGTGGACCAAAGACAATGATCAAGCGATTTGTCTCCTGCCATCCTTCTCCAGCCTCTGACAAACAGAGGCCAGGGACACCATTTCTATCCCCTGGCTAATAGCCTTTTATGGACCTAACCTCCATGAAATTATCTAGCTTCTCTTTAAACTCAGTGAGGGTATGTCTACACTAGCCACCCTAGTTCGAACTAGGGTGGCTAATGTAGTCATTCGAACTTGCAAATGAAGCCCGGGATTAAAATATCCTGGGCTTTATTTGCATGTTCCTGGGCGCTGCCATTTTTAAATGCCCCGTAGTTCGGACTCCCCTGCCCGCAGCTACATGCGGTACGGGCTAGGTAGTTCGAACTAAAGCCCCTAATTCGGACTACCATTACTCCTCATAAAGCCTGGGATATTTTAATCCCAGGCTTCATTTGCAAGTTCGAATGACTACATTAGCCACCCTAGTTCGAACTAGGGTGGCTAGTGTAGACATACCCTTATAGTCCTAGCCTGCACAGCCTCCTCTGGCAAGGAGTTCCACAGGTTGACTACACGCTGTGTGAAGAAGAACTTTCTTTTATTAGTTTTAAACCTGCTACCCATTAACTTCATTTGGTGTCCTCTAGTTCTTCTATTATGGGAACTAATAAATAACTTTTCTTTATTTGCCCTCTCCACACCACTCATGATTTTATATACCTCTATCATATCCCCCCTCAGTCTCCTCTTTTGTAAACTGAAAAGTCCCAGTCGTTTTAACCTCTCTTCATATGGGACCTGTTCCAAACCCCTAATCATTTTAGTTGCCCTTTTCTGAACCCTTTCCAAGGCCAAAATATCTTTTTTGAGGTGAGGAGACCACATCTGTACACAGTATTCAAGATGTGGGCGTACCATCGTTTTATACAGGGGCAGTAAGATATTCTGTGTCTTATTTTCTATCCCTTTCTTAATAATTCCTAGCATCCTATTTGCCTTTTGACCGCCGCTGCACACTGTGTGGAAGTTTTCAGAGAACTGTCCACGATAACTCCAAGATCTCGTTCCTGATTTGTCGTAGCTAAATTAGCCCCCATCATACTGTACGTATAGTTGGGGTTATTTTTCCCGATGTGCATTACTTTACACTTATCCACATTAAATTTCATTTGCCATTTTGTTGCCCAATCACTCAGATTGGTGAGATCTTTGGAGTCCTCACAGTCTGCTTCTGTCTTGACTATCCTAAACAGTTTGGTATCATCCGCAAACTTTACCACCTCACTGCTTACCCCTTTCTCCAGATCATTTATGAATAAGTTGAAAAGGATTGGTCCCAGGACTGACCCTTGGGGGACACCACTAGTTACCCCTCTCCATTCTGAAAGTTTACCATTTATTCCTACCCTTTGTTTCCTGTCTTTTAACCAGTTCTCAATCCATGAAAGGACCTTCCCTCTTATCACATGACAATGTAATTTACACAAGAGCCTTTGGTGAGGGACTGCAAGCACTTCTTCATTCTCCTTTAAGCCCTTTTATATTTGGGGTTTTTCTTTATTTAAAAAAAAAAACTTTCTTGTAGATGAGCATGGCTAAATAGCATGGGCAGTCAATGAAGGTAGGGCTGGGGGCTTGCCTCCCCCAGCCCCACCTCCAACCCCACCCTTCTGATGAGGCCCCACCCCTCTATGGGTAGGCGGGGCAGTGTGTGTGTGTGCATTCACCCCCTCCCACACACAGGCAGGAGGGCATTTGGGCGCATGTGAGTCCCAACCTCCCCAGCTCTGGAGCATCAGGGGAGGGCAGGCAGTGCATGGATACCGCCCGCCCATGCTAATTAGGAATGTGACTGATCCCCATTCAGCTGTCTGGTAACACAATCTTTATCGAGCTGCCAGGACCTGAACGGGGACCTCCAGAGCTAAAAGCATGAAATGATGCAGCCTGAGCTAAAGAGCCGAGTTCTGTAATAATGACAGCCTCTGAAGACTGGCATGGAGGGGGAACAGTAACACACATTGGCTGGAGAGTTACCGCAGGAAGCTTGTTAACAGTAAAACAAGAGCAAGGAAAATGTGACTTGAGAGAAAAGTTTTGTGGCTGTTTTTTTTTAAACCCATGTTTTGATTGTTCATAAATAGTTAAGGCATGTCCATGGTTCTGTGCATTAGTACTTCCACTCCATTCCTTCCCGGAGCTGATGGTGCACCAGAAGTGCTAGGTTTTGCCACCTCTTACATGCATATTTCAGACAGCAAAGTGCTTTATTTTTGCATTATGTAAAGTATGACCAAGTCCAAGCCTGGGCCATCTTTGCAAATGCAAGGCACAACTGATGATAAAAAAAACAAGCCCGCCACTCCCAGTAGAGGGGAACCTGTACTCTGTGCAGCTAAACTCTGTGGGAGGATGCGACAGAGCCTCCAAACGCGTAGGCCTCATGGACTCGAAAGGAATGGAGAGCCTCGAAAGCTATGGGTTAGGGTGTGATGGCTTTTCAGAAGCACTCAGCACTGATGTAACTCTGCTCCCACTGAAGTCAGTGGATGCTTTACCGCTGACTTCCGTGGGAAAAGACTTTAGCTGACTTTAGACTTTAACATCTGAAAGTTCCACCCTAGATGTCCATCCATTGGCCTTCCTGGAGAAAAACCTTTGAACGGCCCCTTGTCTCAGAAGCGTAGTGAGGGTGTTTTTGCCCCCGGGCACATGGAAAAATGTGTGTTCCCCGCCACTGCCGTGCGGTGGGACCCCGAACCTGGCGCACAGCTGAGCCCGACCCAGGGAAGAGGGTGGGGGAGCTTGTACTGCGTCTTCCCTGACCCCCTCCAGTTTGGGGCTGGGCCCCTGCACACACTAACCTGCTGGCGGAGATGGAGGAGGGTCAGGCTGGGGGCGGAGAGGCGGGGAGAAGGCTCCAGCCAGCGCCAGCAGATGGAGGAGGAGCAGGTGAGCCAAGGGATGACGGGGAGTGGAGGGAGTCTAAATTGGCGCCCCCCCATCGTGGTGCCCAGGGGCAACTGCCTCTCCCCCTCCCACTTCGCTATGCCCCTGCCTTGTCTTCTAATTTGAGGAAACTCCAACTCAAGCCCGTCCTCTGAACATAGTTCAATAGCAGCGCATGGTAGACGGAAGTGGTTCTTTATATACAGGCCTTGAAAACTGGAGTTGAATTCTGCATTATTTAGGTCACAAGTGAAACGCCATTGGCCGCTTTTTCCCTTTGTCCCCAGTGATCCCCATCAAAAATCTGTGGCAAGAAACTTATCCTCTCGGTATCTGAAGGGTGTAAACTGCAGCTCAGTAGGAAAATGATTGTGGGTGGCCAAAG
Source organism: Rafetus swinhoei (assembly GCA_019425775.1). NCBI lineage: Eukaryota > Metazoa > Chordata > Testudines > Trionychidae > Rafetus > Rafetus swinhoei. The sequence goes on from CM033443.1 coordinate 6,433,276, forward strand.
GAGCTCTGCTGAGGAGACGGAGGATGAAAGGGAGCAATGGAAAACTTTGGGTGAGGGAAGATTTGCTGGTGAGGTTGTTCAGCCATTTCCCAGCCGAAGTTGTGGGAGCCTCATTACTTCAGTCATTTTAAAACTGGGCTGGATAAAGTCTGGGACAAAGGATCGAAAGGAGTGAATTTGCTGCCTGAGGAGAATCTTAAGCCATAGTCTGCTTGCTCTACTCCCATGAGTAGTCCGATCGACAATGGGTCAGTGGAGCGAGGGGGTGAATAAGGCAAGCAGGAGTTGACTCTAGAGCAGGGTGGGCAATAACGCAGCAGAAGTTCACCAGGGTTAGTCCCTGGTGGGCCACCACTGCTATATGTACCCGCACGGCTGCAGGTACTGGCGACCACAGCCCTCGTGGGCCACAGGTCAACATCTCTGGCCAATGGGAACAGCGGGAAGTGGCACAGACCAAGGGTAGGGTAAACTGAGGCAGTCCGTGGTATTTTGCTAAGAACCCCTATTCAATCCTAAAATTTGAGACCGGCCTGTAAACTTAACAGCACAGGAAGTTAGCATAAGTTAGCATGACCCTGGGAAAGGCATAGTCACCCTGGCAACCACATTCTAAGGGGCCTCACCAGATAAGACCATCTGGTACCAAAGCAACCTTGTTAATGTTAGTGAGTGTGATATGTTCTTACTGTTTTCCTTTAATCCTAGATAACGGGCCCATGACCCAAGGATCACGCCAGCTCGAGGTGGCATCCTCCTCCTGTAGACACATCATAATTTAAATAGACAAAAGTTGCCATTAAATTGTCTGTTTTGTTTTATTGGCTTATTTAGCTTGTTAGGAATAACTACCTGTATTAAGAGATAAGGTGTTTAATTGGCAATGGGCAGAGATGCTGTGTAACCTTCATAGTTTATTGGCTGACGTGCTCATTTCGTCTTGCTGCTAGAACCTATTAAATTGCTTCCCCTCCGTCCATCAGCCCCCTATATAATCTATTGTAGTGTTTTGCTTCAACAGTGTTAACCAGCTTAACCCTGGTAGCACTCCACCAGCGCTGTGTGTAATAAATCCTCTTGCCTGTTTTCACTGCATCCAGAGTGTCCAGACTTATTCCCAACACCAAGGTACCCACAAGCTGTGTTTACCCACCCCTTCTCTAGACAACGGACAGGCCTTCCCGAGCCCTAATTTCGGTGGTTTAGTGTCCCCATTCTCTGCCGTTGTTCTTAGACAGGAAGCAGCTTTTGATAACCCAGGCTGCACTCGTCGAAAGCTTGAGAGTGTTTGCAAATTTCAGCTTCCTACTGAATGAATGAGGGGAGTGAGTCAGGACGAGGAAAAGCTGATAATCTGCATCGCATGCGCTTTCACCTGCTGACGCGCCATTTGATGAGTCACTTGGAAATTGCTTTTGCCGAGATGCCATCCTTGGCAGAGATGTCATTTGCTGCTGGAAAATGGGTTGAGCACAAGCCTCGGCAGCAAAAAAGTATCAGGCTGTGAGCAGCGTTAATTGATTTGGGTGTGAGCAAAGGAAAATCTAGGGCCCACACGCTGGCATGGCTCACCCTGCTTTGAGGGGGGCAGAGGAAGGAGGAAGAACCCTGCAGGGGAACAGAGCAGAATGGAGCCTTCACGTTCCTTTGCATGGTAGGCGAGGAGCCCCATGGGTACCGTAGATTATAAAGCCAGAAGTGACCACTGTGATCCCCTGTCTGAGCCTGTACAACCCAAAGCAAAATGTCCCAAGGGGGATGAGACATACGGCAGGGTCTAAAACCAGGGCACAAAGCGCTTTGTCACATGTCTTAGAGACATTGCAGGGTGCTCAGCATGAGTCGGGCCAGAACTATGAGTACAAATCACCTCGGTTTGAAAACTGAAGGCGTTTAAAATCTTCATTCAGATGCAGGCCTGCCAATGGGGTAACTGCACCAGGACCTGGTAATTCAAAAGGGAGCCCTTTAAATGGCTGTGCAGCTCTGGGTAGCACTGAGGTGTGGGGGAAGGGTGCTGGCATGGCATGCTCCCTGTCCCAGCCCCGCCTTTTCCTCCCAAGACTCCGCCCCTTCTGGGAGCCCAGAGCCAGGCACTCCCACCTTGCCCAGAGACCTGGTGTGGCTGTCAGCTCCCCTGTCCAGCTGAGTTCATCTCAGATCATCACCATGATAAGTCCTACTCATGGTAAGTAAAGCTTTACATTTCATGCTAAGTATTTTGTCCAACATTAACTACATTAAATGTTAGGAGAGACGGTCTAGGAAGTATTTGTGATCTGACTATAAGCAGGAATTGACTTTAGAAAGTAGGATATTTTGTTTCGGGAATCACCAGATGGTGCTGTTACACACAGACATGCAAGATCTTTGCTTAGGCCAGATCTATGGTAAAGGGGAAGGTCAAATCAAGACATGCAACTCCAGGTATGTTACTTATGTAGCTGGAGTCGATGTACCTTGTTTTGAGTTTCCCCGCCATCTCCACAGCAGGAGGCCAATGGGAACAAATGCTCCCATTGGCTTCCCTTACTCCTCACAGGAGCAGGAGTACCGGCCACAGACGGGGGTACCTTCTGAGTTCGATTTAGTGAATCTTAACTATACAGACAGGTCTACATTCGACCCGGCAGCTTGGGTTAAGGTACATAGAATACATAGCTGGAATTGGCTTACCTTAAGCTGAGTTGTGGCATCCCCACAGCAGAAGGATTTGCTCCCCTCAGCTTCTCTGACTCCTCACAAGAGCAGGAGTACTGGATGCTGGCAGGGGCACCCTCTGAGTTTGATTTAGTGAGTCTTAACTAGACCCACTAAATCGCACTCCAGAAGATCAATCGCGGCAGCATCAATCTTCCACAAAGTGAAGACTAGGCCTCAGTTAATACCAACAACTCAGTTGGTATTTCACCCTCCAGCTAGTCTTTGCATGAAAATTCATAGGGAAATGGTGGAAAGGCCTTCTTTTTTGAGAAATGGAGTGATAGGGCATTGGAAAGAATAAAAAGTTTAACACTAATCAGTCAAAACCCTGACTTAAATGTGAAGGTATTTTGTGGGCAATTGGTATCTTCTGTTCCGGTAAATTCTTCCTTCATCACAGCGCTTAGCTGGCAGTCACCATCTTAATAGGTGAGGCAAGGAGTCAAATGGCCACACCAGCTCAATGTTTTAAAGGACTCCCCACCAGTTCTTCATATACTCAGGCAGATCTACGCATACCTTCATGCTTCCTATTTAAGAACTTGTGCATTGAAATGATAGACTCTCACAGCAAAGAGGGTTGTGACTGTAATTTTTTTCACCTGAGCACAGTTGGTAATATGTGAAGCGTGTGTGGGTAGGTTTTTGTGTGTGCATAATTGAAATAGCTTTACATTATGTTCCCACTGTGTCTTGAGTGCCTTCTAGTGGTAGTCCTAATTATACTGTTTAGCACAATCAAATAATGAGGATAATCATTCATAACAATACTATATTTTTGAAGAATGAGGTCAGAGTTCAACTAATAAATTAACCCTAATCACATGTATTTGAGGTAGATGGTTAAGTACTAGCCACATTTTAAGGTGAAACTCAGCAAATCTGATCTGAATAATAGCGAGTAGGCGTTATCCTTTTATGGTAAATGTTTCCTGAATAGATCGTTTTCTGCAAATTTAGTAGTTATTACCGCATATTTACTGAATAGCTCCACCAAATAGTTTTCAGCCTGTTTCTTCCACATGGACTGAATCGTTGTGGTTCATTATTCACATTGCATGATTGGGCAGCTGAGTTGCCTCGCATTGTTTCCATTCTCTGGTTTCACGACAAATGTTTTAAATGGATAAGTCTCTGGTTTGTCTTTTTGCATGATGAAATATTACTTCTAAAAGTCTGGAAACAGATGGAATTTGTGAATATTTTCAGTAGCCTTCCAAGAGTTGTAAAGAACAAAAAATGCAGCCCCAGGAAATGGCAAAGAAAATGTGACGTGTTTGCAAATCAGATAAAGATGCAAGCAAAGAGAAGTTATGTTAGTGAGCAAATGCCTCTTGGAACACATCTCCTGAATTCTTAGTGGAAAGTTGGAGGTGTCTGTGTTGGGAGAATGAAAATTAAAGCATGGTTGATGATTAGCAGTGAATTTCAAGATCCAGGGGAGCTGACAGACTCGCGATGGCCCTGGAGAAGGTGTTGGGGACCCAGCTCCATGCTTGTGGAAGGGGTGGGGGCTTGGGCGGAAGGGGCAGGGCCTTGGGTGGAAGGGGTGGGGTAAGGAGCAGCCAGCCCTCAGTGCTGCCCAGATCATGCCACATCTCTCCCCCGCCCAACCCTCAGTGCTATGTGGGGCTCTGGCAGCAAATTAAAGGGCCCAGGAATGTTGGCAGCAGCCAGAATCCCCAGGCCCTTTTGCATTGCTGGGCCCTGGGGCTCTTGCCAACTTTCCCCGCCTACATCGGCGGGTCTGTCATGTTAAAAATACATACAATAGAACTCAGTATTGTTGCTACTTGTCCACCATGTTCTAGGAAGTAGCAGCCACTGGAAGAGAAGGATATTACAGCTATCGTCACTCACTCCTTATTGTCTGAGGTCAGGTCCTCCATTCTGAAAGTGGCTTCACAGGCATTGCTAGGAGTGGCGACGTTTCGGATTCCCAGCTCGCTTGTGCTGACTCGTGATGCCAACCATGCGGCTGACGGAAAGGGGGTTGGAAGAAGTGGGGGGACAAGGCGGAAACCATCCATCTCGGTTTCAGTGCCATTCAGGAACGTCAGCCGAGGGCCATTCTGAAGACCATGTGAGTTAGGGCAGGAACCCATCCTAGTTTCAGGTGAGTTCCTGGCTGTCGGAACGCTTCACGCTTTCTTAAGCTATATGCCTAGTGTGACAATGCTTCATGGGAGCAGAGCTCTTTCAAAGCATCCTCAGCCCGGTGCAGGGGTTCTCAAACCTCATTGCACCGTGACCCCTACTGACAACCAAAATTGCGTCATGACCCCAGGGGAAGGAGGGGCAAAGAAGCAGAAGAGAAGATTAGATTAAGCTTCCAAAGATTCGGAGGCTTGCCAGGAGCTTGGAACTTTTGCTGGCTCGCCCATCACTAATCACCACCAGTGTGACACTAGGGGAGGGGTTCTCCAACTGTGGGTCAAGACCCCAAAGTGAGTCGTGACCCCATTAAGGTCACCAGGGCTGGCTTAAAGACTTGCAGTGGCCCAGAACCAAAGCCTGAGACCCATCGCCTGAGAACTTCAGCTCGACATAGCGGGGCTCAGGTTACAGGCCCCCAGCCTGCAGCTGAAGTCCTTGTGGTTCAGGTTTGGCCCCCTGTTATGGACACTGGCTTTGGCTCTGCCCCACCCTCCCCAAAGCAGCAGGTCTCAGGCAGGCTCAGGTTTGCCTCTCCTTCCCAGGGTCGTGTGGCAAGTTTTGTTGTCGGTAGGGGGTCACGGTGCAATGAAGTTGTCACATGAGGCCTACACTTTAAGAAGGTGTGAAGCATTCAGACAACTACGCAGTCACCTGAAACTAGGATGGGTTCCTGCTCTAAATCGCATTGTCTCCAGAATGGCCCACGGCTGACATTTCTGAATGGCATTGAAACCTAGACAGATGGTTTCCACCTTGCCCCTGTCAGGGTTGTTCCCCACTCTGGCACTCCGAGTACAGATGGAGGTGGCCTCACAAGAGAGCTTAAAATCCTTGCCTCTATAGGCACTGGTTACAAAAACTCCTCCTCCCCCTCCAGAATCATAATACACTGAGTCTATGTCTACACTGCCGGGTTTTTTCTGCAGAAGATATGCAAATCGTCCTCTCCTTTGCATACCTTTTTGTGGAAGAGGTTTTGCTGCTAAAAAACCACATGTAGACGGGGCTATTTGTCAAAAAAAAACAACCCCACCCTTTGCAAGATCCCTTATTCCTCAGAAAATGAGATTTACAGGATCTCTTGCAGAAAAGGATTTTTCCCCCAACAAATGGCCCGTCTATCTGAGGAGCTTTAGCGGCAAAACCTCTTTATAAAAAAAAAAAAAAAAAAAAAAAAAAAAAAAGAAGACCCGACAGAAAGATATGCAGATGAGAGCATGATTTGCATATCTTCAGCCGGAAAAAAAACGGCAGTGTAGACATAGCCAGATTTTGGGGAATTGCTGCCACTATCAAGTGTTTTTTGATCCCTAAAAAAACCAGGGGTGAACACTTGAAATCACCCCCAGGGGTACCCCAAGCTCTTTTGGCCCAAAAGAGCTTGAAAAAAATAAGAGAAAACAAGCTGCAGTCTCTGGTAGCTGACCCCTTAGTCAGAGGCATGCAGATACACACAGACAGACCTTCCAGGACACAAGAATCAAATCATCACCTTAAAAGAAGTGATTTTTATTACAAAATAGAAGATAAACTTGAGAAAGTGTACTTGGTTGCTAGATGTGACAGAACAACTAAGGGAAACAAATTAAAACACAGAGAAAAGTCTCGCACAATGCTTAGATGGTAGTAAATGGGGAGGAGAGGCATAGATTCACACAGAGCAGTTCAAACCAAACTACAAAATAAAGAAAAATACACTGAACATGCCTGGATTCACTTTTCCCTCTTACTTACTTCTAATTTTTCTCTTTGTTCAGTCCTCTCCCATGCCCTGAATTCCGGGGGGAAGGGGAGAGGAGAGGGCATGGTAGTACTGCCTGGATTTAAATCATTCTGTGTCTCTGAACTCCTGGTTTCTCTCTCCCACACAAAGAAAGCAGGCAAGGAACCTATATCCAATTCAAATGTCAACCCTCTATCTGTTTGGTTCTCCCAGGCCCCCTAGCCAACACCTTTGCTAGCTACCTGAGCGTAACCCCTGAGTCACCAGGTGCTGGTCAGCACTCCTCCTGTCCATTACAGTCCCCACTTCTTCCAACCCACTTTCCATCAGCTGAAGTTTTAGCTGGAGCACATAATAGAAAGAGAAGACTTCTGAGTACAAGTTGAACCTCTTTTGTCTGGCATTCTCTGGTCTGGCAACATCCATGGTCCGACATGATTTCAGCTGCTGGATGTCCACTGATCATGGGTGTGGCCAAGTTTCCTGTGGTCCCATAAAGTTTGTTTACAGCCCCCAGTTCTGGCTCTCAGTGTTCTGGGCTGTTATTTAGCTCTGATTTACTCCTAAGGCTACATCTACACTGTGCATTGTTGTGCAAGAAGATATGCAAATGAGGTGCCATTTTTGCACAAGGGGCCTTTACGCAAGAAGGAGCTGTCTACACTGCTCCTTCTTGCGCAAAACTCCCTCTTGTGCAAGAGCCGTTCTGCCGCTTATTTTCAACAATGCGCAGTGAAGACGTAGCCTAAATGTCTTCTAAGAGCCGGGTAAGCAGTGGAAGTGTGGATGATGCTGCTAGAAAATATTGACCTCTCATGGTACAGCAAATTCTCTGGTTCAGCACCCATCAGGTCCCAAGGGTGCCGAATTAGAGAGGTTCTACCTGTAGATTAAAAAGGGTGTTCGTGGGGGTTCAGTTTAATGAAGAATTCATACTGAGAAGTGCTTTTGCAGGATATGCAGCCCATAAGAATAGGCCATGGAGGGGACTCAGGTGGGGAGGCTACTGGTTCTGAGACTTACAGAACTACAGTGTCCTTTTGGTAGATTGCTGGCAAGTTGTGCACTGAAGTTAAAAAAACAAAAGAAGCGGGAGGCAGAGCTGCAGGTCAGAGGAGGACACAGGCTGAAGGATATTGCTCTGGAAACATCACAACCTTCTCATGCTTGTAATGGGTTCCATTTTCCAGGACATGGGTTAGGTGCGGCAATTCTGCGTCTGAACAAGGACACGCGAAGGCCCCCGTTTCGCATGAGTGCCTCACGCTACGGGATGAGCCTGCCTGACTAATCCTCACAGAAATTGTCTGTGTGCATGGAAGGGGAACGTCGTCGGAGGTGGTGGCTCTGTGCTCGCCTGGTTTTCCTTCCCTAGTTCTCTCTTTCGTCCTTGTTGGAGTGAATGGCTTTCTGTTCCCGTGTCGCAAGAGCCTTCGCTTTGGGAGCAGGAAGATCAGAGCTGGGTACTTGCCGCTGCGGCCTTCCATGTAACTGTATGGCTTAGCAACAAGGGTTGTGAGCAACTACAGCCTCCTCCGTCCCAATACTTCTAGCGACCTGCGCCACACGATGAAGGCTGCCAATACAGGCCATGGGGAGGAGTCATGGATATGGCCCGATGCAGTTTGGTTCCATGGAGACGTGCACCCTGTGGGCCTGCTAGCCATACCTCTGATTTCTATCAGTCCCTCCGACATGGAGACCCATCCAGAGAGCTTTTCCCAGGTGGCTAGGCACGTCAGATCCTCTTTGCTGCTGTCCCCCGTTGCCCAGCTGACCTACAGATTTGGCACCACTGCTGGGCCTTCTGCTAGGTTTTAGGACTTTGTGACAGTGTGAATGTTTGCACTAGAAGTGAGGACAGAGTCCCACACAGAGTGGCAGGTGGAAGGTGAGCAGCAGGAGCAGACAAACTCCTAGGAAACGCAGCTCCTCTTTACATATAAATAGCCTTATCAATAAAGAATGAGGGATGCAGAATGCAGCAAATGTGGTCCAGACCCAGGATGATTGTGAAGGGTAGTGCTTCTATCCCAGATAACATATTAAGTATCCGTGTGAGATCGGGACTTCTCTGGCCCTCATCATTATAGTATCTGGGGAATCGAGGAATGAAGTGACATGCCAAGGTCACACAGGAGGCATTGGCAGAAAGGGGATTCCACCCAGATCCCTGGGGGACAAGTCCATGACATTCACTGCAAGGCATCCTTCATACCTAATGGCTCAGAAAGGGAATGTCCCACCAAAAGCTCAGTGGCATCAGACCACTTAGATGTTCCCTACAAAACATTTACTGTGCCGCCTGCTTTTTCCAGCAGTAAGGAAGGGTGTAAAGAGATGCTTTAAATACAAAGTATGGGCTTGCATGTGTGTTGTATTTTTTGGGGAATCTTTGTCATGTGGGGATAGAACCAGAATCTGTTTCTGAGGAGAAGGGTCCTCAAATCCAGCCTGGAGTTTATCTGTGACTTTCACCAACAGGAAGCATCCATGCGGGTGTCAGGGAGGCAGAAGATTCCCTCAATTTCGTTGCTGTCTAGAAAGGCAGTGTTCGATTTCTGTGTGCACCCCTAACTAGATTCTGGGCCTGAGGTTTTATATTGATCTACAGCTCAATAAAAATTCAGCCTCATGCCATGCATTTGCACAGGACATGAGGAGCCTTCTAGATCCCCATTATAATCGAGATGGTACAGCAGCCTGCAAACTCGCGTTATGGCGTAAAACAGTGGGGAGGGGGGTGGCATGTCTAGATGCATTAGGTGATGTTGAAAATCTCAGCATACAGCTTCCTGAAGTGCCGTTTTGGTGGACGTTCAGGCTGGGAGCATGAGGGGAGTTGTGAGAGCTGCCGAGAGAGGCCACACACTAGCCTGGAAGGCTACTCGGAGGCCCATAGCATTGCTTCAGGGGCTGAGGCCTTGGGAAGCATGCCTCACTCTGACCTTTTAGGAAGCTGAGTTTGTGCTATGAAGCTCGGAGGCAACTTCATTCTTATTGGAGAGGCGAGGATATGTTCAAGCCTGTATGGGCAACTCACAGGCCTTACCTATTCCCCAGGCTCTCTCGTTTCCCAAGACTGAGTCCAAAAACACTTCAGTTTCAATACAGAATGCTGTACTCCTTCCAAGAACAATCGCCCATGGTTTTACCATGGTTAGCCCAATCGGCAGCATGGTATTAAAAAGTCCTTCATTATCAGTGGTCTGGCTTTTAGAAAGCCCTCTACATAAACAAGCCCTTTTTGATTTCTGATTGTACCCTGGTGCACAGCTTTCATTAGCTCTCATGTTGTCTTGGAGACAGTGGTTAAAACAGGCACCTGCGAGTCACCATTTGGGTTCTATTCCCAGCCCTGGCGACTAACGCTCAATGAGGCCTTGGGCATACCTTTCGGCCTCCGTGATTCAGTTCCCTCGGCTGTGTAAATGGGCATTTTAACATGAGCTGGCTGAGAAATGGTGTTTTGTTTCTATGGAAAATTTCATGGAAAAAAAGTGTCATTTTCACTTATATTTTCTGTTGCCATTTTTGGATTTTGTTTGACGAAAACGTGAAGTTACCTCTGATTATTTATTTTTTTGCAGCAATCAAAACCCAATGAAAAAAATTTTTTTTTTTTCAGAAAACAAATTTTCTGTGAAAATGCCTCCTTGCGAACAATCTTCCAATGAAAACATTTTTAAAAAATGTGTAATTGTCCCTTAATGCAATTTTAACCTCCATCACTAATAAGGAGGTGCTGAAGCATCCAGAAGCTAATCGATGTTAGTAAATCTTGTTTAGATCCCATTTTTCAGGGGGACCTAAGGCCCGGGAGCCAGATGCAGCCCCCAGCTTGCCTGGATCTGAACCCTGAGACTCAGGGCTCCCCCCCTCGCCAGCATTGGGGAGCCTGCGCTGGTGCTCCAGCCTCCCCCACCTTCCATGGGACTGGGCCACACAAAATCTACTAGCCCAGGCTCCCCTAGGCTCTGGTGCGCGAGGGGAATGTGAGGAGTGTCTTTCTCCTTCTCAGTCAGGGGCCACATCAGTGAGGGTTGGTTTGTTTGTTTTGCTTCTCACTTGTGTGCGGCCCCTGACTGTTTTTTTTGTGTGGGTCAGCGGCCTCCGACCCATAAAAGGTTCCCCATCCCTGTTATATTTGGTATACAGGTGCAAAAGTGCTATTACTGTCCAGCGTTCCTTTGCTTAGTTACCAGGAACAACAGCAAATCTTTCTCTGAATCTGTGACAGGCTGGACTAGGCCCTGAGGCTCTCTGTGGTCCCGCCACATCCCGCTCAGAAATTGGCTACAGACAAGTCCTTCAGGAGGCTGGAGCAGCTGTGGAGGAACCAGCCAGTCAGGGGCCAGGCAGGCCTACAAAAGGAGCTGCAAGGCAGAGCAGCAGTTAGTTACAGGACAGAGCTCAAGGAGAGAAAGCTGGGAGTGACTGGCTGGCTGAAGGAGGGGCAGCACCACAGGGAGCTCCGAGCGGCAAGCTGGAAAAGAGACCGTGGACTATGGTGAGAGTGATGAACTGTGATAAAGCCCTGAATGAGGGGCAAGGTGTTGTCTTTGTAGCAAGATGAGGGTCTGAAAAACAAGCCCACGTATCACAGGCTGGGTCATAGAATCATAGAATACTAGGACTGGAAGGGACCTCGAGAGGTCATCAAGTCCAGTCCCCTGCCCTCATGGCAGGACCAAATACTGTCTAGACCATCCCTGATAGACATTTATCTAACCTACTCTTAAATATCTCCAGAGATGGAGATTCCACAACCTCCCTGGGCAATTTATTCCAGTGTCTGACTACCCTGACAGTTAGGAACTTTTTCCTAATGTCCAACCTAAACCTTCCTTGCTGCAGTTTAAGCCCATTGCTTCTTGTTCTATCCTCAGAGGCCAGGGTTGGGGGCCTGAGGCCCAGACAGCAATGGTCTAGTGGGGTGTGTCTAGACTACACCTCTCTGTCGACAGACAGATGTAGATTAGGCACATCGAAATTGCTAATGAAGCAGGGATTTAAATATCCCGCGATTCATTAGCATAAACATGGCCGCCGCTTTGTTTCGGAATGGAGTTTTTTTGGCATCTAGACTTCCGGGTTTTTTTCGAAAAAACTCCGTTTTGGAAAAAAGCGGCAGCCATGTTTATGCTAATGAATCACGGGATATTTAAATCCCTGCTTCATTAACAATTTCAATGTGCTTGATTTGCATGCCTCTGTCGACAGAGGGATGCAGTCTAGACGTAGCTCTGGTGAGCAACAAGCAGGCCCCACTCTCAGAAGCTGGCAAGAACAGGACTGATATTACAGAACACACCTACCTATAAGGTACTAGGCACTGGCTGTACACACATTCCAGGGGGGTCATACCCAAACACCTCACAAAGAAACATCTCGGTGCCAACAAATCCCCTTTGTCAGGCAGTACATATGCATGCTGGCTTGGTAGAGCCTCCTGACGACTATTATTGGACTTTGTTTGATAATAAACCTAGGTGGGTGCCTTTGATCCTTATCTGATCTTGTGGTCTTTGGGGGCTCTCTCGGAGTCGCTGGGGTGGCTGTTTGCACAAGCCAGCAGGATACATCGAGGAGCATGCACACACACACAGAGCTGAATGGTATCATCATCTGAAGGAGCAGACCCGTCAGGACACCTCACCGGTGATGTCTGACTACAGAAGGCTCTGTGTATCCTGGAAGGGGTTTGTATTTCACACAGTGGTGTGACTCAGCCAGAGGGCTGAGTAGCTGAAAAGACTTTGGACTAAAAGAGAGCAGGCCAGAAGGGGGCACGCTCGGGAGGCGAGCACCACACCGTTACAGAACCTCATACGTTTTATACTGCTAGGTTATGTCTCCTCTGCTCTCAGCTACTTCACCCTCATCTTTCATGTTTGTGGCAGCTGTCTAGACTCCTCCACTCTTCCATAGAAGATAACCCCCAGTGTGCAATGAGTAGGACTGAGCCGGGAACGCATTACAGGGTTTTCTTCATGTGAATGGACATGTGCCAGACAGATGCTTCTCCTAGGGCCATGCACATTCCCAGGGACACTTTTTCAGCGTAAACCGTTCTAGCAGGCCTAAAGCATCACTTTTCTTTCTTGTTAACGTAGATGGTTAATTTAGCCTTCCACGTGTGGTGCCAGATTTGTTTGATCTTTAGCCTCTCGTTTCCGTATTTACATTAATAAAGGCTCAAATTGACGATCCCACCCAGATGGGAAAGTAGATCACGTTAGGTTTCACGCACAGAGATGTGCCTGTTGGATTTGGAATGGCTTGCCTGCTCTCGCTATTACGCTGCCAGCCTATCTGAGAGGAAGTCAAGTAGTTTTGCTCCCTCTGATTTCACAATATGGGAGATTCCGGCAACATCTGGTCATTTGCAAAATAGGTTTGTTCATTTCCTAAAGAGAGAGAGAGGCCTAAGACCTGAGAAATCAGCTGTCCCCAAGAGGAAATGGCTTGATTGTACAAAGAAAGTTTTTCTATCAAGAAAACCATCCCCCTAGGATAGAGCTACTGAAAGCCTCCAATGCACCCAACAGGATTATCTCCCCGGTCCCTCCAGGCTCTGCTGCCTTGTCGTCTTTCTCTCCATCACCTTTCTCCTCTTCTCATCAGTGGCAGGTCTCCAGATGGCAGATCTGCCGACCTTTCTGCTGCTCGGAGGTGGAAGCAGCAGCAGGGAAGTTTCATCTGCACTGTCCAGGTGACGGCTGCCTGTGCATTTTACAATTATTATCCTGTCCCTTCTTGTTGATTTATATTAGTCCACCGCACAGGGAATTAATTTAAAAGGCAAGCGTTCCTTCCGAACCCACACGGATGCTAACCCCCCAGTTCCTTCTCACTGTCCCTCCTGGAGACATTGTGCTGGGAATTGTGCTTTTAGAGTTGAGCTGGTAATTTGTTATGCAGCGGCTAATGCTTTGCTCAGACGCTGTGGTCTCTAGACACAATTTCTCAAAGTCCACCCTGAAATTATAGAGGTTAATAACCTATGGGCCATGAGGGGAGTGGAATAGGAGGGAGGGAAGGATAATTACTTTGCTAAAGACAAACCTCTTGGCAAGAGAGAGGTACATCACCTTACAGGCAAAGGCAGGACAAGTTTCCCCCCACGCCAGCAGTCCAATGTGCTTCAATCTTCAGCTGAGGAAATCCTAAAGGTAGAGGGAAAGGGTAGATCAGCCTCCCCGGAACAGCCAATTCTTGGCCTCTGCCAAAATGCGTATCTTGTGTTGAGAGCAGTGGGACTCTGGGAAAACCACGTGGAACCTCTGGTCCGGCACCCTCGGGAACTGACCAGCCCCAAACGAGGGAGTTTGCCAGACCAGGAAGGTCAATTCTGAACCCTGGCTGCCAGGCTCCCGACTCTCCCAGGGGGGCTGTCAGCCTCCCAGCCACTGGGCTCCCCTCTTTGCTATGGGCCCCTGCTCCCAGGCTTCCCTTATCACTGCCAGCCCCAGCTACAGGGCTCCATTCCTAGCTGGGCTTCCTGCCCCCAGGGCACCTGCTTCACTCTGGCCAGCTCCCCAGCCACCAATCGTCGGCCTGGCTCCACTCCTGGCCACTGCCACAGCTCTCAGCCGCCACCCCCCTGCTGCCAGCCCACCAGTCTGGCTGCGCTCCCAGCTGCCAACTCAGCTCTACTCCCAGCCCACTGGCCTGGCTTTGCCCTGAGTCTGGCTGGACCCCCAGATCCCTGGCCTGGCTCCACTCCCAGCCTGGCCAGGCTCCCAGCCACCAGCCCTTCTGCCGCCAGAAGCCCAACCGGCCCCTGCTCCCAGCCACTGGGGCTTTCTGGTCTGGCACCACCTGTGGTCCTCCTGGGCCACGGATGCTGCTGGCCTAGAGAGTGCCGGACCAGAGAGGTTGAGGTAGGCTCCTCAATGATGATTGCAGGCAGGACAAATCTCTTTCCCATATGGCACCAAGTGGTCATTGGAGACTCAGGCCACAAGTGGTGACATCCCTGGGGGAAGGCTCTACATCCAGTTATCGACACCTACCCCCTTTTCAAAGCATTCACATTGCAGAGCCCACGTCCCAGAGCAAAGGACCTCTTCCTTTGGGCCCTAGGAATTGCAGTATAGTCCCGGAGTTAAATCGGGCCCTCAGTGATGCCTGTGTAAACCTGAAGGAATTCCTTGGAAGTCAATGGAATGACTCCAGGTTTAGAACTTTATGGCAAAGAAGGCCTTTGCTGTCGGAAAGGAGCTCTCCCCCACATAAGACTTCAACACCCACCCAAGAAATCTGGGAGCAATTGGGAACTAGCTCTTCTGGCCCTGCTGGATGCCTTTCTCTAGGTGGTGTCGCCCCCTGTTTCTCCTCAGGTCATGGTGTCCTCTTCCAGACACTGCCCTCCGGCAGTGCCCACACCTGTGTCCGACCTCCCCTTCCGGGGAAGGTTGTTGTTCCCTCTGCTCACATCCCAAGGTCCTCTTTTTCTCAGATCTCCTCCTTAGGAGCTAAAGCCTGGGAGCTTGTCTGGCCAGAGCTCCCCTAGCCCCGCCTTGCCTCCCCAGCACTGCTCTAGCTCCAGGGAGCTTCCTGCTTCTCTAGCAGTCAGGCCCTCGCTGCTCACTCTCTCTCTAGAGCAGCTGTCAGTTCCCCCTTATATCACTCCCAGCTGGACCCCCATCAGCTAGAACTGCCTCATCTGGGGCTTTGCTCCTAGCCCCTGCTCCGAGCTGGGTTTTGCCCTCAAAGGGCCAGTGCAGGGCAAACTCCCTGTCACAGGTGTAAACAAACTTTATGGGACTGCGGGAAACTTGGCCACACCCACGATCAGTGGACATCCGGCTCACTAACATCATGCCGGACCACGGATGTTGCTGGCCCAGAGCATGCCGGACGAGAGAGGTTCAACCAGTATGTGCCAGCGATCAAAAAAAGCAAACTGAATGTTAGGAGCCATTACAAAAGGGCTAGACAACAACAACAGCAAAATAAAAAATGCCACTTCTATTGGCTGTAAAAATATTTTCACTATGTCTGTTCATTGCCTGCTTAGGGCAAGGGAGCCGATTACCATGACAGGTCCCTTGGCAAGGTGTCTGTGTGGGGGGGGTCTGGCTCTGAGCTCCTGGAAGGGGTGGGGCCTCAGGCAGAAGGGGCGGAGTCAGAGGCAGCCAGCCCTCAGCACCAAGCCACACCCCCAACTCTTAGAGCCCCCTCTGGAGAACACCATGCTATGCTTCAGCGATGATTTAAGGGGCCTTGGGCTCTGGGTGTTGGTGCTGCTGCAGTACCAGTCCTGGTGGTGCCGGGAACCCCAGGCCCTTTAGAATCACCAGGCCCCAAAGCAGTTACCTCCTTTTCTCTCCCCCCTTCCCTCACTGGTGGGCCTGGCTCGGGGCACTTTTATTTATTATTTTTATGGGAATCATGACGGCCCTAAGCGAAAACCCAGAGAAGATGCTTGCAGCCGGTTATCGGGCAATGCTGTGCAGCGCTGAGAAGAGAGCAGAAGATTTCCAAATCCGAGAGAGTCGTTGTCATCAGACTAGAAACTGGGATGGATTCAGGCTCACACGTGATCCAGTTCCCAGGCAATGGCAGAAATGAGGGGGACATGCGTTGGGTCCGAATAATAGAATCATAGAATCCTAGGGCTGGAAGAGACCTCAGGAGTCATCGAGTCCAGCCCCCTGCCCAAAGCAGGACCAACCCCAACTCAATCATCATAGCCAGGGCTTTGTCAAGCCAAGACTTAAAAACCTCTAGGGATGGAGATTCCACCACCTCCCTAGGGAACCCATCCCAGTGCTTCCCCACCCTCCCAGTGAAATAGTTTTTCCTAATATCCAACCTAGACCTCCCCCACTGCAACTTGAGACAATTGTTCCTTGTTCTGCCATCCATCACTACTGAGAACAGCCTCTCTCCATCCTCTTTGGAACCTCCCTTCAGGAAGTTGAAGGCTGTTCTCAAATCCCCCTTCACTCTTCTCTTCTGCAGACTCAATAAGCCCAAATCCCCGAAGTGGGGACTCCTCGGTGTTCCAAAGTGCCTTGAAGGTGGACGTGGTCCCAAAGTTTCTGCCAGTAAACCAATGGCAGAAGAGTCCATTCTGTCCCCAGAGCTGGCAGAGAAGTCTTGTGTGCAGCAGGCAGGAATCACTGTGCCTAGTGCCGGTTCTATGTGTACCCAAAGATAAGTCTTTGGTATCCAAGCAACTGTCCAGAAGCGCCAAGGTCAGAATGTTCTAGAAAAAAGAGCAAAATCCCAGGTCTCCAGTGTCTTTGGGTGACATTAGTTCAGTTTAGATCACCAGGAAATTGCTAATTTCCAGGCTGGAGGTTGGTTGTAGACTCCATCAGACAAGGGATGCTACCCAATGCAGGAACTGTGAGGACTACAAGGGGGACTGCCCGGGGCAGCTGCCTCTCGGTACAGCCTGGAGCGCGCCATGCTGGGTCCTTCCAGTCCTCAAAGATGCCCAGAGCATGCCCTGCAGTGCTCCAATGGTGATTTTAAGGGCCGGGCCTCTGGTCGCTGCTGCTCCCGCAGCAACGGCAGCTGGGCACTTCAGGCCATTTTGAAGTGCTGGGCCCTGAGGCAAATGCTCCCCTTGCCCCCTTGGGTGGCAGGCCTCGGCCTACAGGACACTAAATGGGCAGCACTTGTCACCACATTGGCACGACGCGAGCACCCGCTCAACGACTAGGGTTGCCAGATGGTTTCAACAAAAATACTGGACATGCTTGACATTACATCACAATCTATGTTACATCTTATTTAGAAAATACTGGACATTTATATATTCTCATTTGTTTCCCGAACAGAAAGCTCCAATACTGGACTGTCCGGTTCAAAACCGGACACCTGGCAACCCGCTCAATGACACCACTCCACACGCTGTGCCATTTCGCTTTCCTGACTGGACAAGAGGTAGAGCACCTTACAACAGTCTAGCCTTGTGCATAGCAAGATCTGTAGCCACGGGAGTGTGTCACACGACCTGCTGGCCGGGCCCAGATGGTAAAAGCTAACCAGGTCGCCGCTGTAATCCAATTGCCTAAAAGCCACTGGGACTCTAGGAACACCTCTACAGCAGGAATGTGAGTGGCCATCGCCAAGACGCTCCCAGAATCAAATGAGTCCAATATTTCCTCCAACACATCTGTTGTTGCCAGCAGTCTCCCCGGCACTGTGGGCAATAAGTACCATACCTTGCGGACAGCGAGTGAGATGTATCCGTCTCCCTGGCCGTTGCCGAATTGAAAATAAGAATGAGTGTGCCAGCTGATGTCTTTCCCCCCCCACACCCATCAGAAATTTAACAAGCTAAAAGCATCAACAGCACTGCCCCAAAGTCATATTTGCAGAGCCCTGCAGGGATACAAAATTTGTATTTGCAAAATTTGCAAAAATGAATGGCAGGTATCCGCACTGACAGCTGGGGGTGCAGCTACCAGTGGACATAAGGCAGATAACTGCGGATTTGGAGAGCTCTAGGTATTCACTGCACTTTGCATCTTGCCACGAACATTTGGAGCAAGGAGTTTATAGACCCTGTTAGCTGACTGCTGCTTTGTACTTAATGATCTCATGGACATGGAAAGTAACAAGCTATAATCCCCAGTGAAGACAGAGGCAGGGTTGGTGAGTAAGAAAAGATATTTTCTGTGTTTGATCTTCCAGTGAGCTGGGAATAAAGAAATGTAATTAAAGTCTAACAGGAAGAGATCAGAAGGCTTTTAAAATTGATAAAATGTGAAATCGACATCAAAATGGATCATATTTAAGAAACAGACGGTCTCAGGAGTTAGTGAGGCTGCGTTCAAATCACACATACATTCTCTCTCTCACTAAGCAAGACTGGACCTGTGACTATATGGTATGGATGAGAAATAATATAGGAATGAAAGACCTGTCTCCACCCACCCACTCCATGAAGTTCCCGATGCCAATCTTACACTGTTTCTAACTCCTGCTCTAACTCCATTAACTAGAATGAAGTCACCCCAATTTTCACTGGGTTAAAGTGGGATCAGAAGCCGGTCCTAAGAGAAAGGATTGTGGCAGAAGAACAGGACTTTGGGGATCCTAGCCCAGCTCTGTCACTCAACCCCAGCATTCAGTGATATTTGGATCTAAAACACTAGTTGGAGCCTATCTGTCTAGGAAATTTCACTGCTTAAAGACACACTGCCAACTCAAAATGTAGTCAGTTTTAAAAAGTATAAGGCCATAGTTCTAGATGCTTTACATGCCCCACAATCTTTTTTTTTCTCTCTCTCCTGTTGCTTGGGGAAAGCCCTGCATAACCAGTCAGAAGGGAATAACTCAGTCCCCAATCCTGATAGAAATGTAGCCGTGTTAGTCTGAGGAAGTGGGTCTGGCCCACAAAAGCTCATCACCTAATAAACCATCTTGTTAGTCTTTAAAGTGCTACATAGTCCTGTTTTTTGTTCCCCAATCCTGGAACTCCTCATGGCTGGATCCCCCGAGTGTGCCCACCACTGTCTTAGAGACTGGATGGAACTCGTCTCCTCTCAAGAGATGGTTAGTATCTTTGGATGTGTCTAGACTACAGGGTTTTTTCGAAAAAAGTGGCCTTTTTTCAAAAAATCTTTACCTGCATCTAGACTGCAGCCATGTTCTTTCGAAAGTAAATTGAAAGAAAGCAGCAGTTTTTTCGACCGTGGAAAACCTAATTTTACGAGGAATAACGCCTTTTTTTGAAAATGCTCTTTCGAAAAAAGGCGCTATGTAATGCAAACGGTCCTTTTTCAAAAGAGAGCATCCAGACTGCCTGGGTGCTCTCTTTCAAAAAAGCGGCTTGCTTTTTCGAAAGTCCTGGTTGAAGTCTAGACAGTCTTTTTCGAAAGAGGCTTGCAGTCTAGACGTAGCCTTTGTGGCTAAGTCCTTGTGTTACTGCAGGCAACTATAATAAACTGGGCTTTAAAAACCCATCCATGCAACCTAATCTGCCTACATCACCCAGAACATACATTCTCTTCCTGCCCCGTTGTCTCTGGACAAGTATCCCACCTTCTATCAACTGAATGCTGGACAGCAACCCCCCCCACGCCCTCACCAGCAGCTGTCAAGTGCTCCCACTGTGTACTGAAAATCATCCTGACCCCCCCCCTCCCACCTTTGGCTTTGACAGACATTCTGCCCCCTCCTCACCCTCTTCCCACCGCACCCTCCTAATGTCATTAAAGAGGTTAAATGATCAATAGCAATTCTGGCTGGCCAAAAATGTGTTGGATCTCCCCGATCCTAGTAGTGCTACTGTTAACCACCTTGGAGGGAGGGAAGGGTTCGTTCTGCAGAGGCATCAATGCACATCAGAGCGTGCGAGAGGGTCAGAAAGCCACCGATATTGTCTTTGCATTGAGCTCTATGTCTATAATCAATCCTGAGCCCCAGCGGGTGATTAAACTAGGAACACGTTTATGGGCAAAATAAAGCTAGCGGCGGTTCTATGGCTCTAGCAAATCCAAGAGGCTGTTGCGTTTTGTTTTTTTTTCCTTCAGGGCCTAGTTTCTTCTCTGAAAAGACAGAGCGACTCTTCTGGCTGATGCTGGCAGAATAAGAGTCATTCCAGGTTTATTTCAGAATTCACATTGTAGGAAAAACTGGACTGAAATCCTTCCCCCCGTGCGCACACAAGATTTGTTGCAGACAGATTAATCCGTCTGCTTGTTTAGAAGCAACGTCTCAGCCTTGAGGTTTTACAGCGTTCGCCCACAGGTGTGCTTGGCTGGGTGGCTGGGGGAGGAGGAAAATAGATACAGACGCTAACAAATGATCGAACTCCTGTGAAAGGAAAATAGAGACTATCCGGGGTTTCCGTGGGATTAGGATGGGGCTCCCAGCAATAGGAAGCAAGAAGCACTTTGAGTTTTAATCTTGAATTAAAGACATTGGTCTCCAGGAAGGGTGGAGAGTGTTTTGCAGCCCTCACAGATCCTCAATCAAGTCTTTTTTTACAAACCTCCTTTTTGCTAACGCACCTACAAGGCTGACATTTAGAAACGGCCAGATGCAGTCACTGGGGGCAGTTAACTGCTCGGCAGTGACTGGCGTACCCAGCTGGTCAGTACTAATGCATCCTGTAACCTTTGCTACCTCGCCCCCTGCCCACGTTTCTTGCCTTCTCTTGTTATGTCTTGGCTGTCAGCCACCAGCAAGCCCACTTATAATGCAAATTGTAATGTGGCTCCCCTCCTCATTAACCCCAAGTGGGGGTGCTACAACCGTTGACATAGACTCTGGCTGCTAAGCCACACTGCCCTGTGTGGAGGGACATTGCTATTGACTCCATGACTGCGACCGCTAGACTCCACGGCCCTGAAAGGAGAGAGCATTATTGTTGACTATGGCCACTGGGCCCCACTGCCCTGCAGGAAGGGAGTGGTGTTACTGACTCTGGTCACTAGGCCCCACTGTCCTGAAGGCAAGGAGCGTTGCTTCTGACTATGGCCGCTGGGCCCCACTGCCTCCCAGGAAGGAAGTGTTACAGACTCTAGCCACTAGGCCCCACTGTCCTCAAGACAGGGAGTGTTGCTACTGACTCTTCCCACTGAGCCCCATTGCCTTGTGGGAAGGGAGTGTTGTTACTGACTCTGGCCACTAGGCCCCACTGCTGTGATGGAAGGGATTATTTTTGTTGACTGAGGCCACTAGACCTGATTGCCTCACAGAGACAAGGTGTGATTATTGGCCCTGTGCCATTGGAGCTGATACATACTCGGGGTGGAGCGCCCTTTGAGAGGCCTCCCAGGCCCAGTGCTCTACCCCTGAAGGGGACAGTCATGCCCACCCACCCAAGGTTCATGTGATTGGCTTAAAAATCTCAATTGCTTAAAAAGAATGGTTTTTGTTAGATTTTAATGCTGGGCTCTTTTTTCTTGCCTTCTGGATTCTGAGCCCCTCATGGGCTCCCAGGTCACGTTTCCAAGCTTTTTTCTGCAATAATAGCTAGAGAGTTGCTTTCCCCCCATTTTGTTTGGTAGTAGTGAAAGCTCAGATGCGCGTGCGAACCACTTGACTCCAGCAGCTGGCGCTGTAACGAAAATACCAACTACCGTGGGACTCACGGCCAAATTGCAAGAGTTGGCAACACTGGGACGGCTTTCTCTTGACTCCAGTTTCATTGCAGTGAATGGTTCCTACTCCCATCACTGAGACCCCTCAGCCATGACAGTCTGGGTGAAAATAGGTCTGAGGGAAGCAAGCCCCACCCCAACACTGCCCCTTCTGCCCAAGCCCCGCCCCCAACCATGAGGAGGTGGGGCAGTGCATGGCCTCAGCCCGCCCCCCCCAGCAGTGAGGGAGGAGGGCACGCGGGCACTGGGGGCAGCTACACACCACCCCTTGTGTAGCTGGGGTGGTGTTCTGCGGGCAGAATGTGGGCGTGGCCATGCCCAGTGGTTTGGGAAGGCAGTGCCTTCCCCTGCCTATGATACCCGCCACCTCCGATGACAGCACATTTCTCTGGGCCTTTTCTGATGCCCACAGGCTCTGCAGGGAAATGCTTGCCCCTCGCGCTGTGGAAGGAACAGCCGTTGAAACCATCCATCTTGTCCTTCGCCGTGCGTGTGCGCAGCTGAGCCAAGTGACTTAGACAAAAGTTCTTAATGTACATATGCCTGCAGTCAATTTCAAAGTGGTAATTAACATGTAATGTCTCAAAGGTGCCCACTTCACTGAAAAGCTGAATCATAGCTTGGCAGCGTTTAGATAATTTGCGTCTGTGCGAGCCAGACCGATCAAGCTTGTCTTATGATGGACTGTCTCAGTGTAGTCACGATTGCTTAAAACTTTTTAAAGTTTTTCTTTATCTCTCTCTCTCTTTCTCTCCTCATACTATCTATCTATCTATCTATCTAGAATGTGTCTGCATACGAAATGCAATGGATTTTTTTTTTTTACATTTGGGGGAAAAAAGTGAGATAAAAATATATGCTGATTTGCTGTGTACAGAAATACATAAACTGCCTTGCTGTAATGTGGCTGCTAGGTCTGTCTGACCCCTAAGTCATTGGCTCTAACCTCTTCAGAACAAGTAAACAAGGAATCTGTGAATTAATAACATCCATTGACCTCCAAGCCTGTACATGTGCAAACATCTGATGTGGGAGTTAATCCAGCAATCCACTTTACCAACTGGAAGGCCCTGTGCTCTCTTTGATAGCTGCAAAGCTTTGAGCCAGGCTGAAATAAATAAATGAAAAGCAGAGGCAAAAAGAAAACAAATCCCACGGATGGGAGAGGAGCAAATGCACATGACTGAGGGGAAGAACAGTGTCCTTGAAAACAGACAGCTCTCATGCAATTATTGGCTGTATTTGGTGTATGCATTTTTGTGGAAGGGAGATTCTCCCACTCCCCCTCGCCCGCTAAGGATCATGGGAGTTTTGTCAAAACAGTGACTGGGAGTTTCTCACTGTTGCAGGGGGGCTCATTTTGCTCTATATTCATGAGGCAACGTTCCTCTCTGACACACATACACCCCCCAGCAGAGTCCTCAACCTGGATCTTCTCTGATCTCTGTCAATGGAGTTTCCAGCTTTCACTTGCCAGCCCCTTTGGTGTTGATGTATCTGTCCATTGTGTCTTGTTTCTCTGAGTACCTTCATGAGCTACAGAGTTATGGAACAATAATTATAGACCGATCTGGGAATGTTGCCTATAGTGAAAAGTATTTCCACTATAAGACTTCGTTTTCAGTTGCTTATCACTTTTTCAAACTCTAACCAATTGGGCTAACATTTCCCATGCGGGGTCCCATTCTCCCCGAAAGTTTTAGCTGGCGTGGTTCAGCCATTTCCAAGAAGGGGGTTATGGTAAAACAACAATTGTTTTGCTGAAAGTATTTTTTCCCCACGGAGCCATTCTAGCAGGTTCACACTTGGAAGCAGGGAAAGCACAAGGCTCTCTGGATGTCAGGGATGGGCCTTTTACTGTCCTTATGCAAATGTGCCCAAACTTGGCAAGGGTCACAGCCTTGGAACAACCTCACCTCCCAAATGCTCAGGAGAGACTTAATAGCAAACGATAGTGAAATGTGCTGAAGATTCCATCTGCACTGAGCATGCTCCAGTCTGGGGCTGCAGGGGCTGAGCCATTTTCAGAGACCCAGGAGCCCGAGCCATCTGACCCAGTCTCAGAGACTTAGGGGAGCCGACAGCCACGCTGGGTCTCTGGACAAGGTGTGGGTGGGCGGCTCCATGCTCCTAGAAGAGGTGGGGCCTTGGGTGGAAGGGGCAGGGCTAAGGGCAGCCAGCCCTGAGTGCCACATGGACCACAGTGCACGACTTACTTCCCTGAGAGCTGCCTAGAGCATGCTGTGTGGTGCTCCAGTGGCATTTTAAAGGGCCCAGGGTCCACCGCAGCCCAAACTTTGTTCATTAATGCTTCATTGTCTTTTTGATCTGAGAACCCCAGAAAGGCACGACTTCTGCAGATTTGTCTGGAGGGCTACCACCCTCAAGGGGCACTGTGGGAGGCCAATTCTATGACCTGCCTATATTAAGGCTCCCTGTGCAACTTGACTTTGACCCCCCTTTTTATGATCCAGGCTTTCAATTACAAGATCTCATCTTCTTTCTGTCTGGGATGCATCCACATAACAAAAGAGCCAAGCATTTGCCTGGGAAAATGACCTAAAATAAATGAAATTGTTCAACAGAACAAATTATTTGCTTTGCATGGAAGAGAAACTATTCCCCTTATTTCCCAGCAATAAGATTGTGTTAATGAAATCTCGTGGTAATAGGCTGGATAGTGGCAGAGTTTAGCCTAAAGGTGCTATTTTCTAACCGGTAATGTCAGTGAGATTATACATAATCAGGGATGATGATTAAATAATGAGACCTAATTTTGCATTATTTATGCTCTTTCCTCTAACAGTTATAGGTAGCGGCAGCCATAAAAGTCTGTCCTTACAGGTCTTTTATTGTATTAAGTATATAATCCCGGCAGATACATCTTTCCATTTAAAGTTACGTTTACGTTTATGGTAGTTTAAGTAGTAGAGACGCTGCACACCCATCGAGCACAGGTGTAAATAGCAGCAAGGCACTGCCTAAAAGAGTAGAGCAGAATCGAATGTCCTACACCTGAACCCCAGGTTACATACCCTACAGAACTCTAATTTCTACGCATCCACATGGTGCCTCCCACACAGTATTCCCTGTAAGCGGAGTGGTTGGGTGGCCACTCAGGAGAGATTCAAATGCCACCCAGCTAATTAGCAGAGCGCCCACAAGCAGCAGCATGTATTTCTATTGGTGGTGCACATCTGTGCTTGCCTTGGTGCACAGAACAACATTTATTCTGCACCCAGCTGGAAAAAAATTAGAGGGAACACTGCCCCCAGGCCTCCACTGCTATTTTTAGCAGTGTCATGTCCCACTGCCACCCCCTCGCTAGAGACTTTCCTTGTTTCAGAGGAAGATTTTGGCAGCAGGGAGCTGACAGAGCTCCTCTGTCCATCGGAGGCTTTCACTGTGAGGTGTAGCTACATTCATTGTGGTTGTGCTCTAAGTGCACATAGCCTTCGAAACCGCTTCTTGGTTGAACACAAAGGAGAGCGAGTGATCTGTTCAACTCTGCTCTTCTCAGCTCACCTCAGGATAAAACCCAGTGGGTTCCTGTTCTCCATTTCTTCAGGCTGAAGAGTTGAACAGAACCAGCCATGTGTCAATAGGGCAGAATTTGAAGGAATGGCAAGGATCCCTGGGGGGGAAGGGGAGGGACTATTTTTTTAGTTTGTGTTCCTACATCATCTAGTGCAGGGGTGGCCAACCCATTTAACAAAGAGAGCTGAAACAGCAGCAGAAAAAATGCGAACAGCCGTGACAGAATTGTTGAGCCAAAAAAATTTTTTTAAAAGAAGGCTGCCCCTTTAAGACAGCCGCCATCTTGGGTGCCATTTTCAAAACTCTGCAGCTCCAACCCAGGAAGCCAGGGGCCGGGGGAGGGGAGCCGGGGGGCACAGGAGCAGCTTCACGAGCCACACTTTTGGGGGGCAAGAGCCGTATGCAGCTCACAAGCCGCGGGTTGGCCACAGCTGATCTAGTGCAAAAAAGAACAAGTAGTCCTGTGGCGCCTTAGGCTATATCTACACTGCAGCACTGAAATAGCTATTCCCTGTCTTGTGAGCGCGACCGTTATTTCGAAATACGATGGGCTCGCTATTCTGATGTCCCCGTAAACTTCCTTCCATGAGGAGCAAGGGACATTTTGGAATAGTGATTTATTTTGAAGTAAGTGCTGTGTAGACAGCACCAAATTTCAAAAAAAGCTATTTCGAAATAGCATCAAAATAAGATATGCAATTTGCATAGCTCAAATTGCGTATATTATTTTGAGCTACGGTGCAGTGTAGACGCACTCCAAGAGACTAACCAAAATATATAGAATCATAGGGTTGGAAGAGACCTCAGGAGGTCTTCGAGTCCAAATCCCTGCTCAAAGCAGGACCAACCCCAATTTAATCATCCCAGAGCTTTGTCAAGCTGGGACTTAAAAACCTCTAGGGATGGAGATTCCACCACCTCCCTAGGGAACCCATCCCAGTGCTTCACCACCCTCCTAGATTTTCCTGATATTCAGCCTCAACCTTCCTCACTCCCACCGTTGCTCCTCGTTCTGTCATCTGTCACCACTGAAAACAGCCTCTCTCCATCCTCTTTGGAACCCCGCTTATGGTAATTAAAGGCTTCTATCAAATCCCCCCTCACTCTTCTCTTCTGTAGACTAAAGAAACCCCAATCCTCAGCCTCTCCTCATAAGACATGGGCTTTCATAGGTTAAACCCACTTCATCAGATGAACAGGAGTGGAAATAACAGAAACCAAGAGATATATATTACAGAAGGAGTACCTGTCAATTGTAGGACCCATGTTAATGAGGCTAATTAAGTGGCCTGGATGTGCCCCATGCATAGCTTTTGATGTGGAACTGCAGATGTTAAAGGTAGGAGGAACTGGCTTTGCAATGGGCTAACTAGTTAATGTCTTTATTCAAGACCAGGGTAACAGTGTCCATAGAATCCTAGGGCTGGAAGGGACCTCAGGAGATCGAGTCTAGCCCCCAATCTGTAGGTGAATTCCAGTGCTGCAGACTCTCTCTGTAACTGGTTAGTGAAATTTCTTTGTAGAAGAATGGCTACTTTTAAATCCATGATTGAGTGACCAGGCAGATTAAAATGTTCCCCTACAAGGAGTCCTCGTCAATTAATATTATTAATAATGATCTTACCACCCAGAGCAAACCTACCAGGATATTCATCCCTAAGGCTACGTCTACACTGCAGGCTTCTTGCACAAGAATTGTTTTGTGCAAGAGTTCTTGCACAAAAGGTCTTGCACAAGAGTGCATCCACACTGCCATGTGCTTTTGCACAAGAGCGTCCATGGCAGCATGGACACTCTCTTGCACAAGAAAGCTTTGATGGCCATTTTAGCCATAGGGGTTTCTTGTGCAAGAAACCCCTGTTGCCCGGCCACACTGCCTTCAGGCTTATTCCTCATGGGGAGAGGAATAACTCTTGCACAAGAAGCGCTCTCTTCCGATGCCTTACTGTAAATTCACTTGCGCAAGAACGCGAGTGCAGTGTAGACGCTCCGTAAGTGTTTGCGCAAGGACAGCCATTCTTGTGCAAGAAGCCTGAATCCTTGAATCCTGCTCTGAAATCCTTTGGCCTGATTCTTAACCAAAATACATCTCCTCTTTACTGTTCTGATGGCAAAAAGGTCCCATAAAGCCAACATAACGAACCGATTGATAATCCCCCGGATGTAAGAATTTCCTTGAGTCTCTTCTGTTTTCCAACCCCTAGACAACACACACATGTTGTCCCAGTAGAGAGAGATTTCATCCAAAGTCTTTTTCAATAGAGAGAGACTGCAAAACTTCTTCCTACATTGGACAGTTGTCCAATAGAGCTGAAAGAAAAATACCCATTATTTTTTGTGGGGAATTAGGAAATGTTCTGGGTTTTTGCTTTTGCTGAAATTTCACTATTTTTTTCACAGCCAAACTCTGCACCTGCACCCTCAAACTAAGTTTGTTTTAAAAAAATAAATTTAAAAAAAATTATAAAAGAAAATGTCATTTTGTTGAAAAACTGGAAAATGTCATTGAAAGAGAAATTTTCCCATAAACATTTTTCATCATTGATCTCTAAACTGGTCACTGCTGACATGTCTTGTGGTGTTGGTCATAGAAAAGAACTGATAGGAAGGATGGCCTTGGGTTTCAGACACAGACTGGAATTCTGGGGGTTGGAATGACTTCTTGGCTACTACTTCTTCCCTGTGTGACCTGGGGCAAGTCTCTTCTGCCTAGAGTTGGGTGGCAAATGGTTTTCCTGTCCCACCAAAGTTACAGAGATTTTGAAAAATTTTCCCACCCACGAACAGCATGAAAGGCTGAAATTTCCAAAATCATTGTGAATGATTTTTAAAAAGTCATTTCACATGAATTGAAGGATTTTGTCTTGCTAATTTCAAAATGTTTCATTTTGATTTTGAACTTTGCCTGTTTATCCTGTTAACTTACATTTTGAAACTCTAAATCACGCTGAATTGAAAAACACAACTTTTCACTTCAAAATCGTCAAAACAGGACTTTTGAACAATTTCAAAACTTAAAAAACACCCATGTATGTGAGAAATGTGTTGCAACCTAGTCCTTTCCTATGAAAAGCTTCAGCTTCAATGAATTGGCATTTTCTAATTAAAAAAAAATTTAGCCAGAAATCTTCCGAATAGCTCTACTTAGGACCTGATTGTCAAAGATGCCAAGAATTTTTAGATTCTGCTTACGTTAATGAGACATTTTTAGAACTCCTGGAAATGAGAACATTAATCTCCCTGTGCATTAGTTCTCCATCTCTAAAAGGGGGGAGGTTGCTTATTTGAGAGTTAACAGGTGAGCCTAAACTCTGATCTCTATGATACTAATTAACACCCCAGATGGGATTGATTGGGAAATGATATGTAATTGGGTAATCATGAAAACGGGTTGAGTAAGCTAAAGGATTAATTAGCCATCATTTGAAGATTGATTTAAAAAAGGGTGCAGGAAGAACATTCAGGAGAGAGGAGCAGCTGATCCCATAGTCAGAGAGATTTCCAGGAAGGGAGATTTCTTCTCTTCTAGGGCCCTGGGGAAAGGACTGAGGACACAAGGCATGGTGTAGACAGAGCTGCATAGGTACTGATGGAGGGATCTGAGCTAAACAGCATGGAATGGCTATGCACCCACTTCTACCGTTTTCTGTAATGCAAGAAGGCTGGACCAGAATGTGCCCTGTTCCAGGCGTGTTGTAAGCACACAGATACAGTGGTGACGGGTGCTATCATTAGCCCTAAAACCCATGTATCCCCACACAGGTGTACTTCCTAGATTGACATTGTGTTTGCACAGCCTGATCACAGAATTAAGCTGGGCTCATCGTACATTGCAACATACCAAGAAGGAACAATCTGGAGAATAAATTGAAAAGGTGGCAGCTGCCTTCAAATTGTGTTGCTCATTTATAAGAGCAATAAGTGTGTGTGTGTGTGGGAGGGGGAAAATTGAGCTAATCCATCTTTCTAGGGTCACTGCTCCTCCTGGAAATTCATAAAGTGGCAGAACCACTTATATCCTGTCCATAAAGCGACTTACTGAACATGCACTAAGCGGCTCAGAGCAATGTTATTTTACAGTTTAAAAAAAACCAAGTAAATATATTGATTTGGCCACAAACTGATAAATGCACGAGTGAGTCTTATATGAGGCACACAGATGCCTTCCTTTAAGGTGGACTTAAACCAATGGGCCAGGTAGCAACCTTTACTATTTTGATTTCAGATCTGAGTACTATTGAATGAAAGGTCCTGATTTTGTAATTCCATACATCTAGAGAAATTACGGCTCATTTTGGCACATCATGTTGTTAGCTTATCTCTGCCCGACAGCCATATTTTAAAGGCTACCCATAAAGGTGACACACCCAATCAGCTTACATTGTGTTGTGTCCCTCCAAACTCAGAAATCTGCAGTTGTGCTGATCACTGCATTACTGCAATGTGATGCTATTTCACCAATATGTCTTATCAGCCCTCTCCCACACTGCCCCTGGAATACTGCACCAAACTACCTGGCTATTTCTATTTGTCCTTCCTGACCTCTAGCTCTGAGTGATTGCAACTGGAAAGGATGCATTGCAAAGCCAGAGGACTGAATGTAATGCAATTAGTAGATTAATTTGCCCATTGTTCACCTCTCTATGCCAGCGAGTTTTGCTGTAATGAAGGGTGTCAAACAAGCATTTCATTGTGATTTAATAGAATAGTTATTTATTCCAGAGCAACATTGACAAATTGTTAAAGGAGTTCTTCTCAGGGATTCATGGTGGGCAGGGAAGGCAATTCACTAGGTTCGAGCACAAGACTTTTGTCATTAGTCTTTTGAGTTCGAGCATGATTGAGATTATATGGAGGGGATCTTAGATTCAGATTAATCCCTAATAGGAATTTATTCACCTGTCGTAATCTGGTGCAATGTTGTTCTTTGTCATCTGCTAGTAATTGGGCTACAAATAAGAGTAACTGCTTAGTACAGCTATGGCTAAGGGAGTTACTCCTTTATCTCGAATGAGGGCAATTTATACTTGCACCAGAGAAGGTCCCCAATTTCAAACACGGCTGATATCTCAAGCAACTGGTTGTTATATTTCTATCACTACCCAGTTGGTTACAATTCAACATCACTTTCTAGCCGTCTCTTTGAAAATCCAGGGCTGGAACAGTAGAAGCACTGCATAGAATAACCTGGTGCCCTTCTATCGAGCCTCTTACTAAGGGGAAACTGAGGCACATAGCGGTAGTCACAGAAATGATCCACTCAAGGTCACACAGGGAGACAAAGATAGAACTCCGATCTCCAAATGTCCACTCCTGTGTGTTAACCACCCCTTCTTCCTCACAATGA
Source organism: Rafetus swinhoei (assembly GCA_019425775.1). Lineage (NCBI taxonomy): Eukaryota > Metazoa > Chordata > Testudines > Trionychidae > Rafetus > Rafetus swinhoei. The sequence goes on from CM033443.1 coordinate 6,463,820, forward strand.
AGGGGCATGGCCAGTGCCGTCCCACAACATTTTGGTACCTGAGGCGGGGAGCTCAAATGACGCCCCAATGCTCTCTCGCTGCACCAGCAGCAGACACAATTTTCTACACTCTGGGTCCTAGTGGCACCCCCGCATAGTCTGGCACCTGAGGTGGCTACCTCAGTTCGCCTCATGGTAAGGCCAGCCCTGGGCATGGGCAGAGCTGAGCGTAGGGACCCAGGATTCAACAAGATGGAAGTGGAAAAGCGGTGTAGGACTCTACAATGGACATGATCGGCATAAGCGGAAGTGTAGACTGTGAGACTTGATGAGTAATAGTTGAGCGGTATGGGCCATGCTTGGAGAAGACCTGTCCCAACTAAGCCAGCCCTAGACAATGCTGCTATCTTCGTTTCATGAATACGTTACCTGAACCCAGCTGACAATAAGAAATTAAAGAAAAAAGCACTTTCTCATGCAATCTGAACTCAATTTGTTTTGGCCTTTAAAGGAGCTAACAACTTGGTCTCTGGTGAAGAGCTAATCTCTTGTACACCTTAACCAAACGGTAGAGAGACTTTCTCACAATGAAGTACAGACAGGTATTTTCAACTGAAGACAGAGTGTAGTAACTTAGTCAATACCCATCTCACTATGTAGCTTTTCATTCTGTCCCTAGACAATGAAAACCCTCTTTTTTGGGGGGAGGGACTGGGAGATTGTATGAAAGATGATATTAGTCCAAGGGTGGGCAAATACTGGCCTGTAGGCTGGATCCGTTCTGCTAGGGTTAGTCCCTGGCAGGCTCCCACCTCTATATTTACCTGTGCCTCTGCAGTTTTCAGGCGAGCACAGCTCCCATTGTCTGTAGAGCACTGTTCCCAGCCAATGGCGGCAGCAGGAAGCGGTGTCCCGGTCCATGCCCGTTCCTGACACTCCCATTGGCTGGGAACAGCGATCTGCAGCCAATGGGAGCTGGGATCGCTGGATATCTGAGGGGGCACAGGTGTATATATAGCGTCGGCGGCCCACCGGGGACTAACCCTGGTGGATTGTCGCCTTTTTATTGCCAACCCTTGTATTAGTCCCTCTGTGCTGTGACATCACGTAACAAACTCCACTTGGCGTCATGCCATCCCCTCTGCTTTGTCCTGGCAATAATGGGGATCCTACCCCAATGAAAACTATTGGGAATTAAAGGCACATAAAACCAATTTCGCATCGGCAGTTCTCAATGGGCCTCGTCCAATCTTCTCGCACGATGATCTATTTGGAAGAGGGAAACACCGTCCTGCTTTCTGAATCACTTTAATTGTGCTCATTGAGCGGGTTGCCTGGGGGAATCTGTGTCTGGCAAGTCATCATTTGTCTTTTCCTTCGGCACAAACATAGCACACGCGACGCTTTCCAATGCAGTGCGCACAGCAACTGCCTGGAGGGCTGTGGAGATTTCAAACATCTTCATAAAGGCGGAAGGATGGCGCGGCGGCTTCCTAGGGACATCACAGGAGATGAATGCAGCGTTTGTCCAACGGCGCTGCTGGGAAGGAACGGGATATTTTTCAGGACGTTTTAGACCCGTTGTAGGAGGACAGAGTTCTCAGATAGCCTTGCGGAAGCATGTTACCACTGCACTAGGGGGGTGGGGCGACCTGCTTCAGATAATGGCCTTGTAGGTCTAGGGGAGGTATGCAAAGGACAGCAAAGCTTTCTGGTCTTTTGCTACAGGCGAGACTGTGACACGCACATATGGAGGAGCAAGACTCCCCTGGATGCCTCTGTGCGGCTACCTCATCGGCAGTGAGTTGTGGGGAGCCATTGGTGCCCAGGAATCAGGAATATTCCTAGCCCAGGGGCCCAGCTCCATCCAAGTTTGGGGCTGGGTCTCACCTCCCGGTCCCATCTGCCATCTCTGCATGCTCCCCCTGAGCATCCCCTGGCCCTGCCTGCCACTCTGGGCGATTTAAAAGACCCCAGGGGCCACACCACAGGCAGCACAGTGGGGCTAGAGAAGCTTCCAGTTGCTGGCTCCGTGCCCTGCAGGGTAGGCGTTGGGAGAGGGTCTCTGTGTGCTGCTCCCAGGACTCAGGAGCAGTGTACGGACACACACACACACACACACACACTCCCAGGACTCAGGAGCAGTGTACGGACACACACACACACACACACATACTCCCAGGACTCAGGAGCAGTGCACGGGGACACACACACAAACACACACACTCCCAGGACTCAGGAGTAGCACACAGTCACACACACACACACACTCCTGGGACTCAAGAGCAGTGCACAGACACACACACACACAAACACACACTCCCAGGACTCAGGAGCAGCACATGGACACACACACGGACACACACACACACTCTTTCTCTCTCTCCCAGGAGTCAGGAGGAGCACACAGTCACACACACACACACACTCCCTGGACTCAGGAGTAGCACACGGTCACACGGTCACACACACACACACACACACACACACACACACACACACACACATACCACACACTCCCAGGACTCAGGAGCAGTGCACGGGGACACACACACACACACACACACATATTCCTGGGACTCAAGAGCAGTGCATGGTCACACACAAACGTGCACACACACACACACACACACACACACACACATATTCCTGGGACTCAAGAGCAGTGCATGGTCACACACACACACACACACACACACACATATTCCTGGGACTCAAGAGCAGTGCATGGTCACACACACACACACACACTCCCGGGGCTCAGGAGCAGCACACAGTCACACATACACACGCACACACACACACACACACTCCCAGGACTCAGGAGCAGAGCACGGTCACACACACACCACACACTCCTAGGATTCAGGAGCAGTGCACAGGGACACACACACACACACACACTCCCAGGGGCAGCAGGGACATGCCGTCAGCAGGCTACCAGGACCTTAGACCTGGGTATCATGCCAATTCTCTTCCAGAATATGATCTGAGGAAGTGGGTCTGGCCCACGAAAGCTCATCACCTATTAAACCATCTTCTTAGTCTTTAAAGTGCTACCGAGTTTTTCCTTTCGTTACGGCTATCACAGGCAGGGTTGTCCTGGGGCTGGACAGCCTGAGGTAAAGGCAACCCTGATTACAGAATGAGCCCCACCTGTGAGGAATGAGACGCTTCCTGTAGAAAAGAGGCCGGGGCGCAGAGCTGGCAGGGCCCCGCTGGGAAAAGAGGAGGGGAGAAGAGATGGCAGGGAGTAAGAAAGCAGGAAAGGAAGTCCCAAGCAGCGAAGATCTCAGGGGCAGGGAGGCCCGGGAGAGATCCTGACGCTCTAGTGAGGAGAGTGGGAGGCCCAACAGGGAAGTAAAGGGCTGAGGGAGGAAAGCTTCCCTCTTTTAAAAGAGCGTGGCTAGTGTGCAGTCTAGGCTGTTGGCCTGGCTACTAGAACCTAGACTTTCCACAGACTGTCCATGCTCTGAGGGGAGCGGGTCCTCGTGCCCTGGCGGCTGATTCACAGGGTCTAAGGCCAGGTTTCCATTTCATGCCTATGAAAGGCACAAAGGCGAGCCTCTCCCCAGATGGATGAGATACTAAATGGAGTCTGTCTCCGACACAGCCCACGTCTCCACGCCAGAGAGTTAAAGTGCTCTCCCTTCTCTTCGGCTTTTCAAAATGGCATTTTAAATAATGCATGCACAGTGCTTCTTGGAGAATGGAGGGGTTTTATGGCTTGGTGCTTTCGGAAGGAGAACTGTGAGTACAAGCAAATGGCCAGGTAGTTTTTTTTAGATTTGTATTCAATCCCTTCATTACTTTTTTTTCTCTCCACCTAGGAACAGGAAAGCCTCAGGGTGGAGAAGCCTAAATGTTCATTGTATATTCACAGCATCACATTCGTTATCAGGATAAAACTGCGATGAGTCTGAACGATGCTGGTTTGTGTCACTTTGCAAAGGGGATTTGGAACCATGAAGCTGACGGTGCTAGAGGACAGTAAATTGCTGCTTTATTAAACTCACTGGCGTCCTCCTAAACTGGGCTTTCAAAGTGCGTCTCTGAAAGGTTAGACTCTGACACCAAGCAATATGTATATTACATTCCCGGGTGCCTTTTGTCTTTAAAAATCGACTATTTCCATCTGAGAGCGTGGGATTTAGACATGCGGATACGTTGACATTTAAATGTGAACAGTGAAAGATAAACACCGCTTCCACACAGAGTACATAGGGTGATATTGGGGAAAGTTAAAGTTCAAACATTCATTTTCCTGCTCCTATCTGCAGTACCAGTGTCTTCAAAAAGAGAATGTTTCTATGAATTTTAACTCGATAAATTGGGACCTTGTATATCAGCTCCATCTGACCTCATCACCTATTGTCTTTCTTTGTCTGTATCTGTCTCTAAACATAAGAGATTCAAAGAACTGTACAATTATTAATGTGTTAACCCTTTACATTCACCTAAAGTAGGCAAATGGGTATTACTATCCCCTTGGATAGAAATGGACACATGGAAATAAGAGATTTTGGGCTCAACTTTCAACTCCAGTCTCACATTTGTTCCTGCAAGCAATGTTTCCGAAAAGTTTTGCATCTGCAACAAATAAGCAAGCACAGCTATTACTAGTTAGCTCTATCACTGTGGAATGGGGGGTAACACCTGTTCCGTGCCTGGTTAATATTTGCCATGCAATTCAATGTGGAAACAAAAATACAAGCCTGGCTATCAGCCCGTTCAAACGTGAGCCCATGAAAATGGAAGCTGGATTGAGGCCTGGATGAAAATCAGGCCTTTGGGCCCTATTCAATGAGATTTTTAAATGCCTGACATTTGGACATTAGGTAGGACTTCCTGTCAGGGTGGTTAAGCACTGGAATAAATTGCCTAGGGAGCTTGTTGAATCTCCATCACTGGAGATAAGAACATAAGAATGACCGTACTTGGTCAGACCAAAGTTCCATCTAGCCCAGTATCCTGTCCTCCGACAGTGGCCAATGTCAGGTGCCCCAGAGGGAATGAACAGAACAGGCAATCATCACGCGATCCCTTGCCTGTCATCCATTACCAGCCTCTGACAAACAGAGGGTAGGGGGCACCATCCCTACCCATCCTGGCTAAGAAGTATTGATGGACCTAACCTCCATGAATTTATCTAGCTCTTTTTTGAGCCCCGTTAAAGTCGTGGTCTCCACAACATCCTCTGGCAAGGAGTTCCACAGGTGCACTGTGTGAAGAGATTTACGAGCAGGTTAGACACACACCTTTCAGGGATGGTCTAAATCAGGGGTTCTTAACCAGTGAGGTGCGCCTCCCCAGGGGAGGTGTGAAGGGGATACAGGGGAGGTGTGAGGTGCCTCCCAAAAAATTTATCTCAGGGAAGCCTTTGCTGACCTGAGGGGAAGGCGGCTGTGGGAGGCCCGGGCCAGGTCTCAGCCTCGTCAGCCAGGAGCTCTGGGCAGGCCTCTGTCTCCCTCAGAGGCTTGGGCCCCAACTGAGCCCCCTGGCAGAGTTCTTATAGTCCTAGCCATGCCCCTTAGCTTCCTGTCAGGTGAGGGGGCGGGGCTAGGCTGTGCACAAAATGGCTCCCAGGGGGGTGTGAACATGAAGTTCACTTTCAGGGGTGGTGTGAAGGTAAAAAGGTTAAGAACCCCTGCTCTAAATGGTACTTGGTCCTACCATGGGTGCAGGGGACTGGACTTGATGCCCTCTCAAGGTTTCTTCAGTTCTATGATTCTGTGACTAACTTGAAGCATACAAATTAGCCCCATTGGAATGAAACCACTGCTTAACATTAGGCACGGGCTTTTGAATCGGGGCCAATGTGACTTGTTTAAATCCACCCAGCAAGTCGGTAGTTCTAAGACTAGATCTCAGGAGTTTCTGGCTCTCCGTTGCTGGCTTTGTCCCTTAGACTGTACTTCTGCTCTGCCCCTTGAGAAAAATAATAGGAGACGAACCCAGTGCTTTAATTAAAAATGGCTTTTTACCTCTTTGCTGCAATACCACCAGCTGCTGCAAACCTCTCCTCTGCAAAGCTATCTGGAGGAGACTTCTTCCTCCAGCAGTGGGGAAAGAACCATGCCACCCAAGGCGAGTGCCCTGAGGGACCATGGAGGGGAAATTCAGGTGCAAGTCAGGGGAGCCGACAATCTCACACGGCCCCTGGGCAAGGTGTGGGAGGTGTGGCTGTACACTCCCAGAAGGGGCGGGGCTTCGGTGGGAGGGGTGGGGCTGAAGGCAGCCAGCCCTCGGCGTTGCCTGGACAACAGCGGGCCCTCCTCCCAGCCCTCAGTGCTGTCTGGAGCGTGCACTGTGGTGCTCCGACGGCAAGTAAAGGCCCCGGGGGGAGCTCCAGGCCCTTTTGAATGGCTGGGCCCCGGGGCAGTTGCCCCCTCTGGCCTCCCTTTCGGCGGGCCTGGTGCAAGTGCCCTGAACCGTGACGCCGACGTGTGATGAGCGCTCTGCAGAACCTTGAGTTTCTTTTCCAAGTCCCAGGGTGTGTGGGCAGGTTCAGGAATGCAAGAGCAGCTGTCATTTACCCAGTGCTGTTTCTCTGGAAACAGGAGGGAAAATATTAGGAAATTGCCTTTATGTATCTACTGGAGGGGCTAAAAACAAATCTAATGGTTTAATCAGATCTGTGACAATGTGCCACATGAAAGTGATTTTTAGTGACTTTCATTACACAAACTCAATTAGTGGAGTAACCAGCGAGACCCCTGCAGGGGGAAGAAGGGCAAAATGAAATGTTGCCAAGATGGGACAAGCCGAGAGAGATAAATGCATTGCAAATCCGCACAAAGGCACCGATTACACGCACATAAAACAAAAGGGCTTGATGAATAATGGAACGCAGAGATTGCAATATTAATGGCTTGTCATCTTCCTCTCTGCGCAGGCTAATAAAACATAGGCTCTCAATCTATGGTTTTGAAATCGCTTAATTTTATGTGAGGCAAAAAAGTTTCACAGGGGCTTTGTGGGTGGCTCGCTTTGGTTTTGATGTTGTTTTTGGTCCGGAGATAAAGTTTAGTTTTTCCAAGGCCATCCTTTCAATGGTCAAGATGAAGTCCTAGGGGTTTTTAGCGGCTGTCCTGGTCTACGTTAAAACAGACTCCTAAGCAGACACATAAAACTGAAACACACACTGGACCTGAAATCAGATCCAGTGTTCCCATATTACAATGATGCTGATATAGATTTACAATGATGCTGATATAGGTGCTCACCCCGGTGAACCACATCCGGCTCACAGGCCGGTTACTGCCCACTGCTGACCTAGGGGATCCTCCCCAAACCAGGCCTTTTAAGGGCCCCTTTACACAGCTCTGGTACTTTTACCAAGCACAGGGGGTCCGGAAGGGGGGTGAGGATTTCATCCAGGGCTGGCCCACAACATTTTGGCACCTGAGGCGGGGAGCTCAAATGACGCCCCCATGCCCTCTTTTCTCCTGCCTGCCTGTTATGTCTCTTGTGCCCTCCTTCCTCCAGCACAGCACTCCACCATCTCTGGGCATCTAAAGCAGAGAGATTACATATGCACCAGCAGCAGACACAATTTTCTACACTGTGGGTCCTAGTGGCGCCCCCCCACACACACACACAGTCTGGCACCTGAGGCGGCCACCTCAGTTCGCCTCATGGTAAGGCCAGCCCTGAAATGTCACCCCTGGACTTGAAAGAACCGTTAGGTTTACCTCACAATGCAGCAGCCTTTCTGATTTGTCAAGGAGCCCTCTTGAGATATGGCAGTTGTGGTTTAAAAACCTCTCTCCCGCCTCACGGGGAGCAAACACAGCAGCTAGCCATGGAGATACTGGGGGCAGTGCCCCGACGAGGCAAGTGGAGACCAAATTCCCTTCAGCAGCCCCATCAGTGAGGATTATAGATGGTGAGTGAAACTCAGATGCTCTGTTCGTTTTCAAGGGTAAACTCAATTAGGAAAACCCATTCGCGCCTAAAACATAAATTTATTTGCACTGGCCATATCGTTCCACAGGCAGGAGGCTTCATTAGTTTTTATTGCCCTGGCTCAGGTACCTTCTAGAACCAGAGTGAGTGGCGATCAATTCAGATCTGTCCTTGTGTTGTTGTTGCAGAAGGGCAATGGCACGGCACAGCGTTCTGATCTTCGCAGGGCATTGTCTCCTGTCACACACAATGAGATGACCTATCCATTGCTGGGAAAGGGGATTACATTTCAATGAATTTCCAGGCGAGGATTTCTGCTTCTGTACGGTTGGATTTAATGCTGCCCAGTTACAGAAAGCAGACAGCTGCACATTTCGCTTCGAAAGGCCCTGCCAGATTCTTGTTAATGTCACCCACGGAACTTGTCGCAGATGGAGTCGGTGGTCATATGCAAAGTAGCTGTGCCCATGCAAATTAGCTTCTGGGAGAATTTGCACAAAGGGCTGTGCGTGGCGCTGCACAATAAGTGGGAGCCACGTGCAAAGGACTTGTCAGAGGAATTTGCACCCACTCCAAGCTGCCTTTACACCAGCAACAGGGGCCAGAGCATAAGTGAAGGTTTAATATTTCTAGCCAATACCCGGATATACAGTGGGCAGGGGAGATACAGTTTCAGCTAGATCTCTGTCTGGCCTTTATGCCCTGGTCGACACTAGGGCATTATTTTGAAATAATGCCCCTTATTTCGAAATAACAAGCGGCACCTCCACACTACCAAGCCTGTTATTTCAAAATAATAACTCTTGTTTTCCACGAGGAATAACGCTAATTTCAAAATAGTTATTCCCAAGTAGCGGTAATGTGGACACTCCAGTGCCACTATTTCAAAATCACTACTCCCCAGAGTCATTCAAATTAATTACTCCCCAGTGCTTCCTGGGGCTCTAGGTCGAGGTAGCACGTCCACATTAACAAACTAATTTTGAGGCTTCCCCGTAGTGTGGTCACACTATTTAAAATTATTATTTTGGGGTTTATTATTTTGAAATAAGTTATTTTGAAATAATTTCCTAGTGTAGACATGCCCACTGTGGGTGCATATGCAAAATTGTACAGACCCATTTTTGCGCCCTCCTGTTTTGGGTAAAAGTGCCCACATCAGCATATAAACCTCTCCACTCCATTCCTAACATACACATGGTTGAATTTTCCCCTACCAAGCCCATTGTGGGAGCAAACCTGAAAAGGTGGGCTTAAACTGCAGCAAGGGAGGTTTAGGTTGGACATTAGGAAAAACTTCCTAACGGTCAGGGTGGTGAAACACTGGAATAAATTGCCTAGGGAGGTTGTGGAATCTCCATCACTGGAGATATTCAAGAGCCGATTGGACAGACATCTCTCAGGGATGGTCTAGATCAGTGTATCCCAAATGGTGTTCCGCAGAAGTGAAAATAAGGGTTCCGCGAGAAAATTCCATTACAATAACATTTTATGATTTAAAAAAATAGTAATTAATATTATGTGATTTTTGTTTTTAAATATATGCAATTAAACTAAATGTAGATCTCATGACCGTGTTTAGCATTTGTTTATTATTATCCTTACTTATTTGTGGTCTACTTTTTCAGCTCCATATATTAGACTGTTATTAGGGGTTCCGCAAAGTTCTTTTGAGTTTAAAAGGGTTCCGTGGCCAAATAAAATTGGGAAACACTGGTCTGGATAGACCAATGGTTCCCAACCTGTGGTCTGTATACCCCTGGTGGCCTGTGATGGTATTGCAGGGGGTCCATGGAACGTTTAAAAATAAGGATCGGGCCCATCACTTACTTTTCTTTTTCTTTTCTTTTACTTTTTTTTCTTCCCCAGGGAGGGGAAGGGTTTGTGAAATTGTAATAGATTGTAAAGGGGTCCATATGCTCAAAAAGGTTGGGAACCACTGGTCTAGACGGTGCTTGGTCCTGCATTAAGGGTAGGAGACTGGATTCGATGCCCTCTCCAGGTCCCTTCTAGTTCTAGTGTGCTAGGATTTTAGGTGCATGCACCGAGTATAAGACCAGATGGGCAGAGCTGTTTGAAATTGCACAGCATGCACACGTAAGTGTCTTCCACCTGCAAAGTAGGGGAGCAGTGACAGGGGCAGGCAATGCTGCATTGCGAAAAGGAGCCATGGCTTAGAAAGGGCAGGCTGCAGGATGCAGGGTTCGAATTAACATTGATAATGGTGCTCGGTAGCAGGCGAGGGGAGAGATTGCCCTGGTTATTTGAACTGCTTAATTAAAAATGAGCGAGATCACTTGTGAATCTTACGCAGCTGTGGCAATAGGTGGCAGTTTCTCTGTTGGGTCTGCATCACTGGAGGGTGACCCTTACGTTGATGTGATCTTCCACAAGCATGGGGTAAGGACACTTTATACTAGAGGCATGGCACAAAGTGGCCACGCAGAACCAAAGTGGCCACGGAAAACCTGTACAAAAGAACATCCTTATTAGCTCATCTCTTGCCTTAAAATCCATCTCATAGCTCGCCCTCTTGTTCTGAGTACAATTCTGCCAGCCTGTTTTATTGGGAGGCCACCTTGTTTTTAATGGAACAAGACCAGGGGTTGTTTTTGACAGGAGCCACTGTATAGATTCAATTAATTGTCTATGTAGACTTCTTAGACCCACCAAAATAAGGTCTGTGTAGAAGCCCTGGATGAAGGACATGTGATAACATACCTGGCATTACCTGCTACTGCTGATATTTCCCCAGCTGTAAAACATCAACGCACGTTCCATCCAGTCCCGCAGAATCCAAGGAATGACTTCAGCCTCCTCCGCTAATATATCCTGACAAGATAGTTTAGACTTTTTAGTGATTGTGACATGCACCGAGCATCGTGGGTCCCTCTGACACAGTGATCTTCCTTCAGGATGTCTAATTCGATGAGGCGCAACAACATTACGGCTGGATTTTAAAATGGAACATGGCGTCCTGTTACATGGAGTGTTGGTGATACATGAAGGAAAACTTAATGTTGTCCATAGTTACTAATCTTTCTAAATGGCTGCACCAGGTAGGGACGTTAAAACGTTTAACTGGTTAAATGATAACTCTTAACCAGTTAACTATGTTAACCTAGGGCCTGCCACCTAGCCCTGCCAGGGCCATGGTCATGGGGTCCCACCATGACCATGAGGCTCCACTGCCCAGCCTACTGATCCCTCTGCAGTGAGGGCAGCTCCAGTCTGGCACAGCTGGTTGCCACGGAGTTAACGGGCAAGGGCCGGTTAACTAGTTAACTGGTAAGCATGCCAGTAAGCCTAATGCTTACCGGTATGGTTACCGGTTAATCTTTTAACATCCCTAGTACCAAGAGTTTCTTCATATGTAAGCTATGAATGTTAGTTGTGTAATGCAGGTTCTTTGAAGTATTGCATGAAATTTGTAACCATGAAACAATAGGGTTCTTTTGGAAAATAATTGTTAGAATCATAGAATCCTAGGGTTGAAAGAGATCTCAGGAGGCCATCAAGTTCAACCCCCTGCCCAAAGCAGGACCAACCCTCACTAAGTCATCCCAGCCAGGGCTTTGTCAAGCCAGGAATTAAAAACCTCTAGGGATGGAGATTCCACCACCTACACTGTCCCATCAACTTCGGGACTCCACTAGAATGAGAAAAGTAGCTGGAGTCGACAGGAAAGCAGCCCTTGCTAACCTCACTGAGTGGAAGACACCACGGTGAGTATGTCAACTTCAGCTATGCTAAAGTTGCGTAGGGTAGATTGACGGGGGAAAGAGGGAGGGAGTGTAGACAAAGCCAAAGGCATTGTGTATGACTTTTCTATAATATCTGAAATGAGGATATGCCTAAAGAATGCCTAATTGCAATTCTGAGCTCCTTACCTTGTAGCTCAAAGCAGGGGCCAGACACTACCCAGTCCTTGCAGTGAAGAAAGGCAAAAGACTAGAGAAGACAACAAAGCTGCCAGGTCTAATGAGGGCAGGAGGGAGCAAAGTAAGGACAGAAGTATGGGGCCAGGAACATGTCAGTGGTGCTCTGAAGGGAAAGAAGCACATGCTTAGCAGGGACAAGTTGTTGTGCATGTGGTTACCCAATCTTTGTGTGCAAACCTGTTACCTTGAGCTCAAATAGATACTTTTAAGGCCAGGTCTACACTGGTAGAGAAAATTGATGCAAGATATGCAATCAATGTACCTTGCATCGATTTTCTGGCGTGGCCCCCACACTGGGAGGTCAATGGGAGAAACTCTCCCGTTGACTTCTGTCACAGGGCTGACTCACCACCCTGGCACCCCCAGCCGGCTGTCCTGGGAATTAGCTCTCTTGCCTCGCTGGATGCCTCTCTCTAGGTCATGTCTCCCTGTGTTTCTCCTTGATCACAGCGTCCTCTTCAGACACTGCCCTTCGGCAGTGCCCACTCCGGTCTCTCTGTGTCCCCTTCCGGTGGAGTGGGGGGTGTTGTGGACCTGCTACCCCACCAGGAAGACTTCTGCTTCCCCAGCAGTCAGGTACCTGCTACTCTCTCTCCAGAGCCACAGTCTGTTCTCCCACTCCCTCCAGGAGTCCTTCATTATATAGACCCCAGCTGGGCCCTAATTAGCCAAACATGCCTCATCTGGGGCTTTACTCTCAGCCCTTGCTCAGGGCTGGGGTTTGCCCTTAAAGGGCCAGTGCAGGGCAAGTGCCCTGTCACAACTTCCCTTACACCTCGCGATAGTGAGGAGTACTGTGGTTGAAGGAAGACACCCTCAGCATTCAATTTAGCAGGTTTTTACTAGACCCACTAAATCGAACCCTGGAAGATTGATCACAGGAGCATCAATCCTCCAGTAGGTGGAGATGTGGCTTAAAATCTCTCCCACTGACTTCCCTTACTCTCACAACAGCAAGGAGTACTGCAGTTGATGGGGATATCCTCAGAATTTGATTTAGTGGGTCTTTACTAGACCCATTAAATCGATCCCCGGAAGATTGAATGTGGGAACATCAATCCTCTGGTAAGTGGAGACGTGACCTAATGCACAGAGGCCTGGATAAATCACTTCGAAATCAGTCACAAAGCATTTATTAATTTTCCAGAATATGGAAATTCAGTTTCAATGAATGTACGTGCTACATGTATGTAGGTGGGTGAGTGTGTATATGTGTTGATATGTATGTGTGTGTCTGTATATAATGTATATACAAATGGGTATGTGTCTGTGTTGCCAAGAAGTATATATTTAGTTGTCACCCTTAAGATTTGGCAACATTATTCTTGTGGGGCCAGATCCAACTTTCCTTAGCACTGATGGGAACCATTCCATTGAATGCAAGGGCAGTTGGACTGAGACCTGTATGACAAATACCCAATAAATCTGGGATAGCCAACCCATTCTGGGCAAAGAGCCAAGATATCAGAGGATCCAGTGTGAAGAGTCAGGGCAAAGTTGTAGAGGAAAAAAAAAAAAGAACTGCCCCTTTAAGAGAACACATTTAGAGACTTTTTGGCCAAATCAGACTCCTGCCGGCCAACATCATCTTTAATACTCCATCTTTAATGGCCACGTTGGATAGCTCCCCTGACCTGGTGAGCACAGGGAGCCGGGAGAAGAGGGCCATTTTCAGGGGCATGGGGGCAGCTTTATGAGCCACGGGGGGGAGAGGGGGAGGGAGCTTTGCGAGCTGCACTCTGGGTGTCGGGAAGAGCCACATGCGTCTCATGAGCCATGGGTTGGCTACGGCTGCAATAAATAATCCAGTGGTTTCATTGTGTGCTTGGCTGCATGGCAAATGGCACCCAGCGTTCCATTAGGAATGTCACATTTTTGGCTGCAGCAGCGCCAAAACATTCCAGGTGACGTCCCTTTGTGGCTTGGTTTTGGCTGGAGGAACACATTCCATTTCAGAAGGAGGCCAGACCAAACAGGAAATACAGCACGCTGAAAATAGCGGGGATTTTGAAACGGCCCGCTAAGCAGTCACACACAAATCCCCATCCAAATGGGAACAGACGGTGTCAAAAGAATTTGTCACCTCTAGACAGCCCCCTTAAGACTGTTTAGACTGAGCTGCCGCTAGAGCAGGACAGACTGCCACACTGAATGGAGATGGTTTACATTACATAAGGCACCGGAGATGCATTATTCTCCAGTGAGTAGGGGATTGCCACAGGATTCTTGAACCCTAAATACTTTTCCTGGCTGTGGCACGCTCCTTCAATTCTCTCTATTTTTTGTTTGCTCTCCTACTCTTTGTCTTGTTTAGATGGCGAGCTATTCAGGGTCTCTTCTCAAGAGTGTGCTTAGCACTCGGTTGGTTCCTTCTACACGGCTAATAATAGTGATCTCAACAGTTGTTTTGGCAAGCAACGACAGGAAGCCATATTGGTTTGGCCCTTTATGAAATCTGGGGTGGGCAATGCTTGCTCGGTTATCACTGTCTGTAACCAAGCAACCAACACTATTAAATCCCTTCATGTCCTCTTTTGGGTAATGTTATGAGATGGTCAGTCTACGGCTCAGCATATTAGCTTAGTCAAAGCTTCACTGCTGAGGAGAATCTTCATGCCGGTGAAGATGTCTGGCTGTTCCAGCACTGTGGTGTGATGTGGTGCCTCTGATGGCAATTAAAAAATATGTGTAATATTATTTCACACCGGGCTAGCTGGAAACATACTTTCTTGACGTGTGTATTTTACGCTCATTTGTGCTGACTGCCAGACTTGTCACTTTTTAGCTTATACAGTAGTTGCTGCTCTCATGGTATGGAGCTTGGTCCTGCTGTGCGTGCCGGGGACTGGACTTGGTGACCTCTCGAGGCCCCTTCCAATTCTATAATTCTATGATTCCTTTCAACCAACATAGGCTTTCTTAAAACAACACAATCTCCATATGCAACCTCTGTAAACCAGACAGCGGAGACACACCAATAAACACAAGCTAAGGATCTGGCTCTCTCATGACTGTATGTAATGACTTGACAATAACACACCACCAGGTCCTCCTTCCATCTATGTATTTACAGAAGTTTTGTGGCGTTTCATAAATTGCCAGACAAAGTACTATAGTCTTTTGCAATGAAAGGTGCTACTCACTTTTAAAATGCCCCATGTGCTCACAGTTATTACACTGAAAATACGCCCTTGACTTCACAGTCTAAATCTATCCCTATGGGGCATTTGCATGGGCACTTAGACATTATAGCAATAGTTGAATGATAAATATAACAGATTGAATTAGATGAGAGGCAGATTAACTTAGGCTGAAAAATGATAGCGAGATGTCAGACAGCAGACAACCCTGAATTTTTCTAATAGCGGCCTTTGTCACTGTTGATTGTTATTAATACACGTTTGAATCTATGGGTGTTGCAATCCACAGAAAGTGAATGCGTTCCTGTTGCGCTTCCTCAAAATGCATCTAATGTTCTTCTTTTTCTCTCTGGTTTGCATATATGCAGTTTTAAGAAATCAAGAATGGGGGTGTAATTAAGGGACTTGGATACAATAACGAGATAAATTCAGAAGAAGCAAGAACTAGCCACGAAAGCATGCTAAGAAGGACCATTAGCCGGTACCCAGTTCAGCTGTTTTGGGACATTATCAATGACAGAGGTTGAGAGAGAGCAATTACAGGCTGAACCTCTCTAATCTGGCACCCTCAGGACCTGACTGGTTCCAAACCAGAGAATTTTCCAGACCACGGGAGGTCAATAATGTTTAGCAGCATCACCAACACATCCACTGCTTATGAGGCTCTTAGAAGACATTTAGAGGTCAATTAGAGCTAAAGAACAGCACAGAACACTGAGAGCCAGGCCTGGGGGCTGTAAACAAACTTTATGGGACTGCGGGAAACTTGGCCACACCCCTGTAAGGTGGACATCCAGCTAACTAAAGTCATTCCGGATGATGGATGTTTCCAGACCAGAGAGTTCTGGACTAGAGAGGTTCAACCTGTACATTGTCTCCAAATCTTTGGCTTTCCCTCTTGAACTCTTCTTTGTCCTGCACCTAAAGTACTGGCCTCAGGTTCAGGCGTGTTTAATTCCTGGCTCTGACACAGATGCTTTCTGACACTGCACGAGGGTCATAGCGCTACAGAATCAGAGCTATGCTCCAGATGTTAAATTGGCTTTTAGCAGGATGTCTTTAGCGGGCCAGATTTCCACAGGGTCTCAGTCTCTCTTCAGGGGAGGTCATTCAGCCTCATCACCTCACAGATGGAGCCTCCGGGTTCCACCCTCCTGCGGCACCCCAGGAGATCCACCCAGGAAGAAACAGTCAGTTTCTCCTTGTGCTTTGCATTGTTAGCGAAGGAGGGTGGTGTCTGCTCTTGGGACAGGACACCGGTGTGGGTGTCACCGTGCTGTCTGGGCCACATTGAATAGGATTGGTAGAGGACTGGATGGGACGTGCTGAAAGCGACCCCATATCAGCACAGTATCTGAAGGAGCCTATGAAAAAATAAAAACCCAGTGACCCCAGGGAGCAATGACTCGGGAAGGCGCTTTCCCTCCACCGCTGAGCTGGGAAAGCGCCTTTGTCATGACCCAAGTTCCTCCTACTCTGTTTGGAAAAGGTGCTTTGGGGTCAATGCACAAACTTGTATACTTTTTGGGGACAAATGTCCCCCAGCGAGCATGAGCAATGACGCCAAAGCACCTTTTCCAAATAAAGTAGGAGGAATTCAGCCATGCTGTGGTGGGTTCCCTCTCAGGCTCTGTCTCTCTGTCTGGTTGTCTCTCTCTGACTTTTTCTTTAACCCCAACTTCCTCTAGCAGCCTCCACTTCATCTGCTTATCACTTAAATCTTCACTCCCAGATCCTCCTCCTCCCATCTCTGCAGTGTT
The DNA here is from genome assembly GCA_019425775.1 of Rafetus swinhoei. NCBI lineage: Eukaryota > Metazoa > Chordata > Testudines > Trionychidae > Rafetus > Rafetus swinhoei. The sequence continues at coordinate 6,480,548 of CM033443.1, forward strand.
TGGAAATCTCTCTGGGCACCCATTGGTATCTGTAGGCATCCAGATTTAGCTGTGGTGGAGTCCAAATCAGTGGAGGATTTTAAGAACAGGTTGGACCAGGGGTGGGCAAGACAGCCTCTGTGGGCTGGATCCCGGCCCAACAAGCTGGTTAATCTGGCCTGCAGTCGCCCTGCTGCTCCCCACCTCGAGGCCAATCAAGGCCTGGGAACGGGGAGCGTGTGAAGTCTCCTCCCCCTGCCAGGGGAGCAAGGCACTAGAGGGAACCACCAGCTGTTTTGAACAGCTGGCGGTTCTAGGTGCTGAGGGAGGTGGGGGGAGGGGAGGGGGAGCAAAGACTTCACGTGTTTCCTCTGCCCCCGGCCAGTCAGGGACTGTGAGCGGGGAAGCAAGGGGACCCTCCTGGCCCCGCCTCTTCCGCCTGAGGCCCCACCCCTTCCGGGGTGGCCCGCAACCACTTTAGAAATTTGTGAAGTGGCCCCCCCTTGTAACAATATGGTTTTTCTGTAGCCATATTGGTAGGGCCTAAACTAAAGCCTTCTTCTGCAGCCAGACTGAAGAGCAGCAGCCATTAGCTGTAAATCCTGGAGTCACATACTCACATTCCATCTAAATTGCATTAAAATAGGGTCACACTAGGCTGTGAGAAGGAGATCCTGTCCTAGTAGCCCCCACTGTCACCAGATAAAGAAACAGATCTCAAGATAGGTAGAGAAAACTTAATTAACAGCATTTCATCTGGCAAGAAACTGTTTACCAATAGTTGAGGTTGGGGAATCTGCATTCTATGATTATTGTCCTCACTTTCCTATTGTTTGGCTGTGTGATCTCTGTCTGGTTTGTAACTGTTTCTGTCTGCTGGATGATAATTAATTTTGCTAGGTGTAAATCGACTAAACTGGTGGGTTATGATTGGTTAGGTAATTCTGTTACAGCATGTTATGGTTGGTTAGTATAATTACACTAAAATAATTGGTTAAGGATAGTTAAGCAGGACTCAAGTTTCACTATATAAACTGGGGTCCAAGAAGGAAAAAGCAAAAGGATAGAAGGAAAAGGGGAAAAGCAAGAAGAGGAAAAGGGAAGGAAAGAAAGAAAGGAACACCAAGGCTACGTCTACACTGCGCATTGTTGCGCAAGAAGATATGCAAATGAGGTGTGGTGATGAATATTGCCGGGCTTCATTTGCATACCTAATGAGCTGCCATTGTTGCAGAAGGGGCTTTTGCGCAAGAAGGAGCTGTCTACATTGTTCCTTCTTGCGCAAAAAACCCTTCTCGTGCAAGAGCTGTTCTTCCTGAAAATAAGTAGCAGAACAGCTCTTGCACAAGAGGGGTTTTTTGCACAAGAAGGAGCAGTAAAGACAGCTCCTTCTTGCGCAAAAGCCCCTTCCGCAAAATGGCGGCTTATTAGGTATGCAAATGAGGTGCTGCGATATTCATCACCGTGCCTCATTTGCATATCTTCTTGCGCAACAATGTGCAATGTAGACATAGCCCAAAAGAAGGAGGGAAGGCCTGCAAGAACTCACCTCCAAGACACAGCCTAAGACCAGAGCTCTCAGAACTCCTCTGCACAACCGTGATGTGCAGCAGCTAAGATCCAGAGAGAATGATCTTGCCTGGCCAACAGGGGAAGTCCGCCTGCCTGTATCAGGATTGGTGAGCATGACACTGTGTTCTTAGCATGTGTAGTCTGCTTGCTTGGGAATTGTCAATAAATAGAGAATAAAAATATTACTGTGTAAGGCTCTTTCAGTGGCAAAGGATCCTGCAAACTCGCAGGAAATTACAGTCTGAGCCCTAGGAATTGGGTAAGGGTGGGTGTGTAAATTAACAGGGTTGCATCTTGAGCCCTAGGAACTGGGTAAAGGTGTATCCCTAAAGTGTGGAAGGGATAGAGAAATCTGTGCGGGTAACACCCTTCAAAAATTATTGCCCACCCCTGGGTTGGATAAATACCTGTCAGGCTTGGTTTAGGTTTTCTTTGTCCTGTCTCAGCACAGGGGCCTCGACTTGAGGACCTCGAGAGGTCCCTTCCAGTCCTATATCTCTCTGATTCTGTATTTAGCTGCCCAGAGTGTTATGGAAGTGATCCTCTTAGAGCTGGACCAAGACTTGCAAACTTATTTCACAGACGGCATCAAAAAATTAGCCGAGGCAATAGCTTTGAGCTGCAGGATTTGCGCCAGTTATGTACACATGAAAGTCGCCATAGCCCTTTACCAAACCCTTAACAACAATGTTGCGAAACATTTCACTGGAATCCGACGAAAGGATTACATCGGCAAGAGTTAAACACTCTCCCTCCCAATTAATTGCCTCAAATAAAGATTTGCTTCAGATTTAATGAAACAGGTTTTTTTCTGAAACACTAGTTAATTGGGGGGAAAATTAAGGTTTAACAGCAATGCAATAAACGCTAACTGGTATTAAATAAGTATAAAATAAACTGCACTACCTGATTCTCTTCAGTTCAGTCAGTTATTGGGCCTGATCATTTACAGACCCCCCCCCCCCCAACTCCATTTAAAGTCAATGGGAGACCTTCATGCACAAGAAATACAAGAGCAGGACTGTTGTTTGATACTCATATACAAGAGATATTAAGGACATAATTCAGGAAACTATGTAATACCATAGTTCTTTGTTATGTTATTGTTAATTTCAGGTGTATGGTTTTAATATGCATTCAGTATTTTTGTAGCATCATAATCCCTCACTCTTTATGTGCCACATTAGTAGGTCATACAGAACTTTATAAAGAAGATTGGTACCCTCCATTTTACAGATGGTGAAACTGAGGAAGAAGGAAGTGTCGTGATTTATCCAAGGTGTTCCATCATGCTAGTTGCAGAGTTAGAAATAGTCTTCTGAGTCCCTGTCCAATACACCATCCACTAGGGGTTGTTTAGACTGCAGGCTTCTTTCGGAAGATCCTTTTTTCAGCAGAGATCTTTGGAAAAAACTTCTTCCGAAAGAGAGCATCCACACACAAAAGTGCATCGAAAAAGTGATCTGCTTTTTCAAAAGATAGCATCCACACCAAATGGATGCTATCTTGCATTTAAGCTGTGATTACTATGGACGTAGTGACCACCAGGGCACCTGTGCTTTTTTCTCTTTCCTCTTCTTTTGAAAGAACACCCTCTTTCCCGTCCACACACTCCTTTTTCCAAAGAGCTCTTTCACAAAAAGGCTTCTTCCTCATAGAAAGAGGTTTACCAATGTCAGAAAAACCCCTCTGTTCTTTCGATCACAGCTTACGTGTGAGAGAGTGTCCATTCCGTCTGGCTGCTCTCTTTTGAAAAAGCAGATCGCTTTTTCAATGCACTTTTGCAGTGTGGACACTCTCTTTTGGAAGTTTTTTTGGAAGATCTCTTCCAAAAAAAGCTTCTTCCAAAAGAAGCCTGGAGTCGAGACGTAGCCTGGGGAGGCCCAGCCTTGTAGATTTTCTGTGCTCCAACCTCATAGTGGGGCAGTGGGGGGACAGGGAGGACTGGATCACCAATGCAGGCTGGGGGCGGGCTGAGCCTCAAGGGCCAGACCTCCAGGCAAGCCTCAGCTGCATCAGGCCTAAGGTGCCCCACTGCTGCAGTAGAGGCTCATGCACTAAGCTCCAGAGGTCCCAGGTTCTCATCTACCTGTTAGTGTCACACCAACACAACTGGTTTTGCAGCCGTAGCTCCAAAGGACAGAAAGGCTAGGAAATCAAGACAATAGTTATTATAGTGGGATTGCTCCAAAGTTAATCTCCAAGACTACATCTATTCCGCTATTCCAATGTCCCGGTAAACCTCATTCCACGAGGAGTAAGAGACATTTCAGAAGAGCAGGTTATTTTGAAATTTGGCGCTGAGTAGACAGCACTAAAGTACGAAATAAGCTATTTCAAAATAACATAAGAACAGCCATACTGGGTCAGACCAATGGTCCATCTAGCCCAGCATCCTGTCTGCTGACAGTGGCCAGTACCAGATGCCCCAGAAGGAGGGAACACAACAGGTAATCCTTGCATGATCCCTCTCCTATCACCCATTTCCAGACAAAAATAAGATTGAAATAAGATATGCAATAGACATAGCCCAAGCTCTTTGGTGCATCAGGTAATGTGCAAGAGAGGAGAGCACATTTTTAAAATCATCTTACTGTTCTTTTAAGCATGCCATCACATCGGCTAGGAAGGATCCCCCAGCACAGAGCAGAATGACAAGACCTTCCTGCCTTGGGTATAGAAAAGATTTCATTCTCACTTTCTAAAGAATATTTGCCAGGAGAACAGAGGATTTGCCTTTTCATTTCTAGTATTATTAAAGCAGAGGAACCTTTCCCTGAGAGAGAGAAGCTACGTTTTTGCATTAAAATGATCACCAATTTTTCCAGTGGAGACTAATCCAAACTGACATGCCTTCTAGCACTATTATAGATATAGTCAGAGAGCAAAGCATGGCAAGAGAATAATGAAGGTTACACGTCACATTAAGGGTAAGTTTATAAAGGGTTAATAAAGGCTTAATAGATATAGATTGAAAAATAAAGTAACTTGACATCTTAGCCTGGGGATTGCAAACCTTGGTATTAGCATGTAGTAAACATCAATAAGCTATCTAAAAAGCCAGTATAGTCAAAGAATCAGAATGTACAGACTGCTACATCATCTATCCAGAGGTTTTTTTGGGGGGCAGGCAAGGGGGCGGTTGGGTTTTTTTTTTTTTTACATTTACTCACATTAGCATTCCATACTCTATAGCGGTTGATTTACCATTTATTAAAATGTCCATTTATCATTTATACACAAACACTTCATAAATGTATTTGCAAACATCATCACCACATCATCTGCCACATGTGGTATCTGAGCATCCATGTGTTTTAAGGGAGGGTTAGTCTTTAGTTGACCCTTTCTCAACTGTCAATAAATGTTGCCCCCTAACATAAAGCAACCCTTACAGGATGATCAAAATGGAATTTTTAAAAAAGGCCATAGAGCTACAAATTATAAGAACGAGGAACTCAACATTACAGTTGAAAGAAAGATAAAAACAGTGGCCATAGGATTTGGCCACTGGGCAGGTGTAGGCTGTGCTGATTCTAAGATCGGAGTTTGCAGGGGTTTGTTCGGATTGTTTTAATGGTTAGGCGATATTAACATTCTCATCCAGACGCTACCGATTCAAAGCCAATCTGGTTTATTATACATCAGAAATTACTACTGTCTGAAGATTGATTGATAGTCTTTAGCAGGAATTGAGTTGCCGGGGGAAAGATGTCCATCTCATGAAGTCCTTGTGAAAAACAACACTCTTGCTGATAACATCATCAAACGATGGGAGACAATGGAAAGTGGCATTATCCTCCTTTCCCTTCCACAACAGAAAAAGCATAAGGGAAGCAGTGTGGTCTAGTGGTTACAGTACTGGATTGCAATATGGGCTTTATTCCTGTCCTAAACCAGGATGGAGATGGTCAAGCCTAGTAGATGGAGCGGGAACAGTCATGCCTAGTGGTTGGTGCTAGAATCAGGCATTCAAGGTGGGTTTGGAGCAGGACTAGGAACCTGGCAGATGCTAGGGCAGGCTAAGGCTGTGGCATTTGTTGCCACCATCAGGCAAGAGAGAGTTCCATGCCCCCAAATGATGTCAGGCACAGATGCTATTCCTCCTGTGGGGTGTTAGACCCGGTTGGGGAGTCACACAACCAGTTCCTGGATTGGCTAGGGCCTAGCATAGGAGTGCCTCATCACCTTACACTTCTCACTTCTGTCACCGACCTGCTGGGTGACCATGGTCAAAATATTTCCTCTCTCCGTGCCTTAGTTTCTCCATCTGTAAAATGGGGATAATGAGGCCACCACCACCCCATGTGTAAAGAGCTTCATATCTGCTGATGCAAAGTGCTATATAAAAGCTACGCATCACCATGATTGATCCATGATATACCTGAGCAGGGGAGAAACCGAGAATTCCATTTTGCAGAGCTGTCAATCCAGTGAGCCCAAAATTAATTTTTTAAAATTATATAGAAGAAAAAGAGGAACTGGTTATAACCTATATGTGACCTGCCTTTTTTTTTTTTTTTTTTTTTACATCCTTGAGGTCTCAGCCAACAATACAAGATTTACCCAATAAGCCTTAAACATGCTTAGTTGAGCAGTTTTATTTTATTAGAGGGGTTTGGGAGTTGTTTTTCTTAAGAGGATTTATATTAAAAATAAGATGTAAGATATTGTTTTATTGTGATGTTCCATGATACCATTAAATTGTGTAACATAAAGAGAGGATTTATTCAATGGCATAATACAATCTAGAAAAAATATCATGAAATTAAAAACCAGGTAGAATTAACTTCTCTTCGAGATGTTGAGAGAGAACATCTAAGCCTAACAACACTGGTTTTCTTCCTTTTCACTGGAATTGTGATGGGATCTTATTGCACATTTTCTTTACGGAGGAGATGTAAAGAAGAAGGAACAGCACAAAGAAATTCAGTTAACGGAATTCAGTTGAGGCAAGGAAGCTGGAGAGACCTTTGACATGTTGATGCAGGAGAGGAAATAATAAGAAGAAAGCCCCAACAAAAAGGTGACCCGTTGATTCAAGTGGCCAAAAGCCAGTGAGCTTTCAGAAACGTCTGTCTGCCTTTAGCATGTAGGAAACTGAATAATTCTATGCAGCATGATGGGGTGGCGACCCCCTCACTGGCATAGCAGGGGTTAATCATAAAGGAGCAATGGACGTGAGCCCTCCGAGCAGCCCAAAGAGGCTGTGCGAAGCACAGACAATCAGCAAGGAGTTGCAGGGAGCAACCAACTCAGGCCCAGCAGGCTCAGATAAAAGGGAGCTGCAGGGCAGAGTAGAGTCAGTTGCTACGAGGAGCCCAGGGAGTAAGCACTGCATCCCTGAAAGTCTGAGAGAACTGTAAGCACCTTGGACAGGGCAGTGGCAACTTCCTGGGACTGATATGGGAAAAGAAGCATCCTGTGGCACCTTATAAACTAACAGATTTAGTGGAGAATAAGCTTTCGTGGGCAAAGACCCACTTTGTCAAATGCGTGTAGTGGAAATTGTGATGGGATCTTATTGCACATTTTCTTTATGGAGGAGATGTACAGAAGGAGGAACAGCACAAAGAAATTCAGTTAAATCCTCGTCACCAGGGGCGGATATAGGGCAGGGCGAGCGGGGGCGGCCACCCCGGACCCTGCGCTTCAAAAAGCCCCGCGCATGCGCCGTGGCAAAGGGGGGCCCCGCAAAATTGTGCTGCCCTGGGCCCCGCAAAATGGTCATCTGCCCCTGCTCGTCACTTTTGCAGATCCAGACTAACACGGCTACCCCTCTGATACATGGGAAAAGAAGTTGCTGGGGCAATAGGGAAATGGTCCGGGGGAAATAGAGCAGCATGGATACAGGTGACAGAAGAGCAATAAGAGACTGCTATTTACAGGGTCCCTGGATCAGGGCCCGGAGAAGTGATCAGACCTGAGTTTCCCCCTCCCATGCTCACCATGGGGAGAAGGGGTTGGACTATTGCACAGAGATACCATCCCTGGAAGGGGGAAACAGCTGGTGATCTAGCTGGAGGGCTGAGTCCAGAAGAGAATGCTGCAGTTCTGGGAGCTGAGCGGGGAGTCAGAGCCAGGAGCAGAGCTGCAAACGTAGGCGTCAGTCTCAAGCTAATCCCCAGTATGACCAGGAGGTGGCGCCAGTCTGGGGTAAAGTGCAGCTATGACAGTCTAGCCCACTGGTACATGGAACTGGTCCCTCTCTGTGCTTGATTTGCAGAGGATATGAATTATCGTGGCCACACATTGGCTCTCTAGGTCAGTGGTCCAAGGCCACGCAGAGATCTGCTGGGGGGGGTACATCAATGCATCTAAATATTTGCCTAGTTTTAGAACAGCCCACATACAAAGCACTAGTGAAGTCAGTGAAAACTGCAATGCCACACAGACAACTTGCTCGACACACAATCCCGATATTCCAATCAATGTATTGCATCGTTCTGTGGCAACCCTGAGAAAATTGGCCATTGTCCTGTCACCGCGCCCTGTGAAACGTTTGGATTTTTATGTCTGATTTTTGTACGTGGGCTGGTTTTTAAGTGAGGTGAAACTTGCGGGGTTCCCAAGACAAGCAGGATCCTGAAAGGGATACGGTGGTCTTGACCACCAATCTAACTCCTGCTGTAGCAACTCGTGTGTTAGTGCTAGCGGTCACTAGTTCAGTTCTTGCTGTCTGAGGCAAGACTTTGGCTACCCCTTACGCCCCACTTGAACCCTAGAGATTATCGACTTGAATCTGCCTTCCCAGAGATAGTGGGGATGTGACGGGGTTTGTTTATTGTGGCCCAGTAACTTCCTTTGATCTGTCTCTTCTCACTTGCAATCACTTAAATGCTACTTTTTATACTTAAAAATGTTTTATTATCAAGCCCGGGGTAAATAATTGTTACCTGAGGGGAGCAACCGTTATGCATCATTCTCTTTCATTGACCAAGAGGGTGAAGGTACGAGCTTTCTCTGTGTAAAATTTTTATACAGATTAAGGTGCAGTTATTTGGGGCTTGGGGCCCTTCTGGGGGCTGTGCTCCTTAGTGCTGACAGCAGCCTTATAGCTGAGCCTTCCCAGCACTGAGCTGGTTCAGCATCTGTGTTGCCTTGCTGTGGGGCTGTTACCCCAACTCTGTGCCATGGCTTGGGGAGACCAGAGCTTCTGGCCCAGCAGGACAGGTTGGAGGGGCAGTTCAGAGGGCAGGTAGGTGGGCTCAGTGGTGTGACCAGCACAGCAGGAGGCAACCCTGTGAGCCAACCCCCCCCTCCAAAGTATCCCTACTCATGTCTGCTTAGTCCTTAAATACCAAGGATGTAGGTGGGATTTCAGCGGTGCCGAGACATCACATGGGCTACGTCTAGACTGCACACCTTTTTCGACAGGGGGCTTTGTTAATAGATACTGTCGACAAAGCCCCTGTTGAAAAAGAGCGTCTAGACTAGGATCAGTATTGTTGAAAAAGCAGTTTCCATGCAATAGTGCCTTTTTTCGAAAGAGTACTTTTGAAAAAAAGGCGTTATTTCTCGTAAAATGAGGTTTACCATTGTCAATAAAACTGCCGCGTTCTGTTGACTTACTGTCAACAGAACACGACGGTAGTGTAGACGAGGTATAGTTTTGTCGACAAAAGCCAACTTTTGTCGACAAAACCCTGTAGTCTAGACACACCCATGGAGTCTTCTGCCCAGCAGTGAATTTCAGTTTCCAAGACAGAGAACAAACCTGAAGACTTCTTCCCCATTTAAGAGCACAGCAACACTCTACCCATGGAAAGCCCTACAATGTCTCAGCACCAAACGTCATCCTGAGACAACCAAGCAATGCTACCTGCTTGTCTAGTGCCACATTGGCCCCCCTCTGTAGAGATGCAGTCCTGGAAAGTGGAACTGGGGTGCTTCTTGCCCACAATGAATTATGGGATATTAAATGGATCGGGTTACATACTCACTTTATCTCTGTGTTCTTGTCTCTTTAAAATTATATATATCTTTTTTTAAGGAAACATGGTGTTTCTTGGAGAGAAGCTAATTAAGAGAAGTTTCTTAGCTCATTTTTCATTTCAAACGCACGAGCCCTCTCAGCCCAACCATCTCTTTTTCCATCTCCAAGAGGATGAAGGCGGCTGAGAAGCAGATTCCCATGTTCATTCACACTCGGAAATGTGTGAAACGAAACCTCTCCTAATTAGGTTCCGTTAGTCTCTTGCGATAACCAAGCATTTGCCGGGAGCCAGTTTCAATACACTACAATTTGGTTTCCTTTCCCAGATGAAGGAATCCTTTTCACAGTTACAATGGAGGGGTACGTGTTCATAACCTCCTCTATTAGCCAAAAATAACAATAACAGCATAAAACCCCAGTTTGTTTTTCTCCTCCACAGCATATATAAATTAATACCAGCCCATCAGCTATGTTACGACCAGTCCTTGCTTGGATTGGCCGTTTTTAATGTGTAACACTAGATTTGCCAATATTTTGTAGAGATGGGACATCTCTGCAGGCCCTCAGTCTCCAAGTGTGCATCTACACCGCAGCGTTATTTCAGAATAATGGCTGTTATTCTGAAATTACAGTGCAAGCGGCTACACGGCCATTCTGTTATTTTGAAATAAATTCAAAATAACGGACGGCTTATTCTGACTTCTGTAAACCTCATTTCACAAGGCTTAATGCCCCGCTTCCTAGGGCTCTAAATTGAGGTAGCACCTCCAAGATAGGGGGGCCTACCTCAGCCTACTTTCGAGGCTTCCCTGTAGTGTAGATGCGCTATTTAGAAATAAGCTATTTCGGAGTATTTCTTCTGGAATAGCTTATTCCGAAATAAGTGTGCAGTGTAGACGCAGCCTCAGTCACTGGCGGTGGAGAGTTTCATCTGTTAAAAAACGAATTCGTTGGCCGCACTGCATTGCTGCTCCTCCCCCGCATGGGGGTAACAGATAAGTGTGCATTGCAGACAGGCCGGGGTCATTCAATGGAGTCACTCTTCGTTTCTGCCAGTTTCAGGATCAGGCGCCCCAGTTGTTGCTACCCATTTGAGAGCTGCAGCGCTTACGGGACCTGCAATGTGACTTCACTCACTTGGTGCTAGTGGTCACACAGAGCAGTTCAAATCAAACAGCAAAATAAAGAAAAATTACTCTGAATGACTGGATTCACTTTTCCCTCTTACTTACTTCTAATTTTTCTCTTTGTTCAGTCCTCTCCCATGCCCTGAATTCCACGGGGGCATGGTACTCCTGCCTGGGTTTAAATCATTCTGGCTGCGTCTAGACTGGCATGATTTTCCGCAAATGCTTTTAACGGAAAAGTTTTTCCGTTAAAAGCATTTGAGGAAAAGAGCGTCTAGATTGGCACGGGTGCCTTTGCGCAAAAAGTGCTTTTGCGCAAAAGCATCCGTGGCCAGTCTAGACGCAATTTTGCGCAAGAAAGCCCCGATTGCCATTTTCGCCATCGGGGCTTTTTTGCGCAAAACAGTTCTTACCTGTCTACACTGGCCCTCTTGTGCAAGTATTCTTGTGCAAGAGGGCTTTTTCCCGAGCGGGAGTGTGAAAGTATTTGCGCAAGAAGCGCTGATTTTGTACATTACAAAGTCAGTGCTCTTGCGCAAATTCAAGCGCCAGTGTAGATAGCTGGCAGTTTTGCGCAAAAGCGGCTGCTTTTGCGCAAAAACCTGCCAGTCTAGACACACCCTCTGTGTCTCTCAACTCCTGGTTTATCTCTCCCACACAAAGAAAGCAGGCAGGGAATCTATATCCAATTCAAATGTAAACCGTCTATCTCGATTGGCTCTCCCGGCCCTCTGGCCAACATCTTTGCTAGGTACCTGAGTTGACCCCTTAGTCACTGGGTGCTGGTCAGCATTCCCCCTGTTCATGACACCCTCCCCTCAGGTGGTTGAAGGCTGCTATCAAATCCCTTCCTCACTCTTCTTTTCTGAAGACTAAACAAGCCCAAATCCCTCAGCCTCTCCTCGTAGGTCAAGTGCTCCAGCCCCCTCCTCATTTTTGTTGCCCTCCACTGGACTTTTTCCAATGTGTCCACACCCTTTCTGTAGTGGCGGGGAGAGGGGGGCAGAATTGGACACAATACTCCAGATGTGGCCTCACCAGTGCTGAATAAAGGGGAATAATCACTTCCCTAGATCTGCTGGCAATGCTCCTCCTAATGCACTCCAATATGCCATTAGCCTTCTTGACTACAAGGGCACACTGTTAACTCATATCCAGCTTCTCATCCCTTGTAATCCTAGCTCCTTTCCTGCTTCCTTCTTACTTCTGGGAAGTATTGATTTATTGCTGGCCTAGAAAGTCAGTAAATTACTCCCCCTTCCACCTGGTTCCTCACCATCCATTCCTTGCCCATTCACTCCAGGAAAAGCATTAGCTAATGAGTAGCTCCGCTTGCTCCTTTGCCCTTGGACCAAAGGGTTGGTCACATATAGACGTATGAGAGGAAGGAGTCCTTGTGCCCTTGTGCGACTCCATATCCTAAATCAGATGCCAGCCCTCAATTTGTAAGCATGATTTAAAACTATGATTTATGTTTTGTAGTGTGGATGTGTCTGGAGGGTCAGTTCCCTGTAATCTGCGCGCTTGTGCAACCAATCAGGAGAGATTCATATGCTGCCCAGCTGATTAGCAGAGCGCCCACAGGTAGGTTTTTTTGTTTCTAGTGGTGGTGCGCATTCATGCATGCCCCAGTGCTCATACACATTTATTCTGCACATACATGGCAAAAATCATCACATGGATGGAAAAGATTAGAGGAAACACTGGCCAGGACTCCATTGTGCTGGGCACTGTCCATGTAGCTAGCACAAAGGTAGTTTCTGCTCCCCAATTGCTTATGAGCTAAGTCTGAGATGAGATAATGGGAGGAGACTATGGGCAGGATACAAAGCACAAGGTAACTGTGGGTACGTCTAGACTACACCTCTCTGTCAACAGAGAGATGTAGATTAGGCACATCAAAATTGCTAATGAAGTGGGGATTTAAATATCTCACACTTCATTAGCATAAACGTGGCCACCGCTTTTTTTCGCAATGGAGCTTTTTCGAAAAAACCGGCAGTCTAGACGTGGATCTTTCGAAAAATAAAGCCTTTTTCGAAAGATCCTGTAAACCTCATTTTTTGGGGTTTACAGGATCTTTTGAAAAAGGGTTCATTTTTTAGGGTTTACAGGATCTTTTGAAAAAGGCTTTATTTTTCGAAAGATCCGCATCTAGACTACCATTTTGTTTTGTTTTTTTCGAAAAAGCTCCGTTTTGAAAAAAAAAGCGGCAGCCATGATTATGCTAATGAAGTGCAGGATATTTAAATCCCTGCTTCATTAACAATTTCGATGTGCCTAATCTACATTTCTCTGTCGACAGAGAGGTGTAGTCTAGACACAGCCTGTGAGACAGGTATGACCAGGGCATTAAGTAGCAGTTCCATCTATTTCTTTCATTTGATTGGAAAGTGTCCTAGGGTACATGGGTCCAGATTGCTGGACTCTGCTCTTCTGTACAAGACAGCAAGTGTCATCAATGGTAACTACTTCGGAAGATACCTACGCACAGAATGCCTGCCCCTGGGCTGTAATTTGCAAGGGGGGGGGCGGTCTGCTTCCCTCCAGCCGTGGCTTTCCATCTGTGGTCCTCAGATGCCTTGAAGCCTGCAGATTATTGCTACATCTAGACTACAGGCTTCTTTCGGAAGAAGCTTTTCCAAAAGAGATCTTCCGGAAAAACTTCTTTCGAAAGAGAGCATCTGCACAGCAATAGTGCAATGAAAAAGCGACCTGCTTTTTCGAAAGATAGCATCCACATTGATTCGATGCTATCTCGCATTTCAGGTGTGATTACTGTGGACAGAGTGGCCACCAGGGCACCTGTGCTTTTTCCTGGAGGCCTCTTCTTTCGAAAAAAACCACTCTCTTCTACGTCCACAATGCCTTTTTCGGAAAAAGCTTTTTTGGAAAAAGGCTTCACCCTCGTAGAATGAGGTTTACCACCATCGGAAAAAACCCTCCGTTCTTTCGACTTTCTGTCGAAAGAACGCAATAGCAGTGTGGACGTAAGTGTAGTTTTTCCAGAAAAATGGATGTTTTTTCGGAAAAACTCTGCAGTGTAGACATACCCAGAGACTAAGTTTTCCAAAAGGATTTGCATGTCCCTGCAAAATTGCATAGGGATATCCACAAATGAAAAAGAAAGTTTAAAACCACTGGCCTGCTGTTTGAAAAAAAAATGTTTAGGTTTTTACTGCCGGCTCCTCCCTACCCCACCCCCATTCCTCGGGGTATCCTATGCCTCAAGTTGCCACCCTGTGTTACTACTATCCCACGGTTCCTGTTCCCTCAATGTCATTATGTGGCACTCTGACATTATGTATGTACATTTTGGGCCTACTACAGAATGCCTTTCTCAGGTCCTCTTTCAGGTTTTTAGCGTTTCAAATTATCCTGTAATCACGGTCCAACAAATAATTAATTCAGAAACAGTTAAGAGAGCTGGAGATTTCATAGGCATGCCTTATAATTTACATATGAAATAGCCAACAGTTTTTGTAGGTAAGACGAGAGAAGACCCACAAAACGAGCCAATAGGAATGAACAGGAGACAAAAGTCTCAATCTTGTTTTATGTAGTCCAGTGCCTTATTTATTATTAATAACAAGATCTTGCGTTTCGGTAGCGCCTTTCATCCCAAAGGCTCCCAAACTGCAGTGCAAACACTAGGCTTTATCCAAAAATCAGGAAAAATCCATTGAATCCCATGACTCTATTACCCGAGTAAGACATTTACGATTTTGCCCTGTGACTATGCATGGATGGTGACTTCTCCACATGCTGAAATGCAACCATTTCTGGGGTGGAATGCAGGAGCGGTTAGACAGCACTGTACAACACAGCACAATAATTAAATTTGAATTTGACCAGCTCTATCCAGGATACTCAAGAAAATCTGTAGACTCTTTTCATCTATCAGAGATTGTCAGCCCATAGAGTAAAATATAAATTCACATGAAAGCTTCATGCAAAATGCTTATGATATACAGAATATTATCACATAATTACATCAGCGTGGGACACAATCTAGCCGATGAGTCTGTTTTCATCTTCAACAATAGAAAAGACTTAAGGGTTCGTTCTGGCCCCATTGACCTTCTGCAGATTGGGAAAAGAGGTTGCCATTAGTTCTAGGGAAAATGTGGGTGCTAAAGCATTTTTTTGGCAAAAAAATGGATTCGGCAACAACACAAATGTTATGAATTCATGTCGGTGTTACTGAAACCTTGATTTTGGGGATGGGAGTGGGATCAGACAAAATCAAAAGTACTTTCTTTCAACGTTTACAAAATGAAATATTTACATTTTTGGTTCCAAGTGACTTTTTGTTGCCAAATCTCTTACCATTTTATTTGAAGAAAGAATTCATTTGACGTGAAATGATTTTTTTTATTTATTGAAAACTTAGAAAAATATTTTCAGTTCGACCAGACACATTTCTTTTCTAGAATTGCCAATGAGCCAAAAAATCCATTATTTGCCCAATTCAAAGTGTCGTCAACATGGTTTGCAGAGGTATTTCCACCATAGCTTTGTCTATAGGCAAAAATTAAAATGTGCCAGCGAATGTTGATGAACTCAGAGTATGGAAGCTTAGAGTTGACACAATAAACCTATATAAGAGGCATTTCATTATTTGTCTATGCTATGGTCAAAGTTGTGACTGGCATCATTCTAGCTAGAGAAAGCCATAAACTCTCACACAACTCGTGCTAGCTTCACTAATGGAGTATCAGGGGTAGCACTTTATACAAAAAAGTCATACACCAATCCTCCACATGAGTGATAATTTATGTAAATGCATGTTAATGTATGCAGCTAACACTGACATTTCCCCCCTTCACTGTTTATCTCCAGAATTCCCTCACAGAATGATCAGATTATAAATACGAATGGTTAGAACATTCCTTCTTCCAACCTTAGAGTGTAGATATTTGTTCTCTTATCTGTGCGGGCAATTTGATTACCAATTCCCACAGCCAATGTACTGTATCGGGCTATTCTCCTGCTTTGTACCACTCCTACTGAACAAGATTACACATGATTTTTATTTAATTTCAACCCCCGTTTCTAATTTTGCTGTGACAGAATTACCTGGTCGAACATGACTATGGATTTTATCTTCAGTGTTTGTACAAGTGGCTATTTTATCCCTCCGCCTCCCTCTCGAGCTGCTTTATTCTGCAGTGCCACACAAATCTTCAGGTAAACCCTGAACTGATGTTCTTTGTCTAGCCCAGGACGGAATGGACACTATCTCGCATTTCAGCTGTGATTACTATGGACGGAGTGGCTACCAGGGCACCTGTGCTTTTTCCTCTTTCCTCTTCTTTTGAAAAAACTCCCTCTTCCGCATCCACACACGCCTTTTTCTGAAAGAGCTCTTTTGGAAAAGGCGTTCTTCCTCGTAGAATGAGGTTTACCAATGTTGGAAAAAACCCTGCGTTTTTTCAATTTTCTTTCAAAAGAACTCAATAGCAGTGTGGATGTAAGAGAAGTTTTTTTTCAGAGAAACAGCTATTTTTCCAAAAAAACCCTGCAGTCTAGATGCATCCTTAGTGAAGCATTTCAGAGCTAATTAAACGAACTAACATGCACAAGGGGAATTAATCTTTTTGTCCCCATACTATTCCATGTCCATTGTCCGGTAATATTTATTCAAAGGGACAGAAAGAGGTTTGGAAGGGGTGTTACAAAAGGGAGGTGCAAGCCTGAATAGGGATGAAACATGTTGCCTTGGTACTTAAAAAAAACCAAAACAAGCTCATTGAACATTTAAGGCACTGAGCTGGGAGTCAGGAGATCTGATGGAAAATCTTGGCTCTGTCCCAGCCTCCCTGAGGCAAGTAACAGAGGGTAAAATTTCAAAAGCTCCTAAATGATTAAGGCAGGGCTACTCAACTTTGGAAGCCCTGGGGGCCACAATGATACTCACAGCACATGCCGAGGGCCGCAACTTATATTTGCATATACATGCAAATATATATGCAAATATATGCAAATAGCTTCTTTCACACTGACGGGCATGAATACAAAGCACTTCCCACAATAACCCAGTGCTCCCGGCACCTCCTCCCTGGGGGCTAGAAATGCCTTTTTAAAAATGGGACGTAAGTTCCTGAGGCTACATCTGTACAGATCTGCCGTTGGGCTCAGGGGTGCGTGACAGAGCAGCGATTTGGAGCATGCTGCTTTTATCACCTCCACGTGGACACCTTGGGAGTGAACCAAGAAGGAGCAGCTAGCTGGAGTGCTCGGCTGCAGGAGGAGGTGGGCACACTCCCAGCTGGGCTCCTGGGGCTTTCTGTCGGCTGCCTCACCAAGCAGCAGGCAGGTGAAAGGGGCTGGCAGGGGTTGCTCCTCCCACACAGGTCTGGGACTGCTCCTGCCCAAGCTCTGCCCCCCCCTCACCCTCCAGCATCATTTAGAGAGGGTGAGAGGGGGCTGAAACCCAACCTCCTCCCGAGATTTGTATGGGGAGGCTGCTTGCTGTTCCCTTCCCATCACTGTCAGGGAGCAAGGGGAAAGTGCCCAGTTTGCTGCATTCCTCTCCTTCTGGCAGGGCAGGGGGCAGACAAGTTGTGCACTTTCCCCTCGCTCCCTGACAGGAAGGGCAAGAACAAGCAGCTCCAACCCCCCGTCATCCCCTCCATCCCCTACACACCAACCCCCTGCCCTGACTCCTGCACCCCTCCACTGCCCAGCCCCCAGCCCTGAGCCCCTCCTCACCCCTCAACCCTGACTCCTGCTCCATCCCAAGGCCTGCCCTGGCTCAGCCTGCTTCCCCCGAGGCTCCTCCCTGGGTCCAGCTCCCTCTTGTTCCCCCCACCCACCCACTCGTGCCTCTCCTCTGCCCCTTTCTCTGAGGACCCCACACACACACACAGGGCCAGATTAAGGTGGGGGCTAGCCAGGCAGCTGCCCGGGGCGCCAACCTATGGGGGGTGCCTGATGGCAGCTGTAAGGTGCGCAGCACACCGGGGGGCCGGGCCGCGCATGCATTGCACGCTCGCTGCCCGGGGTGCAGGAATGGCTCGAGCCGGCCCTGCACACACATGGCTTATTCCTTTCTGCCCCCTTCTGCATTCAGGCTGAGTGACAGGGATGGGAAAGGGGGGAGAGGAAAGAAAGGCCGTGCCCCTCCACAGAGAGCGAACAGCAGGTGTGGGGGGCGTGGGCAGAAAAGACTGAGTGGGGGTGGGAAGAGGAGCAGAACCAGGCAGGGGCCTGGCGGAAGAGCAGGAGTGAAGCCTCCAAGCAGAGGGCAGGCGGCACACCTCCTAAGGGAGGTGTGCTACATCCAGTCTGGGGAAACTTTGCCTTTGCCCAGGCTGGGGGCATTATGTTTGTCTTACCGGGGTGTCTGTAAATCCATGAGGCTTCCTGTCTTCCATGCTAGGGAAAGTGTCTCTACTGGACTGGGCATTGCTCAGGAAGCCAGCAGGTTGCTCACTTGCGGAAAATGCTGCTTGGAGTTACAATAATCACGGGACCTTCACAGAGAGGCTAAGCATTCAAAGACATTTTACAAGCCCGGCACAGAAAGCCTTTTAAAGTCCCCAGCCAAACCATTTGCAACAAGACCATGGTAATGTGTGCTAATTTGGCATGTCAGCTGAGTTCACAAAAATCTCCATCGCTTTCTCTCTCTCTCCCTCTTTTTTTTTTTTTTTTTTTTTTCATTATCAAAACCACAGGAAGAGAACTTCTTCATAGGGATAATCTCCACTGCACATATGCTGTGATATTATACTTACGCTTCTTGTTATGGTGGAGTACTAGAGCCGATGAGAGTGTGATCAGCAGTCGATTTAGTGGGTCTTTCCCAGACCTGCTAAATCAACCCCCAGGGGAAACAGTTGCTACAACGCTGTTCTCCCTGTAAGCATAGACCTTCCCAAAGTCTATAAGATGACCTTGCGAGGTTCCTTCCAGTCATATCTTCTATGATGATTATGATATATTATTATCTGAAAAGACACAAGCACTTTCCTCACATCACCTCTCTCCAGCTGTCTGATCACTATAAAACCGAACTAATCCAGATGCTACTCAGTGGGATGTTGTGAAGATACTTAATACCTACTCGCCAGTACAAAGCACTGGCTAAGTTCTAAGTAACCCTACTACACTTGCACATTAGTTTTCCTCTGGCTAAAATGCTTGCAGTGGTCACTGACATACAAACACTTTTGTCAGCCAGGAAAATATGCACAGGCCCTTATAACATGCCAAAATACCAGAGAAGCAGTGCGTAAATGCCCAGCAAAGTACAGGGGATGTGTACACCAGGATAAGCATGGAGTATTCATACCTGTCTTCGGTCAGGATTGAAAATATCATCTTATTACATATGAGGTATATGCCTATCAC
The DNA here is from genome assembly GCA_019425775.1 of Rafetus swinhoei. Lineage (NCBI taxonomy): Eukaryota > Metazoa > Chordata > Testudines > Trionychidae > Rafetus > Rafetus swinhoei. Next base: position 6,499,520 of record CM033443.1, read on the forward strand.
TTGAAGATCCAAGAGAAAAGGATGTAGAGAGAAAGTATCTTATAGCTCTATTTGTCTACTCAGCATGGTCCAAATGCCTAGAACCAGGGCCGTTCTGAGCGAGATGCAGGGCCTAGGGCAACCCCCCTCAGCCCCACCTTTGCCCCTCCCCACTCCCACACCACCCCTTCCCCCAAACTCCATCATGCTCTGCCCCTTTAAGTGGAGTGCCCTGGGGCTGGGGCGCTCTGCTTCCTGTTGCCACGGAGAAACTGAGGGGGCGGTGGGGAAGAGCGGAGCAGGCTCCCAGGCACCTGCCGCCCAGGTGAATGTGGGGTGGGGGTGACGCCTGCTACTGCCCTGCACCAGGCCCATCCATAGGATGGTTGAGGTGGCCAGTGTGGGGCCTGGGGCGGCTGCCCCGAACCACCCCAGGGATGGGACGGCTCTGCCTGAAACCGATCACAGATCGACTCAGACGTTTTGTTTGCAGTACATGGCTCTACCACGTCCCCAATGCACTCAGGAGGAGAGAGCAAAGGAAGAGAAAGCGCCACTAGCTCTTTTATGCCGAGAGTGGCGATTTCCTGGCCTGGTACGACCAGAAAAAGAAACAAAACGACAAGATCATCAGAAAAGACGAAGGGGGGTAGGGTGGATGCTTCATAGAGAACATCAATCCAGGTTAGCGTTGAGATGACTCATATCACTGAGGTCTGAAGACTCAGGGAGAACAACGACTGAAGGGGGAAGCGTAACCTAACTAGCCTTGAGCGACATTTCTTTTACCACAGCAGGGCCCCAGAACCCCAGGCTTCCCTTGAGACTGACCTTGAAGTGGCGCAAAGGGAAACTGTTCTGGAAAGAAGGAGGCAAGGACAGAAAGCAAAGAGGATGGTGAAGAAACTGTCTCCTTCACCTCCCCAAAGGACATAGCTCCCCCACTATGCTCAGTTACAAATACGTTCTCACCTTTGAAGAGTGAGCGATTTCAAGAACAAACAGGCTGTCGGCTCCATTAAGATATGGTGAGGCTGGACTCGCTTAGTGAATTTATGGGAGGAGGCGGGAAGGAATGACCAAGGCCTTGTTTAACGACACTGCTTTGCTGTGTAGTTATATGAGCAGAGCCCCTAGTGTAGGTCTGGCGTTTGCTGAGAGGGGGAGTTTTTCTGTCGGCATAGTAACAGCGTCTCCGCAAAGGACGTTAGCTATGCTGACGGAAGCACTCGTCTGCCGGCGTAGCTGCGTCCACACTGGTGGTTTTGGTGGCACTTGTTGGCTGTGGAATTGGTTTTTTTCACTCCCCTGCCAACAACACTCAGTAGTGAAGACCTGGCCTTTCTAACTTAAGAAGCCTCAGTCAGAAATGCATAGAATCGTAGAATACTAGAACTGGAAGGGACTTTGCGAGGTCATCAAGTCCAGTCCCCTGCCCTCATGGCAGGACCAAGCACCGTCTAGATCATCCCTGACAGGTGTCTGTCTAACCTGCTCTTAAATGTCTCCAGTGATGGACATTCCACACCCTCCCTGAGCAATTTATTCCAGTGTTTAACCAGTGCATGCCCATCCCTCTAGCTGCCTCACCGTACAGCAGGGGTAGGCAAGATGCGGCGAAGCTGCTGGATCTGGCCTGCAGCCACCTCCCCCAAACCCTTACCACAGAGCAGCTCACACTGCTTTAAACGGCTGTCTGTTCTCGGCTCTGGATGCTGGAGAGGGAGGGGAGAGGCTTTGCAAGCTGCCCCTGCTTCCCAGCAAAATCTCTCAGCTCCCATTGGCCAGTTTTCTGCCAATAGGAGCTGAGACATTTTGCTTGGGGGGGGGGGGAGGCAGGGACAGCATGCAAAGTCTCCTCCCTCTCTCCCTCCTCCCTTCCACCATATGCCACAGAGCCACAGGGAGCAGTCAGCTGTTTTGAGCAGCCTGAGGCTACTGCAGCAGGCAGGGGAGCCTGCCACAAGGTTCCTGCAGGGCTGCTGGCTGGGAGCCGCCTAGGTAAGACCTCCCAGCCAGACCCTGCCTCTGGTACCCCATCCCCTCTCTCCCCAAGTACCTGCCCCAGGCCACCACTCAAACCCTCTACTCTCTCTTCCCACCTCCCCCAGGTCACAACTCCCTCCCAGACCCTGCACCCCATCTTTTACCCCTTCCAGCCCAGAATCCTCTCTTGCACCCATACTCTCTCCTGGACCCTGCAGCCTAAGTCCCTGTCCCAGATCACAATCTCCTCCTTCACCCAACCCCCGTTTCAGACCCCTCACTCTCTCCTGCACCCCAGTCCCATAGCCCGAGCTTCCTTCAGCACCCAACCTCAGTCCCAGACCCCACACCCATTCCATAGAATTGCAGCCTTTGACCACTTACCAAAATCTTGGCGTGCCCCCCCCCTTAAAATTACTGCCTACCCCTGGCCTTACAGGTATCACTGGTACTTTACATGCCCAATCAGCCTGAATCACTCTTGTGAGTAACAGTTGCCATTATCCGTGGAAGCCCCATTCTCAAAAGCAGAACTGTAAAGTATTGCTCTTAGCCAGTCCTCATAGGAGCGTTGAGAGAAACCTGGCCATATCTGAGGTCACATTATTATCTCAGTTGCACTAGTGCACATCTACCCCCGAACAGAGAAGATGTAGAGAAGACTAAAAAATGATGAGAGTTTTCTGCTAAAAACTGGGAACGAAACAGGAAATTGGCATTAAAAATAACTAGGCAGCATTTTTTCCATGAAAATTGAAGTGTTTGGGTTTTAAGTACATAAGAACATCAGAACGGCCATACTGGGTCAGACCAAAGGTCCTTCTAGCCCAGTGTCCTGTCTGCCGATAGTGGCCAATACCAGGTGCTCTAGAGGGAGTGAACAGAACAGGGAATCTTCCAAGTGATCTCTCCCCTATCACGCATTCCCAGCCTCTGACAGAGGCTAGGGACACCATTCCTACCCATCCTGGCTAATAGCCATTGATGGACCTAACCTCCATGAATCTATCTAGCTCTATTTTGAACCCTGTTAAAGTCCTAGTCCTCACCACATACTCTGGCAAGGAGTTCCACAGGTTGACAGTGTGCCGAGTGAAGAAAAAAAAACTTCTTTTTGTTTGTTTTAAATCTGCTGTCTATTAATTTCATTTGGTGACCCCTAGTTCTTCTGTTATGGGAATAAGTAAATAACTTTTCCTTATTTGCTTTTTCCACACCAGTCACGATTTTATAGACCTCTGTCATATCGCCCCTTAGTCTCCTGTTTTCTAAGATGAAAAGTCCAAGTCTTTTAATCTCTCTTCATATGGGACCCGTTCCAAACCCCTAATCATTTTTGTTGCCCTTTTCTGAACCTTTTCCAGTGCCAAGATATGTTTATTGAGATGAGGCAACCACATCTGCACGCAGTATTGAAGATGTGGGCTTACCATGGTTTTATATAGAGGCAATAAAATGTTCTCTACCTTATTCTCTATCCCCTTTTTAATGATTCCTAACATTCTGTTTGCTTTTTTGAGTGCTGCTGTACACTGAGTGGATTTTTCTGAGAACTATCCACAATGACTCCAAGATCTCTCTGTCTTGAGTAGTTATAGCTAAATCAGTCCCCATCATATTATATGTATTGAAGGGATTATTTTTTCCAATGTGCATCACTTTACATTTATCAACGTTAAATTTCATTTGCCATTTTGTGTCCCTATCACTTTTCATCCTTTTGCCCCTTTTTATTCCATTGGAAAAGTGGAGGAAAATAGTTTCCCTTCTTTGCTGAATTCTGAAATTGCCTGAAAAAAATGAGCAAATTGCAACTCAATTGGAAAATGTTCCGTTCCGAAAAAGCCAGTTTTTCATTGAAAGTTGTTTCTACAAAAACATTTAGAGCCGTTCTAGTTCCTCTAGATGGAGTTTTTTACAAAAAGCTCATCTGTGGCCATTTGTATGGCCCCCAACACTGCTGTATGCAGAAAAATTAGAGTCATTGTAGTTATCTTCCCATTTGTGGCTCAGAAATGTTAATTGAAGAGAGGCCCAGACTGCAAAACCAGAGCGTCCTTAATGATCAGGATGTTAGATCCAGGGGCTTTGCTTCCAGCCTACTGCTCATATAAAAGTTACAGAGCAACTCTTCCAGATGGAGACCCTATGCAGGGACAGCTCTTTCACACCGTACCGTCCCTTCATGTCGATTGGTGCAAGCAGCTTCAAAGCAGAATCATGAAGACATAATTGAATAGATTTCTAACTTAAAATTCTAACCTAGAATAACTTAACCCTAACCCTGATATCAATGGACCATGAGAAGCAGTGTTCCCTGCAAGCTGTGAGCTTGTAAGGCTGCTCAAGAGAGATTCAGTTACCCCCCAGCAGAGCACCCTCAGCTAGGTTTTTGTTTCTACTGGTGGTGCACATCAATGCATGCCTTGGCAATATAAAATTATTCCGCACATGGAGGGGAAAAATCCACACACGGATGAAAAAGATTAGTGGGAACATTGATGATAAGTGCATTTGTGTCCATAAGTGTATTGTTCTAATCATGTGACTTCAACCAGCCTTTTCATTGGAACCAAACTCTCCCCTTCATTTAATTCAATGCAAAACATAAGAATCTCCACCAGTCGCAGTGAGCAGGATCAAGTGTAAGGCTTCCAGTCACATTGATTCAGCAAAGGAGATGATTTCAAAGGGCAACATGGGTCGCGTAGCTCATTTTTGTATGACTGGCGCTATACCCTGTCGCCCGCTGAGTTAACAATTTGTGACAATTATAGTAATTATTTTGCTGCCGGAGCGGTGCCGGTGCCCAAATGTGTGTGAGGAGCAGTTTTACAGAAATGAACAAGAATACCCTGAACCTAAGATACTGACTCATTTAATGTTCTGATGCTGGTAATTTACAGTATTGCAAACACAGATTATTAAGGAGTAGTTAAAAAGGTAAGTGGAGTAAATAATTGACCTCGTGCCCCAGGAACAAAGGGCTTGCAATCACACTGGGAAGATTCAGTCACACAAGGTGCGTCTACACAGCAAAGTTATTTCGGAATAACGGCCGTTATTCCGAAATCACTATGCGAGCATCTCCACAGCAATTTAGAAATAATTTCGAAATAACGGGAGGTTTATGCCGACTTCTGTAAACCTCATTCTACAAAGAATAACGCCCATTCCGAAATAGTTATTGCGGAATAGGAGCTGTGTAGACGTTCCACTGCTGCTATTTCGAAATAGCCCCCACCAGGGCCGTTCTAAGTTATTCCTCCCTGGACTCTAAATTGAGGTAGCACGTCTACATTAGGGAAGCCTGCCACGGACTAATTGTGAGGCTTCCCTGCAGTGTAGACGTGCTATTTTGAAATAAGCTATTTCGGAATAACTATTCCAGAATAGCATATTCCGAAATAACTGTGCAGTGTAGACGTAGCTACAATGTGGGAATATGCGTCTTCTCTATGGGCTGGAAATTGTTACACACAAAGGGCGAGGTTTGAAGGGGAGGCAGAAGGCTTGTCTGCACTGGCAAGTTACCGCATGGTAACTTTCTCGTGCAGGGTGTGAAAAAACACCTCACCCCACAAGCACAGCCAGTCACAGCGCTGTGAAACACTGGTGTGGACAGTGCTACAGCGCTCGGAGCATGACTCCCAGGGCAGCTGGCTACTCCCCTCATGGAGGTGGTTTACCTACAGTGCTGGGAGAGCATTCTAGGGGCCGTGTATGCTCTGACCAGACTGCCATGGCTGTACTTTAAACAGTAACATATAGACAAAGCCCAAGGCCAGGTTCATAGAAGAAATTTTTCCTGGTATAGAAATGTTGGTTACAGGGGCAGATATTTTTTTATATTTCTCGGCCAACAAAAGCCCTGACATAGACACACTGACACCACAGAAGGACCTTTTGCCAGTATAAGCTATATTTACACTAGGCGGATTTCCTGGTCCAGCTGTACAGGTTGAACCTCTGTAGTCCGGCACTCTCTGGTCTGGCAACATCCTTGGTCTGGCATGATTTTAGTTAGCTCGATGTCCACTTATCATGGGTGTGGCCAAGTTTTCCACAGTCCCAAAAAATTTGCTTACAGCCCCCACTCCTGGCTTTCAGGGTTCTGTGCTGTTCTTTAGGTCTAATTTACCCCTACGTGTCTTCTAAGAGCCCAGCAAGGGTGCATCTAGACTACATTCCTCTTCTGAAAGAGGAATGCAAATGAGGGAAATCGAAAATGCAAATGAAGCACTGATTTACAAATCTCACGCTTCATTTGCATAATCACTTCCGATTGCTTTTTTGGAAGAGATTTTTTCGTGAAAAAAAAGCCGTCTAGATGGGGTTCTTTCGAAAAAAGTCCTTTTTCGAAAGAACCCTATAAACCTCATGTTTTCAGGAATAAGGGTTCTTTCAAAAAAGGTTTTTTTGGAAAAAATCTCTTCCAAAAAAGTGATCGGAAGAGATTATGCAAATGAAGCACGAGATTTGTAAATCAGACCTTCATTTGCATTTTCGATTTCCCTCATTTGCATTCCTTTTTCAGAGGAGGAATATAGTCTAGATGCACCGGACGCAGTGGAAGTGTTGGTAATGCTGCTAGACAATATGGACCTCCTGTGCTTCAGCAAATTCTCTGGTTCAGCACGGTCACGTCCCGAACGTGACAGACTACAGAGGTTCATCCTGTATTAGTGAAGCTTTTCTTACAGAGACTAGACCATGGTGAAATTAAAGGAGCCTGAAGTGGTATAATTTCATCTTCTATCAGCCCATTCAAAATCACACAATTTAACAAAATTTCAATTAACCTGTGAATTTGGCACCAAATGCTTAGTCATTACGGTTACATCCGAACACTCTGTTAATTTAAACAGGATGCTTAAAGTGTCAGTATCGTCTGGCATTTCAATGTTGGCTCAACATGATTTATACTTTTCTCTCATCAAACATAGCTGGAAAGGGAGAATTTTTTTCCTGCCCCAAATAAGCTCACCACACACTCCAATAGCGAAGGGTTGCTGGCATGGGCAACAAAGGCCAGTCAATGGTCACTGAAGTTCTTCAAGAACGTAACGGCTTGGGATTTGAATAGAGTTTATACAAAATGAGCATCAAACTCTCTCCGACATTCAGCAAGAGTTGGGTGCCAAGGACCCAGATCCTCCATGCAAAGGAATTAGAGAGCTTGCCAGAGACTGGAACAGTCTTGCTAAGCGAGCCAGCCAGAGAAACCTAAGGCAGGGTCTTTGTACGAAAGCCAAAGCCGTTTTGGTGGGGGGGGGCAGATTGAGCCCAAGACCCTGTGAAGGACTCAGATGGGGGCAGGGCAGTTGCAAGCTGAGCCCAGCATGGGTCACCTCAAAAACGTGAGACGCTGATGAAATCTTTTTTGTTCATCCAGACTCTGAGGTAAAATTTGTGCCCTGGGACAGGCTTTTGGTGACTGACAGGGGGAGGGGAATTCTCTAGTCCAAGTTTGTTTGTTAGGGCCCCTTCCTCCTTCCCCAGGGAGCCGTGGCGCTGGACCAGTTTTGAAGGTGAGGATGCTGAATTGCAACCCCCCCCTTTAGATCTATTGTGATCTGGTTGGCAACTGCCCCACACCTGACACACCAGACTCCACCGTTGCAAATGGTGTCCGGTCCATCCGGTCCAGGAGAGTTGGCAACCCTCCCACCCCAGCCTGGCCTACAGCTGTGGACCCTGGTGCTGGCAGGGCCCTCTGGTTGTGAAGCCCATGGCAGGGCCAGCAGGCAGCAGGACCCAAGCGTGGCAGGGCCAGTGGAGCCCATGGGGCCAGCAGGTGATGGGACCCTGAGGACCAGCAGGACCCCTTGGGAGGCAGCAAACCCTTCAGCGGCAGGATCCCAGGGTGTGGCAAAGCGCATGGGGCTGGCAGAACCTTGAATGGGTCGCCTGCAAGCCAGGACACCAGGCTGGAGGAGAAAGCATGGGGGCTGGCCCCCAAGGAAGCTGAGCGCAAACCCTGGGTATGCTGCAGCCCCCAGCACCCTACTTCCCACACCTACACCGGGGACAGGCCCAAGCAAGCACCATGTTGATGAAACAAACCTTCTTTGAAGTTTCTTTGGACTCTTATTAAAGAAAACAGCCTCTCTAGGTGTTTCTGCAAGGGGAGTTGATGGGGTTCAGTGGGGAGGAGTCATAGGCAACACCTGTTGATGGCAACATGAGTTGGGTGCCTAATGCCTCAGGGAATTCCCCCCCAAATCCCTTACATCGGCTCTCTTCCATCCCCGAATGAGGGGGACATTGTCAATGGGGACCTTTCGATTGTTTTTTGGATTGGTGCTCCCTACAACTGGGGGAAATCCACAGTATTTCTGCATTAGTCAGACACTGGGAATGCACCGCACCCAAATCAAGTCATGGCCTTGACAAAAGTCAGAGAATACAGCTCTGAATCCTAAAATCCCTACAATTGCCGATGCCTTTGCTTCCATGAGCTCACCGTTCCAGCTCTGAGTCTACATCCAAAAAAGGAGGTATACCAATCTTGTGGAAAAAGGGGGTTTTGCGCAAAAAGAAAATGTCCACACTGATTGTTTTTGTGCAAAAATGGATCGGCAGAAAATATGCAAATGAGATTGCAACTCATGCAAATGAGTCCCTCATTAGCATATTTTTTTGCCGAGAAAACTCACAGTGTAGACGTAGCCAGAATGACCAAGCCACCGCCCCTTAGAGATCACAAATTTTAGCCAGTTTTTCCCATGGAGCTTCTTTTCTTTCTTTGCTTCTCCCCGCCCTTCCCCAGTGACTCTGTAGTTTAAGAAGACGTTACGGAAAGAACTCATGAGAGAATGATGCTACGCCATGAACAAATTTTGCAAGGGCATCAGAGAATAGAGCTTGGGTTGTTTTTTTTTTATTTCCAAATGATGTTGGATGAAAAGCAGGAAGATTAGTCTGTATGGGACCACTTAATTCTTGTCCAAGGTCAAGACCATGGCTTTCTGCTGAGGAGATGGGTTCCTGAATAGATTCATCAACTGTTTGCTTTAGGTTTAGTGACATCTCAGTGCTATTTTCCTCTGCGTTCGCTGGTCATTTGATATTTATCATTCCACAACTGCTGTGGAGGTCACCCATGAAATTACACACAAAGCAACATATCCATTGTTCTGTCAGCCCTGTGCTGTGCTCCAGCTTGTCATCTAGAATAGTATTTCTTTGTGTTTTAAAAATAATGATTTCGCACCCTCTATTTCAGTAGCACCGGCTCACTTCTTCTTTTATAACCCTGCTTCTTTGGCTCATTTATCATCTCCCGTTGGACCTGGAACCATGCAAATGCACACTTCCCTCAAGAAAGCTCTTCATAGTAGAGTTTCATTCTTTTTCTCTCCAGTGGTTAGAGCCTGGGAATAACAATTTGTGTGGGCCTATGTCCTACTCTGCCATTGTGTTCTCATGTAGACTTGAGTAAGTCATTTAACTTCTGTGTGCCTCAGTTCCCTTCTCTGTAAAATATATATAATCAGCTAAAAATGTGGGTGTCACCATTTCCTTTCAATTACATTTTAGGCAAAGCCTTAACTGCTTCACCTTGCTGGTCAAACTCATGTTGCCAACTCTTGCAATTTTATCCTATGTCTTGTGATATTTGGGGTTTTCTTTAAATCTCCAGCTTCTGGATTCATGTGATTCTGTAAAAAAATTCGGCATTTATTTATTGTCCTGAAACAAAAATATTTGTTTTCCTTCATCATTGCGCGGGGAAGGGGGGAGGGGAATGGAAAACCCTAAAGGCTCAAAAACCAGCAAACACATCAAAAGAACCCTCAGGTGTATTTTTAAAAATCTTCATTATTTTAAAGCTAGTTTCATAGTTTTTGTTCAGGGTTTGTTGTTGACAGTTCTGAAATTTGTTTCCTAAAGCACTCTCTTTTTTCACTGGTTGGAAGAAGAAATGGAAGGCAGGTAGCATATGATTTTAGCTAGCTATTTCTTAACAAAATTAGTTCATATGAAAAAAGTTTGGCTGTTGTCTTGCATTTTATGTATAGAAGGTGTTGGAGCTCTCCTCATGCGTCACCGGTGTCAACATCATTCTTGGATGTATTAGCAAGTGTGTTGTAAACAAGATAGGAGAAGTTATTATTCCATTCTACTACACTCGTAGGCTACATCTACACTGCAGGCTTTTTGCGCAAGAAGAGGTGTTCTTGCCCAAAAACTTGCAGAGCGACTACACTGCACGCGCGTTCTTGTGCAAGTAAATTTACAGTAAAAGCGCCGGAAAACAGGGCTTCTTCCAGAAGAGTTATTCCTCTCCCCACAAGGAATAAGCCCTCTTGCACAAGAACTCTTCTAGAAGAAGGCAGTGTAGACAGGCAACATGAATTTCTTGCGCAAGACACCCCTATGGCTAAAATGGCCATCAGAACTTTCTTGCGCAAGAGAGCATCCACACTGCCATGGACACTCTTGCACAAAAGCACATCTCTTGTGCAAAAGCACATGGCAGTGTGGACGTGCTCTTGTGGAAGACCTTTTGCACAAGAACTCTTCCACAAAACAGTTCTTGCGCAAGAAGCCTGCAGTGTAAACGTAGCCTTATTGAGTACTGTGTCCAGTTCTGGGTGCCACATTTCAGGAAGGATGTGGAGAGATTGGAGAAAGTCCAGAGAAGAGCAACGAAAATGATTAAAGGTCTAGAAAACATGACCTTTGAGAGAAGATTGAAAAAATCTGGGTAGTGTAGTTTGGAGAAGAGAAGACTAAGCGGGGACATCATAACAGTTTTCACACACCTAAGAACATAAGAACGGTCACATTCCGTCAGACAAAGGTCTATCTAGCCCAGGATCCTGTCTTCCGACAGTGGCCAGTGCCAGGTGCCCCAGAGGGAATAAGGTAACTATCAAACAATCCATACGTAAAAGGTTGTTACAAGAAGGAGGGAGAAAAAATGTTTTCCTTAACTTCTGAGGATAGGACAAGAAGCAATGGGCTTAAATTGCAGTAAGGGAGGTTTAGGTTGGACAATCGAAAAACTTCCTAGCTATCAGGGTGATTAAGCACTGAAATAAATTGCCTAGGGAGGTTGTGGAATCTCCATCACTGGAGATTTTTAAGAGCAGGTTAGACACACACCTGTCAGGGTTTGTCTAGATGGTCCTTGTCCTGCCATGAGAGCAAGAGACTAGACTCAAGGTCCCTTTCAGTCCTGCAATTCTGTGATTCTATGCATGCTGGATGTCCTAAGGAAATCCAGGGACCAGGCTTTAGAAATACTGTCAACATGTCTTCCAGTCTCTGAATTTGCTAACCTCTCTCTCTGAGGAGTGAGGATGGGTTGAATGGTGCTAATACAATTTCATCTAAAATGCAGTGGTTTCTGCTTTTCCTCCATTTGACTTCAGTGAAAATTCATTGATGAGGAAACACAAATAAAACTTGAGATAAATAAGCCAGGAAAAGAGCCCCCAATGATGGAACCGGGGCATTGTCTTGTTCTATCTGGGTACTTAAGAGCTAATAGTCCACTGTAACAAACCAAGAGGCATTTACTGCACTATTCTCCAAACCAGACTATGAAGAGCTTCAAAAGTGTTTCAGAAAACTAAGTGACTGGACAACAAAAAGGCAAATGAATTTTAATGTTGATAAATGCAAAGTAATGCACATTGGAAAACATAATGCCAACTATAAATATAAAACGATGGGGACTAAATTAGCTGTTACCACTCAAGAGAGAGATCTTGGAGACATTGTGCATAGTTCTCTGAAAACATCCCCTCAAGGTACAGCAACAGTCAAAAAAACAAACAGAATGTTAGAAATCATTAAGAAAGGGATAGAGAATAAGACAGAGCATATCTTATTGCCTCTCTATAAATCCATGGTACGCCCACATCTTGAATACTGCATTCAGATGTGGTCTGTTCATTTCAAAAAAGATATCTTGGAAGTGGAAAAAAATCAGAAAAGGACACCAAAAATTATTAGGGGTTTGAAATGGCTGCTATGTGAAGAGAGATTAATAAAACTGGGACTTTTCGCCTTAGAAAAGAGGAGACTAAGGGGGGATATGATAGAGGTCTATAAAATCATGACTGGTGTGGAGAAAGTAAATAAGGAAAAATTATTTCCTTGTTCCCATAACATAAGATCTAGGAGTCACACAATGCACACAATTTCTTCACACAATGCACAGTCCACCTGTGGAACTCCTTGCCAGAGGATGTTGTAAAGACCAGGACTTTAACAGGGTTCAAAGAAGAGCTAGATAAATTCATGGAGAATAGGTCCATCAATGGCTATTAGCCAGGATTGGCAGGTATGGTATCCCTATCCTCTGTCAAAGATGGGAATGGGCTACAGGGGAGGGATAACTGGATTATTAGCTGTTCTTTTCATTCCCTCTTGGGGCACCTGGCATTAGCCACTGTCAGAAGACAGGTTTCTGGGCTAGAAAGACCTTTGGTCTGACTGTTGTTATGTTACGTTATGATGGATGATTTCTCTTGTGGGCAACAGCCTGGAAGGGTCCTCCCAGAGCCAGTCTCGGATAGTGGGACCACCGGATAGTGAGCCCAGCAGAGAGAGGAGAGTTGATAAACGGGAGAAGCGGGAGGAAGACTGAAGAGATCAGTGTGAGGAAGACAAAGGTCTCCTGTGATAATTGTGTGCCAGGTCCATAGCAGTTGGTGGGATTTAGACAGCAGGCTCCCTCATCCCCCTGGAAACGACAAGGCCGAGGATTTCCTGCAGCCTGTCGTTGCATACACTCAAGGGGAAAGATGAAGGAAACTGTTGGACTGTCACTTGTGTCTCTGCTGCAAGAAGCTTGTGTGTGCTACAGAGGTTGGACATCATTCCCCAGAGACTGGCGAGAGGAAATCCACCCAGAAAAAGAGCCCTAAGGGAGTGCAGATGAATTTGTGCACATAATTATAGTCTGTATTTGAACCTGTGATGGTAACAAGTACTAACTTGCCAGATGGGGAGCTGCTGAGGTGTCTTTAAAAAGTGTTGCTATTGACAATATTTACATTTGTTTCAAGGGTTATAAGTAAATTTAGATAGATAGATGAATGGGGTGTATGGGGATAGATAGATAGATAGATAGATAGATAGGTATATGGGGATAGATAGATAGATGGATGGATGGATGGGCTATATGGGGTGTATGGGGATGAACAGATAGGTAGATAGATAGATAGATACCTTAGTTAATGTGAGCATCTGCTGCAATTTTGGCTCCTGGGTTCTCCTTCAGTATCATTCCATTGTCTCCCTGTGAGTTCCATCCTCCCCCTTCCCTCCGCCCCAGCAGGATTCTGTCAGAATAGGCCCACTGATGGGGAAGGGGGGTAGAAGAGGGCAGATGCCCTACTGCAGCAGCGGCAGTGGCTGGAGCCCTTGGCCCTTTAAATTACCATTGGCGTGCTATGCTACATGCTTCACACAGCTCTGAATTCTGTGGGGGACCCTCTGCCATGGTCCGTATAGCGCTACGGGCTGGCTTCCCCAGCTCCCCCCTTACACCTGAGGCCCTGCCCCTTCTGGGGGCACAGAGCCAGCCCCCCCACTTACAGACACACACCTTGCCCTGGGGCCTGAGGGAATTGTCAGCCCCACTGCTACAGAATGAGCTGCTTCCTCTCGGAGAAGAAAAAGTGTTTTGTCATTTCACTCAGAGAGACTCGAGCGATGAGGCTGTGTGGTGTTCTTGCCTAAGTCTCTACCCACACTGTTGTAATGGGGCTATGCACCAGGAGGCAGTCAGGCATTTGTTTTTCTCCCGGACCCACAAAGTGCATTAGGGGGCCTGACTGGAAAACAACAATTCTGCCTGGCAAAAGTTTGAAGGTTGTTTTCATCCCAATGCAGAAGGAAAAGGAGACCGTGTGGAAATTGCTGTGAAAAAACCACAAGGGAGACAAGTAGGCGTGTTAGTCTGTATCTGCAAAAACAATGAGGAGTCCTGTGGTATCTTAAAGACTAACAGACTGATTTGGGCATCGGCTTTGGTGGGCAAAGACGAAAACGCATCTCACAAAGCAGGCCTTTAAGGTACCACAGGACTCCTCTTTGTTTTCACAAGAGACACAGAGACCCCAGATGCGGGTGACCCTGGCTAGCTCCCTGAATAAAATTAGTCAGGGCAGGGACTCAAGTCTAGGTTCCAACCCGCCAGGTTATAGCATCAATCTTTGTTTCGGGTTCATGAATACTTAAGCAAAGTGGAACAGCTCCAACAGGAGAGACTGAAAGAGATGGATTGGCTCCAGATCACGGCTGTGTCTGAACCCAGCATCCTAGCCTTTTAGTTGGATTGGATTAAGAAAGTGGCCAGAGGTCACCTTGGAGTTCAGAGTTGTCGTTTCCTGGCCAGCTGGAGCTTCACAGTCACAGTGGGGCTCACCCTTGGATCTGGTGCAGGGTGGGAAGGTCTGGATGAAAATCTTTTGCACCGGAAAATGCTGATTTGTTGAAACGGTTTGTGGGAAAGGAATGATTGTGACAAAGGAAAATTTAAAAAAAAATATTTTTTTCAAAATTATTGAAAGACCCATTTTCTAAACAAAGAAGTTCTAATTTTTTGGAGTCTATACAACTTCATTTTGAAATTTAAGTTACTGTATAGTTAAAAAAACAACAACAACCCAAACCCTTCTTTACATTCACTTTCCTGTTGTACAAGCACATCATAAAGGTGTCTAAACTAAACCTTTGCTGCTTTGGCTGTCCTGAAATCCATGCCAGACATATCCAAAGGATCTTCAGAAGGCTTACCATAAGAATAACCTTTATAGTAGACTCCTCTTATACAAAGTCATGCTTAGAAAAGTCTAATTGGGGGATGATCTAATTAGGCTCTCCTAAATGTATGTAGGATCTGTGCCAATGCTAATTGGGAATCAAATTCATTAACTTCACTAGGTTTTGAATCAGTTTCATGGAAAAGGAACCATGCTATTTTCTAATGGAATGCAGCTGCTTCTGGGGTGGAATGTGATAGTTGTGCAGCAGTAACGGGAGCGGTTGAAAAACCCAATGATGACAAGTATTTGAGAAAGCCTGCTATATTGAAAGGGGGCTTATGGAGGGGGTTGTAGCTTCTTACATTGGCATCTGGGCAGGAGACTGGGAGTAGCATTTGTAAGCACTGGAGCAATCAGTAGCGTCATTTTCTATCTCTTCCAAAAAGCGGCATGCCAGAGTCCAACAGCAGTGCTTCCTAGTAAAACATCCCCAGTTACTCCAAACAACCTATTGTTTCCTTTAGAGATCACTTATCCAAACACCAACCAACTCTGATACTTATCCTGTGCCGTATTACAACAGCACGCGGCACTCTGAGAACAGACAATTATTTTTCCAGTGCTAAATATATGCACCCCTCTTTGAGGTTGTTCATTAAGAAAGATAAGTCAAAGACACTATAATCCATGGGTATCTGCTGCTAACTCCCCCATGTTCTCTTTAGATAACTCTGCCTGCTTCTAACATGTATTACTGCAAATTGCTGGGAGATCCTTATAAGAAAAAAGAGGGGGGAAGCAATCAAGAAAAAGCACATGCTCAGAGAAAGAAGCCACCAGCTACTCTCTGATAATCCCTACCATATAGCTCCACTGCAGCTATTGCCCTTCCCTGGTCCCTGGAAGGACAGAGTGATCTGAAGCAAAGACGAAGGGCTTATCTTCACTTACCCGGAGATCAACGCTCTGGAGATTGATTTCCTAGGGTTTGATTTAGCAGGTCTAGTAAGGACCCACTAAATTGATCACTGATGGCACCCCCCATAAACCTTGATACTCCACTGGGTCACGAGGAGTCAGAGAAGTCGACAGGAAAATGTCTCCCACTGAACTATTACAATAGGGATGGTGTAGAAATTCTACCTAAGGTACATTGACTCCAGCTACGTTGTTCTCGTAATTGGAGTTGCGTGTCTTAGGTCGACTTTCTCCTATAGTGTGGACCTGACCTGAATGTTACATTAAACTCTGTTTGGGCAGAAAGGGCTATTGGGGACATCACAATTCTTCCTAAGCTCTTGTCCTGCACTTGTCCTAATCCATTTTGTGTTATGGATTGGGAGCAGACACTGAATAAATACAGTTTCCTAACTGGAGTGTGCTTGTAAATGTTGCCCTATTGTTCCAGATGAAAGTGATTGATAGAAAACATGGCCTGAAAGATGTGCAGAGTCATGGATTAGAAGGCGAGAAAGGACCATGATGTGCATCTAGTCTGACATCTTGTATAACACAGGCTGTAGAATGTCACCACTTGGTTCCTCCATTGAACTCATAACACGGGCCTGAGCCAGACCACATCTTTTGGAAAGGCACCCACCTGCAGTAGTGCCAGCTGGCTAACAGAGATTCGTTAAGACACCCTCTAGTTGGGCTGTGGCCAAAGTTAGAACAGAGAGGCCAGGATAATCAAATCTACGATCCAGGCCTGGCAACCAGAAGACCTGCCATTTTCTCTCCCTGGCTTTGTGATCAGGTCTCCCACATCCTGCCAAGGGCTTGTCCCCTCTTCCCCCATGCTGCAGCCAAGGGCCAGGATGAGAGGAAAGGGTTTGGGATAGGGGGGCTACTTACCGGCGTGTTGGATGGCAGGATGGTGGATCCCCAGCCTGGCTGGTCACTCCCTTGGAGGCACAGCTGCCCCTAGTGGGCACTCTTGTATCTCATCCCTCCAAACAGCAGCCCCTCCCTTTGCATGGTATGGAAAACAGTCCTTTTCCTGGGGCTTCCGGATGTCCTGGCACAACCAAAACCTTGACCTGGCTTTATGTTAAGAGAAGAGGAAGCTACATATAGGGAGCCCTGCCAGTCTGTTGGGCCAGGGATGCAGCAAGAGCCATTCCCACTGTGTAGCCACCAATGGGAATGCTAGAATACAGGCACCGAAACCAGCCAGAGCTCCCCTGGCACTGGGGGAGCGGACATTTGGCACTGGAGATCACTACAGAAGAAGACAAGAATCCATCCCAGGGTTCCGGTTGCCATTGATCCTCCTGATTCCTGGGGACATCCAAGTCTTTGACCGGTTCTTACTCTCCTCAGACAGGAGGACAGCATGGCTAAGGTGATGTGCCAGCTCCATACCATCTGATCTTTTCACCAGCTCCTGGAAAACTCAAATGGATGATACCCTATGAAAACAGTAGCATCCCCACACACACACACACAGAGCGTCCACATGCTTCCTTGTATGTGGTTGTGTAGAAAGCCCATAATCACATTATGATTGTTGTCAGTGAGGTGGGGTCCTCCCAACGTGTTCCTGTCAGGTCTCTAGTTCTGTTGATGATGATAACCAGAAGGCTGCTTGCATGTGTGCTCAGTGTTGATTTACATGTTAGTTGAGACAGTGGACTTCAAGAGAGCCCCCAAAGACCACAAATCAGATTGAAGGTGCCCAGCCAGGTTTATTGTTAAGAGAAGTACAGTCACTGATGTCAGTAGACTGTGCTGAACCACTATGCCTATGTACCCTGTAATAATGGACTGACTCAATCAATGGGCGGTCCCCTCCCTCAGGTCAGACAAAGACTGTCCCCCCCCCGACACCACTTTATAGACAGGTACAAGCAAGTTACACATCACCCATAACATGTCAGGTTGCCACCCTCTGATGCTTCTTCTATCTCATAGAGCTGGAAGGGACCTTGAGAGGTCAAGTCCAGTCCCCTGCCCTCATAGTAGGACCAAATACCATTCCTGATAGATTTGCCCCAGATCCCTAAATGGCCCCCTCAGGGATTGAGCTCACAGCCCAGGGTTTAACAAGCCAATGCTCAAACCCCTGAGTGATCCCTCCTTCCCTTCTTAGAGACCACCCATCATCCTGCACCTTGTGGTTTGATGAGCTCATCTCTATCCATCACGCTGTCATTTTAGAACCTTTCCTGAACTTGAGTTTGTAACTGTGGGGAGTGTAGGTACCAAGATCTTTCTTAATGAGCTGGTGGTACCCATGTGCTTTCCAGTTATGACCAGTACCAATGACTGTTCTACACCTAGGTCTATTAGCAATTAGGCTGTGTCTACATTGGCATGATTTTGTGCAAAAGCACCCGCTTTTGCGCAAAAACATGCTGCCTGTCTACACTGGCGGGGAGTTCTTGCGCAAGAACACTGACATTCTAATGTGTGAAATCAGTGTTTCTTGCGCAAGAACTATGATGCTCCCGCTCAGGAAAAAGCCCTCTTGCACAACTGTTCTTGCAAACATGAATTTCTTGTGCAAGAAAGGTTTATTGTTAAGAGAATAAACATGAATTTCTCACGCAAGAAAGGCAACATGAATTTCTTGTGCAAGAAAGCCCGATGGCTAAAATGGCCATCGGAGCTTTCTTGCGCAAGAGAGCGTCTACACTGGCACGGATGCTTTGCGCAAAAGCACATCTCTTGCGCAAAAGCACATGCCAGTGTAGACGCTCTCTTGCACAAATACTTTAACGCAAAAACTCTTGCGTTAAAAGTATTTGCACAAAATCTTGCCAATGTAGACGTAGTGTTTTGCGCTCTCAGCCCTGTTCGTGCCAATTTCTATGAGCAGGAGCCTGCCTCTTGCCCACAGCTTAGCTTTATGTTATGTTAGGCATGTTTTGTCCATTGTTACCTAGGCCTCAGGCCACAGACCAGGCCTGTGCTACATGGGCTTATGTTTTAGGCCTTCATCTTACTACAATGATTATTACCACAATCAGTGAAAAAGGCTTCCAGTTCTCCAAACTGTATCCTGTTTATTTTTTTCCAGAGAAAGTGTTTCTTAAATGTTGGCATATTTATTCTGGAAAGCTGTTGCTTTGCATTTTCTCAGAGGCTTCAGACCCTTTGGCTTCCAGGATAATGATTACATGCTTCATTTAGTGCTCCTGGGAGTATATACAGTAATTCACTATCACTGTTTTGGGGGGGGGCAGCAATCATCACAGCCTGAAATATTTTGAAAGGGGCATCCCCAGCAAAAAAAAAAAAAGTTTGTGAACCCCTGCCTTAGATACTGCTTTAGTTTAATTCAGTAAAGAAAATACATTGGACTCCTCAAGATTATTGGCTCAATGATTTATTAAGATGTGTCCATATGAAGCCAAACTGAGGGTTATACTAATTACTTTGTTGGACTTAGCGCTGCTTGGTAAATTTTCAACAATCTCTGCAGCGGTGTTCACAACAACAATAACAGGGCATTGGGAGTGGGTCCAGAATTCACAGATGAGGACTTCGCCTCTGGTATTGCGTATTAGAATCGTCTTTCTTTGCAGCAATCTAGCATTACCCTGCTGGAGTGCGAAAATTTGCTGTTTAAACTGCAATAACTCAGCCCTACTCAGCCGTATCGGGCCCTAAACGTGCTGCTATTCAAGTCAAAGGTGAAACTGCCAATAGACTATGTATAAATAGATCTAATGCAGAGTCATCAATATGTGGAAGTGTGTCCATTGGAATCCTGCAGGGGTTGCTTCTTGGCCCAGCGTTACACAATATTTTTCAATATTCAATGCCCTGGAAGAATATATAAAGCACCTACTGTCAAAATTTGCAGACGATGCAAAGATTGGTGGGGGGATGCGAATAGATCACACAGCCGGCGTGATCTGATTTGCTTGGCACACTAAGCACAATCAAAACACATCTTTTAATGCACCCAAATGCATGGACACAGCTACTATGTGCATACGCATATACTCATAAGAAACCAGTTTGGCTTATAAATGCTTCACAGTGTGTAAATTATGCACTTCTCAAGCCTTAATATTTGATTGCTGTCGTGCTGGTTTGTAAGTATAGCTTGAAGTAGAATTGGCCTTATGTGTTACCTAATTAATAAGCAGAGAGCATAAAGAATATCACCTGCCTACACAGCCCTGTAGCCCAAAGCTATCCAGGCACTGGGGCCAGTTTTGACACACCATAAACAGGTTTGGAATAAAGCTTGTATCAGCGTGTGGCCATCATCTCTAGTGGCTTCCTGTGATAATTACTTGGGGAAGGAAGCATGATGTTTTCTTTTTTCCAAACCCCTGTCTGGAAGTTAAGTGGTTCTGGTAGAGAGGACTTCAGTCAGTGGTGCTTAGATCCTCAGAGATATTGAGGCACCGAACTCCCATTGAAATCAGAGGAGAAAGGCACTGATATACCTTTTGAAGACCGGGGAGTAGTGGTCCTCGATTCAGGGATCTGCCCATGTGGATCTCAGTGCAGGATCTAGATTCCTTTCCACCTCTCTTTACAGAGCTTAAGATGGTCTAGTGGCGTGGTTCCCAAACTGTGGTTCCCAAATGCCCACGGGTTCGCAAAATGTAACAGGTGGTTCTTGAAAAACCAATTCTGTACCGGTGGACGAAATAGTGTTTGTGTGCCAAACTGGAACCAACGTCATTGTAGCAAATGTAGCAGCAGTAGCACCCCTCAGTTAGGGGTCGTCTACACTACAGAGAAGATCGACGCTGCTGTAGTCAATCTGCCGGGGTTTGAATTAGCAGGTGAAGATCCACTAATTCGAACAGAGAGGGTGCTACCGTCGGCGCTGGTAGTCCTGCTCTTCATGAGGAGTAAGGGACATCGAGGGGAGCACACTCTCCTGTTGACCTCCCGCTGTGTGAACAGCGCCAAAACGTGATTAAGACACTTCGACTCCAGCTAAGTAATTAACATAGATGGAGTTGCATATATTAAGTCGACTTTCCCCTTTAGTGTAAACTTGTCCTTAGTCAATACAGCAATTCCTCATTTAACACGTGCCTGCTTAACACGTTTTCGCGATAGCATGATTTTTTTTTTAAGGAACGTTTTTTGAATTACATGACCATCCCTGGAATAACACGATTTCCCCAGCCGGCCCATTGCCTGTGGCTGCGCGGGGCTTCCCCCGCCTCCCTGCAAAGCAGTGGAGGGTTTGCCGCTCACCGCGCCGTTCCCCACTGATTCCCCCTCGCCGGATGCCTTGCCCCCTGTCCTCTGCCCCCACTTGCAGGCCGGCGGCTGCGCGGGGCTTCCCCCACCTCCCTGCAAAGCGGCAGAGGATTCGCCGCTCGCTGTGCCGTTCCCCAGCGACCCCCCTGGCCGGACGCAGTGTGGGTCCTGGCAAACCTGTCACAGGGGCATACTTCCAACCCAATCCCCATCCCCTATCCTCCCCTTCCCTTCCCCAGAGCCAAACACCTCCCCTCCCTGCTGTAACCCAGTCCCCTTTCTCCCCCCAACCTTATGTCCCGGTCCCAACAGACACCATCGCTTGAAACGCAACCCCCACATTTTCCATTATTTTCAATGGGAAAATTGACCCCGCATAACACGTTTTCACTTAACACGATCATTTTCTGAAACATATCCATAGTGTTAAATGAGGAATTACTGTACTCAGTCATTCTCTGTGGTGTGCTGGTTTGCTCCACTGGGAATCTTCTCATTATTAGTCTGTCCGTTTGTTAGCGTTCTCAGTATGTTTGAAGTGTTGTACACTCAAAAATGGACAAGTGGCTGAAAACGGAAAGTGTCAAGACTCGAGCAAATGAACACTCCACATCAGCCAGTGGTTCATCAAGTTCAAAGTGTGGAAAACCTAAGTCAAATGATCATGATGGTCCTGGAAAGTTGCTTACGAAGAAAAGGAAATATAACAACCGTTATATAAAATATGGTGTTGCGTGTATTGGTGATCAAGAGTGTCCAAAACCACAATGTGTAAGATCTCTTTCTAGAGTGGTGTGACGGACCCACCAGGGCCCACACTGAACCCAGCGGGAGTCCGGCCTAGCGGCCAGGACGAGGTCGGAGTGGTGGGTCTGCTGGGGAGCACGCTGATGCCGGCAGGACGCCAGCCAGTCAGCTGATGCGGCCATAGCGCAGCGAACCCTTCAGGGCACGCATCAGCTGGGAAGGGGGTCGGGCGGGCGGGCGGATGCCAGAAAGTGTCCCCCGCCAACCACCAGACTGGCGGGAGCTCACAGCGTGTGGGGGCGATGCCCGATCCATGGCGTACAGTGCCCCAGCCTGTCAGGATGCCCAGGGGGCGGAGCCACGTACCCCCGCAGCCATTAGCGGGCCATTTGAAAAGGCCTGGGGAAGAAGACAGCGGGGCGGCTCACGGAGCAGGAGCCGCTGAGAGACACGCCGGGCGAACCGAGCCGCTCCCCGGTGGGGGGTCAGCCCACGATTCCAGGGAGGACGGAGCAAGGCAGCAGAAGCCAGGGAAGACGCCGGAGCAGTAAGCCCCTCGCGTTCACTCGGGGGAAACGCTGCAGTGGAGGGGAATAGGAAGCAGCCCGGGGCAGAGTGTTTTTGGCGCCCGTGGGCTGACGAGCTTCGGGGTGGATCCCTGTCAGCCGGGTAGGGGTAAGACACTCTGCACCCTTAGGGCCCCGGGCTGGGACCTGGTGGAGAGGGCGAGCCCGGGTCCCCTTATTTCCCCTCCACCTTCGCATCCGCCCCATCCCCATAGACTACGCGTTACGGTGGGTCTAAGGTCCAGCTGACCAGGCACTGAACTTACGTGGTCCCTGGAGGGCCACGAACTAGGGAGGTAGAGAACCCCGGGGGGAAGTCCCCATGACACTAGGAGAGAGAGCTCACGGGCGGGGAGCTCGTGCCTTAACTCGCCCGCAGTTCGGACAGAGGGCCTGCTGAACACCACCTTCTGGCGGGAAGTAGTAGTTCGCGCCCAGACCTCCGTTGCAAGTCGTAATAGCTAAATTAGTCCCATCATATTGTTGGGATTATTTATTCCAATGTGCAATACTTTACATTTATCAACATTACATTTGTCAATATTAAACTTCTTTTGCTGTTATATATTTATCTTGGTTTCGGTCTTACCCATGAAAGCTCATGATATGATATATTTTTCTTAGTCCCTAAGGTGCCACAGGACAACTTGTTGTTTTTAAAGTTACAGATTAACACGGTGACCCCTCTGAGCCATGATGAAGAAGTTGCAGTTTGGGGAAAGGTGTTTGGAAAACAATCAAACAGAGTGTTTTAATACTCCTCCCCACTTCCCGGCAGAGCAAACTTCCGTTGGATCAGAGTACTAAAACCAATGTAACAGCATACCCAAAATGTTCATAGAATGTTTGTCAGGTGATAATAACTGGAGTAACACTTTCTTTGATGATATCACTTTCTCAGCATAGATATTGAGTCGTGAGGAAGAAGAGAAATGGATTGAGATCTGCTGTGATTGCCAACGGAAAAGACTTTTCAGATGTCCGTGAGGGTGCATCTACACAGCACCTACACTTGAAATAAGACACCCAATTTGCGCTATGCATCTTATTTCAAATCTATTTCGAAATAGCTTATTTTGAAATTTGGTGTGTCCTTAACCCTCGTGCAATGAGTTTTACCAGGACGGTGAAATAGTGTGCCTGTTATTTCGAAAAATATTTCGAAATAACGGGCGGCTTGTGTAGACGCGGGGTAGCTATTTTGGGATACCTCCGGTATCTCGAAATAGCCATGCAGTATAGACGTACCCCAACTGATCAACTTTTGGCCGAGTTTAAAAAATGAGTACCCCCTGCTGGCATTGTTACTGTTTTGTTACAATTTTCAACAACCTACTTGTGCGAGAAAGCATTTTGTTTGTATGCAAATCTGAAATCCAAATGCAGATGCAGACTCAATGCTAACCCAGACCTCAGACTTATCTTTCTCCACTGGTTCCAGACTCCCACGGGCTGTGCAGATCCAAGCAAGCACATCCATCACGCTGCGGAGAGAGTAAAACTTCAAGACTCCTTATGAGAAAAGAAAGGGGAGGTGGATATTTTTTTGCTGTTTTTCAAATGAAATAGACCGTGAGTGTTGTTTTTAAAATGACAAAGAACAAGTTTAAGCTTTGTTCTATTTGTGCATTGTTTGCCTGGGCTGCCATGGACCCGAATACCTGGGGTAGGAGGAACTCTTTATTTGAGTTTGCTTCTTAAATACCTTCATGCTGTTTCACGTATGATACTCCTTGCCAAAAGATGTAGAAGCTGTGTCCCCTAACAGGCTTAACCAAAGTGACCTGAGCTACCAAAGTGAATTCTTGGAAAAGTGTTCCAAATTTGCAGTTTTCATAGCATAATAAAATGAATAACACAACAATCAATAATAATATAATAATAAATAATGTATCATAAATGTGTCATAAAAACAAATTTTATATTTCCAAGATCACTGCTTTTATAATTTAAGCTTAGGTAAGGAAGAAAATTCTTGGAAATATTCACTTTTAAGAGGTGGTTTGCAAGATATGACATTTTTATGAAAGGGATTTTCGGGTTGTTAAAGTTTGGGAGCCACTGGTCTAGAGGATCCCCTCGAATTCTAATCCTGGCTCTACTGTCTACTATGGCTTTTTGCAAGTCACAAGCTCTGTTCCTTGGTTTTCCCTGGATGGAAAAGTGGGACGATTGTGTTTCACTTCTAATAGTGTGAGAATTAATTAATGAATATCCCTTAATTACTTTGAAATCCGTGAACAGAAACGAAAGCATTCGAATGGAGACAAAGGTGCAGTAAAGTTACTAGCCACTGTAGAATGTTTGCTTGATTAAAAAAAAAACTTTTAAAGCAGTATCAAAAAGTTATCATATGACTTTTATTACAGGTTGAACCTCTCTAGTCTGGTACCCTTGGGACCTAACTGGTTCCAAACCAGAGAATTTTTCAGACCATGGGAGGTCAATATTGTCTAGCAGCATTACCAACACTTCTACTACTTACTGGGCTGTTAGAGGACATGTAGGGGTAAATTAGAGCTAAATGACAGCACAGAAAAACAAACTTTATGAGACTCCAGGAAACTTGGCCACACCCATGAAAAGTGGACATCCGGCTAACTAAAATCATTCCAGAAGATTTCTAGACCAGAGAGTTCTGGACTAGAGAGGTTCAACCTGTACTATCCATTTCCATTGCAATAACACCTATCAACACCAACAAAGACCAAGGTCCAATTGTGCAAGGCACTGTACAAACACACAGGAAGAGACAGTCACTTCCTCAAGGTGCTTAATAAATAGAAAAAAAAGTGGAAAGGGTGAATCGCAGCACCGAGGGCAGACATGACTCACTCATGGTCATACAGCAGGCTGGTATCACAGCTGCCGATAGCACTCAGGTCTTCTAAATGCTCAGCCATTGCTTTACCCACTGAGCCACACTGCTTTTCTAGTCACACCTTTGTGCTTGTCATGAAACAAATCTGATTGCTGAGTGTGTTTTCCCTGCCAATAGGATCTGAAATGGCTCTTTGGAAAAGTTACTCCAGGTGCTGAGAGCTTTATGATCAATTGCAGTGGCAGCTTAGACCCTGTTGTGTACAATAGCAGGAGGGAAGGGTCACTGTACATTCCCCCCACCCCTTCTGTCTGACCCGATGATTGCTTCCGTGAGTGTCTGCCCAACATGCCATGCAACCCACAAGGAAACTCTGGGTAACTGAATTTCCAGGTCCCCTGTGGCAGAAAATTCAGCGCAGTCTATAAGGGGCTGGATTTGAAAATGCAGTAAGTATCTGCATTTGTTCACATTGAAGTGTCTGTGCTTCTCCTGCCCTAGTAAGATCTTGACTAGTTACTAAAGGAGGAAAAGACTGTCCCAAAAAGAGGCAAATGAAGCAGGCAAGCCACGCCCTTCCTTCATCAAGGAGAGGTACGTGGCCGCTCAGACTCACCGGCAGGGGGAGTAAAGGGGGTGATGGCTGGAGCCCTGGGTCCTTTGAATCAGAGCGCTGCATCTGGGTGGCTCTCGGGGTGGAGGGGGGAGGTGGCGCACTCAGGGTGATGCTGAGGGTTGGCCTGCCCCTTCTATATGAGGACCTGCCCCTTCTATCCAAGGCCCCACCCCTTCTGACCAAAGCCACGCCCTTTCTGGGAGCATGGAACCAGCCCCATTCCACCTTTCCCAGGGACCTGGGAAGGCCACAGCGGCCACTTCTCAACTTCCTTCTCCTCTTCCCGAATCTGAAGAGTGGAAGGGAGAGCCCAGGCCAGCTTTGGGAGAAGGGTCTTTAAGTTACTGCGTTTCCTTAGAGGCTGACAGGGAGTTTTCAGGTGTGCACAAATCCTACACGGTGAGCCAGCTTTGGAGAGCTGAAGCCATGGATTTGAATCCCTGGAAGCCAGAGGTGACCCCGGGAAGATGGTGGGCTGGCCCGGCTGAACTTCAGGAACGCAGCTGGAGTCCAACAGAAGTCCATGGACATGACTGAAAAACAGAAGCTACCAATAGACTGCCAAGGTGAACTGAAAATAAGATAAACCTTGCAGCAATTTAGAGGCTGTGGCAAAGGCCGGAAGAGGCCAGGCGGGTAGGAAGGTTGAGACAAGCCATTCTAGTCCACTCTAGATGGAAAGCATTAGCACAGCCTTTGAGAGAATTAGTTAGACTCAGTGGGGTGTGTCTAGCAAGCAAAGTATTAATACTTTTTCCTCCCTCCATGAGCCAATAGCTCCCTGATCCTTTGCCAGCATACAAATAGAAGGAAATGAAATCAATTTAATCCAGGCTCAGTGTGTATTGGATCATAACCTATCAAGAGCACCCCCGAAAGACCCATCATAAATCAGCAAGGAAAGAAACCACCTCCTGACCTGCACCGTCTGCTAAGACTTGCAGCTCTTTGTGACGCAGTATTTTTCCTCTCTCTCTTTACATCTGCTTGTTCAATTCCATTTTTACATGAAACCAGATTGCACAGGAACCTTTAGCGATGAACAATGGCGCTGGGGTAGGTGCGAAAGGGATAGCATAGCTGGACGGGAAGGAAGTTGATTGAAAGGCAGCTGCAAAGCAGATCAGAAATTGGATTGTGTAACTGTGTGATCTTTGCCCCCCGCTGCTCGGCTGAGTCATTGAATCCCTGTGGGAGGATGAATAATATTTTTTTGTAGAGGCCAAAATGTTCCCAGGGAGCGTGGCTTCGCATGCGGCCTCTCAATCCATGGTTGCATGCTTCACTACACGGCCTGATGCGCGGTTAAATTCTGCACGATGAGATTCTGTGGGAGCTGCCACCTCTGAAACGGAGGCCGAAACTGAGGCCTGGACACCCAAATCCAAAGGTCATAGGGAGCGTGACAAAGTCAGGCTCAAGATTGCAGGAGGGTCGGCCTGTTGAGTACCGGAGAGTGGGCAGGCACAAGCTAAAGGCCCCTCCCCCTGCCTAAAGGGAGGAGCTGAATCCCAGAGAAGCAATTCTCTGGGCTTTAACCTGTTTTTTCTCAGTTGCTCTATAACAGTGTTTCTCAACCAGTGGTACGGGTACCCTTAGGGGTACACGAGAGAAGTCTGGGGGGCGTACGTCAACACAACTGAAATTTGGAGAAAACTGAAGTTTTGCTTTAAGTTTTACAGTGCTTTACTATTTTTGCACTTTTTACTCCCCAAAAATTTCATCACCTGCCCAACTACAATTAAGTTGTTTAAACAAATGTGTTGCAATGGTAGAAAAAAAATTGTGTGTCTGAAAACTGTAGGTACTGAGCATACTTATAATTTGTTTTTTTTTTAAAGGGGTACTTTATTAAAAAAGGTTGAGAAACACTGCTCTATAACACCTATCAACGAAGTGGGCTTTATCAAGTGTATCTTTTTTGTTTTGTTATTAAAATCACCTTTTTGAGGACTATGATCTGACTCTTGTGTTCTGGAAGGTAATAGGGGGTCTGTGTATGCATGCCTAAGACTGAGAGGTCAGCGATCGGAAATTACACTTTGTTTTCTTTTTTTTTTTCCAAGCTTTCTTGTGATAAACGAAATTGGGGTAACCCTCTGGAAGAAGCCCCCAAGTGACTCATCCCGGGTTTAAGAAGAGAGGGGTTGTTTTTCCCACTTGGGTAGTGGCAGTCTGTTTCCTATGATCAGGACATCTGTGACCTTGAGGAGTTTTTAAGCAGAATCCTATAGAGACAAAGCATTTTTAAAGTATCTTATGGGCCCCCACCTTCTGCACTTGAAGTGCCAGAGTGGGCAACAGCCCTGACATGCAGCAGATTAAAAAAAAAAAAAAAGATGAAAGCACAAATAATTGCTTCCCTGGGATTCAGTTTTATTTACAGTGTGTGTGGGAGGTGGGTGTGGAGGCACATGGAGTCAGCACAGAGGCATTTAACCAAACTACAAAACAAAGAAGATAACCGGATCGTGTGTAATTAAAAACATTCCCTATCTACTCACATATCTGTACTTTTAAGATCCAGTCCAATTCTAGGCATGGGTATTCCCTTTCTAGGCATGGTATTCCTGACTGGTTGAATTCATCTCTTTTCCCTTCCCCCTTCCACCCTGCCCCCACTGCCAGTTCCTGGTTTAAACTTCCCCAAGAGAATTGCAGCAGGCTGATTCCCTTTCAATTCGAATCTCAACACTTTCTTCCCATTGGGTCTCCTGGCTCCCTGCCAACACTTCCTGGATTTTTGTTCAGGTATTCTCTGAGTTTAACCCTTTACAGGTAATACTTCCCCATCCATCACAGCCCTTCACATTAGACCAACCAAACTGTCTCTACACAACAGAACAAACGAACACAGATCAGACACCAAGAATGGTAACATACAAAAAACCAGTGGGAGAACATTTTAACCTCTCTGGACACACAGTTACAGACTTGAAAGTTGTCATCCTCAAGAAAAAAAACTTTAAAAAGTGGCTGCAAAGTGAAACTGCTGAGCTGGAATCCATATGCAAATTTGACATCATCAGAATTGATCTGAATAAGGAAGGGAATGGCTCTCATTACAATGAGTAATTTCCCACTTTAGATATTCTCACCTTCTTATCCACATCCAGCCTGATTGAATTAGCTCTGATGGTACGCTCCCATCTCTGTATCCCTGCTATTTGTTTCTTTTTTTTTTTTTAACTTCATGATGATGAAGCCAACTGCAACTCACCAAAGCTTAGGACATAATAAAATTGTTAGTCTTTAAGTTTAAACTAGAGCTGCGGGGAAAAGATTAACAGAACCAGGACTCCAGACTCCTTGTTTTTGTCTCCAATATGTACATCCTACTCACCTGCATGCAGTACCTAATGCCATTATATGTAATTGGTCTCATCCTCATTTGCACTAAGGCCTCTTCCCACCACTTTGGCAGTGTAAAGGGGTTTAAAGCAGACAGAAATGTAATTTACACCCGCCCTGAGGCCAGTATTGTAATGCAGCCCGGCAGCAAAGGGGAACTCAAGCCAACGTGTCTATAGTATGTGCTAATGTTTGCCTACAGTTCCCTAATTCAGAATAGCTACCAATCAGCAGCATAACGAAAGTGCACAGGAAACCTTGGTATTCAACAGCATGTGAAAGAAAACCCAGGAGCAACAATAAACAGCAGAAGCAAAGTGATATACTGCAGGCCCTGTGTACCGCAACCTGCTTCCATACCGGGAAGAAAGCTTAAGACAGAGGATGTGGGAAAAGATATCAGTGCAGTCACCGGAGCTATCAAGGTCAGCATAAGTGGGCGGCACTTGATAAAAGGAGGCTAGCAGATTTCTTTCCAAAAGCCCTGTTCAATGTGCAAACGCTTCACTGGCTGTTCTCTTTGAGCTTGAATGAAGGCAAAATTACTGCTAATTAATGCTTCACATAGTAATTGAAATCAGCCTTTGCCGTGGCAAATAGAGATGCGCAAGCGGCCAATTATCTGGGAAAGTAAACTCTCTGTGGCTAATTGCAAATGTCCCTGTAAGATGGTCATGAAGAGCTGTCTTCTGAGTGGGTGCCCCCATGTCTAATCCACTCCATGGATCAAGTGCAGGGACTTTGGCTGATTAGACCAGCAGTGAACTTGGCCCAGTGTGTCAGGGGGGTTGTGCTGCTACACCAGAGACCCCCCCAACCTCAGCAACTTTGTGGTTCCTGAGAATGTTTACATCAGCAAGGGGCACCCTGGGCTAGTGAGTGGGCTACATGAGTGGCCTCCCCTCCGATGGTCGTAGCCAAGATGGCCTCCCAGCATAGGGGAGTTTTGCTCCCTGCGCGTGCATCCCTAGAATTTGCCGGCGGTGCCAATTGAACCAGAGCCCCACTGGGCTTGGACACAGAAGGACCACACAGCTCTCGCGGCCTGTGTTATGTGCAATCAGCACCCACCCCCCTTCACAGGCCCCGGCTTTACATGCGTGTCACACTAGTGATACTGGTAGGAAAAAAACCCTACTTGGACAGAAACCAGTGTAATCTGGCAGCAGGACAACGGCAAACAAAAAGTCTTATGGGCCGCACATAGGACCCCAACAAGTCCCAAGCAGACCACGGCCAGCAGGTTGCCCACCACTGCTTTACCTACAGGAAAAAACGCCTTCCATGTATGGATACATCTACATTGCACGCCACGGTCAGTACATAGTGCAGGGCTGCTCAACTTTGGAAGCTCCAGGGGCCACAATAATATTCACAGCCCATGCCAAGGGCCACAACTCAAGTGTGGTTGCATATACATGTAAATATACATGCAAATATATATGCAAATAGCTTCTTTCACGCCAACGGGCATAAATACAAAGATTAAGGCAAGATACCCAACATGCAGGCCCCATTAAAGTCAGTTCTGCTGATATTAATAAAATGCAATAATTACCCGATTTCTTCCCATATGACAGCACTTTTAATGAGCAATGACAGTCCAGGAATTTAACTACTAAAACGCATCTCAACAGAGGACCATTATATCGACTACTTTTTTATTTTATCTCCCACCCATCGGCCGCATGTTGAGCCCCATATAAGCCCAAACTGCACCGCGAGCTGTGAGCAAACAGGTCGTGGCCTGCATGCAGCCCAGGTGCCATGTGTTGAGTAGCCCTGACATAGTGTATTTGTAGCTCCGTGCTGCAGAGAAAAGCTGGCTGCCTCTGCACTGCAGTGTGTGGCTACGTGTGTCACTGAAAGGCCCAAGAGACAGCAGGGGAATACCCTGGCGCCAGGGAGGCAGCAGGATGCAACAGAACTGCTAAAAACTGTCCTTAAAAGTCGGTGCATGGGGTCGCCATTTGTGGGCACTTTTGCCAACAAAATACATCTAGGCCCCATAAATAGCTTTTGCTTTGTTGGCTGGAGCCTTCCCACTGACAAACCAGTGTTCACATGTGCACGTGCCATGGGGAAGGTGTGTTGCTCGGGGGGTTGGGGTTGTTTTAAGCACCAGTGAATGACCAAAATTGTGTTGATCAAGTGCAAGTGTGGATTATAACCTTAGTCTAAGCCAGTGGTCACCAGCCAGTTGATCGGGATCTACTGGTAGATCTTGGAGCCTCTGGCAGGTGATCCTGGCTTGTTTGGCTTGGAGCTATAGTACTTCAGCTGCCCTTCCCTAGCCTCTGCCTTGGAACTGGCCCCCCAGCGGGCTTGTTTGCTGTTCAGGGTGGGGGGCAGAAGAGAGTAGCCACTGATGTTGGGGTGTTCCCTTCTCCCTGCCTCTGTACCCCCATCTCCACAGAATGAGCAGGGTGGGGCCTTGGAGAAGGGGTAGGGCAGGAGATGGGACAAGGGTATTTGGGTTGGAGGTTGATTTGGGTTAGGTTGGCTCATGGTCTATGCTGCTACGTGTGCTGTGGGGTTTGGGAGAGCTATACATATAAAAGAGGTAATCTTAATCAAGCAAATCCACTGTCAGATCTTCATTTGTCTCTGAGGTTACGTCTACACTGCAAGCTCATTTCAGAAAAAGCTATTCCAGAAGATACCTTTCAGAATAGCTTATTTTGAAATAGAGCGTCCAGACTACAGGGAAGTCTCAAAATGAGTCCGAGGCAGGCTCCCCTAATGTGGATGCATTACCTCGATTTAGACCCCCAGGAGGCACTGGGGAGGAATAACTTTAGAATGGCCTTGGGAGGAGCTATTTCGACATAGCAGCAGTGGAGTGTCCACACAGACACTCTTCCGAAAGAGCTTTTTTGGAAAAGGGCTTATTCTTCATGGAATGAGGTTTCGCAGTGTTGGAAAAAGCCCTCCGTTATTTCGATTTTCTTTCGAAACAACGTAATTGCTATGTGGATGCTAGTATTATTTTTCCAGAATAACAGCCATTATTCTGGAAAAATGGTGCAGTATAGATGCACCCCTAGAGGTGGGAGGCATTTTTAGCCAAATATTTTTCAGTGAAAAACGCAGATGCTGCAATTCTACAATGTTTTGTGAATTTGTCGGTTTTGATGAATGGTTTTGGGCAACAAAAATCAGAACTTAAATATTATGGGTTTTGTTTTTTTTTTTGGTTAGCAATTAATTGTTTGTTTCAAAAACCTCCTTACATTTTATTTTTTAAACATCAAAAATATGTAAAGCTGGTCGAAATGGAAAGGAATCGTCTTGATTTGGTTGTCAAAAGGCCAGCAGTGAATTTTTTTTTCCAGCTTTTCACTATGTCATAAATTTTGACAAACACTGAGGTTGGTTCCACCCCAACCAATTGGTTTGATACATTTTTGGAATTGCCACTGACCCGCATCATATCACACAGCTCCAATCCTGCCTCCTGACTTTAGGCGACAATCACAAGGGGACTGAGAATGGCTTTGCTAAGTGGTGAATTGGGCCCAATCATTCAATAACGATGCCACAATGAAATAATGACATAGGGAATTTCTCTCCCCTGACTCAGCGCCATTCACATTACATGCCCAATCTATTTAAGTGCAACATGACAGCAAGTGATAGACCAGTGGTTTTCAAATGATGGGTCGCAACCCAGCACTGGGTAGGGGAATGTCGGGCGCTGGGGCTCCTTGCTGCAGGGGGGGTCAGGTGAGCAGTGGGGGGGCGGGATAAGGCAGCTCCCTGCCTGTCCTGGCACCGCAGTCTGTGCTGCTCCCCAGAAGCAGCTGGCAGCAGGCCCGGTTCCTAGGAGAGGATGGAGAGAGAGCGCACAAGGCTCTGTGCACTGCCCCTGCCCCCGAGCACTAGCTCCACACACCCATTGGCTGGGAACCTGCTGCTGGCGGCTTCTGGGGTGCAGCCTGGTCTGTGATGCCAGGAGAGGCAGGAAGCGGCCTTAGCCCTGCCCCACTGCACTGCTGACTGGGAGGCGTTCAAGGTCAGCCCCTCCTGCCCCAGCCCTGACCCCCTCAAAGCCGGAGCCCCCTCCTACAGCCCAACGCTCCCTTCCTCAGCCCCACCCTGGAGCCCGCACGCTAGTCACATTCTGTTGAGTCTCCGTCGTCGATGATTTTCTTCAACTGGGTCATGAGAAAAAAGGGTTTGAAGACCCCTGTGCTAGCATATGGGATGCTAGAGCGATGCCAGCCCATGCTCCTGAGGTAGGCCAGAAATGTTCAAGCCCTGGAGGGAATTATGTCTGTGACTGCCCTGCTGGTCTTACAAGCAGCCACACAGGCTATTTAGCATCCCCCCACCCCCCGTTCAGCTGGGTTTTGTTGACGGAGGCAAGTCTTGCTAAAGCTAAAAGTTTTCACATCCTGCTCCTTGAGTTCTGCCTGTCGTGCGATTAATCCCCCTGCGACAAGAATAAAACACGCCACTGTCTACAAAGAAGTTCGGTGACGCCTCTGCCCAGGGAATCCTGTAAATATCAAACCCTGCCCCCTCCCTTATCCTTCTCCCCCCCCCCGCAATGACCTGGGTATGGTACTGTGACAGGGCGTTTGCCCTGCACTGAGTGAGGGCTGAGAGTGAAGCCCCAGCTAAGGCAGCTCTGCTAATGAGGGCCCAGCGGCAGACACTATAAAGCAGGACTCCTGGAGGGAGGGGGAGAATTGACTGCTTCTCTGGACGGAGAGCAGGAGGGACCTGACTGCCAGGGAAGCAGGAGGCAGACCAGGACTGGGTGGGGGGAAGGAAGGCAGGGCTGGGGGGGCTCTGGCCAAGCAAGCACCCAGGCTGCACGGCCTGAAGCTACTGGGGCTGCAAGGGGCAGCCATGGTGGGCAGGGGCAGCAGGTCCTCACCCCTTTGCCGGTGATGAGTGGCCATTACAGATGGCAGTTTGCTCCTGAGGCAGTGGCTAGATGAAGACTGGCAGTGGGTGGTCACTGAGGCAAGGTGGGTGCAGGGGAACTGGGTGTTCCCTGGGAGGAGAACAGGGTGGCTTGGGGAAGAGAGGACCCTGGAGTGCAAGCAGGATAAACACCAACTCCTAGAAAGGGGGCTCAGACACCGGGGTGGGCCCTGCCAGAGGGCCGTGTCCTGAAGAGGATGCTGTGGACAAAGAGAAACACGGGGAGACACCAGCTAGAGGGAGGCATCCAGAGAGCCAAACAAGCTAATTCCCAGGACTGGAGGCGCTATGAGGGTGAATCTGCCCCATGACGTGCACTTTTGCCCATTTGTATCTACATAATGTCCTGGGGGAAAGAACATAAAATGCTGATACATCACATGAAAACAACGGATCATCCTCTCTATTGTGCGTTCCGATGTTTCGACCTACTCAAAGCACCTGGCCATGCAAAGAGCGGAAGAACATTAACAGGCCTTGATGGGGATGAATTTAGCTACAGCTACTCAAGAGAGAGAGCTTGGAGTCATTGTGGATAGTTCTCTGAAAACATCCCCTCAGTGTGCAGTGGCAGTTATAAAAGCAAACAGAATGGAGTCATTCAAAAAGAGCAAGAGAGAATAAGATAGAGCATATCTTATGGCCTCTATATAAAACCATGGTACGCCCACATCTTGAATACTGCATGCATCTCATCTCATAAATGAATAAAGTGGTTGCTTCATCTCAATAAACATATATTGGCATTGGAAAAGGTTCAGAAAAGGGCAACAAAAAGGATTACGGGTTTGGAATGGGTCCCATATGAAGAGAGTTAAAAAGACTAGGACTTTTCAGCTTAGAAAAGAGGAGATGAATGGGGAGGGATATGATAGAGGTCTATAAAGTCATGACTGGTGTGGAAAAAGTGAATAAGGAAAAGTTATTTACTGATTCCCATAACAGAAGAACTAGGGGTCACCAAATGAAATTAATAGACAGCCGATTTAAAACAAACAAAAGGAAGGGGTTTTTTTTTCTTCACTCAGCACACTGTCAACCTGTGGAACTCCTTGCCAGAGTATGTGGTGAGGACTAGGACTTTAACAGGGTTCAAAATAGAGCTAGATAGATTCATGGAGGTTAGGTCCATCAATGGCTATTAGCCAGGATGGGTAGGAATGGTGTCCCTAGCCTTTGTTTGTCTGGAAATGGGTGATAGGAGAGGGATCACATGAGGATTACCTGTTGTGTTCACTCCCTCTGGGGCATCTGGTATTGGCCATAGTCGGCAGACAGGATACTGGGCTAGATGGATCTTTGGTCTGACCCATTTGGCCGTTCTTATGTAGGACTCAAAACTAGCTGTGGGTGAAGAAGAACCCTGGAAAAATAAGTCTTGGGACAGAGCAAGGGCAAGAATGCTTGCATGATGTGAGCATGCCCATCTAGGCCAGTGTGCGTGGCATGTCTTAGGATATTCATGTAATTAGCTCAAAAGCTTACTCAGTGCCATTGGTACAATTATTTATGAAACATCACGGCGATCTAGAGCTGCCCCAGGGGAAAGGAGCAAAGTACATGGAGAACTGATCTTCACAAAAGCAAAGAAGAGCTCTCCTGGCAATGGTTTGAAATTTCTGTCCCCAGAGAATTAATGGGACTGCTAGGAAAGTAGAAAATATCTTGCTCTGGCCCGTGCATGGGTGTCAAATGGGTGTGAAGTGGGGCACAAAGGCACAGAGAGCTTCACCCACATCCCACCCTAGTGTGGCAGGTGTAAAAGTATAAGCACTGCTTGCTACATACTGCCCCATGGGGCACTGTGCGCTGAAGGAGTCAAAATGGAGTAGGAACTAGAGTCCACCCAACAGACCGTGTTTTAAAGGCACATTCCAGTCACAGATATTTAGGATTTGATCCTACGTCCTCTGCTCACATGAGTGCTCCCATGCCTTGAGTCACCCAAGCAAAGCTCTCGCCTTGGACTTCAGAGGCATGGCTTTAATTCCCTTCTCTGCCACAGTCTTCCTCCTGGACTTAGTCAAGTCACTTACACTCTGCCTAAGTTTCCCATCTGTCAGTGGGGCTGTCTAATCTCAAAGGGGTGTGGGAGAGTAACTATGTTAAAAATGGTGAGGGGGCTCAACTACTCTAGTAAAGGTGTCTCAGACAGACCTCAGAAAGGGTTGCAGGGTCGGGCCACAGGACAATAAAGCCACCTAGGTTTGCAGGGAATAAATCTTACCACAAAAACTGGCGCAGTTGATGGATTTCCACTCCATCCCTTCCTGTGACGTAATTATAGAGTGGATGGATGAAAAGGAAGAGAGCAGCGGTAATTTGGGGATGTGCAAAAAGCACTTGATACCTTGTCTCACAAATAATAGTGCATTCAAATTCCCTTCCAGTTAAGTACTAGCTACTTTGTTGCAAGAAGCCCATCTAGGCGCAGCCAGGGGAGAGTCCAGGGAAGAGGAGGTCCTGCTGCTCTCTGTGTAATTATCTCATCTCCAACCAGCCCAGGGCAGGAGATCTGAAGTGCTGACTAACACTGGCTGCTATTTTCACCAGGACCGGAATGAAATAAATGCAGCCTGTCCCCTTATGGCAGTGGTCACCAACCAGTAAATTGGGATCTACTAGTAGATCTTGGAGCCTCTGACAGGTGATCCTGAGTGGTTGGGCCAAGAGGCTATCAAGTGTGGGCACTTCAGCTGCCCCTCCCCACACGGCTGCTCATCTCCTGCCCTTTGCCTGGGAGCTGCCCCTCCCCCTGGGAGCCTCCTGCTGTCTGTGCAGGGCAGGGGAGAAAGAGGAGGGGGCTGATGTCAGGGTGCCCCCTCCCACTCTGTATCCTTCCTCCACAGAGCAGAGAGGGGGCACAACAGGACTTGGTATGGAGGGAGTTTGCTGGCTGCTTTAGGGAGTGGTCCAGGGGAGGGGTGAGCCTGCCTTAGCCCCACTCCACCACCACCCAGGAGCTACCAGCAGTGCCCGGTCGGAGCCCACATCCCAAACTCCTACCCCAGTCATGAACCCCCCCTCCTGCACCCCAAGCCCCTGCCCCAGCCTGGAGCACCCCTCATCCAAACACCCTCCCAGAGCCTGCACCTAGAATCCTTCCTACATCCCAACGGCCTGCCCCTAGAGCAGCTCAGAGCCCCTCTCACACGCCAGATCCCTTAATCCAAGACCAGAGCCTGCCCCCCAACTGTCTGCCCCAGCCTGATGAAAGTGAGGGAGGATGGGCAAGAGAGGGAGGCGGGGCCTTGGAGAAGAGGTGGGAAGGAGGCGGGGCCTTGGAGAAGAGGCGGGAAGAAAGCGGGGCCTTGGAGAAGAGGCGGGAAGAAGGCGGGGCCTTGGAGAAGGGGCAGGGCAAGGGTATTTGGGTATGAGGTAGATCTTGGATTGCACCTAAATTCAGAAAGTGACCTCATGCTCCAAAAGGGTGGAGACCCCGGCCTTACAGAAAACTTCAGACCCGCGGGTATAAAGCGACTTTGTTCCTCGAAAGCCAGTGGACTAGCCCTGATTTACACAGGGTGAGGACCTGGCCCTTTTATGTTTTCTCTCCATTGCCCACTCGGACGTTCATGTCTGGCTGACCCAGGGTGGGGTACGTCAGTCCACTGGGATCCACCCACTCTACCCGCAAAGCGCTTTCAAACGCCAAAGGTGCTGATTCTGCTGAGAGATTTGTATCTCGCTGCCGTGACGGTCCAGGTCTCCAGCAGCAGGTGTGAGGTGCAGCTGCAGGAAACGGGCTTGTTTTCAGCTGAGGGTTTCACTGGAGCATTCTGCTCTGAGCAAATGGATCTGGGTCAGGTGCCCTGGCTCTCAAGACAAAGGGAAAAGGGAGGCAGAGACAGGGGAAGAGAGCTGCCTGAGGGAACTCGAACACAACTGGATTCAAACCTAGGCCTCATGCCCTATGGGTTGGGCTCCCCGGAGGAGCAGTGTAGAGGGGGAACTTCCATGATGCATCATGGCGATGGCACCTCAGGGAAACATGCCTGGCGAAGCGGGAAGAGAGGTAGGGCAGCTCTGGGGTGCGGCTCTGTGGGGCAGCTGGCAGACGTTTCGCCCAGCACCAGGCTTAACCCTGTGCATTCAATCCCGCATTTCAGTGAGCACTAAACGCATTCCTCAATCCTTCCCCAGCGCCCTGTCCCCGCAGACAACGAAGCGGGCTGTGGGCTTTCCCCGGCCCCTTCTTCTCCTACTCTCGAGCCAAGCGAGGGCTAAAGGCTGATCTCTGACGAGCTCATTTCTCAGACAACCAGCCCGGCGCAAGGAAGGGGAAGGGACAGGCCCTCTTGCTTTCTGCACAAATATTCCAGCATGCAAATGGCTAATCAAGTGGATAATGTATTGATTTAACCTTTCAGCAAGACGGGATTTGCTGTGCACCCTCAGCGGCAAGCCCCACAGCTCCATGTGGGAGATACAGTGCGCATGCACTCACACACACTCTCACACACACACACACAAACACGTACGCCAGTCACACACACTCTCTCTCTGTCATTCACACACACACAGACACACACAGTTACTCCTGTCACAAACAC
Organism: Rafetus swinhoei; assembly: GCA_019425775.1. NCBI lineage: Eukaryota > Metazoa > Chordata > Testudines > Trionychidae > Rafetus > Rafetus swinhoei. Next base: position 6,537,985 of record CM033443.1, read on the forward strand.
ACATATACACTGGTACTCCAGTTACACACATGCTTGCTCATTTATTCGCTCTCTCTCTCTCTCTCTCTCACACACACACACACACACACACACTCCAGTCACATTCAGAGATCTCTGTTTGTTTCGGTCATACACACACACACACTGTTACTCCAGTCACACACACACGCTCTCACATGCACACACACACACACACACTGTTACTCCAGTCACACACACATGCTCTCTCTCACATGCACGCGCACACACACACACACACACACACACACACAGGTACTCCAGTCTTGAGCACACGCTCTCTCTCTCTCACACATACACACATACTGGTACTCCAGTCTCTCTCTCTCTCTCTCTGATACTCCAGTCACATGCCTCGATCCATGTGAGGGTAGTTCTGACAGGGTGCAGGAGACATTCGCCCACGCAGATCTCATTAGTTGTCTAGAACAGGGAAGGAAATTAACATGACTGACTGGAAAAGTCTTAACCCTGTTTTCACACACACACACACACACACACACATATACACACACACCCCACACACACACAAACTGGGGGAGGGGAAAAAAGGCTTTCCGCGGAGGAAAATAATGAGGGGCAGCGATGAATGTTTAATCTGGCCTGGAATGTAATTGTGAAGCATGGATTAGTGCTTTGGACTGGATGCTTTTTAAAGCTGTGTTTCTTCGGGGGATACAGGGCAAGGCAGGCTCTTTTGCTGAACGGCGCTTGGTGGGGAGGGTGGGCAAGGGGGGGGGGTCCCTTGACTGGAATCGGAGTGCACAAAAAGGACAGTTTTTCAAATGCATCAATATTAGGCAGCGCCTCTCGCTGATTTTCGCATTAGGAGCCCAACTGCCTTTGAAATCTCCCCCAAAGGGCCTTGAGGAAGAGACGGCTGTGCAGCAGCAACGCAGAGCCGGGGAGCCGCAGGAGAATTCTACCACAGAGAGTGGAGGGGATGGATGCTGCTTGGTTCCTCAGCAGGCAAGGAGAGTGTGCCCCCGCTACATGCCTACAGGAGGGAAAGCCGGTCCCTTCCTCAGAGCCCAGTCAGCTCTGCTGGCTGGTGTGGCGTGAGCAGGTGTCTCTCCCATTCTAGGAGTGCAGCCCACAGAATGCAAGGTGTTCTAACTGCACTGTGGCACAGGGGCGGTTTCTTGCACCATCCCCCGTCCCTCGCATGGTCCTGGAGCAGCAGGGGTACAAGCTGGCCCACACTGTGCGTGGAGAGGCCTCTTCCGCGACGCCAGAGTTAGGGCGGAATAGAGTGTGCTCCAAACCCAAGCTCAGAATGTGCTTTTCCCCCCTTCAGTGACTGAGTTTAATCTCTAAATTTGGCCCAGTATCTTTTCGGACAGTTGAAATTTCCCTTCGATTTGTTTTTCTCCCCCAGAAAAAAAAATTTACTCACTTTTGCAGCAGAATTTTTTTTAAGTGCTCCCTCTGTGATTGTTACCGTCTTGTCTTCAGATTTCTTTGGGTGACTCCCCACAAACTCCCCTTCTTCGACTGACCTTGCCCACGACTCACCAAGACGAGCTCCCAGAATGTCTCAGAACCATCAGTCACTTTCCATTGTCTCACTTTCCAGCACGGACCCCCTAAAAGCAAAACATCAACCAAACACACACACACCCCCCAAAACCCCCGAAAAACCCAGACATGTTTTTCCAAATTCCCGAACAATCAATATTGGTAGCAGTGTTCTTAAGAATGAGAGGGAGCTAGATACATGTGTGAATGGGATTATATTATTATTTATATATTATTGTAGTGCCTGGGAGGGCCCCATTGTGCTAGGTGCAGTGCAAACATAGACCAACAAGGCGGTCCCTGCTCGGAAGACCTTCCAGTCCAATGAGGAGTTTGCCAGCACAGAAGGCGCTGGAGTCAGTGAGCCAAACGGTAATTTCTTGAACGTTGTGCTCTCATCCTCCTACAAGAATTCTGCCAAGAACCAGAGTTCTTTGGGTGCATTAGCGGTGTGTGTGTAGGTTACTTGGGGGGGTTGGGACTCTGCCCATCCGGCTGGACTGCACTGTGTACGGCAGTGTGTTAAGGTCCTTGATGTGTAGAGTAGTGAGCCCCACAAAGGTCTCAGAGCTCCAGTAAGGGCCCAGCGTCTACGTGTTCCATTACTTGTGTTGGCTCAGAAATGGGGAGGAGGTGAGGTGTTAAGGAGGCCTTTGTGTGTCTCTCATGCTGGGCGATTCCAGGAACTGCCCCTCCCAAACTACTCTCAATTGCACCTGTTGTAATGGGTTCCTATGAGGCATTTGGCCGTGTGCTCGTCTCATCCTGCTCCCCCCTCGGCCCCTGATACACACACATCTGCTGAGATGGGGAAGACATCTAGTCTGGTGCCATTCTGTTGGCTCAGAGCTCTCCTCTGATGGGAGGTGTTCTCTGTGGGCTCTCAAAACCCCTTTACCTGCCCAACTGTGGCAGCAGGAGAGTCTGAATCTGGATCAAGGTGATGAGCCTATCGCAGCATCTAGCAAATGGTAATGTGGATTGTGGAGAAACTGTGATGGCGAGTGCGGGGGAAGACCCCTACCCTGGGCCGGATGGTAGTGAATACTTAGAGCCAGCGAATAAAGCGAAGATACCTCTCTAGTCCGGCATCCTTGGGACCTGACCGCGTGACAAACCAGAGAATCTGCTGAACCACAGGAGGTCAATATTGTCTAGCAGCATGACCAACACTTCCCACTGCTTGCTGGGCTGTTAGAGGACATTTAGAGGTCAGTTAGAGCTAAAGAACAGCACAGAACACTGAGAGCCAGGCCTGGTGGCTGGAAACAAACTTTATGGGGCCACGAGAAACTTGGCCACACCCAAGATAAGTGGACATCTGGCTAATTCAAATCATGCCGGACCACGGAGGTTGCCAGACCAGAGAGTTCTGCACTAGAGAGGTTCAACCTGTAATATAAAGTTGGGAATGCTGCCTTTGATTAATGTAAAAAACAACAAATGGTCTAGTAGCACTTTATAGAACAGGATAAACTTAAAACTACCAGACCATTTGTTGTTTTTTAAGTTTATCCTATAGGGTATGTCTACACTAGCTCGTTAATTCGAGCTAGGTAGGCAAATCAGGCAACCGGCGTTGCAAATGAAGCCCAGGATTTAAATATCCCGGGCTTTATTTGCATGTTCCCGTCCGGCCGGCATTTTTAAATCCCCCTTAGTTGAGCGAACTGCCCGCGACTACAGCGGCAGTTTAAAGTTAATCGAACTAAGTCCTTGGATTTGGATTAACTGTTACACCTCATTCCACGAGGAGTAACAGTTAATGCGAACTAAGGACTTAGTTCAGATTAACTTTAAACTGCCACATGTAACATGGGCAGTTCGTCGAACTAAGATTTAAAATGACGGACGACGGAACATGCAAATAAAGCCCGGGATATTTAAATCCCGGGCTTCATTTGCAACTCCGGTTGCCTGATTTGCCTACCTAGCTCGAATTAACGAGCTAGTGTAGACATACCCATACAGACTAGCTCGGCTACCCCCTGAAGTTTTTGATTAATGTGTGTGTTTGTACACACCAGAGCAGAATGGCTTGCAACCAAATGTAGCTCTCGCATATTATTTATGACTCGCTTATTCCTCTTCAATACTGCGCAGAAATCTATATTGTAAACCTATTGTCATTTACACGGATTCAGTGTGCACCCAGTTTACACGGATTCAGTGTGCCTCTAGTTCAACTCGTTTCTTCACTTTGTAACCTCACAACTTCCGAGTTGCCTTCAAAGCTGAAAGCATGCGATGCTGAGCAAACGCCCACAGTCAAGGGGGGAAAGCACATTTTTAAATAACCCATGTTGTGACAAACCCATGGGAAATCCTGTTAAAAGTTCAGTGGGGATTTTCTAAGGCTGGGGAAATGTTGCATCTCAGTCAGAGAATCCTTTTGATTAGCCAGACTTTAAAAGAGACAAAGCACTGTAAAAATTCCCCTGACAAAGAGCTTGGTCCAAATGTTGATCAATATATCACCCCATTGTGAGGTTTTGGTTTTGGTTTTGGTTTTGGTTTTTCAAAAAAGCAGAAAACTCTCCTTTGACACCGAAAACATGAGGCCTGTCTACACTGGCCGGGAGTTCTTGCGCAAGTAAACTGACGTTCTAATGTATGAAATCAGTGCTTCTTGCGCAAGGACTCTGATGCTCCCGCTCAGGAATAAGCCCTTTTGCGCAACTGTTCTTGTGCAAGAGGCCAGTGTAGACAGGCAACATGAATTTCTTGTGCAAGAAAGCCCTATGGTTAAAATGGCCATCAGAGCTTTCTTGCGCAAGAGAGCGTCTACACTGGTATGGATGCTCTTGCGCAAAAGCACATCTCTTGCGCAAAGGCACGTGCCAGTGTAGACGCTCTCTTCTGGAAGAGTTTTTGCACAAGAACTCTTCCGCAAAAGAGTTCTTGCACAAAATCATGCCAGTGTAGACGTAGCCGAGGTGTTCTCAGTAATTGCTGATGCTGTTTGGTTCCTCAAGGCAGTGTTGTAAAAGGAGAAACATCCAAAAGAATGCTTCAGACTCTGGGGCTATGTCTAGACTGCAGGCGTCTTTCGGAAGAAGCTTTTCCAGAAGAGATCTTCCGAAAAAACTACTTCCAAAAGAGAGCATCCACACTGCAAAAGCGCATTGAAAAAGCAATCTGCTTTTTCGACAGATAGCATTGGGGTTGCTATGGCAGTGAACCAGAGAACAGGTTCAGCGAACAGTGGAAACAAGTTTCTAAGCAGACTGTCTCAGCAAGGTTACTACGGTTTACTGTAAACTATGCATAACCATGGTCTGCTGTTACATACTATGATATATAAACTCCCACACTGGGCCAGAAGGGATTAAAGGACAGTGCTGGAAGCAGGTAACTCTGGCTCTGCTTGGCATGCTCCAACTGGAGAGAGGGTTGAAAAGGGAGGAACACTGAATGGACGCTCTGTCACATGTAAGCTGTGATTGCTATGGACCGAGTGGCCACCAGGGCACCTGTGCTTTTTCCTCTTTCCTCTTCTTTTGAAAGAACTCCCTCTTCCCCGTCCACACACGCCTTTTTCCAAAGAGCTCTTTCAGAAAAAGGCTTCTTCCTCATAGAAAGAGGTTTACTGATGTCGGAAAAACCCCTCCGTTCTTTTGATTTTTTTTTCGAAAGAACGCAATTGTAGTGTGGACGTCATTGAAGTTTTTTCAGAAAAACCACCGTTTTTCTGAAAAAACACTGTGATGTAGACATACCCTTTGAGGGGCCTGGGATGGCAGATGTATGTAGATCATTTCAAGAGCAGCAAAGGCATTTGGCTAAACAGCGGCTAGACCAGTGGACGATGGTAGACGTGGTCCATGATTTGGGCAAGAGGGCACGTCCGTTCTGTGTTCCCTGTAAGTTGTGCACTTATACAGCCACTCAGGAGAGAATCAGATGCCGCCCAGCTGATTAGTGGAGTGCCCCCAGCTAGGTTTTTGTTTCTACTGGTGGTGCACATTCGCCCATGCTTTCGTGCTCATAAAACATTTATTCCGCACATGGATGGGAAAAATCTGTACATGGATGGAAACTATTATAGATGGAAACATTGCTTCAGTACAGCCTGAAACTGCTGCACTGGGGTCTTTTTTGTTATAATGATTTTTGTACACAACTCATTCCCCTAACAGCCCCTAAAATCCATCGCTGATTGGATTGGTGCTGTCAGTCGGCCATGGGGTGTGTAAGGATTCTCATTTGCCTGAGATTCTGTAGTAGGGCCTGCTGTCTAAGCACAGTGTTGCCAACAGAGCCATGCCATTGACTTCAACAGAGTCAGGATTTCAACCGAGGTCTCTGAGGATACAACTCCCGTTTTTGTGGCAAGCGAGCTGGAGTGTAGGGCCCTATCCTGCTCCTCCTGAAGCCAGTGTTAAAACACATCTATTAATGCATTACAAAGCCAATTTCCTCTGACTTTAACATTCGCATTTTCACCTCAAAAGCCATAAATGGGACACATCCAGCTTAATTAGCTTAATTAACACGGGTCCTACAATTGAGAGAACTTAAGAACATAACAGCCATACTGGGTCAGACCAAAAGTCCATCTAGCCCAGTATCCTGTCTTCTAACAGTGACCAATGCCAGATGCCGCAAAAGGAGTGAGCAGAACAGGTAATCACCACATGATTGATGTCACTCTCCTGTCACCCATTTCCAGCCTCTGACAAACAAACGTTAGGGATACCATTTCTATCCATCCTGGCTAATAAGTATTGATGGATCTATCCTCCATGAATTTATCTAGCTCTTCTATGAACCCTGTTCAAGTCCTGGTCTTCACAACATCCTCTGGCAAGGAGTTCCACAGGTTGAGTGAAGACAAACTTCTTTTTGTTTGTTGTAAACCTGCTCCCTATTAATTTCATTTGGTGAGCCCCAGTTCTTATGTGATGGGAACAAGTAAATAACTTGTCCTTATTCAGTTTCTCCATAATTTTCATGATTTTATAGACCTTTATCATATCCCCCCTCCAAGCTGTCTCAGTCTTTTTAATTTCTTCTTCCAGGCTAAACCCCTTAAGTGCATTACTGCTATAAAACAAAGCAAGGAAGAGAGGAGGGGGAAGATATATTCCCTGCTTAGGTGGCTAGTGAATGTCTAGAGCCAGAGAATAGAGAGTAAATTGACTGCAGGTGGCAACATGGGGAAAAGAGATTTTTTTTTTCATGCTCTCCCATGTGAAAGCAGGCATGCACATGTGCATAGATCCCACTTGCCCCGGGTTTTGACATCACAGCAGGATTTATCCTGCAGAGCGTTATTAGGGAGAAGGCCAAAATACCAATTTATTCCCAGGGCTTTGTGCTTGATTGTCACGGGCTTTGTTTTTCACTGACTGTAGATGGTGTTAAATAAGTACCCCCACTTCCCAGGACACACCACTTCCCTCTGCTCCGTTCCATGCCTCATTAGTGCAGCCTCCTGGACGTTGGCCCTTTGGCCAGAGCCTTTGTATCAGAGCTGCTAATGCATTTTGTAGTATTATGAACCTTGCATTTGCGAAAGAGGCTTAAGTTGCATCAGGGTAATTGGAAAGTCAGAGCAGCTTAAACATTGTAAAACTTTTCTCGGAGGGGGGGTTGCATTGTGGCTTTTTAATACATATTGTCTTGAGCATATGACTCAGCAGAAAGCCAGCTCTACTTCTGGTATCACTGGTTGTGGAGGAGGCAGGGACAGGAGAGGAATGGCTCTGAAACGCGCTATGTTCTGTGCAGTGCCAACTTATCCAGTAGGCACAGTGCCTAGGGCCCACGATACTTTTAGGGGCCCATGAAAATGTTTTAATTTCTTTTAAAATCAGAAGAAAAAAATGAACTTTTAGGGTCGAAGAAAATGTTTTAATTTTTTTCTCACTTCAGAAAAAAATGAAACTTTTAGGGCCCATGAAAATCTATTAAATTTTGCCTAAAACAGAAAACAAATAAAATGTTGAAGTATTTAAAGTTATATCACAAATAATTTTTAATATTTTTTTTTAATGGAGGAAAGGGCCCACAAAGGCAAAAGTGCCTAGGGCACACAAAAGTCATAATGTGGCCCTGGTTCTGTGTACGGCAGCCCGGAGGTAGGCAGGCTCAGAGTCTTTTCACTTGCCTGCAGGGCATCAGTTAGACTCTAGCCCAGGGGGTTCTCAAACTCTTTGGCCTGCGGCCCAGCCTGCTCAACTCAAACCTCTCTGTGAAACACCAGCCAACCACCCCATAATGACAAAATGGGTGCAGGAGAGGGTGGGGTGCGGGCTCTGGCCAGGAAGTTGGGTGCAGGAGCAGGCAGAGGGTGAGAGGGTCTGGCTAATATCTGCAGGCCCCCCAACAGCAATTCTGGGACCTAGGACAGAAATCAGTGGGCCCTCTGCCCACCTGTCCTTCTGCCATGCCAGCACTGTTTCCTACAGGGGACTTTTCAAGGCAGTGGTTTTCACAGAGCGGTCATGACCCAGTACGGGGTCATGGAACGTCAGGCGCTGGGTCTCCTTGCTCAGGGATCCTGGTGGCTCTGGTCAGCACTGCCGCATGGGCCATTGAAAGTCCCTCTCAGTAGTACTGCCTGGCTAAGGCTGGGTCGTGACCCACTCTTGGAAAACCACCAGGCGAGTCCCCTTATGTTCTGACACCGCGCTGCCCCCGGGAGTGACCAGCAGCAGGCCCAGGTCCTAGCCAGGGGGATCATGAAGCTCAGCACACTGCCCCCACCCCAGGCACCAGCTCTGTACTTCTATTGGACAGGAACGGGTCAATGGGAGCTGGGGAGGCGGGGCCTGTGGGTGAGAGCCACATGGAGCTGCTTTACCTGGGCATCAGCCCTGAGGGTGGCTGCTTTTGGGGCACAGCAATGCCAAGAGAGGCAGGAAGCTGTATTAGTCCCCTGCTGTGCTGCTCACCGGGAGCCACCGGAGGTAAGCCCAGGCCCCAATCCCTTGCCCCAGCCCTGAGCTCCCCCAGCCCAGAGCCCGCCCCGAGCACCCAGTCCTGATCCCACACCAGAGCCTGACTCTCCACCCCAGAGCCTTGACCCCTCCCACACCACAACCCCCTGCCTTAGCCCAGAGACCCCTTTCACGCCCTCATTCTCAGCCCCATCCTGCAGCCCTCACCCCTGAGACCCCAACCCTCTGCCTCCTCCCCCTCCCAGTTCCCACACTCCACACCCCTCAACCCCAGCTCCGTTGGGTCATGGGAATCAACAGTTTTCTTCAACTGGGTCACCAGAAAAAAAGTTTGAAAACCGCTGTTCCGGGGCACCACCCAATTTAGTTTTAACAGATCCCATGCAGCTGGGCTGCCCTCACTTCCATTAGGGGACTGTTCCACCACTTAATAGGACTCCGCATTGACTGTCCACGCTCAGAAGTGGATTAAGTATAGAGAGAATCTAAACTGGGGTAACATACACCCACTCCTGGCTCCCCAGTGTGTCATCCTAGACTCCTCTACCCTCACGTGCATGTCAGTAAGTGGGTGTACAGGGATTTGGGAACCTAGGAGGAGAGAAGACATGCTGAAGCCATGTCAGCTGTGAGACCTCTCCCATGAATTCCCCACCACCCGGCTGAGCTACAGGGATGATCTAGATGTGCTTGGTCCTGCCGGGATGTCCTTGATGACTTCTCAAGGTCCTTTCCAGTTCTAGTGTTCTATGATTCTATTTTTCACTATTGCTGGGCAATAAAATCATTGGAGACGTACCACCATATTTAGTAACAGGTGCCGACTGATGCCCTGTTTCATGTGGAACCAGTTAAACAGGTGATTTTTTTTTTTTGGCGTGTAATTGGTTAGTGAAGATTTATTGATGCGTAGGAAGATGTGGATTCTCCTCCTCTTATACTGCAAATGGGATTTGGGGAGCAAGTTGAACAGGCTGATAGGCAATAGCTAACCTGTGCTTTTCTGAAGGTGACCGCCAGCTTGGTCTACGCCAATTATTCAAGGGCACTGCATCAGTCCTAAGCAAATAGCCTCGTATATTTCATTGGGAGGATCGATTCCAGTCCCGCCCTTGTGCGGCTAGGTCACCTCCTCTTTTCTGCAAAGTAAAATGAGGCGACGGAGCACTACAAATTTCCTCCTTCTAGCAAGCCGGTGGTGGAAATAATATTGCTTGACAAGCCATTATGTATTTTTTATTAGCAGGATAGTAAAATATTGAAATGACTTCCGACAAAGTGAAGAGCAAAGGAAAACACCCAAGAGAGATGATTTTATCTCAAAGGCTTTAATTGAGTGGTGTAAAACATTTTTATGGGGAAAGAAAGATGGTTTATTTTGCTCTTATAATTATCTACACTAAATAAGATCGCCTCCTTTGAAAAGTGTACTTACTTTGAACTGTATCCTTATTAATGTGTATTTACTTGGGGCTGTATATTTTGGAGTTGTTACTGTGTAGAGGAGCACTGGGTGTATATTTTACACTTTCGGGTCCACACTCCTTTTTCTTTCCTTGTGAAATTTTCCTCTTTGCCCCCTCTTTAAGAGTTGATTGATTCTGAGGTAGTTTCAGAACAACACACACAGCATGCAAACCCATTTGTTACGATGCATTCATTAGCCGAATGCAGTGGGCGGGGCTGATCTTACCTACGCTGTGGTAAATCAGAAGTCAATGAAATGACTCCCAGTGACTTCATTAAGTGCTAGATTGAGCCTCAAATGAATTTGTCTCCTGTTCTTGTCTTGCTAGAAGCAGAACCAGGGATAGAGAGAGACACTTGCGGGAGGAGGGGGGTGTTGTTTTTTCATAATGTTCAGCAAACTTCCAGGTGAACGTTTTTCTGCAGCAATAGTACTTCATGTGATTTAATTTTTCCCCTGGAGAATCAGAGAGAAACTGTAATTTTATAAAAACACATTCTTGCAATAGAGACGTGTACTCCCCTCCGCCCCAGGTGAAAATGCCTGCGGATGGCATTTCAGTACTTATTTAGCATGCTTTGTGTATATATTCTTCTCTTTCCTGAGATAGCATTCTTGCAACCGCAGTAAGGATAGGATCCTAGCAATGAGGTTAGCAAAGTGGTATAGCTGGCTCAAGGATGCTGCATTTGCTGACATCTGTATATTTTAGAATCTAGGAATAAAAGGTCAAGCTGAGGTTAGAACTACTCCAGGGCATAAGAGAGCGGAAATGCTTTATTAGAAGACGGCAGAGAACTGCTGGGCATTGAGAAACCCTCATTTTGGCTGTAAAAGTTACAGCAGAAGGCCCCATCTGCACTAGTCCATGCATGAGTAGTCAAATGAATGATTAAAGGTCTAGAAAACATGAGCTGTGAGGGAAGACTGAAAGAAAGGGGCTTGTTTCATTTAGAAAAGAGAAGACTGAGAGGGGACAGGATAGCAGCTTTCAAATACCCAAAAGGGTGTTACAAGCAGGAGGGTGAAAAATTGTTCTCTTTGGCCTTTGAGGACAGGACAAGAAGCAATGGGCTTAAATTGCAGCAAGGGAGGTTTAGGTTGGACATTAGGAAAAACTTCCTAACCGTCAGGGTGGTTAAGCACTGGAATAAATTGCCTAGGGGGGTTGTGGAATCTCCATCACTGGAGATATTGAAGAGCAGGTTAGACAGACATCTATCAGGGATGATCTAGATGGTGCTTGGTCCTACCATGAGGGCAGGGGATGGGACTTGATGATCCCTTCTAGTTCTAGAGTTGTGTGATTCTATGAGGGTGCAAGCGAGCATGAAGGGACATGATTTGGTGGAGTTGATCCAAAAAGTGAACATGGGCCCCGGGGCATCCAGCACAAGTGAGTCATCACTGACAGACTCTGAGCCTCCTGCTCAGATGCCAGAGAAACGTGTTGTCCCGGTGGGATGGACCGAACTAGGCACACGGACATGCATAGCTGTTTGGTGAGACATGCCTTAATTTTGAGACTGCCACCTTTTTGGAGACTTGGTTTTGACAAGCTGTATTGCACCACAAGATGCGGGAATAGATTTTTCTTTCCCCCCGGGGGTAGCAACAATTTTTTACCTATAGAGTTTTCCATTGAGGAGGTCTCATCCAACGTCCTTATTCCGGCAGTGTCACCGTTGGGTCATGAGCAGCCAGGCCTAGTAGTTGGAGACAGAGTCCGTAGTCCTATTAGTTGGAGCCAGGATGCACGGGGCTGCAAGTTGAGGGTATTGGGAGATCAGAAGTAGGAAACGATCTGGAGACCAGAGGCTCATGTCAGAATCGGAGTCAGGCCAGGTCAGGGCAGCAGGGATCATAGGTGGGAGACGAACTTGAATCATGAGTGAGAAGATACCAAAGTACCAGGAAGCACAAGGCATATGACCTGGAGCAGGGCAGAGCCCAGCTGTTCAGTTTCCGGTTCCTGCTGCTGGCTTAAGTAGGGTCTGAGGGCCAATCAGCCACTCTGGGTCCCAGCGAATCAGACCTCAGGGGTGGAGTCTCACATGGGGCTAGGGTTCATACCTCTCACCTAAGCAAGCTGGAGGGTAGGCATGTGGCTGCTCCTGTAACCCTTACAGACCTGAGGGTCATAACAGGGTCATAGTCTGGATTTTCTTCCACTACAGGTCTTGGTCAAGCTGGTTTGTTGTCACTTTTAAAGAGGACAACCGCTCTCCTTTGGCTGAAACAGTCTCCCTAGCGCTAAGGAATGGTGACTGTGTGTCAGACCTTCCTGTTTCTAATTTGCACTTCTTGGGGAAGAGATGGGATGAGTTACATGCGAGCGACTGCAATCTCGCGGCCATGAGAAATCTGTCTGTTTCTCTTAAGTCATTTGAGCCTTGTGAAATGTGTCATGCTGACCTGTCTGAATCTTGAACCTCTCTGTCAACAGCCTTACATATATTATAGGCAGTAACAATGCAAGATTCCCTTGCTCCACTGTAGCAGTGGACAGGGCACAACTGAGACTGTGAGGAAGAAATTTCCCTTGCTGGGTCAATTCATCCCATAGTTGCCTACTCCAAGCTTTCTTGCGTCTTCTTCTGAAACATCTGTTATTGGTCACAGTTAGAAAGAGGCTACTTGCTAGAAAGCCCACTACAGGTTGAACCTCTCTAGTCCTGCACCCCTGAGACCTGACCAGTGCGAACCTGAGAATTTGCTGAACCATGAAAGCCCATTATTGTCTAGCAGCATCACCAACACTTCTACTGCTTACTGGGCTCTTAGAAGACATTTGGGGTAAATTAGAGCTAAAGAACATCCCAGAACACTGAGAGCCAGGACCGGTGGCTGTAAACAAACTTTATGGGACCACAGGAAACTTGACCACACCCATGGTAAGTGGACATCCAGCTCACTAAAATCATGCCGGACCACAGAGGTTGCGGGACCAGACAGTGCCGAACTAGAGAGGTTTAACCTGCAGTCTGATCCAGGATAGCAGTTCTAAGGTTCACAAAGGGTCCCGTTGTGGAAGGACCACACCTCTTTGCATAAGAAGACCAGTTTGGTCTCCTGGATGAGACTCCTTCTACATAAAGGCTGTTTCAATTTTATCATCTTGCCTGGCTGGAGTGCAAATATGGATCCTATGGACGGTGTTCTTAATAGCCTTTCTTAGATTAATCCTTCTGGGGACCAAAAAATATCGGGCATTGAAATTTAAAAAATGGATACTACGTTTTAAAGAATTTTCCCAGTGACTATTAGACACCATCCTTGAATTTCCTGCAGCTTCTTCCTACAACCAGCATGTCACCTTGATTTTTTTTTTGATCTACTGGATCCCTCTTAGTAACATCCTTCCTGTTAGCACCTGGCCTGTCTGGCTAATACAAGGGCTGAGGATTGCAGTTTAAGGTGTCTTATGGCAAGCAATGCGCCCAGCTTAGTTATAAATGCGTTTGGATCAGCTCTCCTCTGTCCACACTTCTCCAAGTGCCTCTTTTCCAAATCTTGGCCCCGGAGCTTTGCTTGTGTCAATAGGCCTTACATGCAAGAGTAGCTACATGGAAGGCAATGTCTGAGGCTATGTCTACACTACAGCTTTTTTTCGATTTTTTTTTTCAGAAGAGGCTTTTCCGAAATTTGGCCCATCTACACTGGGCCAAATTTCAGAAGATCCCTTCTTCCTCATGGAATGAGGAAGACAGGGCTTCCGAAAGAGCGCGTTTGCACTTCCGCAAAAAAAAGCGGAAAAGCAGACGTGTTCCCTGGACGCGATGGAGTTTTTCCGGAATACCTTGTGGACGTACCCTGAGTCATGCTTTGGTGGTACACTGACAGGGCCTAGAGGAAAACCCTAAATAGACAGATCATGTGAGGGTCTCACTTTATTTCTACCGCTCTGTCAGACACGGGCAACGAAAGCTGTCCAGATTAAAAAGGGTCCATTGTGTTTGTGAAAACCAGTGTGCGATCCGAATGTGGTGCTGAGCTGCTGAGGGTACAAACTAGCTAGTACATTACAGCTTGATGCTTGCCTGGCAGGTCTTGTCAAAGGCTTCCTTTGCAGCAGCTCCCTGACCCGTGTGTTCATGCTGTGATCTTTGTATTAGACATCGCTGAATCCTACATCTCCCGTTGCTGCTGCCCAGTTTTCATCATATTTCTATTCACACTCATTGGACTCTGCTATCCGGGCGCCATGACTGGGAGGACTCCCAGCATAAAAAACCTGGCTTGCCTAACTCTAGGGCAGGGGTTTTCAAACCACAGGGCGTGACCCAGGACAGGGTGGGGGAATGTCGGGCGCTGGGTCTCGTTGCTGCAGGGGGATCAGGTGAGCAGTGGGGGGGGCAGGGCTAAGGCAGCTTCCTGCCTGTCCTGGCACCACAGACTGCGCTGTGCCCCAGAAGCAGCTGGCAACAGACCTAGTTTCTAGGTGGAGGGAGAGCCACAGGGTTCTGCGCATTGCTCTGCCCTGAGCACTAGCTCTGCAGTCCCATTGGCTGCTTCTGGGGCACAGCCTGGTCTGCAATGCCAGGCAAGGCAGGAAGCTGCCTTAGCACCCTTCCTCACCCCGTTGCACCACTGCCTGGGAGCCGCTTGAGGTGAGCCCTTCCTGCCCCAGCCCTGCCTCCCCCGCAAGCTGGAGCTCTCAAACTCATCCCCATCCCGGGGCCCACACTCTAGTCAAATTACGTTGGGTCGCGGCGTCACGATTTTCTTCAACTGGGTCACGAGGAAAAAAAAAGTTTGCAAACCGCCGCGCTAGGAAATCACTCCAGCCGTCACCCCGCGAGGTTGCACTTGGTTTCTTCTGCTGACAGCTCTCTGCCATTTGCTCGTCGCTGAAGGAAAACCAGTCACTTAAAATGCTCCAGAACGCATTACCATTTCAATATTGCACTCGAGGATTCATGTACACACATTATAGGCTCAATGAAAAGGAGAATCCCCTTGACTACATTTGACTTCCATGTGTAAATTTGCACATTTTGCAAGTCCTCCGCCTCCTCATTTCCAGGAAGCGTCTGCATAAATCATCCCCATCTCTTTTGACTGGGCAAGGCATAACATGCTTCAGCGGGGCGTTCTCGTGCAAGGAACATGGTGCAGACAGCTGTTGGCACAGCAGCCAGGACTTTTCCAGTCAGGGGGCTTGCATATATTTTCCCCTCCCTGATCACATGCGGTGTTCTGTTGCTGAGGCAATAGGTATGCTGGGGGACAAATGGCCAAGGGCTTTCTGCGTTTGGACGTGTCTCTCAATCATTCTTCACCATCTTTCCAAGAGAGCAGGAGAAGGATAGAGGTTCCCATGACTTCTACTCCAGCAGAAGGCAGATCGGTGGCTCCTTTTCCGACCCCCATGCAGTGTTGACAGCAGGCGCAGTGTCTCCCATCTTCCCGCGAGTTGCAGAAGATGAGTGGGGAGGGAGACCGAGGAAGAGGTCTGCTCTGGTCTGCTGATGGGCGTGGGGCCAGTACATAAGAACATAAGAATGGCCGTACTGGGTCAGACCAAAGGTCCATCTAGCCCAGTAGCCTGTCTGCCGACAGTGGCCAGCACTAGGTGCCCCAGAGAGGGTGGACTGAAGACAATGATAAAGTGATTTGTCTCGTGCCATCCCTCTCCAGCCTCTGACAAACAGAGGCCAGGGACACCATTCCTACCCCCTGGCTAAGAGCCTTTTATGGACCTAACCTCCATGAATTTATCTAGCTTCTCTTTAAACTCTGTTATAGTTCTAGCCTTCACAGCCTCCTCTGGCAAGGAGTTCCACAGGTTGACTATGCGCTGTGTGAAGAAGAACTTTCGCTTATTAGTTTTAAACCCTGACTCAAGTGGCCATCACTTCTGCTGCTGCAGGTTGTCTGCAGACTCCAGGTATCCCTGGATCAATCCATGCTTGTTTCCTGTCCCTGGTCTCCTCGTCACAGCTTGGGGACGAGGGGTGGAGGGGAGAACCTAGACGCACAGAACCATATCCTCCATCGGAGAAGCAGGATCCCTAAGCCACGTGCATTGGGCCTCTGCAGTGCCCTGCCCATGGGATGCATGTGGTTTATTCCTCCCCCGCTTCTTATCTTCTCTCCCTCCCTGTCATTTGCGTGGCTTCTGCACCTCCTGGCATGAGCAGGGACAGGGCCAAAACACCGAGACAGAGGCTGTTACCCACAACTTGTTCCATGCCATCAGAACATCTGTTCTCGTGAGATCTCCAGCCCCCAGGAATCCTGGAAGTTCATGTAAACTTCAGAAGAGCATCCAAACTATTGAGTAGCTTTCCGAATCTGGCCCAGGGCCACTCCTGTGTAGATTCACCCATCACACTCAGGCATCCCAGGGCACTATGTCAACCCACAATATCTGCCTCCTCTGATATTACAGCTTCCCTTTCCTCTGTCCCCTGTTCCCAGCGTTGTCACTGACATGATGAGACTGAGGCTCGCAGGCCAGAGAGTTTCTCCGTTCGTGTGTCAATCATTCCGGTTTTCTCATCTGCCCCAATGCTCCTTAACTCCGCTGCTTCTTCTAAAGCAAGGCCTTTCATAACAGAGGGCAAAATAAAGGGCAGGAGCTCTTTAAAAATGACTGACGATGCTGTTTCCCCGTTGGCTTGAGTGCTAAACCAGTGCATGGGACCACACAGGACTGTTTCCATTCAGAGGAAAAAATTGATGATAGGAGTCAGGTCTATATTTTGGGGAACTCCTGATTATTTAAAGAGAGATCACATAGTCCTGATTCTCTGAACATAGTAGGGGAAAAAACCACAGCAGGAAATTGTCTTTGTGCTCACAGTTTCTAAACCTACGTGCAGCCCACCCTGTGCCCTAAATACCATTATCCCAGTGCAGGTGTGCCCCCCTTCCCTCTCACATACCCCCACAAACAGAGCTTGCCACACAGTCCCTAGCTCACTTTTGCCTTGGGTGGTGGCTTCTAGTATCTCTACCTATCTCACATCATAAATTGCTCCTTCAGTTTCACCTGAGAGAATGGCAGTTGGCACACCCGTCAACTTTAATCTGGGACTAGAACCAGCCATTACCACGATCACACGTGTAATAGGGAGTAGGGATCGAACTTGGGACTTTGTGGTCTTAACACATGAGCCTTTATGGCTGGAGCTAAAAGACCCAGATGTCTCAACCAAGGT
The DNA here is from genome assembly GCA_019425775.1 of Rafetus swinhoei. Classification (NCBI taxonomy): domain Eukaryota; kingdom Metazoa; phylum Chordata; order Testudines; family Trionychidae; genus Rafetus; species Rafetus swinhoei. The sequence continues at coordinate 6,555,060 of CM033443.1, forward strand.
TGTAGCTGGTACATTAATCCCTAGTGGGTCTAGCCCCCACTAGAGGGGGCAGAGCATCACACCAAGCAGGCCTGGCTTACGAGGCTACAAATCTGTCACAAGTCATGGATTCTGTGACTTTCAGGTCCTCCGTGACTTCTGCAGTGGCTGGTGGCTGGCCTAGGGGCCCACCTCAGCAGCTCGGGTCCTTCTAGGCCAATGGGAGCTGCAAAGCAGGAGCAACACACAGAGCTCCCCCCTTCCCCCTTCCCCGGCCATACCTCCACCTAAAAGCCACAGGGACATGTTGGCTGCTTCTGGGAGCCACATGGAACCAGGTAGGCAGCCAACTGGACCAGGTTGGGTCCCTCGTCCCCCCAGCACCAGCAGAGTCCCAGGCCACCATCTTGTCACAATATCCTTTATCCTATAATGTGCGTGTGAGTAGTACCCCCAAATCTTCCAGTATTAATCATCCCTACCTCTGAATGTATAGCTGGCATCAATCCTCTATTTCTTTAGAGTCAGCTCCTGGGCTTTAAGAGTCTACATTCTGTGCCGATTAGGTCTCAAATGGAGTACTGTGTCCAGTTCCGGGCACCATGTTTCAAGAAAGATGTGAAGAAATTGGAGAGGGTCCAGAGAAGAGCAACAACAACAAAAAAAGATTAAAGATCTAGACTCTAGCAGACATGACCTATGAGGAAAGACTGAAATAATTGAGTGTATTTAGTTTGGAAAAGAAAAGACTGAGAGGGGACATGATAGCAACTTTCAAATACCAGAAAGGGTGTCACAAGGAGGAGGGAGAAAAAATTGTTCTCCTTGGCCTCTGATGATAGGACAAGAAGCAATGGGCTTAAATTGCAGCAAGGGAGGTTTAGGTTGGACATCAGGAAAAACTTCCTAATTCTGAGGGTAATTAAACCATGGAGTAAATTGCCTACGGGGGTTATGGAATCCCCATCACTGGTGATATTTAAGTGCAGGTTGGATAGATATTTATCAGGGATGGTCTAGATGGTGCTTGGTCCTGCCGTGAGGGAAGAGGATTGGACTCAATGACCTCTCAAGGTCCCTTCCAGTTCTAGTCTTCTATGATTCCATGACTGATTCTGGTACTCTTCCCATTGACTCAGATGGGACAAGGATCGGACTCTCAGAGCTGAAAAGAGCAAAGCACCTTCGCATTTGCTCGGTACTGAAGACATTTGCTCTTTCATGCTTGAGTTTAGTATAATACTTTGGGTGAAAAAATATATACTAAGCATCTGGCATTGGAGACCATAGATGGTGTGTGATGTGGCTTGAAAACGAGGCTTAGAAGGGAATGAAGGAAAGCGGCACCGTGAGTGGGATAAAAGTGGGATTGAAATGGTAGAATTTAAGTAACTCAACCATGAAATGAAAAATAAACAATTCAGGAAAGAGGCTTTTAATAATCAAGTGGTGAATTAGAAATAAAGCTCTTCTGCAGTCATTTAAGACTACATCAGCCTGGAACTACTGTATCAGATCCAGAGCCTCCGCAGGCCCCTGAGCAAGGTGGAGGATGGGGGCTCCATGCTCCCAGAAGGGGAAGCGCCAAGAATGGAAGGGGCAGGGCCAAGACTGGAAGGGGCCCCGGCCCTTGTCCCTGCCCAGAGCATGCAGCCTGGCACTATAGTGGCAATTGCAGCATCAGTGGTGGCCAGAGTCCCGGGCCCCTTTGAATTGCTGAAACCCAGGTGACTCCATTATCCCCTCTCCCCCCCCCCCCCCCGTGAGCAGGTCTGAGTAGGTCTAAAGTAGGGGTAGGAAACCTAAGGCCCGGGGGCCAGATGTGACCCTTGGCTTGCCTGGATCTAGCCCCCAAGGCTCAGGGCTTCCCCCCTTCCCCAGCACTGGGGAACCCCAACTGGCATTCTAGTCCCCCCACCCTCCTTCCGTGGGGCTGGAGCACTCAACATCTACTAGCTTGGCCCCCCCTCCCCTCCTCCAGGCTCTGGTGTCTGAGGGGAATGTGGGGAGTGTCTTTCTCCTCAGTTGGGGGCTACATCAGTGAGGGTTTTTTGCTTCTCACTTGTGTGTGGCTCCCGACTGATTTTTCTGTGGGGTCAGCGACCCCCCCGACCCTAAAAAGTTTCCCCACTCTTGGTTTAAAGGGTTGATGGTGTCTATTGTAACAGAGAAAGATGCATGCACGTGTTGTATGACATCTGAGTAGCTTTGCTGAAATCACAGATAACATCGGAAACAAGATTCCGCCGACAATTAAGAAACCATTATTTAAAAGATTTTTGGTCTGAATCTTTCTTTCTGGGCCATGAGAAATATAAAGTGTCTCCATCTTAGCTTCCAAAAACCCCACAACTTAGAACAAATGTCCTCATTAGAACACAGAGCTAACCATGACCTTTGCAGGACCAAATCTGGCTTCTCATGAATTGCCTTTCGAAGCGAGTTTGATAGGGGAGTGTCATTTGCCATCAAGCTAAACCAGATGGTTGAAGATCTTGACTTGAAAGTTGCTGGGCTTTTAGTCACAAAAAGGTAGGAATTCAGCAGAAAAGGACCTGGGGATGACAGTGGATGAGAAGCTGGGTATGAATCAACAGTGTGCCCTGGTAGCCAAGAGGGCTAATGGCATATTAGAGGGCATTAGGAGGAGCATTGCCAGCAGATCCAGAGAAGTGATTATTCCCCTTTATTCAACACTAGTGAGGCTACATCTGGAGTATTGTGTCCAGTTCTGGGCCCCCCATTACAGAGAGGATGTGGACACATTGGAGAAAGTCCAGTGGAGGGCAACCAAAATGATTAGAGGGCTGGAGCACTTGACCTATGAGGAGAGGCTGAGGGATTTGGGCTTATTGAGTCTGCAGAAGAGAAGAGTGAGGGGGGATTTGATAGCAACCTTCAGCTTCCTGAAGGGAGGTTCCAAAGAGGATGGAGAGAGGCTGTTCTCAATAGTGAGGGACGGCAGAACAAGGAGCAATGGTCTCAGGTTACAGTGGGGAAGGTCTAGGTTGGCTATTAGGAAAAACTATTTCCCTAGGAGGGTGGGGAAGCACTGGAATGGGTTACCTAGGAAGGTGGTGAAATCTCTATCCCTAGAAGTTTTTAAGTCCCGGTGTGACAAAGCCCTGGCTGGGATGATTGAGTTGGGATTGGTCCTGCCTTGGACGGGGGGCTGGACTCGATGACCTCCTGAGGTTTCTTCCAGCCCTATGATTCTGTGAAAGTGTGACAGTGTGTTGCCCTGCACTGGCCCTTTAAGGGGCTGAGAGTGGAGTCAGAGGCAAGCCCAGCTGAGGCAGCTCATGAGGGCCCAGGTGGAGGCTATAAAGAGCGACTCCTGGAAGGAGGAAGGAGACCTGCCTGCTGCTCTGGAGGGAGGGCAGTAGAGAGACCTGAGTGCCAGGGAAGCAAGAAGCTCCCTGGAAGAGGGCAGGGTTGGAGAGGCTTTGGCCTAGGCCTAGCAAACCCAGGCTACCAGGCCTGAGTCCCTAGGCTGCGAGAGGCAGTCACGGTGGGCGGGGCTGCGAGAGGCAGTCACGGTGGGCGTGGCTGTAAGAGGCAGACGCAGTGGGCGGGGCTGCGAGAGGCAGTCACGGTGGGCGGGGCTGCGAGAGGCAGACGAGGTGGGCGGGGCTGCGAGAGGCAGTCACGGTGTGAGGGGCTGCGAGAGGCAGTCACGGTGGGCGGGGCTGCGAGAGGCAGTCATGGTGGGCAGGGCTGCAAGAGGCAGATGCAATAGTCTGGGGAAGCTTGGGCTAGGGAAGCCCCAGGCCGTAAGGCCTGAAGGCAGTGTTGCAGGAGGCAACCTGGTAGGCAGAGGTAGCAGGTCCTCACCCTTTGCCAGGGAGGAGTCGCCAGAAGGGACTGCAGTCTGCCCAGAGACAGGGACTAGAGAGGGACTGGCAGTGGGCCACTGAGGCCTGAAGGGAACTGGGTGTTCCTGGAGGGAGCTGGGTGTTCCCAGGTAGAAGAACTGGGGGTCCTAGGGAGTAGTGAGGACCCTGGAGAGTAAAGGAAGAACAATGACCGCCCCCCCCCGGCCTCCAGGACGGGGGTGCAGACAAAGACCGGAGTGGGCACTGCCCTCTGGCAGAGCCCTGAAGAGAACACCAAAAGGGGCACGTCGGAACAGCCAGCTACTTCCCCAAAGCCACCTTGAGGAAGGAGCCGTGCTGGTGAGTCGAACCCATTACAGAAAGATATTTTTGTTCCCTCTTCGTTACTCTTTGCAGCCCATGCAGCTGTGAAAATGCTGCAAAATTAACGTGGTGTCACATTTGCACATGCAAGAATGCTTGGAAATGCTCTCGTCAATATGCCACATGCTAGCGGTAAATGCTAACAGGAGTAAACAACCAAATCCATTTGGCCCACATTCCGCCAACTGCGCTGCATCAGAATATGCCAGCCCAGTACCAGCTCCCTCCATTCATGTCCAACCTCCTAGAATCACTGTGCATGACTCCAATAAGCTGTAAATTCTCTATAGGAAATAAATGTTTTACACGAGATAGCCCATTAGACAGCAACATATGCACTTTTATTTTTATAGTTTCAAAACAGCTTAACTGCTAAGATCCAGGCCTGCAATTTTGTATGTTGGGGGTGGGGGCCGGAAATTTTGCACCTGCAAAGAAGTATTTTGGATACCAGACCCCGTGAAGAAAAGTCTACCTATGGACTTGCCTAATCAGGTGCGTTATGGGAAAGGAGGGAGCTATTTCTTCTGCAGAAGCACCTGGCATAGATCCCAGTCGAATGTCTGTTCCTGCTGCCCTTGTCTAGAAAAGCAAAGATGAAAAAGCAATAGAAATACTGCTCTACTGTGTGTTGCCAGTCAGGTGGGGTCATCCTGATGAGTTCCTGACAGGGCCTCTACTCCATTACTGATAAACTTTCAGCTGCATGTATGCGCATGCTCCCATCTAAATGTGTTCACCATGTGCAATTGGTCAACACGACAGATTCCCAGAGATCCCCCAGAGACCACAAATCAGATAAGGATCAAAAGCACCTGAGTAGGTTTATTGCCAAGCGACATACAATAATAGTTCTCAGTGAACAGACTTGCCGCTGCACCACTACACCTTATATAAGCTGTGACAATGGACTAACACCCCCACCTAAGCACTCTGGATTTCCAGCACGCCCCCCCTCCCCGTCAATTGGCAATTACCCTTTGGGGTGCACTTTTATACACAGGTACAAACAAATTACACATCACTCCTGACGTATCAGGTTGCCACCACCCCTTACCTCACACAAGGGGGTTCACTTATTATCCATCATGCTCTTAGTTTAGACCTGGTCCTGAACCTAGGTCGGTATGTATGTTATTGGTGGAGAGGCGGTTGGTACCAAGATGTTTCTTAATGAGGTGCTCTGTCACGACACCTCTGGAATGTGTTTTACGGTCTGTGCCTGGCACCTTTTAGTGTTCTTCATGCTTGACCCTGCTTATACTATTTCTCTTTAGCTAAACCTCTTTCTTGCTTGTAGTTTCACTGAGCCAGAGTCTTGCTCACTAGATTTCAGGCCTCCTGATTTTGTTACAGACCCTTAACTTACAGTGCAGGGGGCACAAGCTGTGCTGAGTGGCTCCTTATCCGTTACATGTCATGGAGCTGGGTTCCATGGTTGCTCGCTGCGACAGCACCGTTGGGATATGGACAAATGGACGAGAGGAAAAGCTTAGGGACAGACAACAGTAGGTGTCTCAGATCTCCATGTTGCATACTTGGGTTTGGAGTGGGTTTGCTGATGCTCTGTGCCTATGTATAGGTTAGGGGGGTGACTACAATATGCTATATAATGATGGATACTACTATACAAACTTAGAGGGGTGGAATTCTCTCGTCTCAGCCCATACGTAGGTGCCCTAAATGCAATGCCTTCAGTGAGAAACCAGGCAGTGACCCTGAGATAGGATGGTCTTGTGGTGAGAGAGCTAGTCTGGAACTCTGAAGACCCCATTCACTTCTTTGGTCTGCTGCAGACTTCAGCACGTCATTTCCCCTCTCTGTGCTTCTGTTCTCCAGCAACACAAAGAGTATGCTTCCCTCCCTTACAGTAGTCAGTACCCTTACAGGTGAGGGTAACTAGATCAGCTATGAAGTGCTCAGATACAGTGATAATTACTCCAGTGTAACTGTGTTAGTTCCCAAATGGCGGGAATGCCATTTAACCAGGCCATCAGTGTGCGTGCGTAAAATTCTGGCAGATATCAACGAGCATTTTTTGTAAGAGCTGATGAATCCTCTATATTTTGTCACTCTGCCTCCAGCCCATCACGTTGCCACGGAAGTCCCTTGTAGTGGCAAATGCATTTGACAAGTCAGACTTACCAGCGAGGTCAGGATAGTCATGAAGAAGCTGAGAGATTACAGCCCAGATGTTTAGCACCTGTTCCAGAACTGTCATAGCTAACTCGGTTCCCAGTCAAGATCCCGAATGAAGCCAAAGCAGTACCGAATTAGAGCAAGGACAATAGCCCCTCTAAGAAATCTTGCTGCTCACCTGCTCATTCACCCATTAGAACAAAGAAGATTTCACATTGCTAACTAGCTGCACAAAGAAACTGTAGATATACAGGTATCATCTTTATTTTATGCTGTCGGGAAGCAAGCAAAGCATATATTTAAATCCTTTGACTTTACTGAAGACAGCCACAGAGATGATGATGAAAGGGTTCTGTCTATGTTTGATGCATAAATTAGAACTCAGAGATATGTGGTTTATGAAAGAACATGTTTGCACCAGGTAATTCAAGAACCCAAAGAAAATGTATGTTTTATAAGACCTCTGCATACATTGACTGCAAACTGATTTGGGGGAATGCAAGATATGAAAATATGAGAGATATTACTTATTGGAATACCAGATAGAAACCTTTCATAGCAGCTACAACTGAAGAAAGATTTAACCCTAGCCACAGTTATACCAACAGAACAAAAGGCAGGAGGAACTTGTAAAATCTGGCACTAGCTTAGATGCTATAAACATACACTTGAGTGTTAAAAATCATTGTCATAAAACCCCTTGGGCAAGGAGAAAGATCTCCCAGACTACGTGGGACCAGTTCCAGCCTACATGCATAACGTGTGGAAAATGCATTTCCCAAGAAATGGTACATGTAGTCAGAGGTGCATAGTTCAGTACATGCTTAAATATGGTCATTTCTGCAGCTGTTTACCATACCAAAGTAGGCAGGAAGTTGACTCATATTACAGACAATCAAGAGCCATTGTTTCTGGCAACTATCACTTGCGATGACATGGAGTCTCCCTAGAGAGTGAAATTGAATATTCATGGCAAGACTAATGACTTTAAAATTGGCTCAGGAGAGCTGATATCACAGTCATCTCAGAAGGGATTGACTATCGTCTTCCACCTCTTACAGAGCGGAAGTCACCTGACACATTTCTGGCTTGCCCTCAAGTTGTGCTGAACTTCATGGGCAGGTTCACAACGGGAAACAACTTACAAAGACAAAAGGTATACACACGAAGTGCATGAGATCAAAGACCAGCTGCCTTCTCAAATGCAGCGTAACAGCCATGATGAACCTAGTAAGAAAGGTGGAAGAACTTCACAAATTCATTGCTAAGATCACATGTGATCAAAACCTACAGTTTGTTCCTCACAAAGAATAATCTACAGAGTAAACTCTTCAGATGGACGAAGAAGACTCAAGGGTTCCATATTGAACACAGTGAGTCGCTGCAACCAATTAACAGCTAGATGATCAAAAGTTATGCATTCCAGTCATGTAACTAGAAAACCCATGAGTGAGAGGGACTTAACAGACTGATACCTACTGAACATCAAAGACAATGGTATAATGGTTGTAATTGGTTGGAATGTAGAACATAAAAGTAGAAGACGGTGGGTAGTCGTGTGGCACCTTAGAGACTAACCAAAAGCCACTTCTTCAGATGAGATGATCTTGAGTCACTCACAATGATCACTCAAGATCATCTCATCTGAAGAAGTGGCTTTTGGCCATGAAAGCTCATGATACTATATATATTTTTGTTAGTCTCTAAGGTGCCACAGGACTACTTGTTGGTTTTAAAGTTACAGACTAGGGGTATGTCTCCACAGCAACGTTATTTCGAAGTAACTTGCATTATTTCGAAATAACCTAGTCTGTGTCTACACAGCAGGTAGTTATTTCGAAATAATGTTGAAATACTCCACCACCTGTAACCCTCGTTGTACTAGGAGTAAGGGAAGTCGGAGGAATAGTGCTCTATTTTGAAATAAGTGTTGTGTAGATGCTCCTACTTTCGAAATAAGTTATTTCGAAATAAGCTTCGCAATTGACGTAGCTCAATTTGAGTAGCTTATTTTGAATTAAGCCCTACTGTGTAGACACTCCTTAACATGGCTCCCCCTCTGAGATTTTTGAAGATGGTGGGGGATGCTACACTGCAGCATACTCTTCAGCCAGTAGGTGGCACCATGTGTGAAATATCTTATTTAAAGGACCCTCAGCCATACCCTGCAAAGCATTAGTGTACCTTGCAAATGAACGCATCTGGTATGTATAAGCCAGCCCCGTGACCAGTCCAAAAGTCCAAATTTGGTACGGAAGTAAATGACATTTATATCTCAAATGGGAGCAACAATAGCAGCTGTAGTTAAACCAGAAAGGATAAAAATTGTCTAATCTTTTTATTAACATTTACTAAGCTTTTGGTCTGACTGCCATCCTAGAACAGAAAATTCCCTTTTATATTTATTTAAATGTGTTTCCATTTAATTTCACCCAGTGAACTCTTCGGCTGTAAGATAAGGGATTTTTTTTATTTTAAAAAAGGATTAAACAAAGAGGGTGTGATAGAAATATATTTATTTACTTGCATATTCACCTGGCATTGCTCAGGGGCTCAGAGCAGGGGAGGTTGAGGTGGGGGGTGGTGGTGCAGGAGTCAGGGTCTGAGCAGTGAAGAGGAGCTCTGAGCAGGGGACTCTGTGCGCTGTGTGTGTGAAGCTCTCCCTCCTGTGAGATTTGTACCAGAATTGCTTGCTCTTCCCCTTCCTGACCCTTCAGGGAACAAGAGCAAAGTGCACAGCTTGTCTGCCCCCTGCGTTTCCCAGCCAGAGTGAGGAATGCAGCAAACTGTGCACTTTCCCCTCCCTCCCTGACAAAGGGGAACAGCCACCAATGTCCAGATATGAATTCAAGAGGGAGCTTCATCTCCCTACCCTCCCTAAAGGGAGCCTGGGGGGTGGAAGGCTCAGGACTGGGACAGTCCCAAACAAGGGGCCCTACCTGCTACCAGCCCCTTTTACCTGCCTGGTGATTCTGTCTCTTTTCTGTATGGTTTTCTGAGAAGCAATCCCATTCCAGGCACATCCCATTGTCCTGGCACAACCAAATCCATGCGCTGCTTTAAGTCATAATAAACGGAATCTGGTGGTCCTAGCTCTTAAGGAGGAATTCTTGAACAGACAGACAGACAGACTGGCTCAGCTATGTAGTGAACCCACCATTACCTTGGCATGGTTTGCTTGTTGATTAACTGAATGCCATCTTGAAAACTACCACTAGTAGCAACTGTTTATGTGAATTGTGACAGACTCCAAACCATGCCAGATGTTTTGAAAAACAGAGGAAGACACCAATGAAAGGGCAGGGTCTGAAAAGAAAAGCGGAGGAAAGGGGTTACAGTACGGGCAAAGTGATGAGTTGGAGAAAAGACCCAGATCTTGTCAGCTGCAGGTTGTTCATCATCATCAATATTTATAAAATCCTACCACATCTCAAACGTAAAATTAGTCTGTGCATAAGGAGATAACAGCATTTCTATTAATATGGATCTACTAGACAAGAGCTCTTTAAATCTGTTCATTTACTTTCTCATAATCAAAGCACCATCCGAAGAGCTAGTTTTCCTTTTCCTTTTTCTCATTACTACAGAGCAATACAAAAACCCCAACTAAGACTCAATTCTGTTCTTTGGGGTTCCTGTTTTTTCATCCCCTTGCTGCCGGGAAGGCAGCTTTCTCCTTCTCTACTCCAGAGCTTTTTCTGTCTTCCTGTAAATTGGATGCCCCATTGCTTTTCTCTTCTGCAAGGTAAAGCCATGCCTTTTACGGTAAGGATCCACCACAGAATAATGAGGTGCTGGGATGAGATTCCTGCGATGTTGTCACTCCCTCGAATTACAGATCCCAGCGGTGGATCTACATGGGTGATGGGAGAATGGCAGCCAAAGCCTCTGTGTGACGGGATGAAGCAACCCCGCACTAAAGGGAGGAAAGGGGAAGCCCGGGCGGAGGGGCCCCCGGTTACTGCCGCCGGCAGGGAAGCGGTCGGCGAGGACGCTCCGGCCCAGCGCGGGGGGGAGAGAAGAGCCGGAGCGGAGGCGAACGCCGGCGCCATCAGCGCAAGACGCGCTGACCAGGAGACGCCGGGTGATGACGTCACCGGCTGGGAAGGTGGGACGTTTAAAGTTGGCATGAACGCCGCAGAAGGGGAAGGCAGCTCTCTGTGGCGGGAGGGCGGGAGGCGACTCTTGGTGGCGGCGGAGAAGAGGGAAGGCGATAAGCCAAGCGGTGCTTTGGACGGAGGGAGGCCGGAGGGGAAGGTATGGATCGGGCGCCCGGCGCCCTTGGGGGTTTAGGACAGACTGCGGACAGGGGATAGGAAGTGGCCCAGGGCTGGGCTGTGGAACCCGAGAGCGGATGCGTTTAGGGGTCACCACCCCGTCTGCTGGCCAGGGAGGAGGTCTCCCTGCCTTAGGGCCCTGGGTCGGGACTCGGGAGAGCGGGCGGGCCCGAGTCCCCCTACCCCGCTGCTGACAGCAGCCATGCCTGCAACCAGCAAGGGAGACTCAAATGACGATTGGCTATGGTGATGGGCGGTGCGGCAACACAGAATGAGTAGGGGGAAGGAGGGAAAAGCACAATAAACCAGCTGAGTAACCCGAACACTGGCCTCATCGTCGTATACTCTGCTTTAGTTTTTCTTATCCGCATTTCTGCAGCTGGAATGGCTTTAAAAGATAATGTGGCTCTGATTTCTCCCCTAGCAGTGGTGTAAGACAGGAGCAACTCCCCTGAAGTCGAGAGACCTCCATCAGTGTAAAAACCATTGTACAGGAAGTGGAGAACTAACCCCTGGGTGTCCAATGCTTCCTGTTACCCTGCGTGCAGATAAAGAACATGTTGGCTTTGCACGTGGTCAATCGTTTTTGTGAATGTAATGCCAGATTGCAGCTCAGTACCCTTGGCAATGTGGGAGATGTCTGGGTTTCCAGTTATCTGGGGCTAATATCACTCTGGTGTGCATTAACAGGAGTGTCCTACGTAAGACACTCGGAGAGGCCTCAGCTGGAGAATTGTGTCCATTTGGGGCACCCTGCTTTAGGAAAGAGATGGAGAAACTGGAGAGAGCCCAGAGGAGAGCCACAAACATGATCAAAGGTTTGGGAAACTTGACCTATGGGGAAAGATTAAAAAAAAAAACTAGGCATGTTTAGTCTTGAAGAGAATACTGAGGTGGGACCTGCTAACAGTCTTCAAATATGTTAAGGAAGTGGTCACCAACCAGGAGATCGGGGATCTACTGGTAGACCCTGGAGCTTCTGCCAGGTGATACTTCCTGGTTTGGCTGGGAGGCTGTCAAGAGCCGGCACTTCAGCTGCCCCTTCCCCCATTGCCCTCCTGCTCCTTGGAACTACCCCTTCCTTCTGGGGAGCCGCCTGCTTGCTGTGCTGGGGGGGGAAGGTGGAGGAGGGGGCACGGATGCCAGGGTTTCCTCCTCCCCCTCACCTCTGTACCCCATCTCCACAGAGATGGGGACATGACAAGGCTCAGGATGGAGGGAGCTAGCGGGCAGCTGCTCCCATGTCTGAGCATGCTCAGCATATTTAAAGGGGCAGGGCCAACCTCTGTCACTCTCACGCACTGCGTGTCTGTCCCTCACACACACACTCACCTCCTGAACCAACGCATCCTTGAGTTGTTGTTACTTCTTTTACTCCTTTCCAAGGGTGTTCTTTTCAGGGTTTGACCGTGATACACTTCATCGTTTTTGTTTCTCCCCTGGGCTTACATTTAATTCTTTGAGCAGTGAGTTCTAAAAGGCCTAACATGTCGTGGCTGGAGTCGTTATCCCCATGGTAATTTTTTAGAAATATGTAGTATATCTAGGTTTTTGGTTTCTACTGGTGCGGCACATCTGCACATTGCCTCGATTTTGGGGCAGCCGGGTGGAAGTGAGTGAGGATAGAGAAGCGGGAGATAGAGTGAGCAGGATGTAGCTTCAGAGAAAGGATGTGGTGGGGGAAGGGCCTCAGAGAAGAGGCGGGGCAGGAGGCGGGGCAAGAGTACTTGGGTTTGAGGCAGGGGTGGATAAGAGTTTTGCGGGGCCCAGGGCAGCACAATTTCGCGCATGCGCCACGGCCACAGCCAACAGGTAGTAGCGCGTGCGCGGGGCCTATTGAAGCGGGGGGCCTGGGGCAGCCGCCCCGTTCACCCTGTCCTATATCCGCCGCTGGTTTGAGGTAGATCCTGGATTGCACTTAAATTCAAAAAGTGGTCTTGTGCTTTAAAAGGTTGGAGACCACTGTGTTAAGAGGACAATGATAAATGATCCTACCTTAATGGACATGGAACACAAGAAGTAAAGGGGTCAATCTGCAGGAAGGATGGTTTAGATTAGACACTAGGGAAAATGTTCTGACTCTCAGGGCAGTTGAGCTCTGGGATAGGCTTCCAAGTGACATTGTGGACTTCCCATAGCGGGAGGTTTTTAAGAAAAAGTTGGCCATGCATCTGTCAGGGATGGTCCATGTTTCTGTGATTCGACCTCAGCGTAAGCAGCTGGACTTGACAACCTCTCATGGTCCCTTCCAGCCCCACATTTCTATGATTCTGTGCTCTACACGGTGAAAACAAAACACATCTCACTCCAGGCAAACAGAGGCTAACTGGGACGAGCCCTCGTTTTCTGGCAAACCCGTGATCTGTAGGACCGTCCCACACAGTTTATCCCGTGTCTATTCACCACCCATCGGCTGATCTTCACAGGAGCAAATCTGATGTTAATGACACCCCAGCCCTTGCTTTATCAAGGTTTGTCAACAGCCTGCAGAAATGCCTGAATAAATAGCAATCCATAAATATTGCAACCCGGTATTTTCCACATTCAGGGTGCATTACTGAGCTGTTCTTCATTGAATGTTACTCACGTTGCATAGCAACCGGTGGTTAAAGCTTTGCTGACTCCAAGAGACTCTGCACTTTCAGAGGTTTCGTGTATTTATTTGACAGCCTCTAACTTCAATGGGCAGTTTTTCATCTTTATGTGTCGCTGACATTTATAACGACTATGAAAACAATTTAATTTCAGTTTCCATAAGCCCATGTGTATAGAATCTTTTTTTTTAAGCCTGTCAACAGAGCGGACTGGGTTTGTTTGCCACTTTATGAGTCTATTTTAAATCAAGCCCCGTAGCCGTGTCTCGAGTCGAAACATGCCCTTATATGGAGACCCTGGCTCTACAGTCACCAAAGAGCCAGGGCCACACGCTGCTATAGGTTTGCAAGCTGGTTCCTTGAGATCGTGCACAGAATCTTGCCGTGTCTCGCTGTCCCACCTCTCAAGGCACTTTAGATCATCAGTGCGGTAAATTAATAATTAAAGGCCACATAAAGACACCATACAGCAGCTGCACATTTTCAGGGCTGCTTTCCCAGACGCCCCATGATGCTCCTCTGCAAACAAATAGAGCCATAAAGCAGCCCGTGGACTCTGCAAAACAAATTGTAAATCACTTTTTAAAGATGCTGCAAATGAAGTGTGATGCTACCAATTAGAGGTTTATGATGACTCGAGGAGTAAGCAGACGAGAACGAATGACTCTCGCTTGCAGAGGTACCTGCTTTCTCGCCCATTCATTATTCTGACATGGTCTAATATGTTTTCCCGGGCTGCTGGAAGTTCTGAGTCAAGCCAAAACAAGCACACGTGGGGCAGTAAGCAAGTTTTCATGTCCTTTGTGAGTTTGTATTTCAAGCATCTTGGTCAAAAAGCTGTAGGAACCTCATCTGTTTCAGCTCACTGGGTTCCTGCAAACTTCGGTGTAAATGAGAGCTGGGCCTTAAAGTTCAGATCCACATCCAACCTTCCTCATAATTGGTGATGATTCTGATTCAGGGCCCGGGCTTTTGTTTGGATCCTGTTCTAGTCTGAGTTGGCTGAGTTGCCCTTTGGACCTAGGGGCTATGTCTAGACTGCAGGCTTCTTCAGGAAGAAGCTTTTCCGGAAGAGATCTTCTGAAAAAACTTCTTTCGAAAGATAGCGTCCACACTGCCAAAGTGCATTGAAAAAGTGATCTGCTTTTTCGACAGATAGCGTCCACACTGAATGGACGCGCTCTCGCATCTAAGCTGTGATTACTATGGATGGAGTGGCCACTGGGGCACCTGTGCTTTTTCCTCTTTCCTTTTCTTCCAAAAGAACTCCCTCTTCCCCATCCACACACACCTCTTTCAGAAAAGGTGTTCTTCCTCGTAGAAAGTGGTTTACCAATGTTAGGAAAACCACTCTGTTCTTTCGATTTTTTTTCGAAAGAATACAATTGCAGTGTGGACATAAGTGAGTTTTTTCGGAAAAACAGCATTTTAATGAAAACACTCTGTAGTGTAGACATATCCTGGGCCTGAGGAAATGCCAAAATTCAGTTGAAACCTCCAAGTTCCATGTGATTATTTTTTTCCAAATTGAGTAGGTTTGGGGGTTTTGCTCCATGTGAAGCGGTGGCTGATGTAGCCGGTCTGTGAGCCAGGGCTGAGTTTAGAAATTGTAATTAACACAGAGGCCAGGTGCCTTTGCAGTGGTTTGGGATTTCATATAATGAATTTTGCACTAATGCAAGGAGTGTTAACGCTCATATTAGATTCCTGATTCACAATGCAAAAATCACCAAAATATTTCTCTGCGACATCAGGGCATTTTCCAGAATGCGACCCCACAGGGCTATAACAATTCAAGGTGCATTGCACTGTAGGTATATTGTTCATATGAAAGTCACTTTATTTCTCTGTACCCCATTATATTATTCAATGCCAAAACACTCTGCTTAGGAACATACTGATTGTACATATTAATGGAATGAATATTTGATAGGTATGTTGTTCATTTGAAAGTCACTTTATTTCTCTATACCCCATTATATTATTCAATACCAAAACACTCTCCTTAGGAACATACTGATTGTACATATTAATGGAATGAATATTCAACTGATACTTTATTTCCGAAGCAAATTTGTCCTGCATCGCTTTGTTTCTGCCAAGCGTTTGCGGTCTGCGTTTTAAGAGATAGTTAAAGGGTCTCTATGGGCATGCCTACATTAGGAAATGATTGCAAAATAACTCAAATCGATTTAATAACTCCTGAAATAACAAAATCAAAATAGCATGTCCCCACTATGGGGACGCCTCGAAATTAGTTCCAGACGGGCTCCATTAATGTGGATGTGCTACCTCGACTTGGAGCCTCAGGAAGCACTGGGGAGCAATTAGTTTGACTTACTCTGGGGAGTCGTTATTTTGAAGCAGCAGCACTGGAGCGTCCACCCTACCGCTATTTCGAAATAACTATTTCAAAATTAGCGTTATTCCCCGAGAAAAGCAGGAGCACAGATTTCGAAATGTGTGGCCTGTTTTTTCCAAATAATAGGCTTGCTAGTGTGGACACTCTGCTTATAAATGTGACTTTAAGAGGGGTTATTTCAAAATGAGTCTGCATTTATTTATCCCTCTGTGTGGAGTGCTGATGTTCAACAGGCTTAGATCAGGCTGAAAGTGGCACTAAACATGGAGACTCTGCGCCATGAGACACGAGGGTGGGGTAGCATGCAGTGTACCACCATTCCAGTAAGCGCTCTCAGAGGGATGTGGACAACGCCCGCTCTTGAAAATGAATGCAGAACAGGCGCTAGGAGAGCAGCAACAGATGTTCCCTAATGGTTTGGATCCTCCCTAAAGAGCACCCTGCTCTCTGTAATACCATCATAGTTGCAATTAGCTGGGGCTCTCACGATCACAACCCCTCAGTGTAACACGGGGGGGACTTTACATTTTCACGCAAGGTATGGGGTGTACAGACACTGCCACGCCAGCTAGCAGGGGTATAGCTGGAAAGGGAGAGGCAGTGTTTGGAGAGTAGAGAGATGCCAGAACACGCTGGAGTATATGCCCTTCCCAACTCTGTACATGCCCAAGCAGTGACTCTCCCTTCTACACTCACTGGCGACATGTGAGGAGAGTCCAAAGGGACACGTGCCCTCCCCCAACACCAGGCGCAGAAGGGACAAGAAGCCGGAACCTCTAGATCCACCATGTCCAACCAGTTCTGAAGCAGGCTACCGCGATAGCGAACCAGCCCCATTACTCTGAAAATGGCGGAAGTCTCCCTCTGGCAGCTGGGTCCAATTAACGGAAAGTGGCTTTTGGAATTCACGAAGATCTTCTGAACTTTTTTTTATTCTCTGAAAAGTTTTGGTTTTTGATTTTAAAAAAATGTTGTTGTTTTTTTCAATGCCACGATTTTTGAGTTTTTAGGGTTCAAGCTAACTAGCTGCACCCAAGCGGCCAAATAGCCACGTGTGGCTAGGGGCTAGCGTGTTGGACACCATGGCTCTAGATGGCCCTGGGGGCTAGAGGGAGCCTGGCACCCAGAGCAGGGGCAGCTCATCCGTGGCTGTTGGGGGAAGTGGAGCAACACAGCTCTGCTCCCCCAGCTCCGACCTTATCCCTCAGGGGGAGAGGCAGGACCACTCACTGGCGGGAAGCGGAGCGACACAGGGAATAGAGTCGTGGTGCTCCACATCTCCCCGCTCCTGTTAGTAAGTGGGGTGGGGCACGACTCCTGCTGCTGGTGCCCCATCCCCGCTAGTGCCCTGGGCCATGTCATTGGTGGGGGAAGGCGGGTGGCCTGGGGGAAGAGGTGAGGAGGGGGTGGAGCAGCGGTGGAGCAGGGGCGGGGCCTGAGGTGGAAGGATCATTGTCCCAGCCCTCCACCCAGTGGCACAGGGAGGAGTCACGTGAGGGGCGGGGGGGTGGTCACACAGCCGGCACCTTCCTTCATCTTTCCCCAGCAGTCGCCCTTGTCCACACGGATATTTTTAGCCGTGCGGTGTCCTGCTCTCTCCTCCCTGCCAGAGCTTTTCCCCAATGCAGGGGAAGCTCCCTGCTGCCAGGCCCTTCCCCTGTGCGAGGCAGCGCAGTGAGTGTGGACACAGCCTGCCTCTCACCGCAGCATGCAGCCACATGAGCCCTGCTGGCTGCCGCAAGGGGAGCCAAGACCTCAGGCAGAGGCCCAGGGGCTGGGCACACTTCTGGGCCTGGCTCTTTTCCATGTGGATTATGTTTCTGGTGGTTTAGAACTTGGCTTCTTCACGTGGCAGGCTGTGCCGGTTCCTTTAAGGCGGGCTCTCTGCACAGCACAGTTCTGTTCATGAAGCCAGGCATTCTGGGGGTGGTTGTTGCAAGTGGGCTCCTGGAAAAATGCCCCAGCAGGGTGTGCTGGGAATGGGTGCTGGGTTATAAACACACACCTTATCTCCTGACCAGAGAGCTACCTGAAAGAAAGAGGCAGTGCTATTGGGTCTCTCCAAGCAAAGAGACCTGGAGTGGCCTAGGGGATAGGGTATTTACCTGGGGACTATAGGGAGGTGGGTTTGAGCCTTTCTCTACCCATCCTGGAATCCTCTGTATATAGGTTGGGTGGTTGCTGGAGAGAATAGGGCATTTGCCAGAAGGGACTTTGGGGGAGAGAAGGGAACAACAAAGACCAGGCATGGGTCTGTCTGAAGAGAGACCTAGAGCAAGTAAGTTTGTGTGTCCCACATAAGGTTGCTATATTTTGTGGAAAAATGATAAAGATGTTTACTCACTTTGGGGGGAAAACCCCATGCCAATTATTCCACACGCGATTACGCACAGTTGCAAATACTCTGACTCTGACTGCACTTTTCAGTTTTCAAAAAATGGGATGGGAACTTAGCCTGGGCGAAGGTGTCGACTCGAGAGCACCAGCGAATGAGATCTTCTCTTTATGTACAGGGCAGCAGCAGGCCACATTTCCCCAACATACTCCAACCTTCATCTGAAGGCTAGCTCTGCACTAGGGCATAAATTCGAATCAAGAGACGCAACTCCGGCTCTGTTAATTGCATCGCTTGAGTGGAAGTATTTTACATCGAATTCTGGCACCGTCCACACTGTGGGAAGTTGACAGGAGCACACTCTCCCTTCGACTTCCCTTACTCCTCGTAGGAATAGGACTACCAGTGTCAACAGGCACATCCACTCAGTTTGAATTAATGTGTTTTCAGTAGACCCACTCATGTGAGCCCTGGAAGATTGACTGTGGCAGCTTCGATCTTCTCTGTCGTGTAGACATGGCCAGGGGGGATCTAGAAGGAACAAAGTAATTCTCTTTTCATGGCCCATACAGTGTGCGTTAAGCTAATTAGTGCAAACGGGGGTGGTGAGTTTGTAATGAAGGAGCTGGAATTGACACCAACAAAACGCATCTTCTATGGGGGACAGAGGGCACCAAACAACCATTAGATGTGACCAACCTTCTGTCTGTGATGAGCTGGGCTGCTTTCAGACTCACGACCTTGATAGAGGGCAAAGGCTCTGTAGGTTTTTAGCAATGTCCAGTACCCCGGCGAGTGCTAATTCAGGAAGGAATTCCATAGATCGTATGACGGTGCATTTCCTACTTTTTATGGAAATGGGTTGATGAATATGAATATGCATAACTGGAAAATGCTTTATGCAAAATATTTCCTGTAAGGCATCCTTTAGAAAGTGAAAATCTGCTGAATGTGTATATTCTATTTGTGTGCGTCTATCATTCCTGTATTTTAAGTTAGAAATATGAAGTATTAAACCTACTTTACTAGTACAGACATGGTAGATGAGGGTCATTAAGGGTATTCTGGAGACTTGACGGCTCATGGGTAATGACAATGATCTGTAAGTGGGTTTGGGTTTCCTATGGACCAATCTGTGGGAAGGGGCTGAGAGTCGCTGCAAGGACGTGTGTTTAGGTCACCTGATCCTGGGACTCATCTTGGTCCTTGTACTTTTCTCTGAAGGTGAGAAAAGGTTTAAAATGAACACAAAGAATTCCTGCCTTGGGCAAAATCCATATAAAGGTGGGAAACCAAACAAGAGAGGCAGCTGCCAGACAGCAGAACACCCCTGCTTACCACTGAAGATGACTGCTGGAAACATCTGAGAGGCTCTCCAGCCTGCCAGAAAACATCGTTAGAACTATGGCTAGGGTAAAGTATTGCATGTTACAAGTTTTCTAGTGCAGTGTTTCTCAACCAGTGGTACGAGTACCCTTAGGGGTACTCGAGAGAAGTCTGGGAGGTATGTCAACACAACTGAAATTTGGAGAAAACTGCATTTTTGTTTTAAGTTTTACAGTGATTTATTATTTTGTACTTTTTACACCCAAAAATTTCATCACCCACTCAGCTATGATTAAGTTGTTTAAACAAATGTGTTGCAATGGTAGAAAAAAATGTGCATGTCTGAAAACTGTAGGTACTGGGGGTACTTATAATTTTTTTTAAAGGGGGTACTTATCTTTTTTTTTTAAGGGGGTACTTTATAAAAATAGTTTGAGAAACACTGTCCTAGTGTACTAGGCTTAGCTGACATGTTTTATTTTGCTTAGTAATTTACTTTGCTCTGTGTGCTATTTTCAACCTCGTAAAGCCTACCTTTTATCTACTATGTATTTAAGAGAAATTCATGTCTCTGTGTGTATCTGTCTGTTTAAGATCTTCTTCTAAAAGGTAAGAACTGGGACCACCCAATTCAGCATGCAGCTTCCTTTTATCCTCACTTAAAGCAAGGTCAGGGTTTTGTTGTGCCAGGACAATAGGATGTCCCTGGAATGGGATTGCTTCTCAGAAAACCAGACAGAAAAGAGACAAAATCGTCAGGCAGGTGAAAGGGGCTGGCTGGAGGCATGCTCCCCATCCGGGACTGCTCTAGTGTGGAGCCTCCCACCCCCCTTTAAGGAGGGCGGGGGGGGTTCAAGCTCCCTCATCCCCTGATTCCTATGGGAACATTTCTGGCTGTTCCCATTCACTGGGAGCGAGGGGAAAGTGCTCAGTTTGCTGCATTCCTCACGCTGGCTGGGGAGGGCAGGAGGCAGATGAGTTGTAAACTTTGCTCTCTCTCCCTGACAGGGACAGGAAGTGGAAGAGCCCCCCCTCTTCCTGAGTCACACCCACCCCCCCCAGTCCCTTGCGTGGAGCCCCTCCTCACACCACAACCCTGACTCCTGCACCCTCCCCCACACACTCTCATCCCCCCTTCCCTGAGCCTCTCCTTAAGTTCGGGAGCAACGCCGGGGAAAATGTGCTGGTGTTTTTATAAAGCTCACCAGGTGCCTACGGCTGTGCACAAGAATAGGGTAGTATCCCTTTCAATAGTTGTGAACCCTGGGGTGAGGATGCTCCCAGGGTTCCCTGCAGAGAAGCAGCAGCAGCCAGCAGTGTGCATTGAGCTGGCCCTTAAATGCCTGTCTACATTTAATACAGAAATCTGGGAACCAGCTGCTCCTGCGTGATTTCTTCGCAGTGTTTTGCAGCATAAAGAGCAAAGGCCACACGTTGACTCTTACACTGGGGCGTCTAAGTAACCCTTCGAGCAGGGGTGGGCAAGATACGGCCTGTGGGCTAGATCTGGCCCAGCAAACCACTGGATCTGGCAAACCACCAGCCCACGGCCCAGCGGAACCCTCAGGCAGGCTCTCAAAGCAGCCGGCTGTAGGGGCCATGCGCATCTCCCAGCAAGAGTCCTCCAGCACCGTGTCCCCACCCCCAGCACAATCACACAGCCCCCATTGGCTGGAAGCCGGCCATTAGGAGCCTCCTGGGCTGTGCTTGTGGTGCCGGCAGCGTGCGGAGGGTCCCCGGCAAGGGGCACATCATGCAGAGACGCACATGGCCCCTGCACCATGTGCAGGGGTGTCACCAGCAGGGAGCCAGCTCATGGGTCCCGCTGGGCTGCTGGCTGGGAGCTGCCTAAGGTAAGTTCCTCCCGACCAGAGCTGGCACCTGGGACCCCTCCTCTGTCAACCCAACCCCCCTGTCCCAGGTCACAATCCAAATCCCTCTGCCATCTCTTCCCCGACCCTGCCCCCATCCTGCACCCCAATCCCCTGCCCCAGGTCACAGCCCAGACCCCTGCACCCTCATCCGAGGTCACAACCCCCTCCCAGATCCTGCACCCTTCCTACATGCCTCCTCCAGACCAGAATTCTCTCCTGCACCCGTATCCCCTCCCAGATCTTTCATTCCCTCCCAGGCCCTGCACCCCTTTCTTTCTGCATCCCAGTCCCTTGCCCCAGGTCACAGCCCCTTCCTTCATCCAAATTCCCTCCCAGACCCCACACCTCCTCCTGTACCCCAAACCCCTATCCTGAACTCCCTCCTGCACCCATCCTCCATCCCAGACCCCGCAACCCCATTAATATCGAAGAAGAATGTGACCCTTGAGCGCTTACCAAATCCTCGGAGGGCCCCCCCCATCGAAAGTTATTCCCCATGCCATCTTAAAGAGAGTGTTTGCTGGGGGAGGCATAGGCAGGAAGGGAAAACCTGCTGCGACAGTGAGCCATCACGAGGTCAAAGAAAAGCCTTTTCACGCTTTATGCATTTGGGAAGTTGTCGGAGGCTGTTCATCTGGGAGTTAAATTTGCCCTCCCGCCCCAAGCCGCCAAGGTCATTGATATATCTGACAATCCGCTGAGTAAGGGATGGTGGTGCACCAGAAAGGCCTGGAGGCACCTTTAGCTGACACATCCAATTAGGCCCATGAAGTGGCATGTTCCCTTTCACATTTTCCAGAAATCTGACACATGCACAGGAGAACGGAGGCTTAGAAACAAACCCTAGAATGTGTCTCCGATTGCTTCCTTCATAGTCTGGCACTCCTGTCCCAGCTGCAGTAAGTGAGATCAACCCCTGTCCCCCTTTTGAATCGGTCAAGTGATTTTTTTTTTTGAAGCTCCATTTTGCTTCCCAGAATATTGAAGCTCATGTTGAGCAGTACTAGTACTTTTTTTCTTGGATAAAGGGGGGTTTTCTCCATAGGAAAGCGGTACCAGCTCTGCATGGTGGCAAAGCACAGCTCATGTGCCATTCCTTTTGACCTAAAAAGTTCCAGCTTTGATAACTACAGACAGCCTCTGTCATTTTTTTTTCTTCACACAGCACACCGTTAACCTGTGGAACTCCTTGCCAGAGGATGTTGTGACAACTAGGACTTTACCAGGGTTCAAAAAAGAGCTAGATAAATTCATAGAGGTTAGGTCCATCAATGGCTATTAGCCAGGATGGGTAGGAATAGCCTCTGTTTGTCTGGAAATTGATGACAGGAGAGGGATCACGAGATGATTACCTGTTGTGTTCTCTCCCTCTTGGGCACCTGGCATTGGCCACTGTCAGCAGATAGGATCCTGGGCTAGATGGGCTTTGGTCTGACCCACTAGGGCCGTTCTTATCTTCTTGTGTAACTAATAACATCTGATTAAAAATGACAGTGGGGAAAACTCTAGGACAGACAAAGATCTGTGGTGAAATGCTGGGCTATTGTAATCATGCTGTGAAATCTAAATCGGGAGGCTGCTGCCTGTTCTCATACCTTCCTTTTGCAGTGAACTGCGCTATGGTCTTAGAGGAAATAGCCCCTGGGGACCCTCTTCTGATGATGCCCAGTTATTGCTTTAGCCTCCTGACAGTGCACTAGAGAAACGTGGGCTAATCGGTCACTTACATGTCATCTTTGCTTCATTTGAAAATGAAGCAACCCGCCACATTATTTCCTCTGTGTCTATGTTTTGTCTCAGCATTGAAGTCTCTCGAATCTCTGACCCCTGGGAAGACAGATGCGTAGGAGGCAGATTCATGCATTTCAGAGGCATATTTTGCCTCATGCTGCTAGCTAGAAGCATTGTCAAAGAATGCCATGTTTAATTAATATTATACGCAAAGGTTACTGGAGAGGACAGTGTGATTTTGCTTATTAAAGAAGATTAATGTATCAAAGCAGGTATATTTTAATTAAAGGGAAGAATGTGTCTGCATATTTCAAACCAGCATCTCCCATTGGGAGAAGGAAGTGGCTGCCTTTATATGTTTTATGTAGATTTTGACCCATTGGGGCTCTTTGTTTTCCTCGAGAGAAAGCAGGAGTTTGTCAGACCTATTTCTCTAGGTTTCTGCCTCGGTTCTCAGCCCTAACATGCGCTGTGCATATTTGAAGTGTCAGTTTACTTGTTAAAGTCCTGAAGGGTGGGTTGTGTTATCTTACAGTTCATGAGAAATGGTCATAGCTTTGCTTCCAGATACTCTTATCCTAGAAATGCAGAGCTAGAAAGGACTTCCAGAAGTCCTCAAATCCAGCCTTTTGGGCTGAGGTCGGACCAAGTAAACCTAGGGTGCGACTACACTGCACCGTTATTTCGAGATAACTAGCGTTATTTTGAAATAACAATGCAAGTGTCTACACAGCCATTCTGTTATTTCGAAATAATTTCTAAATAATGGGCGGCTTATTCTGAAATCTGTAAACCTCATTCTACGAGGAATAATGCCTATTCCAAAACTGCTATATCGAAATAAGGCATGTGTAGACACTCCACTGCTGCTATTTCAAAATGGCCCCTCACCAGGGCCATTCTAAGTTCTTCCTTCCCAGTGCCTCCTGGGGCTCTAAATTGAGATAGCACATCTACATTAGGGAAGCCTGTCTCAGACTAATTTTGAGGCTTCCCTGCAGTGTAGACGTGCTGTTTCGAAATAAGCTATTTTAGAATAACTCTTCTGGAATAGCTTATTTCAAAATATGCATGCAGTGTAGACGTAACCTAGAGACCAATCTAAAAGGAGTTTGCCTAGCCTGCTCTTAAAACCTCCAATGATGTGGATTCCACGGCTCCCCTTAAAAACCTATCCTAGAGTTCAACTACCCTTAGAGTTACAAAGATGTTCCTAATATCTAACCTAAATCTTCCTTGTTGCAAATTAAGCCCATTACTCCTTCTCTTACCTCCAGTGGACACAGAGAACAATTGCCCATAGCCCTCTTTATAGCAGGCCTAAACATAGTTGAAGACTGTTATCAGGTCCCTCATCGGTCTTTTTTTTCCTCGAGACTACATATGCCCAGTTTTATTAACCTTTTCCTCAGAGGTCATGGTTTCTGAAAATCTGTATAATTTTTGTTGCTGTCCTCGGTACTCTCCCCACATCTTTCCTAATGTGTGGTGCCCAGAAGTAGACCCAGCACTCCAGGTGAAACCTCACAAGTGCCAAACAGAATGGAATAGTTACCTCCCCTGTCTTACATGTGATACTCCTGCTAATATACCTGTGATGCAGTGGACTAGGCCCCAAGGACCCCAACTGGAAGCTTTGTGGTCCTGCCGCACCTCTCCCCATAAAAGAGCAATAGAGAAGTCCTCCAAACTCCCTGGAGTGGCTGTGTGAGAAGCAGCCAATCAGGGCCCAGCAAGGCAGTATAAAGAGAGCTGCTGGGCTAGAGCCAGGCAGTTCCCTGCTGGAGCTATAGGAAAATGGATGGTATGGCTGGCTGGCAGAGCTGCAGAACCTCGGAAAGTGTGGCACTGCTAGGAGCCAGAGAGAAAGAAAAGAAGCCTTGAGTTGGGTGCTGGGATTCTGTCGACAACAAAGCACTGAAATAAGGGGGAAGATGGTGCAGGGCCACAGGGAATTGGCCCAGGGAATTAGAATAGCAGTCAAACTTGAATGAATGGACACAGCAGACAGCGGCTATCCATAGGGTCCTTGGGTCATGTCCCAGAGTAGTGGGTGACCCTCAGTCCCCAGTCCTCCATTAGCCTCTGTGGCAAAAGAGGCCTGGATATTCCCAGAGGAGGGAACTGAATCATAGGGTATGTCTAGACTGCATCCCCCTGTGGGCAGAGGGATGCAGATTAGGCAGGTCGACATTGCAAATAAGGCAGGGATTTAAATATCCCGTGCCTAATTTGCATAAAAATGGCCACCGTGTTTTGCCGACTCAGCACTTTGTCGGCAAAAAGCAGCAGTCTAGAGGGGGATCCGCTGAGAAAGGAAGCCTTTTTCGACACATCCCTTATGCTTCCTGCAAGGAGGTTTACAGGATCTGTCGAAAAAGGCTTCCTTTCTCAACGGATCCCCCTCTAGACTGCTGCTTTTTGCCGACAAAGTGCTGAGTCGGCAAAATGCGGCTGCCATTTTTATGCAAATTAGGCACGGGATATTTAAATCCCTGCCTTATTTGCAATGTCGACCTGCCTAATCTGCATCCCTCTGCCGACAGAGGGATGCAGTCTAGACAGACCCATAATGGGCTGGCTAGAGATTTATAGCAATAGGGCCGAGGACATTGTCTGAGGAGGGAGATTTAGGACACTGCTCTACCCCAGCCAGGAAAAAAGAGACAGAGCACAGGCACAGGCATGTGCACTCGGCCAAGGGGGGGCTCACACAGAGAGAGTGAACCCCATCACAACACCCCTGCACGATATCCCTTCTTCCCATCGTTAACACCTATTCAATTTGTGACCCATTATAACCACCAGATTCTTTTCAGTGCGTCAGTATGTCTGGCAGGGCTCCGGCACTTGCTGATATAAGAGCGAGACGTGCTACGGCAAGCAGCATGGAAAATGAACAGGAGATACTTGAGCAGCATGAGCCTGATGCAGGGCACATTGCTGAAATCTACCGATTGGTACCATGGGGCTTTGGAACAAGCCTCAGGTGGGTTGCCACTATCAGAGGTTGTTGGAGACCATGTCTGGGAGGGAGGAAGGATGGTCCCACTGGCCTATGAGGTGGGAGACCTAGGTTTACGTGCCTGCTCAGCCACAGATCGCCTTGGGCAAGTCACTAAAGGCTAGATTTGTATAGTCCAGAGCCCTTAAGACCTAACCGGTACCCAACCAGAGAATTTGCTGGACCACGAGAGGTCTGTATTGTCTAGCAGCATAATCAACCCTTCCACTGCTTGCTGGGCTCTTAGAAGACATGTAGGGGGTACATTAGAGCTAAATAACAGCACAAAACACTGAGAGCCAGGACTGATGACTGTAAACAAGCTTTATGGGACCGCAGGACTCTTGGCCGCACACATGATAAGCAGACTCCAGCTAACTAAAATCATGCCAGACCATGGATGTTGCCAGACCAGAGAAATGCTGAACTAGAGAGGTTCCAAATGTACTCAGATGCCTAACTCCCAGTGAAATTATAAATACATCAGTGATTTGGGAGTTGCTCAGACACTACAGTCACAGGGGACTACAGCCTCTCTCCGACTTACAAACCGGTTACGGACCAAGCAATTGGTCATACCTCGGTTTGTTCATAAGTCGGACCCCATTGAGTTACACACGACCGCGCTGTTCGTAAGTGCAGATCGCGTTCATAACTCGGGGTCTGCCATTTATGACAGCTTTGGTCGTAACTGCGAACGGTCGTAAGTCTACCGTTTGCAACTCGGGGACCGGCTGTATTTGAATTCCACTGATAAGGTAGGTCTTCAGACCTAGCCAGATAATTGGTACTCCATCATTTTAGATCTTTGTAGGAACTCATGGCTTGGGGCAACATGGCCGTAGGATCCTCTTTGGTTCAGACTATCTGTTCTTTTTATGCCACGAATTTATGTATGCTGAGTCTGCAGGAGCCAAATCCTTGGCCCCACAGCGTTTCTCATCGCTCTTCATGTCTGACCACTGGGAAGACGATTAGGCTCTACAAAGACCACTGAATGTGGGTAATAATATGATTGTTTACTTGTTTTCCAATAACATTATTCTAAATGCCCAGTTGCATTGGCAAATTAAAGAACCAAGTTTGCCATTAACATGTGTTCCCTCGGCTGGTCGGCTCTGCAGCAGGAGAAGAAAAATATTGTCAAATTATGGCCTTGTACATAAAAAAGTGACTTCTGACTTTTTGATTTCTCAGTGCCAGAATGGTGGGTTGATTTGAATGAATATTTTAGGAACGAAGCAGATTGCTGGAAGAGGATCATAATTTTATAACACTAGGCAAGTTGGGGGCCTCCCTGTAATTGTTTCCTACTGAAATGACTTCTCCTTCATACAAGCAGGTGTTGCCACATCACACAATGGCTAAGGTGCTCTTTTGTAAGGAGGTGAAGCCGTGGTATAAACAGGAGAAAATCGAGAGGAGGCGATCGTAGGTCAATAATCTACCTAGCAAGTTCCTATTCATTATTTTCCTCTTCAAGCACAATATTAGTCATTTTTTAAAGGAGAAAATGAGTTCTAATTTTGCCACATTCTAACAGACAATACTTTCGAGTCCTACTTATACCTTAATAGTACTTACTCGCTAACCCACATAAAGGCTCTTTGTGAAGTGAAAATGTTGCCATAGGCAATCTCTACTTGACACTGCAACATTATTGCAAACTTCTTGAGAGGAACAGGGATTTCCTACCCATTGTCTAATTCAATTAAAAAGGAGTCGACAATAGTTAGAATTAAGGGAGAGCATCAAACTTTGCCATCACATGGTAATAAGAAATCCCATATATTAACTGTTGCAAAGACCTTAATTGCAAGAGGAGAGCAAGATTTTTTTTCTGCAGTGCAGTAAAACTAATAAAAACACTAATTGCACCGATGAATTCTGACAGAAAGAATTCATAGCAAAAAACTCAATTAGTTTTCTTTTAACCCACTTTTTTTTTTAAAAAAAAGTCATAATTAACATAAAGGTGCTATTAATAATCCTTCATTATTGTTAATCTAGGTCACTGTCTCATCCCCAAAAGCAAGTCTATTCATTTAGCGTAAATAAGTTAAAACTAAGCAATTATTGAGTTCTTCTAATTGAGTTTATTCTTGTAAATTAATCAGATTCTAGCCAATCTATGCAACAAAATCATTATCTTTAAGCAAATCTTTAATACCACAAGATCAGCTCATGTTCTATTCACTAATTAAAACCATGGAGCTAAATTCATAACACATTTACCATCTACTATAGATTTTAGAGAGTTTGTGCATCTGTGTGTCCATCAAAATGTGAGTCCGGTTGTTCAAGAACTCCTAAATGGTAGGAGCTAGGACCACCAAATTTGGTAGGCAGCTTCCTCTCATCACAACTTAAAGCAAGGTCAGGGTTTGGTTATGCCAGGACAATGGGATGTGCTTGGAATGCGACTGTTGCTAGTCAAACGGAAAGGGAGGGGTATGAGAGCAGGAAAGTTATACTCACAAAAGACCACAAGGGGGCACCAAGAGCCCCAACTCTGGGAAGCAGTCCACCCCAGGGAGCAACTTCCGGTCGCCACGTGGCCCCTGCCTTTCCAGGCCACTCTTGAGACACTATGGTGTGTGGCCACTGCTGACTCAGGCTGACCCCCCGTGACAAGCTGTTGGGTGGCCTTTGTGTCGTCCCCTCCCGCCCCCCCAGGCCAGCCCTGGGAGAAGACGGTGTGGGAGGGCTGCCCTGGGCTGGCCCAGGACCTGGACAATGTCTGGTAAGTCTTCTAGTAACAAATAATTCAACTCTGCATTGTGCTTAAGGCCCTGAGTGAGCCATCAGTATGGGGGTAAATTTCACACTGAAGCCACGGACTTGCCATAAAGTCCATGTTTCCCCAAATAATTCCATTTGAATTAGAGCATATATTTAAAAAAAAAACCCAATTTTCATTTAGAAATTGATGGAGGTGGAGAATCTACTATGACTTTTGGTAAATTATTCAGTGGTTATTTTGTGCTTCCTTTCTAGTTGGAATTAGTCTAGCTTCAGTTTCCAGCCAGGGATCACATTATGCCTCCATCTGCTAGAATGAAGAGCCGCTTATCAAATATTTGTTCCCCACTCTGATCGATCACCCCCTAACCTCTTTGTTAAGCTGAATAAGTAGATTCAGATTGCTCATTCATTACAAGGCACACTTTCCAATCCTTCAATCGTTTTCATGTCTCTTCTTTGAACTCTCTCCGATTTATCAACATCCTTCTTGAAATGTGGACACCAGAACTGGATGAAGTATTCCAGCATCAGTTCCACCAGTACCGAATACAGAGGCAGGGCTGTCCTTACCCATACGCAGAACATGCAGCTGCGTAGGGCACCCGAAAATCTGGGGCACTGCTGGGTCTTAATGTTCACCTCTTACTAGCCCTGTCCTGTGGCTCTGCTTCATCGAGAGAGGATCTAGTCAAATGAAAAGTGACAAAGGCTGCCGGAGCTATTAGCAGACCACTGAACCTGTGAAAGAGCCATTCAAGTGGTAAGGGAGCCATTTAACAGGCATTTGCCAACCCCGGGTATACACTGCCAGTTCCTGAATTTACTGTGTGAGTCGACAGGAACTTAGTTTAAAATTTGCTTTAAAAATATGTCATTAGTGCATGGCTGAAGATTATAAAATCACATCTCTAAATAATCCTTGTCCCCATCCTGACTTCCACAGGGTAGAGGGGTGGCAGTTTTATAGTTCTGTGTAGGGCCCCATCAATCCTATACATCCCTGTATAGAGTCAAAATAAGTCTCTACTTCTACTTGATATTCCTCTGTTTGTGCATCCAACAATCATGGCGTTTTTTTGGGCAACAGCTTCACACTAGGAGCTCATGTTCAGCTGATTATCTTCCACAACCTCTACATCTGTTTCAGAGTCACTGGTCCCCAGGATAGAGTCCTCCATGTTGTAGGAATGGTCAACATTCTTCCTGCCTGGATGCATACCACGTCAATTTGGGAAAGGAATGTACATCTTCCATTTGAAATCCTAGAAGAGAGAGAAAGGGCACAGGAGCTATATTTCCATAAGCTATATTTCCATAAGCTATATTTCTCATGTGCTCTTGGTCTGGCATTTAATCTTTGACCTTTTGTATTTGGGACCAGTCATGTTGCCCAGTGCTTTTTTTGTAAAAAAAAAAAAAAGATGCCCGTACTCCAGGGGAAAAGTTGTTGAGGAAAAAAAAAAAGCCAGGGTGGGGCCAGCATTGCCCTTTTAAGAGATGCAGCCCCTTTAAGACACACGGCCCAGCCGACTGTCAGAGATTTGCGTACAGAGGTGCGGGTACGCTCCGTTCTTTCCAGGTAAACTCAGACTGAGGTGCCAGTACTGCGTCTGGAGGTGCCGGTACTGCGTACTGGGCAGTACCGTCACAAAAAAAGCACTGATGTTGCCTATGGCTTTTTGGTTTTCTCCTTCTATCATTTCAGCTCTCTTTGTTGCGTCAAGCCAGATGAGAATGCTAAAGCTTTGATAACAACAAAGTCCTGTGGCACCTTAAAGACTAATAGATTTATTGGGGCATAAACTTTGGTGGGTAAAAAACACTTCATCAGGTACATGCACCTTGATTTGGTTTTTACCCACCAAAGCGTATGCCCAAATAAATCTGTTAGGCTATGTCTACACTACAAGGTTTTTGCACAAAACCAGCCATTTTTGCGCAAAAACTGGTGGAGTGTGCATACCTCAAGTGTGTTTTTGCGCAAAAAAAAAAGTAAATTGACAGGACAGAGGGCTTTTGCCAGTAGAGTTATTCCTCTCCCCACGAGGAATAACTCCTTTTTGCACTACAGCTCTTGCGCAAAAAGGCATGTGTGGACGCTCCGCAGGGGTTTCTTGCACACAAAAAACAGAAAAAGCACCGGTGCTCTGATGGCCAATCTGTTAATGGCAATCAGAGCTTTCTTGCGCAAGAGCATCCATGCAGTGTGGATGCTCTCTTGCGCAAAAGCACATCGCTTTTGTGATGCGCTTTTGAGATGTGGACATGCTTTTGCGCAAGAAGTTTTTGCGGAAGAGATTTCTTGTGCAAAAACCCTGCAGCGTAGACAAAGCCTGAGTCTTTAGTTGCCCTAATAAATCTTCAGAGGGGTAGCCAAGTTAGTCTGTGCAGGATAAACGTAAAAAACAACAAATTGTCTGGTAGCACTTTAAAGACGAACAAAACATGTAAATCGGTTCGTCTTTAGGATTCCCCGTTGTTTTTGCAGATACAGACAAACACAGCTGCCCCTCTGAGACTTTGATAATAATCTTGTCAGCCTGTGATCTGGCAAGTTCCTGTGAAACCTCCTTTAGAGTTTCTTTTATCTGGAAATCATCTTGTTTTTAATATCCATGGTCGTGGGGCCCGCCTCTTTGGGAGCATAAGTCTGGGTTCTAATCTGCCCTGGCAACCAGTTCTGAGCATAAACAATAGCACATTGGACACATCCAGGCATTTGGGGTATCCCTACACAGGGGTGCTATTTCGGGATACTTCCGGTATCCCGAAATAGCTATTCCGCATCTTGACAGCACACCCGTTATTTTGAAATAGCTTTCGAAATAACACGCGCGCTATTCCGACATCCCTGTAAACCTCATTCTACGAGGATTGAGGGACTTGTCGGAATAGTGCTCTATTTCGAAATTAACTCGAAATAAGCTATGCCATTTGCGTATCTCAAA
The DNA here is from genome assembly GCA_019425775.1 of Rafetus swinhoei. NCBI lineage: Eukaryota > Metazoa > Chordata > Testudines > Trionychidae > Rafetus > Rafetus swinhoei. Next base: position 6,586,573 of record CM033443.1, read on the forward strand.
TGATGTAGCTTGTTTCAAGATAAGGGTGCAGTGTAGGCGCACTTAGAGAGGTAAATTTTCTTTTGTACCCGCAGTGATTACCAAGGCCATGTTAAAAGCCCTCTGTTTGCTCTTCTTTCAGGGGCACATTATTGTGGGCAGGCCATAGCCCAAAGAGTTTGAAATCTATGGCAAGTTGAGACCTTTCTGTAGTGGAGTGAGTTTCAACCTTGTAGAACTGATCCTTGTCCAAATGTGATTTCGACACAATTCCTCAACGTAAACCAGAGGAGAAAACTGTACAACTTAAGCTCATAATTTTGCTAGACACTCTATCATAGGCAAAATAGAGACACTCAATGTATGGTTTATTACTTCAATCTGTGCCCCACTAAAATCCACCCCCAACATTTTATTTTCTTCTCCTTCCTCCCTGTGGTTGGAGGGGTCTTAACCGGTCCATTGAGATACAGTTTAACTGCTTACGTGAAACTATCTTTTCCACTTCGTGTTGAGCTGTGATACTCAACTGAAGAAGAGCTCTGTAGGAGTATGTCTACACACCAGTGTTCTTTTGGAATAACTGATGCTATTCCAAAATAACACAGTCCACGTCTACACTACAAGCAGTTATTTCAACATACTGTCAAAATAATGTTGGGCTGGAGGACTTCTTACTCCAACTCTGTAACCCTCATTGTATGAGGAGTAAGGGAAGTCTCAGAAGAGGGCTCTGCCTTGGGCTTCCTGCTGTGTAGATAGCGCCACAAGCCGAAATAAGCTATTTCGACAAGCTACACCATTGGCATAGCTCAAGTTGCGTTGCTTAATTCGGCTGTAGCCCTGCTGTGTAGATGCGCCCTCGCTTCTCTCTCACCACCTGAAATTGGCCCAATACGAGATCACCCATCGACCTTGTCTCTCTAATTAAAATATAAAATTATTTTTATTGGAATTAAACTTAAGGCTTTTTTTCCTCCTATGGTCGCTTTAGAATAAGGATACCCGTACGTCTGTTCTTAACACTATGCTAAATGTTAAACCTCTTTCCTAGTGGTGTCCTCCAGTTTTAATTTAAAAATATTTAAAGAAAGAGGCAGTTTGGGGTGCCCAGTAGGCTGTAAAAGGGTTGTTATGTGTGGAAATCTAAAAACTAAATAACCGTATTAGGAATAGTATTACAGTCCTCTTCCATCCTTTCTGGCCCTAACCATTTCAACTACATGTGGATGCTTGATGTCTGCCCACAAATACACAAGTGGGAGAGATATGAAAGTTCAGTAGGTGGCATGAGAATCAGTTTCTTATACGAAAATGAACATCTTCGACAATAACTGGGGAAGATGGAGATGGGGGTAGGGGAAAGTGAAAAGGGGATTGTTGCACTTTGTTTTCTTCACTGTGCACAATTCAGCATCTAGCTCAACCCCAAACCCAACCCCAAAGATACCCCCGACCCTAGGACCTCAAGAAGATCCCAGACCTGACTCTTATCAGCCCCAGCACAAATCATAGTGGGGTCAAACAACCAGCCACAAAAATGTAACACAGAAACTGGAGTGTTCACTGGCCAGATACTGGCCCCAACCCATAGCCCGGTCAAATTACCCACAACCACAGTAAACCTATCCTCAGGCATCTTTCTGGAGGCCCTAATTCTAACCCAAGCCTGGAACAACCACCCTGCCCCAAAACTAACCCTTATCTCCATGGCAGTTGCACGGTAACTGCATCTGTTGTCCCCGCTGAGGTCCACCAAGTCACCCACTAGACATCTTTGCATCTCTCATTCCCTCCACCGGGGTTTTTTAAGGCTGTTGCACTGCTCCATCATTTACACTGTGATCCTGCCAGCAAGCCAGACTACGTTCTCTGAGGGCTGTGCTCAGCATTCTCTCTAAGCGGGGCGCTGGTGTGGCAGCTCAGGAGAGATTCCAGTGCTGCCCAGCTGATTAGCAGAGCGCCCAGAGCTAGTTCTTTTGTTTCTACTGGTGGTGCATATTCACACATGCCTCAGTGCACATTTAATAATGTATTCCGCACAAGGATGGAAAAGATGAGAGGGAACATTGTCTGTGACCAGTGTGTTGCCTGCTGCTATAAGTCACCACACAGCTCCTTCCAAGCAAGCATATTTGTTCTTAAGGAAAAAGCATTTATTGAGAAAACATTACAACAAAAAAGAAACTACATATGGTAACAAGCTTACTAGAGGGCATGCTATCTCCAATATAAATGTAACAGAAACTGAAGTGTTCACTGACTGGATACTGGCTCCAACCCATAGCCCTGTCCGATTACCCTCCGATTACCCCCTCTGGTGGGTTTTCGGTCCTCAAAATCCACAACTGGGTTTTTCCTGTACAGGTTGAACCTCTCAGGACCTGACTGGTGCTGAACCAGAGAATTTGCCGAACCACGAGAGGTCAATATTGTCTAGCAGCATCACCAACACTTCCACTGCTTGCTAGGCTCTTAGAAGACATTTAGGAGTAAATTCGAGCTAAAGAACAGCACAGAACACTGCCAGCCAGGACTGGGGCTTGTAAACAAACTTTATGGGACCATGGGAAACCATGATAAGTGGACATCGGGCTAACTAAAATCATGCCAGACCACAGATGTTGCTGGACCAGAGAATGTTGGACTAGAGAGGTTCAACCTGTAGTTTCAAGTTTATCTTAAAACCAGAATCCTGACTGAGCAGCTGAACTGCTTCTTTATGCACCTCCCGTCTACCGTCCTGGCCTTCTGTCACAGGTAATCAGTTGATGACTCTTCCTCAGGGAGTAGTTTCCAAAGGGTTTTTGCATAATCGGAGTTGGGGAATTTGCATTACTCACTTCCTAGGGATTCCCCAGGAAATGCACTTCAGATTTATTGTCCCCAAAGTCCATACTTGCCTGGCATATTTTCACTAAAATCTTTTCAGCTTTCATGTCTCACATCTGTCACATCACCCCCCGAGGTTACATATGAATTCCAGCCCACAATAATACAGACAAATAATGTCTTTCCAAGATATTGCAGGAAATTGCCATGCCTGTCATAACAACATCTTCGTCCGATACAATCTTCTTTTATCCAGTTTCCTTATTAACACAAAATAGTCCTGATTTTGTATTTGGTTCTTACGTGCTACTGGATTATTCATGCTAATAGCATGCACTCCTGGGAATCAACCTATAAAAGGCTTCACCTCCTCCTCCCCTTTGAAGTTTTTCAAATCGGAAACACGCCATAGAAAATCTCTATTGTGTGGAACACGAGAGACATTGGCTGGGTAGCAAAATGTCCCAAAAAGGCCCAGGTCCAGCGCCCGAACACTGGCCACAAGCTGAATGCACAAACTGATACCACTAGTGAGGACAGGGCTAGTGAGATCCTAGCCTTAGGACCTTGAGTCAATCAGACAGGGCAGCATCCGGGGAAAGTGACCCAGGGAGCAAGGAAGTACCAGACGGCCAGGCAAAGAGCTTACCCCACACCCGTCGGCCACAGAGGAGAGCTCACAAGCAGGCGGACCCCATTACACCTTGACAAACTAAGGCCAAGCCATGCTGTGATATATTTAAGCAATGTATCATGCATTTCTCAGTTAGGATCTTGCTGCATGAATTTTCTCAGGGCGCTTAAGGGGAGTACTTACAGAATAGGATATTGAACCAGTCTTATTAAGGGAGGCAGAACATGGTTCTTATTTACTACCGTGCAGCTATTCCCTCGAGAATGACTGGTGGGAACTGGTCCCTATGTACGTGGGGATGCATCTATCACTGAAAATATCTCCGGCTCCGGTGCACAATGTAGCAACCATTCAGCCGCAAGCTCAACAGTATTTTAGGAGGAAAGGAAGCATATTTTGTCCAGCTGAAACTACAAGGGGAATAATGGCAAGAAGGCATTTAGGAGTAGAGCACATGCCTGTTACTCATATTGTTGATATTATTTATTATCCTAGAACGTAGGAGCAGGCTTGGATCAGGATCCCGGTGTGTGAGGTGCTGTACAAACACAAAGAGCTTACAGCAGGGGTGGGTGTGATGGGGTGTACCAACCCCATACTGGACCAGCAAGGGATAACTAGGGTTACCTGGCTGAAAGAGCCCTGCCCCACAACCCTGCTGAGCATGCTCCCACAGGAGACCAGCTATACAGGCCGGTTGAGCAGCTCAGTTAGGATTGGCGGCTGCTGGGGAAGGAGGTGCGGCCAGAGCTCTGGAGGAAGAACTGTGGATGGACCGAACCACGGAGGCCAATCTGCAGGGAGCAGCCGGAGAAGCCCCAGTCCGAAGGAAAGTGGTGAAGAAGATGGCTGAGGTGAAGTCGTCCAGGACGGGGAGTTAGATCCCCGAGAGCTCAGCATGTTTTTGGTGGACTCTCCACTGAGCTAGTGGATGCCCTGTGTGAAGGGGCATTGATACTGACTTTGGGACTGTGGCCACTAGGTCTTACTTCCCTGAGAGCAGGAAGTGCTGCTACTGACTCTGGCCCTGAGAGCAGGGTGTGTTGCTGTTGACTCTGGCTGCTAGGCCTCACTACCCTTCAAGAAGGGGGCATTTTACTGACTGTGTCCGCTAGGCCGGATTGCCTTATTGGATGAGGTGAAGTTATTGGCCCTGAGCCATGGGGACTAAGATGCACATGGGGTGGAGCAATCTAAGAGGGGGACTTAGAGGCCTAACGCCGTGTCTCTGAGGGAGCCGGGCATACCCACCCCGTGACAGTGGGCAATACTGACCCTGCTTAGCACCTGGCAGGCTGCCAGATGATTTATTTATCTGTGCCTCTGCAAGTATGGCCACGTGCAGCTCCCATAGGCCGAGCCACCTCTTCCCACAGTTCCCATTGGCTGGGAACATTGAACCGCAGTCAATGGGAGATGTGAGCAGCTGTATCTGTGGTCACTCTGGTAAATAAAGCATCTGGTGGCCTGCAAGGGGCTAACTCTGGTGAACCATGACTGGCCGCAGACAGTTTATCGCCCACCTCTGGCTTATAGTCTAAATGATTCATATTACATTAGTACACAGGGGCCCACTGGCCATCGTGCTAGGAACTCATAGAACACTAGAACTGGAAGGGACCTCGAGAGGTCATCGAGTCCAATCCCCTGCCCTCATGGCAGGACCAAGCAGCACAGCGGGTTCCCTGCCCTGCATAGTTTACAATCTGCACACATGCTCATCTGAGTAATCCCATGTACTTCACTCACCATGGGTGAGTGCTTGCCAGTGTGAGTAAGGATGACACAGTCAGGCCCTTAGCTAGTGATCCTAACTGGAACTGAGTCAAGAAACTGGGTCTGATATTAGAGCTGTTTCGAAAACTGATTGGAATTATTGGGAAAAATTTTGGCTTTTTGTTGAGGGGGAAAAAGTGCCTGCTTTGCGCTAGCCAAAAGCTGAAAAAATTCTGCCCAAAACTGCTGACAATATTTTTTAAAAATTTTTTCCCATTTTTTGGAAGGTTTGGTTTCTTGAGGAAAAGAAGAAAAATGGTGAGGAAAGCAAACATTTTTGTCAAAAACCCATTTTTTTTCATTGCAAGCAAGTTTCAGTGAAAAAGTTTTGTTCAGCCCTAGTGAACGTACCCTAGCATTGTGAAAATTGCCATTGGATCTTTCATGACTACACTGGTGAGGCGTTCTGATTTAAGTTTCACCCTGCAAGTGGTCCAGAAAGCACGGAGCTCATCCATACGCCTGTGCGGAACATTCCTCAGATGTGTTCTTCTTTGTTATGTGTGCAGCCATTCTGGTGTGTTAGATGGTTTCTGTCTTAATGGGCCAGCAGATGAAATCATCTCGTGTAGCATTTCTACAGGGGAAATGCTAATGAAAGAGAGAGGGGGAAAAAATCATCTTGATAAAATCCATATAATGAAATATGACTGAACTAAATGTGTATCGCCACCAATTTCCAAACTTCACACCCGTGAGCTGCCTAACACAGCACATCTGCTGGCTACGCTATATTAAGTGTTACTTCTCCAATTCATGTAGCAAAGGGACTTGTCACTTTCATTTGCTCCTCAAGCACTATATTTGCTTAATAATCACATCAAATAAGGAAAGCAATTTTTATTTAATTCTGTTTTAGTACCTTTCTGATTATGCAGCATATGGCAGGGTTTTTCACCAGGCTTCAGATTTACAGGAAAATGAGGCAGAAGGTTGAAGATATGTGTGTGCGTGCACACAGACAGGTACTCCCCCAACGACTACTAGACAGCAGGATTTGCCGTTTCCTGGGGAAAGCTAGTTAAGAACAGAGTGCTGGCAAAGAGCGGCTTAAATCTGGTATAAACCAGGAAACTGGGAAAAATAATTGTACCGTTGTCCAGAAAGCCTAGAACATTGTTTTTTCAAACTTTGGTACAACTGTTCAGAATTGAGAAACAGGCTTCGTCTATCCAGTACATCAAAGTTGGTCATTTGTTACAGAATCTGGCATGGCTAATTATGAGTCTACAGTGTGACACTGTTGCCAAAAAAGCAAACATGATTCTGGGAGGCATTAACAGGAGTGTGGTGAGCAAAACACGAGAAGTGATTTTTCCGCTCTATTCTGCGCTGATTAGGCCTCAGTTGGAGTATTGTGTCCAGTTCTGGGCACCACATTTCAAAAAAGATGTGGAGAAATTGGAGAGGGTCCAGAGAAGAGCAACAAAAATGATTCAAGGTCTAGAAAACATGAGCTATGAGGCAAGACTGAACGAATTGGGCTTGTTTAGTTTAGAAAAGAGATGACTGACAGGGGATATGATAGCGGTTCTCAAGTATCTAAAAGGGTGTTATAAGGAGGAGGGGGGAATGTTGTTCTCCTTGGCCTCTGATGATAGGACAAAAAGCAATGGGGTTACACTGCAGCAAGGGAGGTGTAGGTTGGACATTAACCACCCTGATAGGAAAAACTTCCTAAATGCTGGAATAAATTGCCTAGGGAGGTTGTGGAATCTCCATCTCTGGAGATATTTAAGAGCAGGTGAGATCGGTATATATCAGGTTTGGTCTAGATGGTGCTTGGTCCTGCCGTGAGTTCAGGGGACCTGACTCGATGACCTCTCGAGGTCCTTTCTAGTTCTAGTATTCTATGATTCTATGGCCACATGGACCTGCACTGATCGTCCTCAACTTCTGTATGCTTCTTATTGCTTAATGCTCCAAGCCCCGCAGCTCTGCATTATTGTATTTACATATAACCAAATGGGTTTTTTTTTGTTTTGTTTATATAATATTGTAAATTAAACCAAAATATAAATAGATGTTCTGAGGTTCAATATTGTAAGTTACTCTAGAAGATTTACCCGGCGTGTCGCTTGGGTTCTTAACTCAATTCATTTTTGTTTTTCTTCATTTCAATCATTGCGATGAGGGGTTCGGGATGTGGGCTGCCCTGGGAAGGGAGGACTACCCAGCCCTGTCTCAGCGCAGCAGTTTGGGGCCAAGTGAGATGTACCTCTGCGAGGTCACTGCAACTCCAGTTGGTACAGCCAGGAGAGGGGTGCATTTCACTCGGCTAGGGCAGGTCCAGGTTTGTTTGCCTCCTGCACTTCCCAGCCAGAGTGAGGAATGCAGAAAACTATGCACTTTCCCCCCTCACTCCCTGAGGAAAGGGGACATCTAGCAATATCCCCATACAAATTGGGGGGGGGGGGATGCAGCCCCCCTGCCCTTGCTAAAGGACACCTGGGGGGTGGGGAGTGCAGGGATGGGGTAGTCCCAGATGGCATGTGATTCTGACAGCATATGAGGGCATGTGATTCTGTCCCTTTTTTGTATGGTTTTATGGATCCCCATACTAATCGAGGAGAGGGGGAGGAGCTTCAGCCACCCCTCCCCCACACATACAACCAAACCCTTACCTAGCTTTAGGTTATGAGAAGAGAAAGCTGCATACCAAATTTGGTGGGCCTAGCTGTTACTGTTTAGGAGGAGTTCTTGAACAGATGGACAGACAGATTCCCAGACAGACACCCACCCACCCCCACACAAAAACTCTCTCAAATATATAGTAGATATATTAGAAATATACCCACTGCCGTTTTACTTTTTATTTGTAAAACCCTAAGTTAACCCATCAATCTACTACCATATATGACTACAATCTGAACGTGTAACTAAAACTACATGTAATGCAGTGTGCCCTAATGGAACAATTTGTAAAATAAAATAAAAAAGCCTTAAACTGGACTCAGTAGGGTTTCGCCCCTACCCCCAGGGTGGTAAAAGCCATGATTTTACCTGGTAAAACCCACTTCTGGTAAACACCTCATCATCCTGGCGTACCAGGTTGTTACTAGCCAATGCAAACATGACAAATTGTTTTCTCACTTGTGCGAAATTCCCTGCCTGCCAAAATGCAGGCTTTGCAGCTGAAGGAGGAATGGAATCAGTTTAGACAGATCAGATAGGTGCAAATAGCACATTTTTTATATATAATTTGCCTTACAAGGGGCCTGGGAAATAATTCTCTGATTTTGTCTGTCGTGCAGAGTTGCTGTGTGCAAGTGGAAAGGACTCTGCTACCTACAGGACAGCACGTGCACTGTCCACTGTCACTGTTTCATAGCCATGTTAGTGTTATGTAGACTGTGCCAGACACTTTGTGTCATCCATTTCTGTCTTCAGCCTTGCAAACATTCAACGTCCAACTCTATATGGGTATGTCTACACTAGCCACCCTAGTTCGAACTAGGGTGGCTAATGTAATCATTCGAACAAATGAAGCTCGATTTAAATATCCCGGCTTTATTTGCATGATCGGCGCCGCCATTTTTAAATGCCCGGTAGTTGAACTCTGCCGCGCTACACGCGCATGGGCCAGGTAGTTCGAACTAAAGCCCTCATTCGGACTACCGTTATTCCTCATTGCAGGAGGAGTAATGGTAGTTTGAATTAGGAGCTTTAATTCGAACTACCTAGTCCGTGCCGCGTGTAGCCGCGGGCAGGTAGTTCAACCACGGGCATTTAAAAATGGCGGCGCTAGGAACATGCAAATAAAGCCTGGGATATTTAAATCCCGGGCTTCATTTGCAAGTTCGAATGCTTACATTAGCCACCCTAGTTCGAACTAGGGTGGCAGTGTAGACTTACCCTTAATGTTTCTGCGTAGATGGACACGGAAGAGTTTTTCTGGGAAAAACTCTTGTAGTCTAGCCGTATCCTGATTTACCTCAGTCACTTTGGTCAAGTTATGGCGCCCCCTCCCCTTCGCGCCCCATCTGGAAAATGGGAATAATAATAGTTCCTTAGCATTTGATACCTTCAACAATTCATCGTTACCACGCCTTAGAGAAGGGTTGGGATGGATAGACAGTGCAAAGCTACTGTAGACTCCCAAACCTTGCCTCAGCCCAATGGAGAATACAGTTTAAGTATGGTAATGACCTCCCTCACACACAGCACCTGCTTCTGGTTCTTGTTAGTACCATCTTAACACTCCACTGATATGAATGAAGTTAATCAGGTGTACCTGAGTGCAGAATCCTAGTACAGTTTGAGACTCTCTGTCCTACACTGGTCACCGATGAGACTTTGGAAATGGTGACGTATTTGCAATCTGTACCTTCCAACAAACATTATATATTTCAGAGTCACAAGTAGAAATGTAGGTCAACATTTCCAATTTCTGCCTGTCCTAGCTGACTCGGAAGCTATGTCAGTCCGACGGCTGTGGAATCTGTATCAAAGCCAATTGCTCTCACGCGCCCTGCCACAGTCTTTGTTGATCTAAACAGACATGCAGGCATTCCGCAGAAAGCTCTGATTTTAAAGGGCTCCCCATGATGGATTGCTTAAGAGGGGTGGAAAAGGGTTAGCCCTTTCCATTAGCTAGGAATGGCAAATGGAAACGTGGATCATAAATAGTCTGAAATAATCTGCCAACTGTTCCCCTGTGCAAAACATATGGAAAGTTGTTATTTTTTATTCTTTTGAGATTGCAGCTTCACCGCTCAGGCGCTGTTTCTTCCTGGGTCTGGAATTTCAAATCTGTGGACGAGCGCTTCAGCTGGTATAAATCAGGGCAGCCTCAATAAGGAAAATGGAACTGCTGAGCGTCTGACACTGTGTTTTGAAGGAACTCACCACTTCAACTGAAGCCAAACATTCAAAGTCATTAATTTCCTGTAGTGGTAATTGTACAGGCTGAACCTCTGTAATCCAGAACTCTCTGGTCCGGCAACTTCCATGGTCCAGCATGATTGTAGTTAGCTGGGTGTCCACTTTTAATGGGGGTGACCAAGTTTCCCGCAGTCTCATAAAGTTTGTTTACAGCCACCAGTCCTGGCTCTCAGGTTCTGTGATGTTACTTAGCTCTAATTTACCCCAAAATGTCCTTTAACAGTCCAGTAAGCAGTGGAAGTGTTGGTAATGCTGCTAGACAATATTGACCTCCTGCGGTCTGGAAATGTCCAGAACTGAACAGGTCCTGGGGGTGCTGGACTAGAGAGGTTCAACCTGTACTGTTTGTTTCCTATATAGTTTTCTTGGTTAATGTAGATTAGTTTGCTTTCTGCAGAACTAACTTTCCACTCTTCAAATTGCAAACTGAGGGCACATCTACACAGTAGGGCTAACATCAAATTAAGCGACGCAATTTCACCTACGTTAATTGTGTCGCTGAAGTCAAAATAGCTTAAATCGGCTTTTGGTGCTGTCTACACAGCAGGAAGTCGAAGGAAGAACACTCTTCCTATGACTTCCCTTACTCCTCACGAAATGAGGATTACAGAAGTCGGAGTAAGAAGTCCTCCAGCTCGCCATTATGTCGAAACAACAGCTTGCTGTGTAGATGCGCACTTTATTTCAACATAACACCCGTTATTTCGAAATAACGCTGCTGTGTAGACATGCCCAGAAAGACTACAAAGTAGGTTAGAATGTTGGTCCTTTTTGTTTTGGAACAGCCTCATAGAGAGTGGGGGAAGATGCTTCTGCCAAGCTGCTGTGAATGACACCAGCAAAGAGAAGCACCTCATTCCACACTCAATTATTTCTACCAGGCGTACTTGATCAGGCTGCTGGGTGTGGAGAGGGAGGCCAAAGGGGTAACTTGCAGTTTATTGACCCTATAAATAACCAAGAATGCAGATCGATAAAGGCGACAAACATCAGTCAATCCCACACTACAATCTGTGTGGTGGGGAGAAGTCTGTTCACATATTCCAATGAGCAAAAGAAACAGGGTGACCGGGACATAAAAGGAGCTGGCTTAGTGCTGTCGCTTGAGAACCTAGAATTAAGAATGGATTTCCTACTAGAAATTCCGCTTGTGTAGGCACAGAATTCCCAGTGACTGCTCAAGGAAGCTCCATGCAGGATCCAATCCCTAGTCCGCAGCTCGCACCATAACGACAACAAATCATATTGAGTGGCTCCCTCGTGTGAACTGCCCTGAAGACTGCATATCTGCAGCAATCTCTACCATGAACCTTTAGCCCTTTAAAACTGTAGGGCCAGAGCCAAAAGTGGTGGAGCTATGTCCGTTTCAGGCCTGCTGAGAATCTTGACCTTGAGTGGCTTATTTTTTAATATTTCAGTAAAAAGAAACACAGAAGCAGCCCTCTATGACACAGCGTAATAATGATAGAGCGCCGCTGCCAGTGGTTTTGAATGCAGTGTGACGCAAGCAGAAAAGCATAACATAAGATGTACTGCGTGCAACTGACGTGCAGGCAAAATGAATAGCATTTATACTAATTGACAACTGCTTGATGGATGCCTGGATGCGTGTAACATAAAATTAAGTTGCCCGTCATTATCTCTTGTAGTACAACCGTGTAGCCTGGAAAAGTGCCTCTCCTATTGCAACTTTGTTGGGGTGTGGGAAGTGGTTAGGGTTTCCAGCTGCAGAAACTCTCCTGTCTGAACCATGCCTTCTTTTATGGCCCCTTTATCTTTTGCTGTGAATCTTTAGTCCCTTAAGCCCTTGTTTTAAACTCTTCAAAATGCAGTTGTGATTAAGTCCCATTTACTTCTTCCACCAGCATAGCTGCTTATCTGGAGAACTGCCTTGACCAAATTACCTTAAATTACTGACTCTCTGGGCATCTTACACGGAGCTACATGGCCTTTTTCAGCCTGCCAGCCAACTGCAGGTGCTGAGAAGTTTCATAAATACATGCCCACAGCCTTCAAAAGATTATTCAACACTGGACCCCACAGTAAATGCTGACAGGGATGCATTTGTGTCCCATTTCAAGGCATTCCATAACGACGCCAGGCAGGGTTTATAATGGAAACATGGGCATGTTGGTATCTTCCATTTTTAATTTCTTCTTATTGGCCAACCTCTGAGACCATGGTGAGCAGCCTGTGGTGCAAAGGCTGCATGTGGCCCATTGGGGTTCCGTGTGTGGCCCACAAGGCATTGTGTTTGCCGTTCCACACATGCAGGGTTGCTGGATTCTGCTGGTTTCCAGCCACATCATGTTTTTTCCTACCGGTGTTACTAACGTGACACACACGTCAATAAAGAGCATAAGAAGGGAGGTGCGAGCTGACTCCACACAACATGGGCTGTGAGAGCCATGTGCTCCCTCTGCAGCCAAGCACAGCGCTGCTGCAGCTCTGAGCACACCCCGCTGATTCTAGGGACGCATGTGCAGTGAGAAAAATTACCCTAGCCCAGGAGACTGGTTGGGTTCTGACGATCTTGAGGCCCACTAAAATGAAGGAGGGCCACTCATGTGGCCCGCTCACTAGCCTAGGTTGCCCATTGCTCATCTGGGAGGATGAGATGTCCTGAAAGTTTAATTGTCAAACCCACTGACCCTTTTCTTTTTGCCTTGTTGGGGGGCCGGGGGCCAGCGCAGAAGAGTGATGCTTGCAGAGAATACACTTCCTTTGCGGGCTAAGGGGATAGAGCTACCACAAAAGCAGATAACTTTGAGAGAAAGCATCTAAACAGATGACTTCGAGTCACCACACTTGCCAGCGATGGTAGCCTGAAACAGCAACCAGCACTTTACTTGGGACAATCAGAGAACGACTGTACTGAGGGAAGTACCTGCTAAATGTGACTCTCACACTTTCTTCCCTTGAAATCAATGGGACACTTCACCTAAGCAAAATGAGGCATGGTCTTCAGTGTTTCCAGGATTGGGGCAGGGCCTTATATCCTGAGGTGGGGGGGGAGTCCATCCCCCAACTTGCTCCCCATTCCCCCCCATTTATGGTTGGCATCATATGTCTTTTTGGCTGGATGCCTGCATGGAGAGCCACAGGCTATCTGTACTGCTGAGTGACCCTCAGAAGAGGCTGAGGAGAACATGGGATCCAATCCACATTCGGTGGAGAATTCAATGCCTCCAGTTTTATTACAAATCTTGAAGTCTCTCCCATTAGAAATGGCCTCATTGCAGTGGCATTATTACAGGCTGCAGCAGGTTGGATTATTGCAGGGAAGCATTCTAATGAGAATTAGGAGGTTTTGAAGTGGAACA